>LR738712.1:180783612-180920948 GCA_902687465.1 Secale cereale | reverse complement strand
GGGCCCCTATATATAGTGGGGGGAGGGAGGGCAGCCGCACCCATGCCCTGGCGCCTCCCTCTCCCTCCCGTGACACCCCTTTCTCCTCCAGTGCTGCTTGGTGAAGCCATGCTGGAATACCACTGCATCCACCACCACGCCGTTGTGCTGCTGGATCTCAATCAACCTCTCCTCCCCCCTTGCTGGATCAAGAAGGAGGAGACGTCGCTGCTCCATACGTGTGTTGAACGCGGAGGTGCCTTCCGTTCGGCGCTAGGATCATCGGTGATTTGGATCACGACGAGTACGACTCCATCATCCATGTTCTCTTGAACGCTTCCGCTCGTGATCTACAAGGGTATGTAGATGCACTCCCCTCTCCCTCGTTGCTAGATGACTCCATAGATTGATCTTGGTGAAGCGTAGATTTTTTTAATTTCTGCTCCGTTCCCCAACAAGAGCTTTCCTCTTTACGGCTTCATTGTGGGCCTGGACACATTTCTCAGCATAGTGCTTGAGACATTCCCTTGAACCTCTTGCAACATCACGGCGCTTGGCAAATTCAGCCTTGAGATCTGCCATCATAGTCTTGAAGTTTTGAACTTCTTGAGCACTGAGGCTTGTCATATGCTTCTTGAAGAAAGCCTTTTCATGATCAATCTTGTTCTTCTGCTCAATAACCTTTTGAGAGATGGTCAGTTCATGCGCAATTGTAACGCTGCGGACACACCCGCCGGTGGTCGTTACTCCTGGCGGGATCTAGACTGGCCTCACATATCAATACTAGTCTTTTCTGCGCACTTTGTCCTCACTCATGCGCACCCGGGAGCAACTTCCCGGTCGGTCACCCATCCTGAAACTACTCCAAGCTGAGCACGCTTAACTTTGGAGTTCTATCCGAATGGGCTCCCGGAAAAGAAGGAATTCCTTATTGATATGAGTAGTCTATCATCCCTAATAAGCCAGGCCATCACATACACCCTCACTTAGAGGAACCGACGTCCTCGTCGGGCCACAGGAACGTTCCCTCTTGGCTCAACCGTCTGTGCTTCCAGGACAGCACATGTGCCATGCCGTGTGCCACGACGGGTCACAAACGTCATGCACAACATGACTGCAAACTGTCCGCAAACATCTGTGTACCCGTGAGGGTCGGCTCTGATACCAACTTGTAACGCCCCGGACACACCCGCCGGTGGTCGTTACTCCTGGCGGGATCTAGACTGGCCTCACATATCAATACTAGTCTTTTCTGGGCACTTTGTCCTCACTCATGCACACCCGGGAGCAACTTCCCGGTCGGTCACCCATCCTGAAACTACTCCAAGCTGAGCACGCTTAACTTTGGAGTTCTATCCGAATGGGCTCCCGGAAAAGAAGGAATTCCTTATTGATATGAGTAGTCTATCATCCCTAATAAGCCAGGCCATCACAGCAATGTACCCTTGAAAGGTTACACTGATATCAATAGGCAGTTGAAGACTATCAAGAGATAGTGATGTGTCTTCAAACCACTCATCAATGAAGTTGTTGATGATATCAGCATCAAAGAGAGGCAAATCATTGTAGATTTCTGCTTGTTGCTTGCTCTTTATTAGCATCTCAAGGGCGTCATCAGCAAGATCTTCATCACTGGACAGATCTATAATGTCATCATCATTGCGCAGAATGTTGCCTGGAGTGAGCCCTTGACCAGATGGCTTCACAAGCTGCTTGGACCTCTGTGAGATACGAGAGTGGTCCTCAGACTGCACACTTGATTCGGGAGGTACAGTTTTCAAGGGCTTCACACTTAAAGCTTTTGGAACAGTAGAGATTTAGAAGTCTTTGTCTTCTTCTTTGGCTTCACACGCTCAGGAACATCTTCAGGTTCCACGTCTTCAGCAACATCCACCACAGTCGCCCTTTGAGAGCGATGTGGGAGAGCAATCCATCAAGGTCATTGAAGGGGCCAACTCAATTTTCATTGGCTTCACGAGTTCCATCAGAATGAGGCCAAGATGGACCGGGATTGAAGTTGATGCCAAATTCCTTCTTGTTCTGGGTTGCAGAGTTCTTGGCAAATTTGTAGTTTTCTTCAAACAATTCATCATCACAACACCATCGAAGACTAGATGGGTCAGCATTTGTAGGCATCGGTCCTCTGACAATGCAAGGATAGAAGTGTTTGGCGATGGCTTTAGATATGTTTTTGGGCTGAAGCTTCTTGTAGACGACATCACCCCGTGGAGGGTGGATAGCGTTCTTGGTAGCATATTCAGGAGTCACAAAGCGGTATAGAAACCATTGTTCTGCCCAATATCTTTGAATCCATTGGATTCGGGATTTGCGTTCTCCATAGGTTTCTTCTGGATCAGACTTGTACATATTGAACAGATCTGGAGGAAGATCTTTGGCAGTGTCAGTACGTCTCTGCCTGCCACCTTTCTTTGACTATTTTTCAGAAGCCATTGGACTCAGACAGAAGGGCTTCACAACGCTATTTGTCTTCCGACAACTGGTCAGACAGGAACTGGCTTGAGGGGATTCAATGTGACGCTGTAAGAATTCTACAAATGAATGCAGACTATAAGAACCAAGGGATTCTCCCACAGACATGTACCTGTGACAGCATTAGAGATGCGAGGGAAGGGGAAGAGGTCATATGCATTCTCAGAAGATTTTGAAGATAAAATAGTTTGAAGACATTGACCTCATAGTGCGAAGACATTCACTTATATGGAGTGTGTTGGTTCCAGATTTGTACGAATCCAAGAATAGGTACAAGTGAGGAATCTAACTAGTAATGAGGCATAGGTGAATATACTTGCATGATATGAGAGAAGGATACAGAAAGAGACAAATTTCAGATGGACAGAAACCACTTGTGGTGAAGTTACATGGTTTCAATGGATCAAAACGACGGCAAAAAGAGAGATTTATTTACCGCACTGATGAACTACTAGACGGGACGAGATGGATACCGAGCAGATCGATCTTCCATGCCCTAAATTGGCAGCGAAAGACACCTACGGTGGCGGCGGAGCAACGAGGTCCGCGGCCGGCGGGAAGACGACGTCGAAGAAGTTGCGGCAGCTAAGCGCTTCGTCTCCGACGTCGACTGGAGCTAGCGGAGGCGCTAGGGTTTGAGCGAGTTGGCGTGAGGTGGGAGAATAAATTATGACTGCGTGGGTGGAGAATTTATAAGGAGCAAGGGCGGCGCAGCGCAATTACGCAGGTACCCCTGGTGGTTCACATCTGAAGGACACGTGGCGAGCATGCAACTTATGGAGAGTTGAGCCACAACCCCACGCATGCCTGGTTTGTCGGATGGACGTTCCGGCTTCTCCGGTTTTTAGGCAAAAAGGATAAGGCATTGAAAATAGATTTAATAGTGTGTCTCTATATCTTCAGATGACAAGGATACGGTGAAGACATTCGACATGTGTCAATAGAATGCATATGAAGAGATAGAGAGAGTTGGAGAGATAAGCATAGAGAGGGTTAGGGTCCGATCACATTCACTTAGTTCTGAAAAAGGTTTGAAGACATAGCTATAAGTGAATGATGTAGAGGACAGAACACCTATATACTTCTATCAAAGAAGCCAACCAAATCAACATTAAGAAGCTAAATCCCAAAGTCAAACGATGTTGAAGACAAACCAAGTAAGAAGATAATGCAGTCATGACGCCAAAGGAAAATCTTCAAGAAAGGTTGGTGGTGGCATTACCCACCGTATAGGAAGTATTAGACCAGGACACGACGCACAATTATTGTGGCGCTCCAGAGTCGAATTCCACATAAATGTATTCACACTTAGATTGTATGTCTTCATGAATTGAAGACATATGTTACTTCGTGTGTTGCACATTTAAGTCATCAAAATGCATAAGCGTTAGGATGTGTGTCCAATCACATGACATTTGAGGATTCTAGGATATTTGGCTCACAACGTAGCTTGCAAAACCTTTTCTCATCCAAGGGCTTGGTGAAGATATCAGCCAATTGCTCTTCGGTGTTGACATGTATAATTTCAATGTCCTTCTTGATCAAATGATCCCTGAGAACATGTTGACGAATCTCAATGTTCTTTGTCTTCGGGTGCTGAACGGGACTGTGAGCAATCTTGATGGCGCTTTCATTATCACGGAAGAGGGGCACCTTCACCATATTGATGCCATAGTCCTTAAGAGTTTGCTTCATCCAGAGAAGCTGAGCGCAACAAGATTCGTCAGCAATGTATTCAGCTTCAGTGGTGGAGAGAAACACTAAGTTTTGCTTCTTTGAAGACCAATAGACAAGAGCTCGTCCAAGAAGTGACATGTGCCTTATGTTGACTTGCGATCAACCTTGTCACCAGCATAGTCAGCATCTGAGAATCCAACTAGATCAAATATAGAGCCCTTGGGATACCATAATCCTAGTGTTGGGGTGTGAGCCAAGTATCGAAGAATTTGCTTCACAGTGAGGTGATGCAATTCCTTTGGTGCCACTTGGAATCGGGCACACATGCAAATGCTAAGCATTATATTAGGCCTAGATGCACATAAGTAGAGTAAATAACCAATCATGGAGCGGTATACATTTTGATCGAACTCTTTACCATTGTCGTCGGAGCCCAATTGACCTTTGGTTGGCATTGGCATCGTGTACCCTTTGCAATCTTGCATTCCAAACTTCTTCAGGCAATCTTTGAGGTATTTCTCTTGAGATGTGAAGATGCCATTCTTCTGTTGACGAATTTGGAGTCCAAGGAATAACTTCAGCTAACCCATCATGGGCATCTGATATTGCTCTTGCATCATGATAACCCACAAGTGTAGGGGATCAGTTGTAGCCTCTTTCGATAAGTAAGAGTGTCGAACCCAACGAGGAGCTAAAGGCAGAACAAATATTCCCTCAAGTTCTATCGACCACCGATACAACTCTACGCACGCTTGACGTTTACTTTACCTAGAACAAGTATGAAACTAGAAGTACTTTGTAGTTTTTGTGGGATAGGTTTGCAAGATAATAAAGAGCGTGAAAATAAAAAGTAGGCGTTGTTAAGATAAAGACACAACTAAATTAGTTTTAGTAGAGAGCTTTTTGTCACGAGAAGGTTATTTTTCCCTAGGCAATCGATAACTAGACCGGTAATCACTATTGCAATCTTATTTGAGGGAGAGGCATAAGCTAACATACTTTCTCTTCTTGGATAATATGCACTTATGATTGGAACTCTAGCAAGCATCTGCAACTACTAAAGATCATTAAGGTAAAACCCAACCATAGCATTAAAGTATCAAGTCCTCTTTATTCCTATACGCAAACAACCTACTTACTCGGGTCTGTGCTTCTGACACTCACGCAACCCACCATAAGCAAAACATGAACATATTGAAACCCTACAGCGAGGATCCCTCATGCTTGCGCAACACGGAGAGCACCATAGGACAGCACCAATAATAAAACATGCAACTCAAATCAATCACGATCATCAATTAACCCATAGGACAAAACGGATCTAGTCAAACATCAAAGGATAGCCATACATCATTGGGAAATAATATATAGCATTGAGCACCATGTTTAAGTAGATATTACAATGGGTAGAAGAGGGGTTACACCACTGCATAGAGGGGGGGAGAGTTGGTGATGACGGCGGTGAAGTTGTTGGTGTAGATTGCGGTGATGATGATGGCCCCGGCGGCACTCCGGTGCCACCGGAAGGGAGGGGGAGAGAGCCCCCCTCCCTCTTCTTCTTCCTTGACCTTATCCCTAGATGGGAGAAGGGTTTCCCCTCTGGTCCATGGTCTCCATGGCGGCGGAGGGGCGAGAGCCCCTCAGAGATTGGATCTGTCTCTCTGTCTCTCTCTGTTTCTGCGTTCCCAGATTCTGGCCTTTCACCGTTTCTTAAATTCCCGGAGATCCGTAACTCCGATTGGGCTGAATTTTGGACATGATTTTTATTCGAATATTAGCTTTCTTGCGGCGAAAGAAGGGCATCAACCACCTTACGGAGTGGCCACAAGGCCCCAGGGCACGCCTGCCCCCCTGGGCGCACCCCCCACCCTCGTGGGCCACTCGGGCATCGTCTCATGTTGGTTCCGCTTCCCAAAATTCACATATATTCCAAAAAAAATCTTCGTCCGTTTTTATCCTGTTTGGACTCTGTTTGATATAGATACTGCAAAACAAAAAACATGCAACAAACAGGAACTGACACTGGGCACTGGATCAATATGTTAGTCCCAAAAATAGTATAAAATGTTGCCAAAAGTATATGAAAGTTGTTGAATATTGGCATGGAAAAATAAAAAATTATAGACACGATGGAGACGTATCAGCATCCCCAAGCTTAATTCTTGCTCATCCTCGAGTAGGTAAATGATAAAAAAGATAATTTTTGATGTGGAATGCTACCTAGCATAATCTTGATCATGTAATCTAATCATGGCATGAATATTAAGACACGAGTGATTCAAAGCAATAGTCTATCATTTGATATAAAAGAATTTAATACTCGAGCATCCGGAAAAACAATCAAGTCTTTCAAAATATCAATGCTAAAGAATGTTATCCCTACAAAATCATATAGTCTTTTATGCTCCCTTTTCTTAACACAAGGTACCCCTCATGCCTATCCCGGTGTCAGCCAAGCAATTTTTTCATACTTTACTTTTTCGAACCTTTTCAACTCTTCACGCAATACATAAGCGTGAGCCATGGACATAGCACTACGAGTGGAATAGAATGTGGTAGTAGAAAAAAGTAGGGAGAAAGTCTCACATCGACTAGGCGTATCAATGGGCTATGGAGATGCCCATCAATAGATATCAATGTGAGTGAGTAGGGATTGTCATGTAACGGATGCACTAGAGCTAGAAGTGTATGAAAGCTCAAAAGCAAACTAGTGGGTGCGCATCAACTTGCTTGCTCACGAAGACCTAGGGCATTTGAGGAATCCCATCATTGGAATATACAAGTCAAGTTCTATAACAAAAAAATTCCACTAGTATATGGAAGTCACAACATAGGAGACTCTCTATCATGAAGATCATGGTGCTACTTTGAAGAACAAGTGTGGAAAAATATAGTAGCATTGTCCCCTTTTTCTTTTTATTTTTTTTATTTTTTATTTTTTCCTTTTTTGGGCCTTCCTTTTTTTATTTGGCCATTCTTTTTTTTCTTTTTTTTTTCAAGGGACAATGCTCTAATAATGATGATCATCACACTTCTATTTACTTACAACTCGATATTACAACTCGATACTAGAACAAAAATATGACTCTATATGAATGCCTCCGGCGATGTACCAGGATGTGCAATGATCTAGCGTAGCAATGACATCAAAAAATGGACAAGCCATGGAAACATCATGCTAGCTATCTTATGATCATGCAAGGCAATATGACAATGATGGTGCGTGTCATAATAAACGGAACGGTGGAGTTACATGGCAATATATCTCGGAATGGCTTTGGAAATGCCATAATAGGTAGTATGGTGGCTGTTTTGAGGAAGGATATAAGGTGGTTTGATGCACTGGCAAAAATTGCGCAGTACTAGAGTGGCTAGCAAGGTGGAAGGGTGAAAGTGCGTATAATCCATGGACTCAACATTAGTCAGAAAGAACTCACATACTTATTGAGAAAATTCTATTAGCCCTCGAAGCAAAATTACTACGACGCATGCTCCTAGGGGGGAGGTTGGTAGGAGTTAACCATCGCGCGCCCCCGACCTTCACGCAAAGTTAAACAATCAAAATACAATGCGCGCCAATTTGGTTACATAGTTAGGAGACCATACGTGCATGCTTCGGGAATCACAAACCTTAACACCAATATTTTTACTAAACCACAATCATTCACTAGTACCTACCACATATTAGCATCTCTATATTGCAAAACTATTGCAAGGAATCAAACATATCATATTCAGCGATCTACAAGTTTATGTAGGATTTTATGACTAACCATGTGAATGACCAATTCATGTCAACTCTCTAAATAGATATAAGTGAAGCAAGAGAGTTTTAATTCTTTCTACAAAAGATATGCCCATGCTCTAACAAATATAAGTGAAGCAAATGAGCATTCTACAATTGGCGGTTTTCTATGTGAAGAGAAACAGGCAATCCAAACTTCAAATGATATAAGTGAAGCACATGAAGCATTCTATAAAGCCATACTCAAAAGATATAAGTGAAGTGCAAAGAGCATTCTATAAATCAACCAAGGACTATCTCATACCAGCATGGTGCATTTATTAAAAGAAAAACAAAAGGCACATGACGCTCCAAGAGTTTACGCATATCATGTGAACGAAACGAATCTGAAAACATACTAATACTTGTTGACGAAAGATGGGATGCCTTCCGGGGAATCCCCAAGCTTATACGCTTAAGTGTCCTTGAATATTTACTTGGGGTGCCTTGGGCATCCCCAAGCTTGAGCTCTTGCCTCTCCTCCTTCTCCTCACATCGAGACCTCCTCGATCTTCGAACACTCCATCCACACAAAACTTAACCAAACTTTTAGTGGCGGGGTTAGTGCATATGATCAATAAAATCCCATCATGTACTGCTCTAACATTATTGTTTAATTATGAACAAACATTACTCATTGTATGATATCACAATTCTATGGCCCCAAGTCAAGGAGGCTTCAACAAGAATTCAAACATATGCAAATAATGAAGCTATAACAACAATCTGTGAAAACAGGACAGTCTGTAGTAATCTGAGCATTAACCATACTTTTGTAACCCTAAAAATTATGGCAAAATTAGGAAAAATCAACAATTTTTATAGCAATACTTTTCAAAAAGTTTCAGATCCTTTTGACATTCCAGTAAAAATGTAAAATCGCGCACTACAGCCAAAGTTTCTGTTTTTGCACCGCACAAACCAACAAGCAGTTTAATCATCCTAAAGGAAACTCTTGGCACATTATTTTTATAATACAATGGAATTGTACAAGGGGGTAATTATTTTTGTTGAAAAGTTTCTTTAACCAAGGTTCACAAAGTTTCCATGGGCATGAACAAGGTTCAAGGGTAGATCCCACTTTAACAATGCTCGTCTTTCTCACTTCCGCTTTTCTTTTTGAAAAAGTTTTAGGTTCCCCTCTTTATTTTTTATTTTTTTTAAACTTTATAAAAGCACACAACAGAAATAAATGAATTTTTAAAACTTCCGGGTTGACTCCCTGGCAGCGCTTTCTTTAAAGCCATTAAGCTAGGCATATAGTGCTCAAGTAATGGATCCACCCGGATCCCAAGGTATATCAAAGCCAATTTTAATTAGCAATGATTTGGCATTTAGTAGTGAGCACAAAGTGATATGTGTCATGCAAGAACGAAGTCTAACCCTCTTCCTATGCATAGGCATGTCATACAAGAACAATTCATGCACATTAAGTAAAGGCCAATGCATAGTATAAGCAGTTTCTTGCAATTTTATCGCGTTGGAAACATGGAGAGGCGGAGATGTAGTTCATCTCTCATAATAATTGCAAGTAGGAGCAGCAAGCACATGCATATTGTACTCATCAAAATCATCATGTGTAATGGAAAAAGGCAACCCATCAATATAATCTTTAATAAGTGCAAACTTCTCCGATTTAGTGTAGTTTGGAGAATTCAAAAAGATAATAGGACTATCATGTGTGGGTGCAGTAGCAACTATCTCATGTTTAACATAAGGAACTATAGCAAGTTCATCTCCATAGGCATAATTCATATTGGCATCTTGGCCACAAGCATAGCAAGCATCATCAAAAAGGGATATTTCAAAATAATCAACGGGATCATAGCAATCATCCTTCGGTAAGCACGAAGGGAAATTAAACAATGTATGAGTTGAAGAGTTACTCTCATTAGAAGGTGGGCACGGGTAGCTAATCTGCTCTTCCTCCTTTTGTTCTTCGCTCTCCTTGTCATCTTTTTCATCTAATGAGCTCACAGTGTCATCAATTTCCTCTTCCATAGACTCCTGCAAAATATTAGTCTCTTCTTGGACAGCGGAGGAGTCCTCAATATATGGTTTAATATAAGGATTAGAAGCATAATTATCATAGCAATATTTAAGTATGACCAAATTTTCCGATTTGTAGAGAGTAGTGTCACATTCTTCAATAAAGGAAGCAATTTCACAAGTACCCCTAAAAGCAACAAATTCTTTAATTTGTTGAACATCATAGTAATCATAAACACCCTTAGTATACGAAGATAAGAGTCCATCATCACTAAACTTACATTGGTAAGGAAGGTGTTTCTTAGGGTCTTTAGAACAACAAGTACAATCATGTATTTCACATAAATTCCAAGCATGGCATTGCAAACAATGAATTTGATCCAGTAAAAGTTTCCCTTTTCAGATATGCGGTGTCGCACATAACAAGAATGCTCATCTAAGGATTTTCCCTCAACTAAGCTAGTTGGGGTTTCAGCCCGAGCACATAGGGATCGAAGATGATCCAAGTAATAAGCTTCAGTAGTGTGATAGATTTTGAGTGGTTCTTCAACCATTGGTTCAGTAGGTACCACTAATTTTTTTGGTATATTTGTGTTTCCTACCCATAACTAAAGATAGAAAACAACTTAGAAGAGCAAACAAAATATACTTAGTGATAAAGCAAACAAGCACACACGAGAATATTCACCCCATGCTATTGCTCCCGGCAACGGCACCAGAAAAAGGTCTTGATAACCCACAAGTGTAGGGGGTAGCCTCTTTCGATAAGTAAGAGTGTCGAACCCAACGAGGAGCTAAAGGCGGAACAAATATTCCCTCAAGTTCTATCGACCACCGATACAACTCTATGCACGCTTGACGTTTACTTTACCTAGAACAAGTATGAAACTAGAAGTAGTTTGTAGTTTTTGTGGGATAGGTTTTCAAGATAATAAAGAGCGCGAAAATAAAAAGTAGGGGTTGTTAAGATAAAGACACAACTAAATTAGTTTTTGTAGAGAGCTTTTTGACACGAGAAAGTTATTTGTCCCTAGGCAATCGATAACTAGATCGGTAATCACTATTGCAATCTTATTCGAGGGAGAGGCATAAGCTAACATACTTTCTCTTCTTGGATCATATGCACTTATGATTGGAACTCTAGCAAGCATCCGCAACTACTAAAGATCATTAAGGTAAAAGCCAACCATAGCATTAAAGTATCAAGTCCTCTTTATTCCCATGCGCAAACAACCTACTTACTCGGGTCTGTGCTTCTGTCACTCACGCCACCCACCATAAGCAAATCATGAACATATTAAAAACCCTACAGCGAGGATCCCTCACGCTTGCGTGACACGGAGAGCACCATAGGACAGCACCAATAATAAAACATGCAACTCAAATCAATCACGATCATCAATTAACCCATAGGACAAAACAGATCTACTCAAACATCATAGGATAGCCATACATCATTGGGAAATAATATATAGCATTGAGCAC
This sequence comes from Secale cereale, assembly GCA_902687465.1. Classification (NCBI taxonomy): domain Eukaryota; kingdom Viridiplantae; phylum Streptophyta; class Magnoliopsida; order Poales; family Poaceae; genus Secale; species Secale cereale. Next base: position 180,909,544 of record LR738712.1, on the reverse strand, counting down.
CATGTTTAAATAGAGATTACAGCGGGTAGAAGAGGGGTTACACCGCTGCATAGAGGGGGGAGAGTTGGTGATGACGGCGGTGAAGTTTTTGGTGTAGATTGTGGTGACGATGATGGCCCCGTCGGCACTCCAGTGCCACCGGAAGCGAGGGGGAGAGATCCCCTTCCTTCTTCTTCTTCCTTGACCTTCTCCATAGATGGGAGAAGGGTTTCCCCTCTGGTCCATGGTCTCCCTGATGGCGGAGGGGCAAGAGCCCCTCCGAGATTGGATCTGTCTCTCTCTGTTTCCGCGTTCCCAGATTCTAGCCTTTCACCGTTTCTTAAATTCCCGGAGATCCGTAACTCCGATTGGGCTGAATATTGAACACGATTTTTATCCAGATATTAGCTTTCTTGCTGCGAAAGAAGGGCATCAACCGCCTTATGGAGTGGCCACGAGGGCCCAGGGCGCGCCCCCACCATCGTGGGCCACTCGGGCATCGTCTCATGGTGGTTCCGCTTCCCAAAATTCACATATATTCCAAAAAAAATCTCCGTCCGTTTTTATCCTGTTTGGACTTCGTTTGATATGGATATTCTGCGAAACAAAAAACATGCAATAAACAGGAACTGGCACTGGGCACTGGATCAATATGTTAGTCCCAAAAATAGTATAAAATGTTGCCAAAAGTATATGAAAGTTGTAGAATATTGGCATGGAACAATCAAAAATTATAGATACGACGGAGACGTATCACATCATGTACCCAAACTCATCACTTTATCTTTTGTTAGTGCATCCGAAGATAATGTCATCCACATAGATTTGGCATACAAACAATTCACCTTCATATGTCTTCGTGAAGAGTGTGGGATCTAGTGAACCTGGTTTGAAGCCTTTGCTTTTCAAGAAGTCTTTGAGTGTGTCATACCAAGTACGAGGCACTTGTTTGAGGCCATATAGAGCCTTGTTGAGCTTGTAAACCATGTCAGGACGCTTTGGGTCTTCAAAGCTAGGAGGTTGTGCAACATACACTTCTTCTTCAATTTTTCCATTCAGAAAGGCACTCTTTACATCCATTTGATACAGAAATATGTTATGGTGGTTGGCATAGGCTAGCAGTATGTGAATGGCTTCAAGCCTAACCAGAGGAGCAAAGGTTTCATCGAAGTCAATTCCTTCCACTTGAGTATAACGTTGAGCAACGGGATGAGCCTTGTTTCTGACAACTTGACCATGCCCATCTTGTTTGTTGCGATACATCCATTTGGTTCCAATGATGTTATGCTTCCGTGGATCAGGACGCTTAACAAGCTCCCATACATTATTCAGCTCAAACTGTTGAAGCTCTTCTTGCATTGCTTGAATCCATTCAGGTTCCATAAAGGCTTCATCAACTTTCTTGGGTTCAGATATTGAAACGAATGCATAGTGTCCACAAAAGTTGGCTATCTGAGTTGCTTTTGAACGAGTAAGTGGGCCAGTTGCATTGAGGCTATCAAGAATCTTTTCCACTTGGACTTCATTAGCTACCCGAGGATGAACTGGGCGAAGACTTTGCTCATGTTGTTGATCATCTTCTTGTTCAGGATTGGCTTCAGGCTGAGCATTGTCTTCGGGTTGGTTAGGTGGAGAGATGATGATTTCCTCTTCAGTTGGTTCCTTGGTGGGTATAATTTCTCCTGTACCCATTTGCTTGATAGATTCACTGGGAGAAGCTTCATCTAGCACATTTGACAGGTGCTCCCTTTGTGAGCCATCAGTTTCATCAAACCGCACATCTACGGTTTCAACCACTTTATAGTGAAAGAGGTTGAAGACACGGTAGGTGTGCGAGCCCTTTCCGTAACCAAGCATAAAACCTTCATGTACTTTCGGTGCAAATTTGGAAGTGTGATGCGGATCTTTGATCCTACACTTAGCGCTAAAGACTTTGAAGTAGCTGACATTTGGTTTCTTACCAGTCAGAAGTTCATAGGATGTTTTCTTGAAGAACTTGCGAAGATAAACTCTGTTGATTATGTGACATGCAGTATCAATGGCTTCAGGCCAGAAGTGTCTCGGAGTCTTGTATTCATCAAGCATTGTATGTGCCATCTCAATGAGAGTCATGTTCTTGCGCTCACCGATGCCATTCTGCTGAGGAGTGATGGAGCGGAGAACTCATGCGTGATGCCCAATGTATCAAGATAAGTATCAAGCCCCGTATTCTTGAACTCGGTTCCATTGTCACTTCTGATGTGCTTGATTTTGATGCCATAGTTGTTCATGGCACGATTGGCGAATCGTCTGAAGACATCATGCACTTCAGTCTTATAGAGGATTATATGCACCCAAGTATATCTAGAGTAGTCATCAACGATCACGAAGTCATATAAACAAGCAGTAGTGGTGAGAGTAGAGTAGTGAGTAGGGCCAAATAAGTCCATGTGAAGCAGCTCGAAGGGACGAGATGTAGTCATGATTGTCTTCAAAGAATGCTTGGCCCTAGTCACCTTCCCAGCTTCACAAGCGTCACACAAATGATCTTTCTTGAACTTGACGCCCTTGATGCCTATGACGTGCTTCTTCTTGGCGAGAGTATGCACGTTCCTCATGCCTGCATGACCTATTCTTCGATGCCAAAGACAACACTCTGAGCTTTTGCAAGAAGACAAACGGCGAGCTGTGGCCCTGCAGAGAAATCTACCATATACAGATCACCTTTTCGACGTCCTTCAAAGACTAGAGACTTGTCAGATTCCATAAGCACAAGGCAACAATATTTTCCAAATATCACAATCATGTCTAGATCACATAGCATAGAGACCGACATTAAGTTGTATCCAAGGGATTCAACAAGCATTACTTTGTCCATGTATTGATCCTTGGAGATAGCAACTCTACTGAGACCCAATACCTTGCTTTTACCAGTATCTGCAAATGTAATGTGGCTTTTGGGAGAGGGACGTAGGGTTGAGTCCATGAGAAGACGTCGATCACCAGTCATGTGGTTGGTGCATCCACTATCAATTATCCATTCAGTGGGTTCCGAAGCAGTACCCTACAGATCAGTTAGGGACATAGTCTTCACAAAGAGAAGTGTGAAGCATAAACATTTGACGAATGAGCATGCTATTAAAGTTAAGGTCCTTGTTAGGCATGATAGGAAGCTTGTCAAGAAACCATGGGACAAAATACATGGTTAGACCATTTGGCCATTTAATCTTGCGTCCCACAAGATGTTTTAGGTCCCCAGCATTGGCGTCCGAAGTCTTTGATTTTCGGCTGGAGACATTTCCCTGCAAGAGAAGTTAATTCTTCTTAACCACCCACATCTTTAGGGGTGGCTTAGAAGCAATAAGTCCAAGTGCAGCATCTGAGAACTTTGGCTTGGGAGCCCTAACAAATAGCTTTGCAGGTGGTGAATAATACTCATATGAATATGCAGAGAAGTTCTTTGTCTTGTGAACAAAGCGGTTAGATGAAACATGCTCATATTCATGAGTCTGATGACGATCTCCCTGCAAACCATTTGCGTTAGAGTGACCTGGTGTGGTCCTTTGTCTGTATGAAGTCTTTGGACCATATGAAGCCTTTGGTCTGGGGTTGATCTTCTTTCCAGGTGATGTCATGACGACATTCACGGGAAGGTTTTCGAGAAGACTTCTCGGAACCCAGATCTTCTTCATAGGTGATCCATTCCTGCAGTTAGTTCCAATGAACCTTGCGAAAACTTTACCGTTCTGATCCTTGAGCAGTTTATAGTTTGAGTCAAATGACTCATAAATGACAATAGGGTTAGCACAAGTGAAGCCACATAAGGTAGATGGATTGACTGGTGGGCCCTTTGCAGCAACCCATGCTGTTTTGGGGTACTGCTCAGGCTCCCAGTATGAACCATCAACATTCATGTTCCTTTCGAACCTAACACCCTCTTTCCTAGGGTTTCCGTTCAAAATTTGTTTCTTGAGAACATCGCACAGTGTCTGATGCCCTTTTAGGCTTTTGTACACGCCTGTTTCAAGCAATGTCTTCAACCTAGCATTCTCATCAGCAATAGCAGTGGTTTCCTCAGCAGAGGGGTTACTTACCACATTGATAGTTGAAGATATTGCAATTTCAGAAGCAGTGGAGCATTCAGCAACAGAGACAACATTGTCACGCTCAAGACATTTTAGACAAGGTGGCATAAAGTCTTCCTGAGCGGAACTAATCTGTTGGGCGAGTAGTGAATCGTTTTCCTTTTGAAGATCATCATGAGACGCTCTAAGTTTCTTTAGGCCCTTCTTCCTTCAAAGTTAATCATAGGAAAGCTTTTCATGAGTAGCTGAGAGGGTTTCATGACAACTTTGAAGTTCAGTGTACTTAACGTGAAGATTTTTTATGTCTTCAATTAAGGACTGAGTTCGATTCATTTCCGCGTTGTCGTGGATTTAGCACGGCAGATGTCCGGGTTAGCGGACTTAGGTGTGAGGCCATCGCCCGGGTTATCTTAAAGGGGTTAAAGCGGACGAAGGACACAGGGAGTTTTATACTAGTTCGGCCCCTTCAATGAAGGTAAAAGCCTACGTCTAGTTTGGTGTGGTATTGCTTGGGGTTCGATGACGAGGGAGCGAATCCGCTTGCCTGTGTCTCGAGCTGTTGTTTCTTGTCCCTGAACCGTCGCCGGGTCGTACCTTTATATAGGAGGCGACGCCCGGTCCGGTTTACAGAGTCCCGAGGCCGGCTCATAAACGTGTCCGCCTCGGTCTCTACTCTTTGTATCTTACATCCCAAGTTACATGGTACGACGGTTTACAGACTGTGGGCCTTATACATGGGCCCTAATCCTCTATGGGCTATGACCTCTTTTTATATATTCTACTGGGCTTGTAATAATACAACCTTGTCAGTGTAATCCGGGCCCTCCTGGCCGGTTTATACATGCTAGTAATATCCCTGACATTAGGCCCTAGATTGATTTGAACTTGTTCATGTCAGTCTTCCAAGTCTTGTACAAATTTCCTTTCTGCAGTTTGTTTGCTTTATAAACCGGCCATGACGTCATCTCCTGAAATCGTGTCAATCCGTCATGACATCATGTCCGCATTTAATGCCCGCATCTGTTTGTTACCTTTATTTATTGCCGCACCGAAGATCGAGGCGACAGCTCAATCTTTATCCGATTTCTGGCCTCCTCGATTCCCGCGCTTACCATTTTTATCTATTCGGCCTATAAATATTGTCGCGGCCCATCTCTTTTTCCCCTTCTGCTTCTTCTTCCTCCGTCTCCAACGCCCGAGCCTCCGCTGCCGTCCGTCGAGCTCGCCGTCGCCAGCAAGTCCGGCCGCTGCATCGACCGGAACGCATCCATAGAACTTCACCGCCGTCCTCTATTTCCTCGGGTGCGCCATCTTCTTCCCCGTAGATTTTTAATTCTAGGGTTTCTTCTATAGCTCGCCATGAACCCTCGTTCTTGTAGTTCATCGTTGTGGATTGATTCTAGCCGTAGATGCAAGTTTTGTTAGATCATCCCTCGTTCGTGCGCCTCCGCTTCATCATCATATCCTTAGTTTCTCTAGCATTGCTAGTTTAGATCGAATCTGTAGAGAACTCTCACTGCCTTCACTAAATATGACCGCAATTGTTCTGTCTTTTCTCCTGCGCCTTAGATCCATATTTATCTCTGCTTCATGTGAAAACTGTTTTTCGCACCTTAGATCTGCAGCTTATACCGCCGGTTTAATCATAACTCGTGCTTCATATGCTTTCCTTGGCGGTTTAGATTTAAGCATGTATTCCATAATTGACGGTTTAACTTCTTCTTTTTATCACCATAAACCGGTGGCTGTCTTGTGCACGCCTGATCCGGATTAGGGGGTACCATTAGTCCCTTGCTTAAACCGTCAATTAGGTCAATATTCTCACAGAAACTGCCGGTTTATTTCGGTAGCTGTAAACCAGGTCTTGCACTGTATTTTTCAGCACCCCCTCATCAAAAACGATGGCCAAACAATTTGTTGCTTGCAATTGGGTTCCTTCCCGGATCACTGAGGACGACTTAGTGAATGCCGCTTCAATCGGCCTTCTGGGTCCAAGAGAGGTTCTGCACTGGCGGGCCCCTGGAAAGGAATGTCCTCCTACACCCCAAGAAGGAGAGATCATTGTTTTCTTTGATCATCTAGCCCGGGGTTTCAGTCCTCCCGGTTCAAAGTTCTTCCGGGATGTGTTAGCTGCTTTTCAACTCCACCCACAAGACGTAGGCTCGAATTCTGTATCGAACATCTGTAACTTCCAAGTTTTCTCGGAGGCATACCTTCAAGAAGAACCATCAGTGGATATGTTCCGGGATTTCTTCCATCTAAACCAGTGGACGGAGTTTACTAATGGGCCTCATCAGGAGCTGGGTGGTGTCAGCATCCAGAAAAGAAAGGATGTAAGTTTCCCTCATGCTGCCCTTCACAGCCACCCCAAAGAATGGAACCAGACTTGGTTCTATTGTAAGGATACTTCACCTGAAGGAGAGAATCCGCTGCCGGGTTACCGCGCTTATCGTCTGGCAACAACCCATCCTTTGCCACAGCATCTAAGCGCCCAAGACAGGGCTCGATTCGCCCCTCAACTTTCCAAGCTCAGGGCTTTCGTGGCGAACGGTTTAAACGGCGTTGACTTCGTTCGCTGCTGGCTTTCTTGGAGCATCCTTCCACTAAGCCGACGCTCAAGTTTGATGTGCAAATATACCGGCAAACCGGAAGATCCTCAATGCCACACCAAAATAGTACTTCCTGACAATGAAGTTACTGAGTCTGCGAAGAAGATGCTGAACATCCCTCTGGAGGATTGCAGCCGGATCCGCTTAGCTCCATTCTGCTTGACCAACAAACCGCCATCGGTAAAGTTCTTCCGACCCTTTCTTTTCATCTTCATCTGTTCATATCAGTTGTCTTCAACTTGTTATTATTCCTTTGCATAGGCCAACGATCCTTTCTGGAAGAGAAAAACTCAGGATAAACCGGCCAAGCAATCCCGCCGGAAAACCTTTGCTATCAAGAAGAAAAAAGTTGTTGCCGCTTCCGGTTCAAACCTTGAAGAGGACGATCCGGATTCTGAGGTACCAATTAACCCTTCTGTATTTTGATCTCCCTTTGTATGAATTTATGTTAATAATGCCTTTTTGCATGACCTGGCAGATGGAAGTAAAGCGGAGGGAGTTGAGGTAATTTCTCTCTCTTCTGATTCAGAACCATTGCCACCCAAGATCCGTCGGGTGTCCCGGAAATATCCATTTTCTCACCATTATGCTCAATTGGATCCCAACTTTCTTTTCAAGAAACGGCAGCATGAAGCTCGCCGGACCACGCGCCATAGCGGCCATGTGGTCGAATCATCCGGAATACCCCTCACGCCGGCTCGCAGACGCCGCTCCGAGGTTTTGCTCACTCCAACCCTCCTTTATCCAAAAGTAGGCCTTATACGTAAACCACTTAAACCGTCTGATCCCAACTATCAGGAGGCTCCTCTATCCTCTTCCAGTGAGTCGACCGCTATGCAGGTCCCAGTGCTCAAGACCGTCCCTGGGTAAGTCCTTCTTTCAAACGTCCGGTTTATCTTCCTGTTTTTAAGTTTGTAATTCTCATTGTTCTTTTGACCTTTATCAGAATGCCAAGCCTAGCAAAAAGGCGAAAGCAAATAAGCCGGCTGCGGAGACCACTGCTACTGAACCGGCCGAGGACCCTGAAGCGGCCATCCCTCCAGAGGACAACTTTGAAGTTCAGCTTGATGATCCCACTCCTATGGATCATGACGATGTTGCTGCTCCGGGAGGTGATGACATGGAGAACAAGGCTGAACCGGCAAGCCCTGTCCGGATTAGTCCTCCTCGGGCTAGCCCGGCTCCTATTAATCCGGTGCACACTGTTGATCCTCTCCAGCCAACTGCTGCCTCGACAGCAGCTTTGAGATAACCGGGTTAGGCTTCACTGCTCCCACGAAGCTTGTCACCTTGGCTAGGCATACTGCCAAGGAAGAAAAATTTCAACAAGATAAAGGCAAGTGGAGCACAGACCTATCAAGCTATGCTCAACTGAGTGCCCAGGAACTTCATTCCGGGTATCTGAACTGGCTCTTCACCAGCCGCGACTATGAATCCGGCTTAGTTAACATGATGAGGGACAAATACGAGGTGACTTTCTTTCCTTTTGCTTTCTGTTTCTGCTTTGTACTTTGCAATCATACCTTTAGACCATAGTAGCCCCCAAGTGCCGGTTTAGCTTCACTATAGGTGAACCGGGACTTCAATTATGTTTGAGAATGAACTTACATTAGCCCCCAAGTGCCAAGGGTATAACCTGTTTATGTGCTTGGGACTTGTCTGAAAAAATTTGCTTTCTGTACTTTAATTGAACATTAGCCCACAAGTGTTAAGTGCATAACTTGTTGTGTACTTGAGACTTTAATTGATCTATCCTTCTGATCCGTTTGATTTCCTTGCATGCTGACTTGACCCGGAGGGCTTCGGAGGCAACTGAGCTCCGGAATAGCTTGGCCTTCCATGAAACTGCTTCAACCAAAGCTAAGGAAGAACTTGTCCTTGCTTTGACTAATATGGAAAAACTGAAGAAAGATTTTGAAGCGGAGCGGTCCACATGGGAGGTACAGAGGGACGCTCTTGAAAAAAGAGCAAAGGACGCCGAAGCTGCTCTTAATCCGGTTACGCGGGAGCTATCCGGGTTGAAACAGCAAATAGAGCACATGACTTCTGCTATCTTCGGTGAGTACCTGTCTTTGTATGTGTTACATCCTTGCAATCTTTGTTCTGCTCCGGTTTAACTCGCCAAATGTATATGGGGAGGCGCATAACTCATCTTGGAGATGATGTCCGGAAGAAGCTCAAGGCAGCTTATACCCTGGTGGAGCAGCTCTACTCCAGCGCTCAAAGGGCTATCAGTGCCATGTCACACAATAAACCGGCGCCGACCACTATCCAAGCCACCCTGGAAAAGTTGTTTGTCCTACCTGTACGCCTTGTTGAGGTGAAGAAGTCTGCTGCCCAAGCTGGCTCTCTCATGGCATTGACCCGGGCCAAAGCATGGGTCCCTGATTTTGATCCGGCTGAAGCCATGAACGGCTATCCCAGCAATAAAGAGGATGGGTCAGCCTTCTCTGCTGAAGATCTCCGCTCTTTGACCAAGGATATGCGCCCTCTCGCCAGTAAGCTTGCCGATAACGCAGATTTGACAAGCTATCATCCGGCTTACGATCTAGAAAATTCGCGGGTGGAGCGGCCGGTTTATGACACTGAAAATCTGATCCCACCAGTTCGTAACCACACTTTCGCTCCAGATATTGACCCTTCAGATCTTATCAATGATGAAGTGTATTTTCGTTCCCTCTCCAAGATTGACTGGAGCGCTCCTGGTTTCCAGCAATTGCCTGAAGTCGATGAAGATCCGGAACAAGTTGACCCTCAGCCTTCGCAGCGTGAAGAGGAGTCGTAAACCGCCCGGTTTAACTGTAGTTGCTGAGTACTTTGCCAGAAACTTTTGATCCATTCGGGCCTGTGAGTGCCTTGTAATAGGATAGATGAGATATTGCCTTTGTCCCACTGTCATGGTATTATTTTGTTTGGCACTCCCAATTTATCATCTGTTTGCAATGCTTGATCAATTAATATGACCTGCGCCTGCATAAACGAAGCTAAAAATATGTCCTGGCGGTTTACCACCGGACGGATTTATACTGCTCTGATATATATATATCAAAGGAATAGCTTTTGACCACAAACATATACCATACCTCTGATTAAGTGTGCTTGTTGACCTTAACCCGGTAGGAATAATTGATAGCGTAGGCGCTGATGAAGCCCTTGGCTCTCTTGTTCGGCTTAACCTGATGGTTGATCCGGGTTATGATGAACGCCGGTTTAACTCTCACTGGTGTTCATGACCCAGACTTTAACTTTGTAGATATATGGTCAGCCTTGTAGCTATCAAGTCTCGCGTCAATGGACTTGGTTAAAAACCAATGATCATGACGGCCAAGATTTGTGAAATCATAAAAAATAGAAATAAGGTTTTTTGGGCAAATAAGACCATGTAGTCGAGGCTTTTTACGAGCTGTCAGGCTCCAAATTCGAGGCTTTTTATGAGCTGCCAGGCTACTATCATTAACCATTTTAGCAAAGCCTGTCAAGATGCTCCGCAATCCTTAACCAAATCATCGATGACAAGCCACCCAATGTTTCAAAATCTCGTAAAGATTTTGTCTTTAGGTGATCAACTCGATGATCGTCAATTTAACGTGGCCAAGTTCAGGGTCCCAAAGGAGTAACTTGTGGCAGGTTCGACGGGTCATACCAGGTTTACCTGGACGGCGTGATTTACTTGAGGCAGGCAGGTTAATCCGAGGTTTTAGGTGCATGCACCAGGCTTCCAAGCCATGTTCACTACAAGGGTATTCAACTCTCTGCGAGCCCCCCGGTAGTGCGTGAGCCGTTTTTGCTCGTCGGGGCTTATGTTTGAGCTGGGTTGGGCACCAACACTCTCTTCTACCCCTCATCATCATGTAGAAATTGCCGAAGCAACCAGAGCAGTGCTCTTATGATGGGCTTCATACCGCCGCCGGCTCAAGAGGCCATGGGAAACTCCCTTGCCCGCGGAAGCCCCCATGTGATTCTTGTTTGATAAGATGGCTGATTCCTTGATGTATCAAGGGCGCCGGTTTAGGAGGCCATGGTGAGCTTCCGTAGAAAACTCCCATGTGATGCTCCTTTAAAGAACACGGCTGATTTCGTGACTCTGTCAAGGGCGCCGGTTTAAGAGGCCATGGAAGGTTTCTTTCGAAGCCCCCATGTGATACTCTTGTGTAGAAAAGACACGGCTGATTCCCTGATGCTATCAGGGGCGCCGGTTTAAGAGGCCATGGAAAGCTTCTTTCGAAGCCCCCATGTGATACTCTTTTTGGGAAGAAGATGGCTGATTCCCCGGTGTTCCCGGGGCGCCAGTTATTGTATTAATTATAATATATACAATGTACATAAAGCGGAGCCAATGGCTCAAGTGTAGTAAGGTCGTAGAAGAGCGATGTTCCACGGCCGCTTCGTCTCCTCCTCCGCTGTACATGAGTCCTTATGTTCTCGAACGTCGACAAGGTAGTATGATCCGTTGTGCAGATTTTTGCTGACCACAAAGGGTCCTTCCCAAGGTGGGGATAGCTTGTGCATATCTGTCTGGTCTTGGATGAGCCGGAGCACGAGATCTCCTTCCTGAAACGTCCTGGTCTTGACCCGGCGGCTGTGGTACCGGCGTAGGTCTTGCTGATAAATCGCCGATCGTGCTGCTGTCGTGTCTCGTTCCTCATCTAGCCGGTCCAAGCTGTCTTGCCTTGCTTGCTCATTATCCTCTTCAACGTAAGCTGCCACCCGTGGTGAATCATGCCAAATATCGCTGGGCAGGACCGCTTCAGCACCACATACCATAAAGAAAGGTGTGTACCCTGTTGATCTGTTAGGTGTAGTGTTGATGCTCCATAAGACAGAGGGCAACTCCTCTACCCAGCAACCCGGTGTTCTTTGTAAAGGTACCATAAGCCGGGGCTTGATGCCTCCCAGGATCTCTTGGTTGGCTCTCTCGGCTTGGCCATTGAACTGAGGGTGAGCTACTGATGACACATCAAGGCGAATATGTTCTCTTTGACAGAACTCTTCCATCTCTCCTTTGGACAGGTTGGTGCCATTATCAGTTATAATGCTGTGTGGAAAGCCAAACCGGAAAATTACCTTTTTGATGAACTTAACCGTTGTTGCCGCATCACACTTACTGACAAGCTCTGCCTCAACCCACTTTGTAAACTTGTCCACTGCTACCAACAGGTGGGTTTTCTGGTCTTAGGATCTTTTAAAGGGTCCAACCATATCAAGCCCCCAAGTTGCAAATGGCCAAGTAATTGGAATCATCTGTAGCTCCTGTGCCGGTACATGAGCATGCCATGAAAATTTCTGGCAAGCGTCACATTTTCTGACCAAGTCCTCTGCATCGGCGTGAGCCGTCAACCAGTAGAACCCATGACGAACAGCTTTAGCTACCAAGGACTTTGAACCGGCGTGATGACCATAATCTCCTTCGTGAATCTCTCGAAGAATATCATAGCCTTCCTCTGATGATACGCATCGCTGAAACGCCCCAGAAACGCTGCGGTGATGAAGCTCTCCATTGACGATAGTCATAGACTTAGACCGCCGGATTATCTGTCGGGCCTCAACTTCGTCCTCTGGCAACTCACCTCGGCTCAGGTACGCCAAATAAGGGAGTGTCCAATCCGGAATGATGTGAAGCGCTGCAACTAACTGTGCTTCCGGATCAGGAACAGACAAATCCTCCTCTGAAGGTATCTGTACCGACGGTTTATGCAATTCATCCAGGAAGGTATTAGGTGGAACCGGTTTACGCTGAGAGCCCAGCTGACTTAATGCATCAGCCGCTTCATTTTTTCGCCGGTCTATGTGGTCCACCTGATATCCCTTGAAGTACCCTGCGATTGCATCCACTTCTCGCCGATAAGCTGCCATGAGCGGATCTTTAGAGTCCCACTTATCAGATACTTGTTGTGCCACCAGATCTGAGTCACCAAAACACTTGACCTAGCTCAAGTTCATCTCCTTGGCCATCCGCAAACCGTGGAGGAGAGCTTCATACTCAGCAGCATTGTTAGTACAAGGGAACATTGATCGGAGGACATAACAGAATTTATCACCTCGTGGGGAAGTTAACATGACTCTAGCCCTCGAGCCCTCCAATTGCCTTGAACCGTCAAAGTGAATAGTCCAGTATGTATGATCCGGCTTCTCCTCAGGTGCTTGCAACTCTGTCCAATCATTAATGAAATCCACCAGTGCTTGGGACTTTATAGCAGTACGGGGCACGTATTTTAACCCGTGCGGGCTAAGCTCGATGGCCCACTTCGCCACTCTGCCAGTGGCTTCTCTGTTCTGGATTATATCCCCCAATGGAGCTGAACTGACAACGGTGATTGGGTGGCCCTGGAAGTAGTGCTTCAACTTCCGGTTTGCCATGAACACACCATATACCAATTTTTGCCAATGTGGGTATCTTTGTTTCGACTCAATGAGCACCTCACTGATGTAATAAACCGGACGTTGAACCGAATATTCTTTACCTGCTTCTTTGCGCTCCACCACAATGGCCACGCTAACTGCACGGGCATTGGCGGCCACGTATAACAGCAGCGGCTCCTTGTCAACCGGGGCAGCAAGAACTGGTGGTTCTGCCAATTGCCGCTTCAAGTCCTCGAACACAGTGTTTGCAGCATCGCTCCAGACAAACCAGTCTGTTTTCTTCATCATCTGTTAAAGCGGGATCGCCTTCTCTCCCAAACGGCTGATGAACCGGCTCAACGCTGCAATATGGCCTGCCACGCGCTGGACATCATTGATACAAGCCGGTTTAGCCAAGGATGTCATCGCCTTGATCTTCTCCGGATTAGCCTCAATCCCTCTGTTTGATACTAAGAACCCAAGGAGTTTGCCTGCTGGAACACCAAAAACACACTTCTCCGGATTGAGCATCATCTTGTAAGCTCGAAGGTTGTAGAAGGTTTCTTTTAAGTCCTCTATCAGCGTCTCCTCCTTCCTGGATTTCACCACAATGTCATCCACATAAGCATGGACATTTCTTCCAATTTGCCCTTTGAAGCAGTTCTGCACACAACGCTAATAAGTTGATTGGGCACTCTTGAGCCCGAAAGGCATGGATACATAGCAGAAGGCTCCAAAGGGAGTTATGAAAGCTGTCTTCTCCTGGTCCTTAACTGCCATCTTGATCTGATGATAACCCGAATATGCATCCAAAAAACTTAGCCGCTCGCATCCCGCCGTAGCATCGATAATTTGATCAATACGGGGGAGAGCAAAAGGATCAGTTGGGCAAGCTTTGTTCAGGTCTGTGTAGTCAACACACATCCTCCAAGTTCCGTTTTTATTTAGCACCAGCACCGGATTAGCCAACCACTCTGGATGAAACACCTGAACTACAAAACCTGCGGCCAGGAGCCTAGCCACTTCTTCACCTATAGCCTTGCGCCTCTCCTCGTTAAAGCGGCGCAAATATTGCTTGACCGGTTTAAACTTCGGATCAATATTAAGACTATGCTCAGCGAGTTCCCTCGGTATACTTGGCATGTCAGAAGGCTTCCATGCAAAGATATCCCGGTTCTCACGGATGAACTCGATGAGCACGCTTTCCCATTTGGGGTCTAGGTTAGCGCTGATAGTGAACTTCTTAGACGAATCGCCCGGAACAAAGTCAACCTGCTTGGTCTCCTCTGCTGATTTGAATTTCAACGCCGGATCATGCTCTGTAGTTGGCTTCTTCAACGGGGATATATCTGTCGGATCAACATTGTCCTTGTAAAACTTCAGCTCCTCCGTAGCACAAACTACCTCAGAATATGCCGCGTCTCCTTCCTCGCATTCCAATGCGATCTTGCGGCTCTCGTGAACCGTGATGGTTCCCTTGTGACCCGGCATCTTGAGCTGCACATAAACATAACACGGTCTAGCCATGAACTTGGCATAAACCGGCCTCCCAAACAGAGCATGATATGGGCTCCTGATCTTTACAACCTCAAAGGTCACCGTCTCCGATCTAGAGTCCTGCTCATCCCCAAAGGTAACTTCCAGATCGATTTTTCCAACCGGGTAAGCCGATTTACCTAGCACCACTCCATGGAACACTGTGTTGGACCGCCGGAGCTTCTTATCTGTCAACCCCATACGTCGAAAAGTCTCATAGTATAGGATATTGATGTTGTTGCCTCCATCCATAAGCACCTTTGTGAATTTATAGCCACCCACCTATGGAGCCACCACCAAGGCTAGCTGACCCGGATTATCAACCCGTGGCGAGTGATCCTCTCTGCTCCATACAATGGGTTGCTCAGACCAACGTAAAAACGTGGTATCGCCGGTTCAACTGCGTGTACTGCTCGCTTCAGAACCTTTTGATCCCGTTTGCACAAACTTGTGGTGAAAACATGATATTGCCCACTGCTTAGTTCCTTCGGATTATTCTGGTATCCGGATTGCTGTTGCTGCTGACGTTGTTGATTGCCTTGGTTTTTGTACCCGCCTTGACCATGCTGCTAGTTATGTTGATGCTGATTGTTGCCATTGTGGTTATTGTTACCGCCGTGATACCCTGATCCGGATCCACCACCCTGGTAACCCGGAGCCTGAAAACCGGGACCTGACCCGCCGTCGGGGGGCCCGTGGTTATACTTGGCATGTTTCATAAACTCTTGCATAATAAAATAGTCCTTCCAGAGATGTGTAGCTGGGTTTTCCTCTGTACCGTGTTTTGCGCAAGGCACGCTCAACTAACGATCTGGATTGATGGGTGGCCTCCCGTTGCGTGGGGGCGGTCTACCCTTGTGGCGCTACCCGTTGTCTTGAACGTTGGTATTGGCCACAAAATCTGAGCTGCCCTCCGCTTTACGCTTGCCATTGTAGCCTGTGCCCGCCGGGTTGGCCTGCGTCGGTTTACCGTTTTTGCTCGCCTTCCCGGATTTGTCTCCGTCTGCATCTGGATAGTTGGTGTTATCAGAGTCCCCATACTTTACCAAAGCGCTCATGAGCGTTCCCATATCGTTGCAATCGCGCTTGAGCCGTCCCAACTTCAGCCTCAAAGACTCGAACCGGCAATTATTCTCCAAGGTCACTATCGCCGTACTGGGGTTGATGCTATTGGAGGAGTGCAGGATTACTCATACTCGCCGCACCCAACTGCTTGTGGTCTCTTGCTCTCCTTGAACACATGCTGCTAAGTCAACCACAGACATCGGCTGTTTGCACGTGTCTTTGAAATTACTGATAAACCGGCGACGCAACTCACCCCATGATCCGATGGAGTTAGGTGGTAAACCCTTTAACCATGTCCGGTCCGTGCCCTCAAGCATCATTGTGAAGTATTTGGCACACGTAGCTTCGTCCACATCAAGCATCTCCATAGCCATCTCATAACTTTCAACCCATGCCTCCGGAGCCAGATCCGCCGTGTAGTTGGGTACCTTGCACGGGCCTTTGAAGTCTTTGGGTAATTTCACGTTCCGTAAAGCGGCGATGAGACACTGCACCCCAAAGGAACTGGACATGATTCCCGTTTCTGTGGTGGTGGGGTGAACCGGCGTCGCTTGACGGGTGTCGTCGCGGGCAGTATATCTAGCCTGGTCCACCGCCTCTTGGGCGTGTGCTCCTGCGCCTGCCGGATTATCCTGCCTCTGTCGGTGCCGTCTCCGCGCGCTGCTAGATACAGCTGGTTCATCCAGGTGCCTTGTGTAACTCTGGCTCAGGCGGGGGGTTGAATGAATCCTCTCCCGGCTATAAGAATACGCATGCTGCTATGTTAACGCCGTGTCCAGCAACTCCTTAGCCCGTCGTGCCTCCATTGCTATGGGGGATGTCCCCTCAATGGGTAGAGCGGCCAGCCATGAAGCGGCGGCGACAATGTTGTCCAACGGGTTAGAATAATGGCCAGGAGGGGTGGGCACGTGCGGTGTCGGCACAACTTGGCGGTTCCGCTCTGTGGCTGGTGGCTAAACCGATGCGCCCGTCCCTGGAGCTCCTCCCTGGTTTACCTCTGGATGATTACTGGTTCCTGCTCCTGGCGTGGTAAAGAGATTCCTTGCCTCATAAACCGGCGGTAAACGAGATTGTTGCCTTCTGTACATTACCGCCTGTGAAGCGTTCTAATCCAGCCTGAGCCGGAAGGCTTGGGAATCTAGCTCTGCCTGTCTTGTAGCCATCCTGGCTTTCTCCGCATCCAGATCCAGCTTAGCTTGCTCAATCCGGCTCTTCAGCTGAGCGATCTCTGCATCATGCTGCGCCTTGTCGGCCGGGGTTACTTCTGCTGTCGTGAGCACCGTCAAGGTGCCGACTAAGGTGGATAGGACGTCAGAAGGCGACGGGGGAAGGTCACCAGCCCCGGTTCCCGCTGCCTCTGCGATTAACGCCCCGGTCATCGAGGGCTGTTGCGTAGGTTGTGTTCCGGCCATGAAAACAGCAACCCTGTTCAACGGATCAAAGGGGTCCGGAATACTATCGCCATCGGACACGCCCTCTGACCGGCCGTCCTGCAACACATACAACGATTCGGTCTCTCCGGATGAAGATTCATCGTCGGAATAGACAACTGTCTCGCCACCAGAATCCGATCCGTCCTCGGCTTGTACTCCATGCACTGCTCCAACGAAAACGTGCTTCCTGGCGGGCTGAATCCGGGCCGACCTCGCACGCTGAGCCGGCTCAACAATGTTGGGGAAGATGTCTGACTCAGGTCCCGGTTCGCCGATCTTGCCGATGAAGACGTGGATGCCGCCGAAGGGGACCCGTTACCCGTATTCGGTTGAATCGGCCTCGGGGCCCCAACCTGCATCGTCGATGTAGATCTGGCCACGACCACTCTTGGTCATCCGGCCCACTGCGTAACCCTTGAGCCCTTCGAAGCTGCCCTTCAAGAACTCGAAACCATCGTGCGATAGCCCCACGATGGGCGCCAACTGTCGTGGATTTAGCACGGCAGATGTCCAGGTTAGCGGACTTAGGTGTGAGTCCATCGCCCGGGTTAGCTTAAAGGGGTTAAAGCGGACGAAGGACACAGGGAGTTTTATACTAGTTCGGCCCCTTCGATGAATGTAAAAGCCTACGTCTAGTTTGGTGTGGTATTGCTTGGGCTTCGATGACCAGGGAGCGAATCCGCTTGCCTGTGTCTGGAGCTGTTGTTTCTTGTCCCTGAACTGTCGCCGGGTCGTCCCTTTATATAGGAGGCGACGCCCGGTCCGGTTTACAGAGTCCCGAGGCCGACTCATAAACGTGTCCACCTCAGTCTCTACTCTTTCTATCTTACATCCCAAGTTACATGGTACGACGGTTTACAGACCGTGGGCCTTATACATGGGCCCTAAACCTCTATGGGCTATGACCTCTTATTATATATTCTACTGGGCTTGTAATAATACAACCTTGTCAGTGTAATCTGGGCCCTCCTGGCCGGTTTATACATGCTAGTAATATCCCTGACACGCGTCCAACATATCATCACTTTTGTCTAGCAGCTTTTGAATATGTTCCATAGCATTTTGTTGTTCGGTTGCAATTTTAGTTTATAGGTGGGTTTGGATTCACATTCAGAGTCATCTTCGCTGGAGGTCTGAAAGTAGGCATCGCGTGAGCTTACCTTTGCACCACGTGCCATGAAGCAGTAGGTTGGAGAAGAGTCGTCCTCATAATTTGCTTCGGCTTCGGCAGAGTGACCATTATCGTAAGTGTTGAAGATGGACTTGGCGATAAATCTCGAGGCTAGAGCTAGGCTAGCCACGCCAGAATCAGATCCCCAATTTCCACCTTTGCCTCCTCAGAAGCAGACTCCTCCTCTGAATCCATGTCCTTGCCAATGAACGCACGTGCCTTGCCAGATGAACTCTTCTTATAAGACAAAGACTTTGATGAAGACTTGGAAGAAGACTTTGAAGATTTCTTCTTCTTATTGTCATCGGAATCATATTCCTTGCTCTTTTTTTTTCTTGGACTCATTGTCCCACTGAGGACACTCAGATATGTAGTGGCCAGACTTTTTGCACATGTGACATGTTCTCTTCTTGTAGTCACGAGAGGAAGTCTCATCGTTTCTTGAGCTGGATCTTGAAGACTTTCCGAAGCCTTTCTTGTTTGAGAACCTTTGAAACTTTTCACAAGCATAGCTAGTTTGCTGCCAATGTCTTCAGGATCGTCAGTGCTGCAGTCAGATTCTTCTTCAGATGAGGACACAACTTTTGCCTTCAAGGCTCTTGATCGACCATAGTTGGGGCCATAGATATCTCTATTCTCATATAGCTGGAACTCGTGTGTGTTGAGCCTCTCAAGTATGTCAGACGGATCGAGACTTTTGAAGTCAGGTCGTTCTTGAATCATCAATGCCAAAGTGTCAAATGAACTGTCAAGAGACCTCAATAGCTTCTTCACAACTGCATGCTTGGTGATTTCAGTGGCGCCAAGTGCATGAAGCTCATTGGTGATATCAGTGAGGCGATCAAATGTAACCTGGAAATTTTCATTGTCATTTCTCTTGAAGCGATTGAAGAGATTGCAAAGAACATCAATCCTTGAGTCTCTCTGTGTTGAGACACCTTCATTGACCTTGGAGAGCCAGTCCCATACCAGCTTGGCGGAATCCAGTGCACTCACACGTCCGTACTGTCCTTTGGTCAGATGACCACAGATGATGTTCTTGGCGGTTGAGTCCAATAGAGAAAACTTCTTGACATCAGCAGTCTGACACCTTCACCAGCCTTAGGAACACCAGTCTTGATGACATACCAGAGATCATTGTCGATAACTTCAAGATGCATGCGCATCTTATTCTTCCAGTAGGGGTAATCAGTCCCATCGAAGACAGGGCACGCAACGGAGACTTTGATTATCACTGCAGTCGATATAGCTAAAACTCCAG
This sequence comes from Secale cereale, assembly GCA_902687465.1. Classification (NCBI taxonomy): domain Eukaryota; kingdom Viridiplantae; phylum Streptophyta; class Magnoliopsida; order Poales; family Poaceae; genus Secale; species Secale cereale. Next base: position 180,890,087 of record LR738712.1, on the reverse strand, counting down.
GAGGTTAAACCGAATCACACATAACAAGGGAGCACCTTGCTTTGATACCAATTGAAAGTGCAAGTTATCGACTAGAGGGGAGTGAATAGGCAATCTTTACGAAAGTCTTCAATACACAATATCTTTTCTAGACAGACAGATGAAAATAACCTATATGATAAGCAGAGGAAGATAAACGACTCTAGACACACAGTAGTCAAGTAAGCATCATAGTGAAAATACGAAGAAGACTATTGATAGCTAGATAACATGGATCAAGATGGAAGACAGAATGAAGCTAAACAGGGGACAGTCTTCACACAGTGAAGTCAAACAGATCAGACAAACAAGCAATGACTTCGTGAAGACAAACTGGAATGTAAATGAGTTGGAAGATAGAACCAGTAGCTTGGAGACGAGGGGAATTTGGTAGACCAGCTCCAGTTGCTTTGACAATTGTACGTCTTGTTAGGGAGGCTGAGATTAAACTCTGAAGACCGTGTCTTCACCTTATTCCCCTTGAGCTAAGGACACCAAGTCCTCGCCCAATCACTCTGGTAAGTCTTCAAGGTAGACTTCCAAACCTTCATAGACTTCATTCACCGGCGATCCACAATGACTCTTGGATGCTCAGAATGCGACGCCTAACCGGCTGGAGGATACACAATCCTCAAGTGAAACAAGTCTTCAGATCACACAGACAGAAAGACTTTAGTGATGCCTAACACTCTTTGGCTCTGGGTGCTTTGGGCTTTGTCCTCGCGAGGATCTTTTCTCTCAAAGGCTTTGGAGGTGGGTTGCTCTCAAACGACAAAAGCCGTGTACTAACTCTGAGCATCCACCAATTTATGGTGTAGAGGGTGGGCTATTTATAGCCAGGAGGCAACCCGACATGATATGTCTGAAATGACCCTTGGTCACTAAGGAACTGACACGTGTCCAACAGTCGGATTTTGAACACAGGCGACAACTTAGCTTGAGTTCGAAGAAAAGCTGACTTATCAAACTCTGGATAAGATTTGCTCTCATTGTCTTTGCTCAAATACATAGGATTTTGGTTGAGCATCACATCAGTCTCTGACTATGTTTCACTTGGACCCCACTTAACAGTATGGTGATTCCTATGACTCAAGAAAGAAGAAAAAGAACTACGAAAGAAACTATGTCTTCGCATTCCATAGTCTTCATTGAATGTCTTCATAGGTCATTATCTTCACGTGAATGTCTTCACGAGCCACCACTGTCTTCAATGTCTTCACACATTTTTAGGGGTCATCTCTGGAAGGTAAACCGAATCAGTGAGGGAATATTACCTGCATTATCCTGCAATTATCACAAACATGTTAGTCCTTCAACCACGTTTGTCGTCAATACTCCAAAACCAACTTGGGGGCACTAGATGCACTTACACCTACTTTATGCATTGCTTTGTAAGGGGCTGATTTGGATCCCTATGTTTCATGCTATGGTTAGATTTATCTTAATACTTCTTTCATAGTTGCGGATGCTTGCAAGAGTGGTTAATCATAAGTGGGAGGCTTGTACAAGGAAGGACATCTCCCAAGCACCGATCCACCCACATATCAAATTATCAAAGTACCGAACATGAATCATATGAGCATGATGAAAACTAGCTTGACAGTAATTCCCATGTATCATCGGGAGCTTTTTGCTTTATATAAGAGTACGTCCAGGATTGTCCTTTGCTACAAAAAGGATTGGGCCACCTTGTTGCACCTTGTTTACTTTTGTTACTTATTACCCGTTACGAATTATCTTATCACAAAACTATCTATTACTGATAATTTCAGTGCTTGTAGAGAAAACCTTGCTGAAAACCGCTTGTCATTTCCTTATGCTCCTCGTTGGGTTCGACACTCTTACTTATTGAAAGGACTACGGTAGATCACCTACACTTGTGGGTCATCACGGCCCCTGGCGGGTTTCCTTTTATTCCTAAAACCCTTGTCGGGGCGGTTTGCTTCACCGCTCCGACCCTTTCCGCTAGTGCCATTCTGACCTTTCTCCTTATCTCTTTTCTCATATTCAGCTCTCTACCTCTTGACAAGCTGTTCAACTTGATGGCATTCTTGGAGATGATGGCCCTTAGTTCTGTGGATTTTACAGTAAGGGCCATCACTCTTCCTGGCCTTGTAGGTGGCTACAGCCTCCCGGCAATCATTGCATGAAGCAACCTCCTTGTCGGGGGCCTCAGCTTTTGCCTTCTTACTAGTATTGGGTGTGCTTGATCCTTCAACTATCATTACTGCCTTATCTTTGTGCCTCCTGCTGCACTTCTTATTCTACTTCTTCTGACTGGTGGTCTCGTCGTCATCCTGTGGATTGATGCCGACGCCATCCTCTTCTCCAGGGAGGTTCATCCGCTCCTCCACCCGATCACACTTGTCCACCAAGGTGTAAAGCTCCTTCATAGCCTTGGGCAGCCAGACGTTCATCTTCGAACGTATCCGGCGGTTGCGCATGTTGGACTGGAAAGTTGCTATCACTGCTGTCGGGTGGATGTCTGGTATGTTTCTGTGGACTCTGCTAAACCTCTGCATGTACTTCCGCAGAGTCTCTCCTTCCTTCTGCGGCAGCAACTGCAAATCGTTGGGCCGCCCTGGTTCTTGGTGGCCGCCGGTGAAGGTGACAACAAACTCATGGCACAGATCAGTCCAAGACAAAATGGAGTTCTCCGGCAGATGCATCAACCAAGATCTCGCATTAGGCTTAAGTGCTAATGGAAAATAGTTGGCAAATACCTTCTCATCTCTTCCTCCAGCAGCTTGAACAGTGATGTTGTAGATGCTCAAGAATTCTGTCGGGTTCAGCTTCCCATCGTACTTCTCTGGGATCTCGGGCTTGAATGTGCGAGCGGACGGCCAACGGACTTGCCGCGGCTCACGGGTGAATGCATGGCACCCCGCCTCAAAAGGCAAGTACCCACCCCCGCCGAGCGCGGGCTCGTCGACGTTGGAGGCACCGCACCCAACGGGCTCACAGTGGTTGCCGTAGCATTGGTCGATGGCAACGCGCGCGCTCCCTCTGCCTGCCTGCGGGGCTTGTTGTTGGCCTTGGTGCGCTCGTGGATCCGATGAAGCCATCGAGACGTCATCGGGCTCCTGGGTGCGTAGCCCTTGCGTCGGTGGTCATGGGGGGGGGGCTGCACTGTGGGAGTGACACACTTGACACGGCCAGTAGCGTCGGCCATTGTTGTCGCTTGGGGAGGCCGTGGCGGGCCAGCCTGCCGTGATCTCTCTGCACCGACGAAACCAATCAGACTTTGGATCATGGCTCGCCACTCATCTATCTGATCAGCTGCCGGTGGAAATTTCAACAACAGCTGGGCCCGCGCCATAGCCTCCGACGCAGTGCTTAGGAGCGATGATGATGTGGACCATAAGGTCGCTTGGCTCCTGGTAGTGCCAGCAGCTGTCACGCCACATCCTTGTCGCTGGGAGCTAGCCGCTTGGACGGCGTGGCGATGAGGTGGAGGCGCTCGAGGACCGGTGGTCCCATTAGGCACAACGACCGGTTTCGCCCGCCCTGGAGGTGGTGCAAGCTCCAAGGTCGCACCCGCAATGGGGGCGGCCGGGGAGTTGCGATTTGCCCCAGAGCGAGCAGCACTACCGATGTTGTGCCCGTCGATTGGACGAGGATGCCCAGAAGGAAGGGCTTCTCCGCCCGTACTGATACGTCTCCAATGTATCTATAATTTTTGATTGTTCCATGCTATTATATTATCTATCTTGGTTGTACTATATGCATTTATATGCTATTCTATATGATTTTTGGGACTAACCTATTAACCCAGAGCACAGTGCCAGTTTCTGTTTTTTCCTTGTTTTTAAGTTTCGCAGAAAAGTAATATCAAACGGAGTCCAAACAGAACGAAACTTTTTGGAGATTTTTCTTGGACCAGAAGACATCAGATGGACCTGGAGTACATGCCAGGGGATCTGTGAGGCGGCCACAAAGGTGGAGGGCGCGCCCCCCTACCTTGTGGGCCCCTCGTGCCTCCCCTGACCTACTTCTTCCACCTATAAATACCCATATATTCCAAAAACATCAGAACATCCATCGAAACCACTTTTTCGCCGCCATAACCTTCTGTTCTCGCGAGATCCCATCTGGAGGCCTTTTCCAGTACTCTGCCGGAGGGGGAATCAACCACGGAGGGCATCTACATCAACCCTATTGCCCTTCCGATGAAGTGTGGGTAGTTTACCACAGACCTACGGGTCCATATCTAGTAGCTAGATGGCTTCTTCTCTCTCTTTGATCTTCAATACCATGTTCTCCTCGTTGTTCTTGGAGATCTATCCGATGTAATCTTCTTTTGCGGCGTGTTTGTCAAGATCCGATGAATTGTGGGTTTATGATCAGATTATCTATGAATAATATTTGATTTTCTTCTGAATTCTTTTATGCATGATCTTATATCTTAGTAATTCTTTTTGAACTATCGGTTTTGTTTGTCCAACTAGATTGATATTTCTTGCAATGGAAGAAGTGCTTTGCTTTGGGTTCAATCTTGCGGTGTTCAGTCCCAGTGACGGTAGGTGACATGATACGTATTGTATTGTTGCCATTGAGGATAAAAAGATGGGGTTTTCATCATATTGCTTGAGTTAATTCCTCTACATCATGTCATCTTGCTTAAGGCGTTACTCTGTTCTTATGAACTTAATACTCTAGATGCATGTCGGATAGCGGTTGATGTGTGGAGTAATAGTATTAGATGCAGGCAGGAGTCGGTCTACTTGACTCGGACGTGATGCCTATATTCATGATCATTGCCATAGATGTCTTTATAATTATTCGCTTTTCTATATATTGCTTGACAGTAACCTATTCACCCACCGTAATATTTGCTATCATGAGAGAAGCCTCTAGTGAAACCTATGCCCCTTGTGTCTATTTTACATCTTATAAGTTTCAAATCTACTATTTTGCAATCTTTTACTTTTCAATCTATAAACCAAAAACACAAAAATATTTACTTTACTTGTTTATCTATCTCTATCGGATCTCACTTTTGCAAATAACGTAGAAGGGATTGACAACCCCTTTGTAGTGTTGGGTGCAAGTTGTTTGATTGTTTGTGTAGGTATTTGGACACTTGTGTGCAATCTCCTACTGGACTGATACCTTGGTTCTCAAAATTGAGGGAGATACTTACTTCACTTTGCTGCATCTTCCTTTCCTCTTCAAGGGGAATCCCAATGCAAACTCGGGAAAGTAGCGAGGAAGAACGTACCTCGCGGGACGTCGACACCGGGGCATAGCTGGTGTTGTTCTTCTCCGGCGTTTCCGGCTTCCACTTCGGCCACGGGAGAGGCGGTGACGATGCAGCCTGCGTCGACCGCGTCTCCTGCCGCATCCGTGTTTCTGTGCTCCTCCTCCCGCCCCACAACATCAGCGAACGTGGGCGGTGGGGCCCGTGAGGAGGACAGATGGGCCGTAGTGTCATACTTCTTCTTGGGCGCCATGGTTGATCGAGCCAAAGAAGATGAAGCTGGCGATGAAGATGACGCGTCGTTGACGCTCTCAGGTTCGCGCAAGTGATCCCCCTTCCTGGCGCGCCAAAGATGTCAGGGTATAACCACAACCACCTATGGGACAGAGGTCCCTTTTGGTTCGGCAAGGGTACATGCACGTTGCACAAAGAGCAAAGCAGCGCCGAGTAGCGCGTCGGGGAGCACACGAGCAGTTTTTACCCAGGTTCGGGCCGCCGCGAGGCATAAAACTCTACTCCTGCTTTGGTGGATTGATGGTGGAAATGGTTGAAAATGGACACGCCACTCTTGCCTGGCAAGGTCGCCTTAGGGAAAGAGTGGTCGCATGTATGGGTGTGTGCGGGTTCGAATGGACGAATCCTTTCTACGGTTGCCATGGGCCTCCTTTTATAGGTTAAGGGGTCACCACAATGGCAAATCTGTCTTTCCAGGTTGATTAGATAGCAAACAGTGCTATCATACCTAACTCTGCAGCTAACAGAGTGCATTAAATGCACCACTTAGTGTCACATCATAACTTGTCTGGCAAGCCTTGCCGGCTTGTTTTGCCAGGTGCGCTCTTGTTTGCTTGACACATCTCTGCATGGGTGTCATTTGGTGGTTCTTGTGGTAGAAAATAGCTATCACGTATCCAGGTCAGCCAGTAAGCCACCTTAGAGCTTGACAGTACACTGATTGGCGATGGGTGTTGGTTGTGAGGTGGAGTTTTACCTCCGCATGCCCCGGCAAGCCTGCCGGGGCGATCATGATGACTTGCTGCCGGGCAAATCCGCGCTCGCATGCCGGACAAGGATGGTTTCCCTTCTTTTGGTGTCTCGTACCTTGGTTGTCTTGATCTCCTCGACCAGCTTGCTGATTCATTAAGGAGTTGATCTCTTCGTGTCTTGGTCTGGTACTTGATGCTGCAAACTTGCCCTCGAGCCTGTGCACAGTTTGGTGCAATGGGCCCAGGGTCTGTTGCATCGACAGGCTCGTGGTCCATAAACGCCTAGCAAAGGTTACTTGATTCTTAAATAGGCCCCGAGGATTTGGTTAAAAAATGGGTGTGTCTAGGTCTCAGTTAACTGAGACTTAACCAAGTCTCAGTCAAGTGATATAGTATATAAGATGAAGAAAACTAAAAAGAATTATTTTGTACGGATCTCCATGCAACGTTAAAGGAATATAACATCGACTGAGACATAACGAAGTCTAAGTCGACTGAGACTTAGCAAAACTAAAAAGGGGCATGTAAGCATCCTTTAGTACTATTTAGATAGGCATCTGGTCAAGTCATGACCATTTGCTAGTTCACTTGGTTAACTCGGGTGAATCTTAAATGATAAGTCTCCTCTCTCATATATATTTTTAACATGATTTTGGGGCACGATTTTCTCCACAATTTTATGGCACAACTGCGGTGGGCCCATGCTCTCAGTTCGATAAGCAAAAAAATAAAAATATGGAACAACTACTTATTTTCGGTCTCCATCCTTGAGTCGAGTATATATAAGCTCTCTCTATATATAGGGACGGGAACGACATACTGGTCAGGTGGCTGACACATGTTTGCATTTTGGAGATGGTCCTGTGTTCGAATCCTGAGTTGCGTAATTTTTTGAAAAAGTTAGTGGATGGACAAAAAAACACATTAAAAAGGAAGATGACGGTGAACTCGACGGAAGCAATCTGTGCTTTATTAGTAGGTAAAGATGTTGTTGTTCTGACATCGCACAAGGACCATACTAGGGAACCCGTCGGTGATGAATTCATCAATCGCTGACAATTGTATACCAGCAAGCGTTTGCACACAACACACACGACTTATTCCATCACAAACAGTTCAAATGGATCAATTGTATGCCACGTATTGCACACACAACTCTAATCTGAATCATGCTTGATGTCTCTCCCATCGGTCGCACATTATGACTTGTTTGTCGCGTATCATTGTGCCGCCCTCTGCTCGCCGTTAGGCGCCGCGGCGCGCTCTACTCGTGTCCCTCGGTGCGCTCCGCTCGCCGTTAGGCGCCACATCGCGCTATGCTCACGTACCTCCATGTGCTCCACTCGTGGATAGCTTTTCCTTGCGTGTTCAACTGCTATATGCACATATATGGTTGCTCGTCATTGAGGCGCCTGTGAAGCGCTCTGCTCGCGTCCCTCTGCGTGTGCTCTGCCAGCAGTTGGTGAAAGATCATGGATGTCACCTAGAGGGGGGTGAATAGGCACTTTAAAATAATTACGATTTAGGCTTGAACATATGCGGAATAAACCTAGCGGTTAATTTGATAAGCACAAAACCTACAACAACTAGGCTCACCTATGTGCACCAACAACTTTTGATAAGCAAGATAAACAATTATGTGATAGCAAGATATATGACAAGAAACAATATGGCTATCACAAAGTAAAGTGCATAAGTAAAGGGCTCGGGTAAGAGATAACCGACGCACGCGGAGACGATGATGTATCCCGAAGTTCACACCCTTGTGGATGCTAATCTCCGTTTGGAGCGGTATGGAGGCACAATGCTCCCCAAGAAGCCACTAGGGCCACCGTAATCTCCTCACGCCTTCGCATAATGCAAGATGCCGTGATTCCACTAAGGGACCCTTGAGGGCGGTCACTAAACCCATACAAATGGCAATCCTTGGGGGCGGTCACCGAACCCGTACACTTTGGCAACCCTTGGGGGCGGTCACCGGAACCCGTCAAATTGCTCGGGGCAATCTCCACAACCTAATTGGAGACCCCGATGCTTGCCCGGAGCTTTACACCATAATGATTGAGCTCTGAACACCACAAAGGTTGGGGCTATCTCCACAACTTAATTGGAGGCCCCCAACGACACAAAGCTTCACCACAATGGAATATGGCTCCGAGGTGACCTCAACCATCTAGGGCGCCCAAGCACCCAAGAGGAACAAGCTCAAGGGTACCAAGCACCCAAGAGTAATAAGCTTCTCAACTTCACTTCCACGTATCACCGTGGAGAACTCAAACCGGTGCACCAAATGCAATGGCAAGGGCACACGGAGTGCCCAAGTCATTCTCTCCCAAATCCCACCAAAGCAACTAATGCTAGGGAGGGAAATGAGAGGAAGAACAAAGAAGAGAACACGAAGAACTCCAAGATATGGATCCAAAGGGTTTCCCTCACAAAGAGGAGAAAGTGATTGATGGAAATTTGGATCTAGATCTCCTCTCTCTTTTCTTCCAAAAAATAGCAAGAATCCATGGAGGGATTGAGAGATAGCAAGCTCGAAGAAGGTTAACAACGGGGGAAGAACACGAGCTCAAAGGATAAGGCCCAACGGGTAAGAAGACCCCCTTTTATAGGGGGAGAAAATCTAACCGTTATCCCCACCAACCAGCCCGCGGCGAGCGGTACTACCGCTCTAGGGAGCGGTACTACCGCCGGCCGCAGTGGTACTACAGCTCGGCCTAGCGGTACTACCGCTGGGACCTCGCACATCACCAACGAGAGAAAGAACAAGAGAGAGAGAGAGCCCCCCGAGCGTCACTAGGAGCGGTGGTAGGGCGGTACTACCGCTTATAAGCGGTACTACCGCACCCACTACCGCTCCTACTGCCGCCCAACCCGACACGAGAAGCGACGATCTCGAATCGAGGCGGTACTAGCGCGGAACCAAAGCCGAACTACTGCATGTAGCCATAAGCGGTACTACCGCTGAGAACCAGCGGTAGTACTGCTTGTGGCTACAAGCGGTAATACCGCTCCGGCCCAGCGGTATTACTACAGGAGCAACAGGAAAGCCCAAAACTGCCATAACTTCTGCAAATGAGCTCCGAATTGAGCAAACTCAAGCTTGTTGGATAGAGGAAGACAAGTAGCATCAAAACAGTGGCAGGGGAGGTATGCCTAGGATATAGAGGAGTGAACCCTCCATCAGATAAGAACCGTCATAACCTCCAACATCGAAAACATCATAGAAGATCCATGAGTGAACTCCATTTTTGATGAACTCGAGCTTGTCATCAAGATGACCATAAGCTCCAAAACTCACAAGGAGAAGGACCAAACAAGAACCAATAACGATGATGCAAGGATGCAATGGTTTGAGCTCTCTACGAACGATATGATCAAGTTACTCATCGAGAGCCCCCCTTGATAGTACGCCAATCGATCCTATAACCCGGTCTCCCAACTACCACCATGAGACCGGTAAAATAGAAAACCTATCAAGGGAAAACCTTTGCCTTGCACATAGTCCACTTGAGCTGGATAATGACGATCTTGACTCCCTCAAGCTGGACCACCTTTCTGTATTGAGTTGGCTCGGTGAAGACTAGTTGATTGTTCCCCCATACTCCACTATGGGTGAGCCACTCTTCGACACATCTTCACAAGTCCATTGCCACCACGATGGACGATAAGCTTCAAGCATATGATCTCTTCATGATGATCCTACTTGAACTTGCACACCGCAACCTAACCTCACAAAGAACTCTCACGAAGACCATGGGTTAGTACACAAAGCGTAATTGACAATGCTTACCATACCATGGGATCGCTTGATCCATCTCGGTACATCTTCTATGCTTTGTGTATTGATAAACTTGATTCACTCTTTGACTTAGTCTTGATCAACCTAGAATATTTCCAACTCTCTTCATTTGGATGATGTCTTGAAGGTAAACATTAATGATCACACACTCTTCTTCTTCAACACATCTTGCAATAAGCTCAACACTCACATGTTTTCATTGTCCCACAGTGGACACTCAGAGATGTAGTGACCAGGTTTCTTGCACTTGTGGCAAGTTCTCTTCTTGTAGTCACGAGAGAAAGCTTCATCGTTTCTTGAGCTGGATCTTGAAGACTTTCCGAAGCTTTTCTTCCTTGAGAACCTTTGAAACTTCTTCACAAGCATCGCTAGTTCTCTGCCAATGTCTTCGGGAACATCATAACTACAGTCAGATTCTTCTTCAGATGAGGAAACAACCTTTGCCTTCAAGGCGCGAGTTCGGCCATAGTTGGGTCCATAGATGTCTCTTTTCTCAGATAGGTGAAACTCATGTGTGTTGAGCCTTTCAAGTATGCCAGACGGATCGAGAGTCTTATAGTCCGGACGTTCTTGAATCATCAGGGCTAGGGTGTCAAATGAGCTATCAAGTGATCTCAGGAGTGTCTTGACGATTTCATGCTTTGTGATCTCAGGAGTGTCAACCCTACATGCTCTTTGAGGCTAGATCTCATTATGACCCTCATGGAGTCGTCGGTAAACCGGCGATCCTTTAGTTGTGTCTAGCTGGATCTTGAAGACTTTCCGAAGCTTTTCTTCCTTGAGAACCTTTGAAACTTCTTCACAAGCATCGCTAGTTCTCTGCCAATGTCTTCGGGAACATCATAACTACAGTCAGATTCTTCTTCAGATGAGGAAACAACCTTTGCCTTCAAGGCGCGAGTTCGGCCATAGTTGGGTCCATAGATGTCTCTTTTCTCAGATAGGTGAAACTCATGTGTGTTGAGCCTTTCAAGTATGCCAGACGGATCGAGAGTCTTATAGTCCGGACGTTCTTGAATCATCAGGGCTAGGGTGTCAAATGAGCTATCAAGTGATCTCAGGAGTGTCTTGACGATTTCATGCTTTGTGATCTCAGGAGTGTCAACCCTACATGCTCTTTGAGGCTAGATCTCATTATGACCCTCATGGAGTCGTCGGTAAACCGGTGATCCTTTAGTTGTGTCTAGCCCTAAAGAATATGGCGCCTCTAACTCGTGAGAACTTGTCCCTCTTTGGGGAGACCTGCCCCTCCTTATATATGTTGAAGGGGCGGGTTACATGACTAGTCCTAGTAGGATTAGGATTACTCTATTTCAAGGAGTCCTGGTCTTGCTTCCTTGTGCTTTACTCATAAACCGGCCCACCATATCGTGAACCGGCCTTCTGGGCCTTGGGCCTTGTCATCCATCCGCCCTGCGCCGGGTTACCAGTGAGTCATACTAACCAGGCAGGTTGCTTATAAACCGTTCGATCAGGGCGGGTCGCCAGTGAATCACCAAGTGTAAACCGTCAAGTAAACCGCCAAGTCCGGCCGGGTCATATATCCGGCCGCGTTAATATCCCCGACAATGGTGGTTCCTATGACTCAAGAAGGAATAAAAGGAACTACGAAAGAAACTATGTCTTCGCATTCTATAGTCTTCACTGAATGTCTTCATAGGTCATTATCTTCATGTGCATGTCTTCACGCACCACCACTGACTTCAATGTCTTCGCACATTTTTAGGGGTCATCTCTGGAAGTTAAACCGAATTAGTGAGGGACTATTACCTGTGTTATCCTGCAATTCGCATAAACACATTAGTCCCTCAACCTCGTTTGTCGTCAATACTCCAAAACCAACTAGGGGGCACTAGATGCACTTACAATCTCCCCCTTTCTAGTGATTGATGACAAACAGGTTGAAGTTTTCGACGGGGATAAAATATGTGACGTTTTGGATAATATGATCAATGTCTTCATAAAGTTGAGAGGGCTCCCCCTGAAGATGTGCACATAGTAGTTTTGTGTTTGAATGCAAAGGCACATGGCACGTTTTGCTTTGTGGAGATCTCCTTCAATTTTATGAAGACAATCCATCACGCATACAAGGATGAAATGAAGATAATGAGATGCATAATGGAAAATGGGCGTCAGCTGAATGATTTCATGCGCATAAGATAGATATTTGACCAAGTAGAAGAAATAGCAGCAAATGTAGCAGGCGACCATCAAGTTTTAAGTGTTATAACTCAAGAGCCAAATGTTTCAAAACGAGAGTTGTAAGAACTTAGCAAAAATAAAGCACCCGACCCATATATGGACCCGCTTGAATACTATCAACTCATATGCTTCTCCCCCTTTTGTCAGTAAGGACCAAAAAGGTTTGAAGACATGGAGTATCTATGCGTTCCCGGACGTAGAAGATGCTGGGGCAGCTGGGTCGATGTTGGAGTTTGGTGGTGCAGAGGGGCCTGACGCAGAATCGTGATGCAGTGAAGCGATTGCTGGAGAAGTGGCGTCGTCTTTCATCGATGACTCGAGCAATAACAGTTGCAGCCAAAGATGAATACTCAGAATCTTCAATAGATGGAGTTGGACGCCAAGTCGCAGCTTGCGGAGGGCTGGAATCAAACTTGAAGTGCTCAATGAAGCCATCTGCTTCAAGATCAGCTTCAGAGCATAGCGGGGTAAGACTCTTCCAGGACCGTCGACATGCTTCATGTGCAACAAATGAATTCTTGGTCACTAAGTTGCGAATGCGATTAACATCTGTGAGAAGACTTTGCATTTGGCGCTTCATCCAGTCATGTTGGCTATCTTATTTTTGGTGAAGTGAAACAAGAAGCTCTCGGTCATTCAGGACATGAGTGCGCCTTTTCGGCCATTGAGCAATGGTGCTGCCAGTGGCATCAGTGTTGGCACGATGTGGGAGGCGCAGGTGTCCAGCCAGAGGATAAGTAGGCACATTTGCATTTGGCACATACACACTGTCATCCTGCTGTGTGAACCTTTGGTGATCAGCATTGTGCAGGTGAAGTGGTTGTTTGGTAGGCTCAGCATAGATGGCTTCATACGATGTATCAACCTCAGGCAAGAAGACAGCGTGGTTTCGTGCAGAGGCTTGATAGCCGACAGTTGAACAAAGCTTAATGAGCCTCATAATCCAAGGGGCATAGAGCTTGAGGCCAAACAGATCGGCGACAGAGGCAGCCAGTTGGCAAAGGAAGAAGTCATGCGTGTTGAAGCAGATGTCATTCACAATGTGGAAGACCAAAGTCTTCATGATGCCAGTTAGCGCAGCCTTAGATGAGTGCCCCTTGACAGGCTAAAGAGTATGCCTCAAGATATGGTATATGGTGCGAGGCAAGTACTCAAGGTCTTGGACAAAGAATTGCTTTGGAAGATCAGCATCAGGGGGCAGTGGCTTCATCATGCTAAGAATTTCGCTCATGTTGGGTTCAGCTTTCTTGAAGACACTTTGAAGCTCTTTCTAATGCAGAGAACAACCTGGTTCGTACAACTCACCAGGAGTGGGCAGGGAAGTAAGCTCAAGGAGTGTCTGAGCATTAGCTTCATAATGACCGTCACCTGACATCCACTCAAGGACCCATGTCTTCGGATCCCTGCTGTATCCTCTGGTATGCAGAGTGACATAAAATTGCAGCAGAAGTTCTTCATTCCAATGTTCCTTGGCTGTGACAAAGGGGAGCAGACCAACTTCACTGAAGCAATCAAGGGCTTTGTCAAGGCAAGGCAATCCAGCCATGGCATCACAATCAAGACGTTGATGCGGAAAAATCCGGTCCTGATTGTAGAGAATGCACGAGTAATAGCTTTGTTGCTGAAAGCTCCAGAACCTATCAGAAGAAATCTTGGGCTTCTTGTATGGGTTCTTAGCAGAATCAAAGAATGTGTTGTTTGCCCTGAAGCTAAGCACATTGAAGGACCCTTGTGTAGATGCGATGCTGGGAAGCCGAGGCAATTTGGGCTTTGGCTTTAGAGTCTGAGGCCTCCGCACCACATGTAATGCCCAGGATGGGACTATACCTCCTACGTGTCGAGGCACGACTTAAAGGTATAAGCCCATCCTAGAATGATCTCAAGTTTGGTATCTTTGCACGACTCATGTAAAAGAGGGATTAAATTGCAAAAGGAGATAGTTGGCTTACACTCGCCACTTCACACAATACATTACATAAGCATAACATCATTCAAGACATCACAACCCGACTACGGGTGAAGATCCAAAAGAAAGATACCAAAACAACATAAAGCCACAGGTCAGGATCGAATCCTAGTAGAAACCACTACTGATCGTCGAAACGTCACAAGCAAACGGCCACACTCTTCATCGAGCTCCTGGTGAAGAACTTGAACCAGCTTCTGCTTCAAACTCGGCTGAACCTGCATCTGGTGTTGTAGTATCTGTGAGCCACGAGGACTCAGCAATCCCATAACCATGGGTAACAAGACTAGCAAAGCTTAATGGGTAGGAAGAGGTAAGGTGGTGAGGTTGCAGCAGCGGCTAAGCAATATATGGTGGCTAACTTACGAGTACCAGAATAAGATGAGAAGCTACGCAAACGGTCGCAAAAGTAGTGATCGCTAAAGATCCTAACTACATACGGTCAAACATAACCCCACCGTGTTCTCTTCTCAAAGTGAAAAGAGACAGTCACGGTTACTCACACAGTTGTGTGTTTTACTTTGGATCCTCTGTCAAGTTTTCTACAACCGGACATTAACAAATTCCAATCTGCCACATAACCGCGGGCACGGCTTTCGAAAGTTCATAACCCTGCAGGGGTGTTCCAACTTAGCCCATCACAAGCTCTCACGATTAGCTGAAGTGATAAATATAATATCATCACCCCTTATCTTAGGGAAAACCGATCAGGCTCGGCATCCCGGTAGCACAAGTCATTTCGACAATGGTAAAACAAGTCCAGCAAGACCTCCCGGCGTGCCGACACCCTGATAGTAGCCGCGCGCATCTCGTCTCAGGCCACGTCCGGATGAGCGCTACGTACAGTACCGAAGACCCCAGATAACTGGGTGGCACCGCAAGTGACTCTAGTTTGGGACCAACACCATCAGCACTGGCCCCCCTGCTATGTAGAATTAAGAATCCTCGGGGACGCGACCCCTTATGCAATTTTAATTATTTAATTAAGTTGTTATTATGAGGCAAAATAAAACCAATGTTGGGCCTTGCTGGAGGAGTTTTATTCAAAGTCGAACTGTCAAGGGGTCCCCATCCACCCATCGTGTAAGGAATGCAAAATCAAGGAACATAATGCCGGTTTATCGGCGCCTAAGGTGGCATGAGTGGAACAAAACACCGAGAAAAAGGCCAAGCCTTCCACCCATGCCCAGTATATAGGTGTGTTAATAATAATTATAGATATTGTGATATATCCAACAACAAGTTCCCTCCTGGAACGAACTTCATCTTCACCTGCAACTAACAACGCTATAAGAGGGACTGAGCAAGCGAGGCTGAGCAAGCGGGTAACATAGCCAAACAGTGGTTTTGCTAGGAAGGTGTCAAGGTTAGAGGTTTCATGGCAACAAGGAGAGGGCTGACATAAAATGGGTAGCGCGACATGTAACGATAGCATAGAGACAACTAAGCATGGCAATGGTAGTAAAGGCATCAAAGGGTATGATCATCTTGCCTGGGATTCCGCAAGGGAAGAAGAACGGTTCCATGACGCAGACGGAGCAACACAGTCGAGAGAAACCTCACAACTCCGGAACGAAACCGAAGCTATCAAGAGAAGGAACCGGAAAGAAAGAACAACACGGTAAACACACAATCATTAACATGGCATACGATGCACAAACAAGTATGATGCATGTCCGGTTTAAATATGCGTGGCATGGCAAAGTGCACAAACAACACTACAAGTTAAGTGGAGCTCAATATGCAACGAGTTGCATATTGACGAAACACCACATATTAATTATTTAGTTGACTCTCGTTATTTACAAGACAAGATTAAATGTTTTTCACATGGCAAGAGGTGAAGCATAATAAAACTACACTATTAGACATTTTAAATGAGGCCGGAAAATAACAACAACATATCCGGAAAATCCCCATGAGCATGTTTAATAATTATAAAGCAACAACAATTAAACATTTTAGTGTTGTTAACATGATGCGGATGACATGATCAAGTTTATGCAATTTTTATTAAAAGGTTAACAAGAAGAGATATGAAGCATCGTCACCGTGGTGGATGGAAAGGGTGCCACGGCAACAATCCGAAATGATGCAAAGGCAACAACTCGGTTCCGGTAACTCGTTGAGAGTCCGGTGCAAAAGGAAAGATGGCGTGAGCGGGTCAACGAGATGAAAGGTGGGGCGATCCCGTTACCGGGTTCCCACGAGTCGGCGACGAGGCAACCGAGGAACATGACAACGGACGAAACGGACACGGTGCACACACGGGAAACATTTCATACAACCACAACAAGCAACACACGGGTCATCGGCTCGGCGGTTATACCTTCGGAACAAACGTTCACGGGGCGGTTCGAGAGCGTAGTGGAAGGAGTCGTTCACGTTCGGAGAGGAAGTAGCCGTTCACGTTTCCGAAGAGGAAGTAGTTGTTCACGTCATCGTGTCGTGGTACTTGGCGAATTCCTCGTTTCCGGGCGACGGTAGTGGTCCTCGCAGTCGTCGAGCGACGGTAGTGGAAGTAGTGGTACTTGTCGAGTCGGTCGTCGTGTAGGCGTTCCCGTTCGTAGATGTACTTGTCATCGTCTCGTTCGGTCGTTGTGGTACTTGGCAAAAGGTTGTGGTCTCGACATCGTAGTTGTACACGTGGCCGTCGTGGGAAGTAGTGGAACTTGGTCGTTTTTCTGTAGATGTTCGGGTGCATACGTAGAGGTACTTGTTTCGAAGAGGTACTTGGTCGGTTCGCCGTGTACTCGTTCGGGTCATCTGTCAAGTTAACAGTGCAAGGCAACACACAAGAACAAACAAAAACAGCAAGGGGCGACGAGGCCAGGAGGCTGCAGAGGCGAGGTCGGGCGCCGGCGCGCGCGCTGGACGGAGGGAGACGGCTGCGGTGCGACGGGGCTCCTGGCCGGCCGGAGCAGCACGGGGCGCTACAGAGATGGGGACGAAGTGCTAGACGCCTGGAACGGGGAGGGACGAGGCGCTCGGGATGGAGGAGCCGCGGTCGCGGGCCGGACGAGGAGGGGTCGCGGGCAAGGCCCTGGCGCGGCGCGGCGCTCTGGCCGCGGGCTTGGAGCGGGAGGCCTCGGGCCCTGGACGGCCGCTGCATCTCGCGAACGAGGCACTGGCGCTCGGGGTCGCTACCTCGAGCGGGGAGGCCGGCGCTGGAGGACGAGGGAAGCCACGCGCGGGGCGGTTGCCGGCTCTGGCGAGGCAGAGGCCTCGGGCGCGGCCACGAGGAGGGAGCAGCGCCCTGGAATCGGCAGAGGAGCGATGGGCTCGGGCTCCAGGTGAGAGAGCCAGAGGGGATCGAGAGGAATCGGCGCTGGAGCCTCGGGATCGAGCGAGGGATCGGGGAGAGAGGGCGAGGCTCGAGGGAGAGGGAAAGCGAGGCAGAGCGGGGTCGAGAGGTTCGGGCCTCCTGGCGGCGGAGGGAGTGCGAGATGAGGGAGCGAGGGAGAGAGGGAAATCCTGGGCGCTAGCTAGGGTTCGGTCGGGCTGGTGTGGGCCTTGGAGGGGAGATGGGCCGGAGGGATGAGGGGCGCGCCAGCTGGGCCTGGAGGGATGAGGAGGTAAAGAGGCTGAGAGCCCAAATGGGCTGGGAAGGTCTGCAAGCCGGCGGCTGCTGCTGAGATTTTCTTCCCTCTTTACAAATTAAAGAAAGAAAAAAAACAGAGATCTCAAAAGAGAGAGAAAAGGAAAAAAGGACAACTGCGGAAAGAATATACACGAGAGGGTAATTTTCTCGGGCTCGTAAAAATGAGCACGACCGGAGAAAAATATAAAAGGCCAGATCGGAAAATAATTCAAACATATTTGAATTTAATTCAAATAGTTTTGAACTAAGACTTTATTATTAAAGTGTCCAAAAATGTCCGGAATTTTGGAGGAACCTCGAAACAACGGAAAGAAATTATTGGCAAGGTTTTTGAAGGAAACTCGAAGTAGGAAAAGCATGGGGAAATTATGCACGTGTGTTGCGGGTAATTCCAAACAAATGGAATATTATTTATATAGCTCCCTAATATATTGAGAGGCTTTTATATGTTATAAAGAGAAGTCACCTTCCCTCGATTTAAATGGACCGAAGGTCCACACAATTTATTTAGGTTGAGATGCAAGAAAAAAAATGACATGATGGCATGATGACATGATGCAATGCCAAAAATAAAACACAAGCACAAAAGAAACACACGGGCAACCCGGAACATCTGGAATCTTCTGGAATCTTCTGGGACGTCGGTCTCGGGCGTCACAACTCTCCCACACTAACAGAGGATCTCGACCCGAGATCCTAGAGATATCACCGGGTAAAAACGGAAAAGAAGAGGTAAAACAAAGTTGCTTCTTTGACAGACGAGTGAAACCAGGAACCATGAGAGGTTTAAACAAGTTGAAAGAAAGAAAGCAATGGAGATGAACGAAGATGAAACACTCCGTTAGAAAAGAGGAACAAGGAACATAACAAGAACCTTGTAGGTTGAAAGACATGAAGCAAGAGCTTATGAACCAAAAGAATGTGAAACTGCAATGGTATGGCCAAGGAATAAGAATGACAAAATTTGGACAGCACTCCGTCTGAAAAAGGAAGAAATTAACAAGAACTTGAGGAGAAGGGATGATACTTGATGAAAACAACAACACATAGCCTCCGGAACAATTAAAAGAATGGCACAAGAGGTAAGAAAGATTCAGACAGCACTCCGGTTGAAAAGATAGGCAAAACTAGATAAGATGAGGGAACTTGAATGAAGAATACAACACTCCGGTTAAATAGACAAGCAAGGGAGAATATGATCTTGAAAAGAAAACAAGATGATGGTTTGGAGAGAGCAATATCACAAATCCTCCGGAATGAAAGAATAGCATATAAATCAATGAAAGAAATGAACGGAGAAGAAAATGACAACTTCTCTCAAAATTGAATTTGAAAGAGCATCCTTTACGAAGAAAGGTTGAACAGAATTGTTGAAAATTCAACAACGAAAGAATAAGCTCGAAGTGGGCTTATGGAATTTGTCTCAAAATTATGAGGTGACAACCGGCCACTAACGAAAACATTTGATTGGATTGAGATCAACAAGGAGGTGAATAACTTTCACCGGAATGATAAATGAAGAACTTGGTCATTATAAGCACCATAATAGCAACAATCCTTAGGGAAAGCTTTTAAGTGAAATACAACCCAAGATTACTCCAACAAATAAATTGAATGGTTGGAAAGATCTCCTGAACAAAGAAAATGATGGGTTTAAATATCTCATTCCTGACAACTCGTGAATCCTGAAACCTGAAGGAATTGTCAAGAATGACATAACACCATCTTAAAGATAAGGTAGAAAGAATTGCACTTGGAAAGCATGATGAAGAATGCTTGAGCTTCAACAAGAATCTTGATGAAGACTTCGAGGATGAATTAAATGATGATGAACCACCAAGAAGAACTCCGGTAATGAAAGCATGAGAAGTTAAAGATGAAAAGAATAAGATTCAAAGGCCTGCGATGAATTAGATGGAGGTTTGAAATGATATAATTGAAATAACTTGAAGCTCCGGAAAGCAAGATGAAGAACTTAGAATCGAGAATATGATATGATGAACAAACTCCGAAAAACAGAGATTAAATCACCTTGAAGGAATAAGAGTAAGAATTATGTTATGCATCTCCTTCACCAATTTAAATTGATGACAACCAAAGGATTTGGCATACTACTTATTCTCGTTGCAAGGAATTAAATAGAGATCTAGCACAAGCTTGGATAATTATTCAACAAAGCACCGGTAGGATTATGAGAAGAACAAATGAATTGATATGGTAACAAGGAAGAGTAAACTTGAATGAACCACCGTAAGAATATGGAGACGAACGAAGAGACGTCAAAGAAGAATATTTGAAGAACGAAGTTGAAAACTGAGAATGAAGAAATCTTCTGAAATGATGGCCTTCGGAGGATCACAAAAGAAAGGATTCATGAAATGCTCCGGATGGGTATAAAAATAATTCCTCACAATCAAAACGATAATGAGGATGGCATGAAGCTAGAACCACGAATCTTCAAGAGAACGGCCAAGATTTAAGAGAAACACTTCTCCGGTCTTCAAATGTTGAGAATGAAGACGAGAAATGCCATAAGAATTGATGAGCACTCCGGATTGAAGAATTAAAAAGGTTGAACCAACGCTGGAAAGAATTTGAAAGCGATCTTGGAGAAGGCATGTGACTGATGGAAACCATTCTTACGTCACACTTGAGAAGAATTTGAGTATAACTCCAGAAAAAAGAAGAGTCAGGTAAGATCCTGGGAAAAGACCTGTGGGTTAGGGCCCACTCAAAGAAATCACCGTTGGGAAAGATTGCTTCAGAGATATTGCACCGGTTGAATTAAATGGCTTGGATGAGATATCAATCTCAAAATAGTTTGAACGGATTAAAAATGGAATTATGAATCTTCTGAGATACCTTCAGCTCTCCGGATATGAATAGCAAGAGGAGAATGATTAATTGGTACACCGGAATAAGAAAGCATTGTGAAATGAGGAAAAGCATAAGATCAACACCGAATCTTGAATTACGTCCACGGGCAGAATTATGAAAAACAAAAGAATGAAGAACTTGAAGCTCTTGAGCATCTTCACGATAATTCACCGGATAAGAACATTGAAGGAAAAGAATGAAGAAACATCACATGAATAAAAATGGATACTTCATTAAGAATTCTGGCTCCAAGAAAAGAAGGGAGGGAGGGTGGGGAAAAACAAAGACAACTTGGGATGAATGAAACAGACAAATCGTCGGATTTCTCAACAGCGTCTGTATGGAGTAACTTGAAGAGAAGGCACACCGGTTGGAAAGGATTAACATGAAAATCTTGATGGTGAAGAAGGACTAGCACTCCCATAGAAATATGAGAACACCGATTAGGAAAGGTATGGAATCAACATTTGACATCGAAGCAACTCGAATACCAGAATCAAAACAAGAACAAAGGATAGATATGTAACATGATCTTCACAATATCATCCGAACAGAGAATTGAACGAATGAATTCTGCAGGTACATCAACTTGACGAGAAACCACTTGGAAGAACAAAAGATAAATAAAAAGGAACAAGGAACAGATAGAACAAATACAAGATAGAAGCTTCGTTCGACATCTTCGTGCTGAAAGCTCATGGAACGTGTTACAAAAGGGTTTTGTCATCCCTGGATCAGCATAGCCAAGGACCCTTTAAGATGCAACTCCCGATCAGAACAAGTCCATAAAACCACTTCACTCAATGTAGAACCCCAAACTTCATATCGAGCATCCGTTGGAAGAATGCCTAGAACTACTGGATAAACCCACCTATTAATTTCCGAAAGTTTCCAGTTATGCAATCAGGTGTTGGGGATACACGGGAAGCACCGCGCAATCAACTCTAAACCTACATCCAGGTGTATCCATCCTTCAACACATAACCAGTCTTTCTCGGAAACTGTTTACCTCGGACCTTCGAAAAGCATCCACTATAACAAGCTATGGCAATACTCTCGAACTACCTCCCCGGTACTGGGTGATGTCGGGGTTATCTTGCCACTGGCCGTATAGGAGAGATTTTTTATGTCGGCCGTCTTAAGTATTTAGTACTGCCGCGATATGCTTGTGACAACAATACCCCGAAGCTCAACTCCTCGGTAACAGGAGGCATCGAGAACAATATCCTTGTCACAAGAACATCGAAACAATCCCAGAATACTCGCGGGATCCTAAAAAAAAAATTGGTGCAATTTTTGAAAGTAGAAGAGGCAAGAGTAATCGTCAGGAGTCCTCACCAGAGAGAAAAGAGAAGAGGAGCAAAAGAAATCCTACTCTCCGATATAAATATAGGACTCAAAATATTTTCAGTGTGTGCCTAGACTCAACCGTCAACGATTCGATCAATCAGTGGGGGCTTCTAGGTCGGAGAAGGCTCTGATACCAACTTGTAATGCCCAGGATGGGACTATACCTCCTACGTGTCGAGGCACGACTTAAAGGTATAAGCCCATCCTAGAATGATCTCAAGTTTGGTATCTTTGCACGACTCATGTAAAAGAGGGATTAAATTGCAAAAGGAGATAGTTGGCTTACACTCGCCACTTCACACAATACATTACATAAGCATAACATCATTCAAAACATCACAACCCGACTACGGGTGAAGATCCAAAAGAAAGATACCAAAACAACATAAAGCCACAGGTCAGGATCGAATCCTAGTAGAAACCACTACTGATCGTCGAAACGTCACAAGCAAACGGCCACACTCTTCATCGAGCTCCTGGTGAATAACTTGAACCAGCTTCTGCTTCAAACTCGGCTGAACCTGCATCTGGTGTTGTAGTATCTGTGAGCCACGAGGACTCAGCAATCCCATAACCATGGGTAACAAGACTAGCAAAGCTTAATGGGTAGGAAGAGGTAAGGTGGTGAGGTTGCAGCAGCGGCTAAGCAATATATGGTGGCTAACTTACGAGTACCAGAATAAGATGAGAAGCTACGCAAACGGTCGCAAAAGTAGTGATCGCTAAAGATCCTAACTACATACGGTCAAACATAACCCCACCGTGTTCTCTTCTCAAAGTGAAAAGAGACAGTCACGGTTACTCACACAGTTGTGTGTTTTACTTCGGATTCTCTGTCAAGTTTTCTACAACCGGACATTAACAAATTCCAATCTGCCACATAACCACGGGCACGGCTTTCGAAAGTTCATAACCCTGCAGGGGTGTTCCAACTTAGCCCATCACAAGCTCTCACGATTAGCTGAAGTGATAAATATAATATCATCACCCCTTATCTTAGGGAAAACCGATCAGGCTCGGCATCCCGGTAGCACAAGTCATTTCGACAATGGTAAAACAAGTCCAGCAAGACCTCCCAGCGTGCCGACACCCTGATAGTAGTCGCGCGCATCTCGTCTCAGGCCACGTCCGGATGAGCGCTACGTACAGTACCGAAGACCCCAGATAACTGGGTGGTACCGCAAGTGACTCTAGTTTGGGACCAACACCATCAGCACTGGCCCCCCTGCTATGTAGAATTAAGAATCCTCGGGGACGCGACCCCCTATGCAATTTTAATTATTTAATTAAGTTGTTATTATGAGGCAAAATAAAACCAATGTTGGGCCTTGCTGGAGGAGTTTTATTCAAAGTCGAACTGTCAAGGGGTCCCCATCCACCCATCGTGTAAGGAACGCAAAATCAAGGAACATAATGCCGGTTTATCGGCGCCTAAGGTGGCATGAGTGGAACAAAACACCGAGAAAAAGGCCAAGCCTTCCACCCATGCCCAGTATATAGGTGTGTTAATAATAATTATAGATATTGTGATATATCCAACAACAAGTTCCCTCCTGGAACGAACTTCATCTTCACCTGCAACTAACAACGCTATAAGAGGGACTGAGCAAGCGAGGCTGAGCAAGCGGGTAACATAGCCAAACAGTGGTTTTGCTAGGAAGGTGTCAAGGTTAGAGGTTTCATGGCAACAAGGAGAGGGCTGACATAAAATGGGTAGCGCGACATGTAACGATAGCATCGAGACAACTAAGCATGGCAATGGTAGTAAAGGTATCCAAGGGTATGATCATCTTGCCTGGGATTCCGCAAGGGAAGAAGAACGGTTCCATGAAGCAGACGGAGCAACACAGTCGAGAGAAACCTCACAACTCCGGAACGAAACCGAAGCTATCAAGAGAAGCAACCGGAAAGAAAGAACAACACGGTAAACACACAATCATTAACATGGCATACGATGCACAAACAAGTATGATGCATGTCCGGTTTAAATATGCGTGGCATGGCAAAGTGCACAAACAACACTACAAGTTAAGTGGAGCTCAATATGCAACGAGTTGCATATTGACGAAACACCACATATTAATTATTTAGTTGACTCTCGTTATTTACAAGACAAGATTAAATGTTTTTCACATGGCAAGAGGTGAAGCATAATAAAACTACACTATTAGACATTTTAAATGAGGCCGGAAAATAACAACAACATATCCGGAAAATCCCCATGAGCATGTTTAATAATTATAAAGCAACAACAATTAAACATTTTAGTGTTGTTAACATGATGCGGATGACATGATCAAGTTTATGCAATTTTTATTAAAAGGTTAACAAGAAGAGATATGAAGCATCGTCACCGTGGTGGATGGAAAGCGTGCCACGGCAACGATCCGAAATGATGCAAAGGCAACAACTCGGTTCCGGTAACTCGTTGAGAGTCCGGTGCAAAAGGAAAGATGGCGTGAGCGGGTCAACGAGATGAAAGGTGGGGCGATCCCGTTACCGGGTTCCCACGAGTCGGCGACGAGGCAACCGAGGAACATGACAACGGATGAAACGGACACGGTGCACACACGGGAAACATTTCATACAACCACAACAAGCAACACACGGGTCATCGGCTCGACGGTTATACCTTCGGAACAAACGTTCACGGGGCGGTTCGAGAGCGTAGTGGAAGGAGTCGTTCACGTTCGGAGAGGAAGTAGCCGTTCACGTTTCCGAAGAGGAAGTAGTTGTTCACGTCATCGTGTCGTGGTACTTGGCGAATTCCTCGTTTCAGGGCGACGGTAGTGGTACTCGCGGTCGTCGAGCGACGGTAGTGGAAGTAGTGGTACTTGTCGAGTCGGTCGTCGTGTAGGCGTTCCCGTTCGTAGATGTACTTGTCATCGTCTCGTTCGGTCGTCGTGGTACTTGGCAAAAGGTTGTGGTCTCGGCATCATAGTTGTACACGTGGCCGTCGTGGGAAGTAGTGGAACTTGGTCGTTTTTCCGTAGATGTTCGGGTGCATACGTAGAGGTACTTGTTTCGAAGAGGTACTTGGTCGGTTCGCCGTGTACTCGTTCGGGTCATCTGTCAAGTTAACAGTGCAAGGCAACACACAAAAACAAACAAAAACAGCAAGGGGCGACGAGGCCAGGAGGCTGCAGAGGCGAGGTCGGGCGCCGGCGCGCGCGCTGGACGGAGGGAGACGGCTGCGGTGCGACAGGGCTCCTGGCCGGCCGGAGCAGCACGGGGCGCTGCAGAGATGGAGACGAAGTGCTGGACGCCTGGAACGGGGAGGGACGAGGCGCTCGGGATGGAGGAGCCGCGGTCGCGGGCCGGACGAGGAGGGGTCGGGGGCAAGGCCCTGGCGCGGCGCGGCGCTCTGGCCGCGGGCTTGGAGCGGGAGGCCTCGGGCCCTGGACGGCCACTGCATCTCGCGAACGAGGCACTGGCGCTCGGGGTCGCTACCTCGAGCGGGGAGGCCAGCGCTGGAGGACGAGGGAAGCCACGCGCGGGGCGGTCGCCGGCTCTGGCGAGGCAGAGGCCTCGGGCGCGGCCACGAGGAGGGAGCGGCGCCCTGGAATCGGCAGAGGAGCGATGGGCTCGGGCTCCAGGCGAGAGAGCCAGAGGGGATCGAGAGGAATCGGCGCTGGAGCCTCGGGATCGAGCGAGGGATCGGGGAGAGGGGGTGAGGCTCGAGGGAGAGGGAAAGCGAGGCAGAGCGGGGTCGAGAGGTTCGGGCCTCCTGGCGGCGGAGGGAGTGCGATATGAGGGGGTGAAGGAGAGAGGGAAATCCTGGGCGCTAGCTAGGGTTCGGTCGGGCTGGAGTGGGCCTTGGAGGGGAGATGGGCCGGAGGGATGAGGGGCACGCCGGCTGGGCCTGGAGGGATGAGGAGGTAAAGAGGCTGAGAGCCCAGATGGGCTGGGAAGGTCTGCAGGCCGGCGGCTGCTGCTGAGATTTTCTTCCCTCTTTACAAATTAATGAAAGAAAAAAAACAGAGATCTCAAAAGAGAGAGAAAAGGAAAAAAGGACAACTGCGGAAAGAATATACACGAGAGGGTAATTTTCTCGGGCTCGTAAAAATGAGCACGACCGGAGAAAAATATAAAAGGCCAGATCGGAAAATAATTCAAACATATTTGAATTTAATTCAAATAGTTTTGAACTAAGACTTTATTATTGAAGTTTCCAAAAATGTCCGGAATTTTGGAGGAACCTCGAAACAACGGAAAGAAATTATTGGCAAGGTTTTTGAAGGAAACTCGAAGTAGGAAAAGCATGGGGAAATTATGCACGTGTGTTGCGGGTAATTCCAAACAAATGGAATATTATTTATATAGCTCCCTAATATATTGAGAGGCTTTTATATGTTATAAAGAGAAGTCACCTTCCCTCGATTTAAATGGACCGAAGGTCCACACAATTTATTTAGGTTGAGATGCAAGAAAAAAATGACATGATGGCATGATGACATGATGCAATGCCAAAAATAAAACACAAGCACAAAAGAAACACACGGGCAACCCGGAACATCTGGAATCTTCTGGAATCTTCTGGGACGTCGGTCTCGGGCGTCACACCACATGATAATCATACTGTGGTCCTGGGGCAGCGGGAAGCTTCAGAAGTGGCCACTTTACTGTGAAAAGCACATCATCTTTATTGACGGCTTGGGCCATGGTGTAGGGCACATATGAAGTAGAAGGTACTTCAGGAGCAATGAGTTCAGGCGCAATCACTTCAGGGGCAATGAATTCAGGCACAATCACTTCAGGAGTGGCAGTGACTTCTTGCTGCACAAAGGCTTCAGTCATGACAGTGTCATGTGCTTCAGTAGTAACAGAGGTATCAGCCACATTTGCTTCAGGTTGAGTGGCTTCAGGCTGAGTGGCCTCATGCACAACAATTTATTGGTGAACATGTTCTTGCATGACAGGCACTACTTCTTGGGCAACAGAGTCATGCGGAGGGGGAGTGACTTCACGAGTGTCTTCTTTTGCTTCATCGGCTGATGCAGCCATAATATCTTCAGCCAGCTTGGCTTCAGATTCATGAGCAAACTCTAAAGGAATGTCGTCAGGAAACACTTGACGTGCCACTGAGCTAGAGTTTTGCTCTCCATCTTCAGGAATGCTGGACATGGATGCTTGAGTCGTGAGACCTTTGCGAAGCCTGCGGAATTTGGGCGACGCAATTGGTGAAGCATTTGCGTTGATCTTCTCCATGTCATCTTTTGGTGTTGTTGTGGGAGTCTCAACTACCGGAGTGGTAGCTGGAGATGGCGGAGTGCAAGGAATAACTTCATGTAGGGGGTGTTTGGGTGTCGCTCTTCCCAATATTCATCTTGAGTCATTGGTGTCGTGGGACTGCCAATACTTATGAGTTCACTGCTCGTGGGAGCAGGTGATTGAACATGTTGGGGTTCAAGCTGAGGAAGGACTGTATCATCATGCACATTGTCATCATGACCAATGTCTTCAGCTACAGGTGAGTCAACAGCTGGAATCTCTTCAGTCTGATGAGCCTCTGAGGGAGCAGGCTCATGTAAAACCAGACGTCATTCTCGGTTGGAGGAGGCAGGAAGGGCAACAGAGATGGGCTCGACCACCAATAGCTCTATGGAGGAAAGGTGAGGCTGCTGTGAAGCCTTTGAAGCCTTGAGCTTTTGCTTCTTCTTGGAGGGAGCAGCAGAGGCATCATGATACTTGCGTTTCTTGGCTTCAGCTTTAGCCTGCCTAGTCTTCTTTTGAGCAGAAGCTGCTGAAGGGACCTTTGGCTACGCGCTAGTCATGCTGTCAGGGAAGACAATGCTTGGTCTTTCCTGCCTTGGAGGTTCAGTGTCTTCTGCAGCACGCTTCTTGTTGTTCTTGGGTTTCTTGGCAGCCAGCTTGGGATCAATGCCAGGACGGCCAAGAGCTTTTCTCTTTAGAACTTCATTGTTGGCTTGGACACATTTCTCAGCATAGTGCTTGAGACGGTGCCTTGAGCCCTTTGCCAGTTCACGGCGCTTGGCAAATTCAGCCTTGAGGTCAGTCATCATGGTCTTGAAGCCTTGGACTTCTTTGGCGTTGAGGCTTGCCATGTGCTTCTTGAACATGGCCTTTTCATGATCAATTTTGTTCTTTTGCGCAATCACCTTCTGTGCAAATAGTCAGTTCTTGAGCAATGTACCCTTGAAACGTCACACTGATGTCAATTGGAAGCTGAAGATCATCAAGTGAAAGAGATATATCTTCAAGCCATTCATTAATGAAGTTGTTGATGATTTCAGCATCAAAGAGAGGTAAATCATTGAAGATTTCAGCCTATTGCTTGCTTTTAATGAGCATATCCAAAGCATCATCAACGATATCTTCATCACTTGACAGATATATAATGTCATCATCATTGCGCAGGATGCTTGCAGGAGTGAGTCCTTGGCCAAATGGCTTCACAAGCTGCTTGGAGCGCTGAGAGATGCGAGAGTGATCTTCATATTGCACACTGGATTCTGGAGGTACAATTTTCAGAGGCTTCACATGTGAAGCTTTTGGGGCAACAGCATGTTTGGAAGCCTTTGATTTCTTCGTTAGTTTCACAGACTCGGGAACAACTTCAGGTTACATGTCTTCAGCAACATCTTCCACAGTTGCCCTTTGAGCAGCAATGTGGTAAAGTAATCCATCGAGGCCGTTGAAGGGGCCGGCACGATTTTCATTTGCTTCGCGTGAGCCATCAGACCATGGCCTAGATGGGCCAGGATTGAAGTTGATGCCCAGTTCTTTCTTGTTCTGAGTGACAGAGTTCTTAGCAAATTTGTAGTTCTCTTCAAATAGTTCATCATCACGACACCATCGAAGACTAGATGGGTCATCATTTGAAGGCACTGGTCCCCTGACCATGCATGGAAAGAAGCTCTTGGTAATAGCTTCAGACTCAGTTTTGGGCTGGAGCTTCTTGTAGACGATATCACCCCATGGAAGGCGAATGGCATTCTTGGAAGCATGCTCTGGGGTAACAAACTTGTACTGAAACCATTGCTCTGCCGAATATCTTCGAACCATTGGATTCGAGACTTGCGTTCTCCATAGGATTCTTCTGGATCATATTTGTACATTTGGAATAGATCAGGAGGAAGATCTTTGGCTATGTCAGTACGTCTCTGCCTACCACCCTTCTTGGATTGTTTCTCTGAAGCCATAGGGTTCAGACTGAAATGCTTCACACTGTAATTTGTCTTCCCGCGACTGGTCAGACAAGAACTGGCTTCAGGTGATTCAATGTGACGATGTAAGAATTCTGCAAATGAATGCAGACTATGAGAACCAAGGGATTCCCCCACGGGCATGTACCTGTGACAGAATTATAGATGCGAGGGAAGGGGAATAGGTCATATGCATTCTCAGAAGATTTTGAAGATTAAAGAGGATTGAAGACATTGACCTCATAGTGCGAAGACATTCACTTATATGGTGTGAGTTGGTTCCAGATTTGTACGAATCCGGAATAAGTACAAGTGAGGAATCTAACTAGTAGTGTAGCATAAGTGAATATGTTTGCAGCAAATGAGAGAAGAATAGATAAAAACAGATCTCAAAAGAATAGAAACCACTTGTGGCGAAGATTTATAAATTTGACGGATCAAAACAGCGGTAAAAATAGAGATCTATTTACCGCAATGAAGAACTGCTTGACGGGAAAAGTGGGATGCCGAGCAGATCGATCTCCCGTGCCCTAACTTGGTGACGGAAGACACCTACGGCGGCGGCAGAGAGACGAGGTCCACAACCGGCGTGAAGAAGGCATCAAAGAGGTCGCGGCAGCTAAGCGCTTCGTCTCCGGCATCGACTGGAGCTAGCGGAGGCGCTAGGGTTGTGCGGGATGGCGAGATGTGGAAGAAGGAAATAGTGACCGCAAGGGGTGGAGTATTTATAAGGAGGGGCGACGGTGCAGTGCAATTACGTAGGTGCCCCTCGCGGTTCACATTTGGATGACACGTGGCTGGCATGCATCTTATGGAGAGTTGAACCATGATCCCACGCGCGCCAGATATGTCGGATGGACGTTTCGGTTCCTCCGGATTTCGGGCAAAAGGGACATAGCATTAAAAACGTTTTAAATGTTTGTCTCTATATCTTTAGCTGACAAGGACACAGTGAAGACATTCAACAAGTGTCAATAGAATGCATATGAAGAGATAGAGAGAGTTGGAGAGATATAACATAGAGGAGAACAGGGTCCGATCACATTCACTTAGATCAAAAAGTTTGAAGTCATAGCTATAAGTGAACGTTGTAGAGGACAGAATATATATATATATATACAGAGAAAACCCAATTAAACCAACATTGTGAAGATGAGTTTTGAAGATAAACAATGTTGAAGACAAACACGGTGTGAAGATAAAGCAGTTATGACACCAAATGAAATCTTCAGAAACGTTTGGTGGTGGCGTTACCCACCGTATAGGAAGTATTAGACCAGGACACGACACACAATTATCGTGGCGCTCCAGAGTCAATTTTCACATTAATGTATTCACACTTTTCAAATTCACATTACCAGCTTCCAAAAAAGGAGGTACCTATATCTCCTAATGACTTTAGACCAATCTCACTGCTGAATGGGGTGCTCAAAATCATTACTAAACTGCTGGCCAACAGATTACAAAAAGTTATTCTCAAGCTTGTCCATATTAACCAGTATGGATTCTTAAAGAACAGAGTAATTCAAGACTGTCTGGGATGGGCATATGAATATATACATCAATGCCATAAGTCAAAAGAAGAACTGCTTGTTATCAAACTGGATTTTGAAAAGGCTTTTGACACTATTGAGCATCAGGCTATTATTGATATATTAAGGGCTAAGGGATTTGGTGAGAGATGGATAACCTGGATACACATGTTACTAAATTCTACATCATCTGCTGTAATGATAAATGGGGTGCCAGGGAAAAAGTTCTACTGTAAAAGAGGAGTAAGGCAAGGAGATCCACTTTCACCTCTTTTATTCATATTGGCTGCTGATCTGCTTCAATCAATTTTAAATAAAGCCATGACTAGGGATCTAATAACACCTCCACTACAAGTGACCTCATGCCCAGACTTCCCTATTATACAATATGCAGATGATACCCTTGTCATTTTACAAGCAAGTGCTAAACAACTTGTGTGCCTCAAAGCCCTCCTAAACACATTTGCAGATGCCACAGGCCTTAGAGTTAACTATGGGAAATCAATCATGGTGCCACTAAACATTGCAGAAGACAGAGTAGAGATTTTCACTAACACTTTAAACTGTACCAGAGGACAATTTCCATTCACATACCTAGGGGTACCTATGGGCATTTATAAGCCAACTGTAGAGCAGTGTTTACCCATAGTGAACAGAATTGCTAAGAGGATTACTGGTATTTCCACTTTCATGACTCGGGCAGGGAAGATTTTGTTGGTCAAATCTGTGCTGGCTTCCTTAGCTGTTTACTTCATGTGTTGCCTGGACATTCCCATTACTATCAAACACCAGATCATCAAGTACTTAAGGCACTGTCTATGGAGGAGCCCGGATTTGGAAGATAGGAGGCCAGCCATGGTGGCTTGGCACACAGTTTGCAGACCTAAAAATCAGGGTGGCTTGGGAGTACTAGATATATTCACACATAATAAAACTCTGCTTATGAAAAACCTTCACAAGTTTTACAATAGACATGACATCCCTTGGGTCAATTTAATTTGGGAAACATATTACAGTAATGGGAAACTCCCAGGAGATCAAAAAGTGGGCTCCTTTTGGTGGAAATCCAATCTTGCACTCATTAATCAGTTTAAAGCTATAGCAAGATGCAATGTGGGAGATGGTAAATCTGCTTTGTTCTGGGATGATATGTGGGATCAATTCATCCTCAAACACAAGTTTGATCACCTATATTCCTTTGTTAGAAATCCACAGACAAGTGTTCAACAAGTAATCAACACTGAATATCTTCAAGACTTATTCCATCTGCCTCTAACTGCACAGGCATATGAGGAGTTCATTCAAATGGAGGACATGTGCATTTCCATGAGACAATCAGAATATTTGGATGCTATGGATACTTGGAGTTACATATGGGGCAATGAAGCCTACTCTTCAATTAAAGCTTACAATGTGCTAATTGGGCACAAACAAACCCCACCACATTTTTCATGGATCTGGAAAAGCTCCTGTCAACCCAAGCATAAAGTTTTTTTCTGGATGCTCCTGCATGACAGAGTAAACACAAGGAATTTACTAAGGAGGAAGAACTTTGAATTGGAATTTTACAATTGTGCAGTGAGGGACTGTCCTCAAGAGGAAACTCTTCATCATCTATTTTGGGGTTGTCCTTTTGCCACAAGGTGTTGGAACTTTATCTGTCCTTCAAGAACTCCAAACTTGTCAGTGCTGGAAGCTTTTCAGGACCTAAAAGACAAACTCAGATACCCTTTCTTTATGGAGATTATCATATTGGGATCATGGGCCATCTGGATATCCAGAAACAACAAAATATTTGATGGTATAACTCCTTCCTTTCAAGGCTGGAAACACATTTTTACTGAGGAACTCAAGCTGCTGAAACTCAGGATCAAGAAGAAATATGAAGTGCAATTCTCTGCTTGGCTGGATTCTTTGCTGTAATATGTCTGATGCTCCTTGGTTCCCTGTTCTTCTTCTTTTTTAGGTTTTAGTGTTAGCTTTTTCTAGCTTTTGCTTAGTTTTTGGTAGTTTCTTCTTTTAGTTGGGCTTAGCTCAAGCCCAACAGACCTATGTTATTTTATTATCAATAAAACCTGCAGTGGGTTTTTTACCCTACTGTTCATAGTTCAAAAAATGTATTCACACTCAGAGTGTAAGTCTTCATGAATTGAAGACATACGTTACTTAGTGTGTTGCACATCTAAGTCGTCAAAATGCATAAGCGTTCGGATGTGTGTCCAATCACATGACATTTGAGGATTCTAGGATATTTAGCTCACACCGCAGCTTGCAAAATCTTTTCTCATCCAAGGGCTTAGTGAAGATATCTGCCAGTTGCTCTTCAGTGTTGACATGAATGATTTCAATATCCATCTTGATCACATGATCCCTGAGAAAATGCTGATGAATTTCAATGTGCTTTGTCTTCGAGTGTTGAACTGGATTGTGAGCAATCTTGATGGCGCTCTCATTATCATCGTAGAGAGGCACCTTTTCCATGTTGAAGCCATAATCCTTGAGAGTTTGCTTCATCCAGAGAAGCTGAGCACAACAAAATCCAGCAGTAATGTATTCAGCTTCAGCTGTGGAAAGGGACACTTGATACGTCCAAAACGTATCTATAATTTCTGCTTGCTCCATGCTTCTTTTGTGTGATATTGCTATGATATTGATGCACTTCCATACACTTTTGATCATATTTGGACTAACCTATTAACTCAGTGCACCACAGTGCCAGTTCCTGTTTTCTGCTGTTTTTCTATTTCAGGTTTCCCCCATATTAAAAGTGCTCCAAAAATCCCAGGAAA
Source organism: Secale cereale (assembly GCA_902687465.1). Classification (NCBI taxonomy): domain Eukaryota; kingdom Viridiplantae; phylum Streptophyta; class Magnoliopsida; order Poales; family Poaceae; genus Secale; species Secale cereale. The sequence continues at coordinate 180,856,595 of LR738712.1, read as the reverse complement.
AATATAGGAAAAATCAGCGTACAGGAAGCTTCGCGAAGAACCAAAGATGGGCCAGAGGGGAGCCAGGGGAGGCCCAGGCGGCCACCTGGCGCGGCCCCACCCCTGGCCGCGCCAGGGGGGCGCCTGGGGCCCCTGCTCCGCCTCTGGCTGCCCCCCTTCGCCTATATATCCCTCTCGTCCCGAAACCCTCGAGGACAGAACCCTTTTTCGCGATCTTGCCTCTGTTCCGCCGCCGCAGCGCTTCCAAGATCGGGAGCATCAGGAGAACTCTTCCCGGTACCCTGCCGGAGGGGAGAACCACCACCGGGAGCTTCTCCACCACCATGGACGCTTCCCGGATGAGTCGTGAGTAGTCCACCTTGGACCATGGGTCCATGATAGTAGCTATGTGATGTTCTCCTCCCCTCTTTGCTCTTCATGGTTTAGACCTCGTGAGATGCCCTACATGATCGAGGCACATATGTAATATTTCTGCTGTTGCTTTGCTGAGTTTGCTGGGATCTGATGGATTATGAGACTATGTTCAGATTGTGTTTGAGTAATATATTTGATTCACCTCTTTTATATCTTTGTTCTTGAGTAATTCTTGCATGTTCTCCGTTGTTGTTTATTGCTTTGGCCAAGTAGTAGGTAGTAACTCCAAGAGGGAGCGTTATGCTTGATTGTGGGTTAATGCCCCCTGATGACTAGCTTGAGTGACAGAAACATGAGTCTAGGGGATGTGTTGTTGCCACAAGGGAGAAAACAACGGTGCTTGTACTTGCGGGTGCAAGGATCGTTTACTTTATGCAAAGTTCTTTTAATGCAGTTGTCTGTTGCTTTGAGTTTACACTTTGGGTGGGATTCGCAACTTAATACCAGCGAGATGTTCTGGATAGATATCTCAAGGTGGATGATTAGTAGTAGATGCAGATGGATTTCGGTCTACTTGCCTTGGCGTACCGCCCATGCTTTTGAGCCTCTACCTTTCTTTGCAGCATAGTTAGCATTGGTTTGCGCACATAATCCTGTCAATTGCCCAGCTGTAATTTGTTTACCTCGCTTTGCTGTTTTATCGTCTTTTGGGAGAGAGACATCACTAGTGAACATCATGGGACCGCGGTCCATATTACCACCGCTGATCACACCTTCTATTTACTTCCTGTTTTTATTTCCTAGTTGCAGTCTTAGCTATCATTATTATCTCTTGTGTTTGATCCTTTGTAAACAACAAGGCCGGAGGGATTGACAACCTCTCTGTACTCGTTGGGAGCAAAGTTATCTGTATATGTGTGCAGGTCCCGTCAACCGCTAAGTTTCTGGCGCCGTTGACACCTACTTGTCGACCCTCGGAGTCTCACGGGATTCGATCCTTGGTATCTTTGCCAAGGGAAATTTGCCGCTACGCTACATCTCAACCTTCCACTTGGGGTAACCAACGAGGGGCGAGAAGCCATCAAGCAAGTTTCTGGCGCCGTTGCCGGGGACTCCACTCTTCAAGATAGGGGAGTTGCACGCTATCTTTTATCTTTGCTTTTTAGTCTTGTTAGTTTACCTTTCAGTTTTTGCTTTAGTGTCCCTTACCAAAAATCACAAAAATAGTTATCTTGCTTTTAGTTGGCATTATGTCTGGTCCTTTTGCCTTTGGTGAGGCAGAAGTGCTCACCTTTAAACAAAGAGGTGGTGAAAGTCTAAAAGATGCTTGGTATAGAATTAATGATTCTCAAAAAAGAGCCACCAAGAAGCAATCTACTACTATCCTGCTTAGAATTTTTTATGTTGGAATTACTTCTTGGAATAGGTTTATTCTAGATTCTGCTATCAATGGAAATTTCCTAGAAGCCCCAGTTTGGGAATCTCTTAGTATTATGGAAAATCTTGTTGGAAATTCCCCTGTTGTTAGCATTCAAGAGGACATTGCCCTGGCTCACATTATGAAAAAACTTGAAAAGATAGAGCTAGAGATGCCAAGCATTAATAAGATAAATGAGTTGGACCGTAAGATCCAAGGGAATTTGAATAGGCTTGATAGCTCCATGCATAAAATTCTCAAAACTTTGGAGACCATCAAATCCCATGACTTGGATTCTTCTAGGATAGACAAGATTGAGGAAATCTTTGACACTTTAGGAACTACTTTCTCCTCAATCAAAGCCAAAAAGGTAGAAACTCCGGCAAAGAAGGAACCTAAGTTCGTTTACGTTCCAAAGGCTCCTCGTTCCAAAAGTAATCCATCTATTGCCAAAGGGGTTGAAACTGTGAAGACTTTGGAAGAAATACCTCTCTTTGATAAATTTATAAATGAATCTCCCATTGACTTTCCACCTTTTGGTTTTCTCCCTAGAAGTATCTTTATTAGGCCTTTATTTGAAAGTCCTCTTAAGACTAGTTGTACTATTGAAGAGCTTTTTGATGATCTTGATGATGGTTCAATTGATACAACTTGATCTTTTTGCATCATGCCTAGCTTAAAGGCATAAAAAAGGCGCTTTTGAGAGGCAGCCCACAACGAATTAGGTTTTATTTTGCTTTTGTTGTGTCTTGATGTTTGTTACTACAATAGCATCATCATTGTATCTTTTCTTTTCAGCTTTGTGCCAAGTTTAGCCTCTGATTGCAAGAAAGTTCAAAAGTTGTGACATGCTGTCCAGAAAACAGATTCTGTCCTTGGACAGAAAAATTCGAATAAAATCACCAGATCATCTTTTTGATCTGGATTTTTTTGACAGCGTGCTCTATACAATTGGCTTTCGAGCGTCTGTTCTGAGTTTTTTGATTTGAGTTGCAGAAGTGCCCCGAAAAAATTATTTACTACCTGCTGGTCTGTTTTTCACAGATTCTGTCCTGTTTTGCCTTTCCTTCGTTTTGCAAACCTTGAGCTTGCTTTTTCTTTGCAAAAACTTTTTGGCAATCTTGAGAAACAGTAGCTCTTCAAGATTATTTTTATTTCCAGTAGGGAAAAATTATTTTATTGTGGGTACTAACCTCGCTAATCAGATTATGATGAGTTATATATGAAGGGAGTTTTCAAGTGTGCGAGGGAAGATGATAAAAGAAGATTCAGGAGGGTCAAACGCTCAAGCTTGGGGATGCCCCCGTGCACCCCCAAGAAATATTCAAGAAGACTCAAGCGTCTAAGCTTGGGGATGCCCCCATGCATCCCCTTCTCCATCAACAATTATCAGTTCGTCTTTCATTCCACTATAATTTTATCACTTCATGCGTTATGGGCTATGCTTGGAGCGTCTTGCTCTTAGTTTTTTTTAGTTTTCTTTAGCTTTGCTTGCTGTTCATAACAAGTTAGAACCCAGCTTTCTTTGTGTGGGAGAGAAACACGCTCCACTTCAACCTAGAACACAACATAGGATTTTCATGCTTATCTTTGTTGTGTGTGTTCTTTGTCTTTCCATAGCTGCTGTCATGTTTAGCTCTTAGTTTTCATGCTTTTCTTTTTAAAGAGCTTTTGTTTAAGTTGGTTGCTGAAATCTCTTGAGTTTTCATGTTTATCTTGTTAAGAGAGTTTGCCTGTTGCACTGAGTTGTGTGTCTTAACTTAAAGTAGGTAATTGAGGTTGCTATTTAATTTTAGTAGTAACTTGCAATAGTTTTGAGGTATTGCCATGAGTAATGTCTGAACTTTTGGTGTCAAGAGCTTTAGCCTATTAGTGATAGATGTCGTATTTTGGGCAATCCGTGTTTATTTTCGAAAACCTACAAAATAGTTGAGAACTTTAGCTACTAGATGGATCACTAATCTTTGGAGGGATCGAATACTAGAGTACACTCACGTACCATGAGTCGAGGATGCGCAAGGATAACCAAACCCCCATACACTCCTCCTCGGGGTACTTGTCTCTTTGTGAACCTCCTAATTAGATTGAGAGTTACCGATAATAAGTGCATGAGTTCTTCGGACTAATGTGAGTATTCGAAAGTTGACACTTCCACCTAGCCATATTTTTCTAGCCTCTTCGGTACCGTGCATTGCCCTTTCTCACCTTGAGAGTTGGCGCATACTTCGTCGGTGCATCCAAATCCTTGGCACGATACGCTCTGTCATCATAAGCCTCATTATATCCTTCCTCAAAACAGCCACCATACCTACCTATCAAGGCATTTCCATAGCCTTCCCGAGATACATTGCCATGCAACATCCATCTTCTCATGACTTGATCTTCATGTCATACATGCTTTTTGCTTGATCGATGAGCCGCATGCTAGTAGGGCCTTGACCTAATCATTGCTATATGACGCGCTAGTATCATTGCATATCCTGCTACACCGGCAGAGGCATACATTTGCATACATCATGATAGTTTCATTTTCTTTATGTTGAGTACTTTTGTAAAGTGTGAACGATCTTCTATACCTTTTGTAATACATAGAGTGTTGCCCCTAAAGTGAGGAAAAGATCCCAAAGAGGACAAAATCAAAAAGATCCCAAAGAGGACAAATGAGAGTTAAATAGAAAGAGCCATTGAGGCCACAAAAAATAAAAAAAATAGAAAAAAAGAGAAAAAGAAATAAAAAGAGAGAAGGGGGCACACTACTATTCCTTTTGAGAGATCCACACTCGTACTTCATCTTATACCTTGTACTCCATAGAGATTATCATTCATGCATATAGCTATGTGGGGACCTTCACACTATAGAACTTGGCTTTGTATATTCCAATGATGAGCCTCCTCAAAAGAGCTCTAGGTCTTCTTGAGCGAGCAAGTTGGATGCACCCCCACCAGTTCCATTGGAGAGCTTACCTTAGCTCATATGTGCATCCGTTGCAAGGCAATCCCTACTCCTCACATCATATCTATCATTTGGCTTTCTCTCGCCTATGATTGTCCTCATTGATGTGAGCCTTTCACACCTTTTTTGTCTTCCCCCTTCATCATTTTTCTCTCTTTGCCATCCTAAGTGTCAACTTTCTCGCTTACGCTCATCCATTGCATGAGTGCTCAAAATATCGAAAGGGAGTGGATCATTTTGACTTGTACCTGGCTAGTGGTCTGGGGATGAGTCAAGATAAGATTCCAAAGAAGACCAAGTGTGAAACTTTAGTAGATTAAGTTCTCAACAATACAAAAACTATGTTTTACTCTCTCGTATATCCCTATCCCCTTTCTTGCATGCAAACACCATTTGGAGACATTCGAGTCACGGACAGCGAGAGCTCTTGCACCTTTATGTTCTTATGTTGCTTGTTACAATGCTAATATAGACTCTTGCTTGTTATGACTTGAATTGAATTACATGCCTTGATTGCTTTACTTAAAAAGTTCTTATATGGTTGGTAGCATGTCACCACAGAAATTATGCTTGTTATCATTTACCTACTCGAGGACGAGCAGGAATTAATCTTGGGGATGTTGATACGTCCAAAACGTATCTATAATTTTTGCTTGCTCCATGCTTCTTTTGTGTGATATTGCTATGATATTGATGCACTTCCATACACTTTTGATCATATTTGGACTAACCTATTAACTCAGTGCACCACAGTGCCAGTTCCTGTTTTTTGCTGTTTTTCTATTTCAGGTTTCCCCCATATTAAAAGTGCTCCAAAAATCCTAGGAAAAATATAGGAAAAATCAGCGTATAGGAAGCTTCGCGAAGAACCAAAGATGGGCCAGAGGGGAGCCAGGGGAGGCCCAGGCGGCCACCTGGTGCGGCCCCACCCCTGGCCGCGCCAGGGGGCGCCTGGGGCCCCTGCTCCGCCTCTGGCTGCCCCCCTTCGCCTATATATCCCTCTCGTCCCGAAACCCTCGAGGACAGAACCCTTTTTCGCGATCTCGCCTCTGTTCCGCCGCCGCGACGCTTCCAAGATCGGGAGCATCAGGAGAACTCTTCCCGGCACCCTGTCGGAGGGGAGAACCACCACCGGGAGCTTCTCCACCACCATGGACGCTTCCCGGATGAGTCGTGAGTAGTCCACCTTGGACCATGGGTCCATGATAGTAGCTATGTGATGTTCTCCTCCCCTCTTTGCTCTTCATGGTTTAGACCTCGTGAGCTGCCCTACATGATCGAGGCACATATGTAATCTTTCTGCTGTTGCTTTGCTGAGTTTGCTGGGATCTGATGGATTATGAGACTATGTTCAGATTGTGTTTGAGTAATATATTTGATTCACCTCTTTTATATCTTTGTTCTTGAGTAATTCTTGCATGTTCTCCGTTGCTGTTTATTGCTTTGGCCAAGTAGTAGGTAGTAACTCCAAGAGGGAGCGTTATGCTTGATTGTGGGTTCATGCCCCCTGATGACTAGCTTGAGTGACATAAACATGAGTCTAGGGGATGTGCTGTTGCCACAAGGGATAAAACAACGGTGCTTGTACTTGCGGGTGCAAGGATTGCTTACTTTATGCAAAGTTATTTTAATGCAGTTGTCTGTTGCTTTGAGTTTACACTTTGGGTGGGATTCGCAACTTAATACCAGCGAGATGTTCTGGATAGATATCTCAAGGTGGATGATTAGTAGTAGATGCAGATGGATTTCGGTCTACTTGCCTTGGCGTACCGCCCATGCTTTTGAGCCTCTACCTTTCTTTGCAACATAGTTAGCATTGGTTTCGCACATAATCCTGTCAATTGCCCAGTTGTAATTTGTTTACCTCGCTTTGTTGTTTTATCGTCTTTTGGGAGAGAGACATCACTAGTGAACATCATGGGACCCCGGTCCATATTACCACCGCTGATCACACCTTCTATTTACTTCCTGTTTTTATTTCCTAGTTGCAGTCTTAGCTATCATTATTATCTCTTGTGTTTGATCCTTTGTAAACAACAAGGCCGGAGGGATTGATAACCTCTCTGTACTCGTTGGGAGCAAAGTTATCTGTATCTGTGTGCAGGTCCTGTCAACCGCTAAGTTTCTGGCGCCGTTGACACCTACTTGTCGACCCTCGGAGTCTCACGGGATTCGATCCTTGGTATCTTTGCCAAGGGAAATTTGCCGCTACGCTACATCTCAACCTTCCACTTGGGGTAACCAACGAGGGGCGAGAAGCCATCAACACTAAGTTATGCTTCTTTGAAGACCAACAGACAAGAGATCGTCTAAGAAAGTGACATGTGCCTGAGGTGGACTTGCGCTCAACTTTGTCACCAGCATAATCAGCATCTGAGAATCCGACTAGATCAAATATAGAGCCCTTGGGATACCATAATCCTAGTGTGGGGGTGTGAGCCAAATATCGAAGAATTCGCTTCACAACGAGGTGATGCGATTCCTTTGGTGCCGCTTGGAATCGGGCACACATGCAAACGCTAAGCATTATATCAGGCCTAGATGCACATAAATAGAGTAAAGAACCAATCATGGAGCGGTATACCTTTTGATCGAACTCTTTACCATTGTCATCGGAGCCCAATTGACCTTTGGTTGGCATTGGCGTCGTGTACCCTTTGCAATCTTGCATTCCAAACTTCTTCAAGCAATCTTTGAGGTATTTCTCTTGAGATATGAAGATGCCATTCTTCTGTTGGCGAATCTGGAGACCAAGGAAAAACTTTAGTTCACCCATCATAGACATCTGATATTGCTCTTGCATCATGTATCCAAATTCATCGATGTAGCTTTTGTCAGTGCATCCAAAGATTATGTCATCCACATAGATCTGGCATACGAACAGTTCTCCATCATATGTCTTCGTGAAGAGTGTGGGATCCAATGATCCAGGTTTGAAGCCTTTGCTCTTCAAGAAGTCTTTGAGTGTGTCATACCATGCACGAGGAGCTTGTTTGAGTCCATACAGTGCCTTGTTTAGCTTGTAAACCATGTCAGGACGCTTTGGGTCTTCAAAGCCTGGAGGTTGTGCAACATACACTTCTTCTTCAATTTTCCCATTCAGAAATGCGCTCTTCACATCCATTTGATACAGAAATATGTTATGATGGTTGGCATATGCTAGCAGTATGCGAATGGCTTCAAGTCTGGCAATAGGAGCAAAGGTTTCATCGAAGTCAATCCCTTCTACTTGAGTATAGCCTTGAGCAACGAGACGAGCCTTATTTCTGACGACTTGACCATTTTCATCTTGTTTGTTGCGGTAGATCCATTTGGTGCCGATGATGTTATGTTTCTATGGATCATGACGCTTTACCAGTTCCCAGACATTATTCAGCTCAAACTGTTGAAGCTCTTCTTGCATTGCTTGAATCCATTTAGATTCCTTAAAGGCTTCATCAACTTTCTTGGGTTCAGATATTGAGACAAATGCAGAGTGACCACAGAAGTTTGCTAGCTGAGTTGCTTTTGAGCGAGTGAGTAGACCAGTTGCATTGATGCCATCAAGAATCTTTTCAATTTGGACTTCATTTGCGACACGAGGATGAGCTGGGCGAAGACTTTGCTCATTCTGTTGATTGTCTTCATGTTCAGTACTGGCTTCAGGCTGAGCATAGTCTTCAAAATTGTTGGATGGAGGGATGATGATTTCGTCTTCAGTAGTTTCCTCGGTGGGTATGATCTCGCATGTACCCATTTGTTTGATAGATTCACTTGGAGATGCTTCATCTAGCACATTTGACAGGTGCTCTCTTTGCGAGCCGTTAGTTTCATCGAACCGCACATCTACAGTTTCAACCACTTTATAGTGAAAGAGATTGAAGACCCGATAGGTGTGCGAGTCACTTCCGTAATCGAGCATGAAACCCTCATGTGCTTTCGGTGCAAATTTGGAATTGTTATGCGGATCCTTGATCCAGCACTTTGCACCAAAGATTCTGAAATGGCTGACATTTGGCTTCTTACCAGTTAGTAGTTCATATGATGTTTCCTTGAAGAATTTGTGAAGATAAACTCTGTTGATGATATGACATGCAGTATCAATGGCTTCAGGCCATAATCTTCTTGGTGTCTTGTATTCATCAAGCATAGTGCGTGCCATCTCAATGAGAGTTCTGTTCTTGCGCTCGACGATGCCATTCTGCTGAGGTGTGTATGGAGCTGAGAACTCATGCGTAATGCCCAATGTATCAAGATAGGTGTCGAGCCCAGTGTTCTTGAATTCAGTTCCATTGTCACTTCTGATGTGCTTGATCTTGATGCCATAGTTTTTCATGGCCCTATTTGCGAAGCGTCTGAAGACATCCTGCACTTCAGTCTTAAACAGGATTATGTGCACCCAAGTGTATCTAGAGTATCATCAACGATCACAAAACCATATAAGCAAGCAGTAGTAGTGAGAGTAGAGTAGTGAGTGGGGCCGAATAAGTCCATGTGAAGCAGCTCGAAGGGACGAGATGTCGTCATGATTGTCTTCGAGGGGTGCTTGGCCCTAGTCATCTTTCTAGCTTCACAGGCACCACATAGATGATCTTTCTTGAACTTGACGCCCTCTATGCCTATGACATGCTTCTTCTTGATGAGAGTGTGTAGGTTCCTCATGCCAGCATGGCCAAGTCTTCGATGCCAAAGCCAACACTCTGAAGCTTTTGCTAGAAGATATACCGCGAGTTATGGTCCTGCAGAGAAATCTACCATATACAGATCACCTTTTCGATGTCCTTTGAAGACTAGAGATTTGTCATATTCCATAAGGACAAGGCAAAGATATTTTCCAAATATCACAATCATATTTAGATCACACAGCATGGAGACTGACATTAAGTTGTATCCAAGTGATTCAACAAGCATTACTTTGTCCATGTGTTGATCCTTTGAGATAGCAACTCTGCCAAGTCCCAGTACCTTGCTTTTACTAGTGTCAGCGAATGTGATGTGACTCTTGGGAGAAGGACATAGAGTTGAGTCCATGAGAAGGCGTCGGTCACCAGTCATGTGGTTGGTACATCCACTGTCAATTATCCATTCAATGGCTTCCGAAGCAGTACCCTACAGATCAGTTAGCGACATAGTCTTCACAAAAAGAAGTGTGAAGCATAAACATTTGACGAACAAGTGGGTTATGGAAGTTTAGATCTTGGTTAGTCACGATAGGAAACTTGTTAAGAAACCATGGGACGAAATACATGGTTAAACCATTTGGATATTTGATCCTGCGTCCCAAAAGATGTTTAAGGTCCCCAGCATTAGGGTCGGAAGATGATTTTCGGTTGGAGACCCTTCCCTCCAAGAGAAGTTAGTTTTTCTTAACCACCCACATCTTTAGGGGTGGTTTAGAGGCAATAAGTCTAAGTGCAGCATCTGAGAATTTTGGCTTAGGAGCCCTAGCAAATATCCTTGCATGAGGTGAATAATACTCATATGAGTGAGCAGAAAAGTTCTTAGTTTTATGAACATAGCGGTTTGATGAAACACACTCATATTCATAGGTCTGAGTATGATTTCCCTGCAAAACATTGGCGTTAGGGTGACTCTGTTGAGTCATCAGTCTGTATGAAGCCTTTGGACCATATGAAGCCTTTGGTCCGGTGTTTGTCTTCTTCCCAGGTGGTGTCATGATGACATTCACATGAAGATTCTCAAGACGATTTTTGGGCACCTAGATCTTCTTCATTGGTGGCCCATTCCTGCAGTTAATACCAATATACCTGGCAAACACTTCACCATTATGATTCTTAAATAGTTTATAGTTTGCAACAAATGATTCATCAATAATGATTGGGTCAGCACAAGTGAAGCCAGATAAAATGGATGGATCTACTGGTGCACCTTTTGCAGCAGCCCATGTGGTTTTGGGATACTTCTCAGGCTTCTAGTAGGAATCATCAACGTTCATTTTCCTTTCGAACCCAACACCCTCTTTCCTAGGGTTTCGGTTCAGAATCTGTTTCTTTAGGACATCACAAAGTGTCTGATGCCCTTTAAGACTTTTGAACATTCCTGTTTCAAGCAATGTCTTCAACCTGGCATTCTCATCAGCAATAGTAGTGGTATCCTCCTTAGAGGGGTTAGTTACCACATCAGCTGTTGAAGATATTGCAACAGTGGCAGCAGTAGAACATTCAGCAACAGAGTTTGCGTTATCGCGCTCAAGGCATTTTAGACATGGTGGTTCAAATCCTTCCTGAGCGGGACTGATCTGTTGAGCACGAAGTGACTCGCTCTCATTTTGAAGATCTTCATGAGCCACTCTCAATTTCTCAAGTTCTTGTTGGGGAACGTAGTATTTTAAAATTTTCCTACGATCACGCAAGATCTATCTACCAGATGCATAGCAACAAGAGGGGAGAGTGTGTCTACGTACCCTCGTAGACCGAAAGCGGAAGCGTCTAGTGACGCGGTTGATGTAGTCGAACTTCTTCACGATCCAACCGATCAAGTACCGAACGTACGGCACCTCCGCGTTCAGCACACGTTCAGCTTGATGACGTCCCATGAGCTCTTGATCCAGCTGAGCTTCACGGGAGAGTTTCGTCAGCACGACGGCGTGGTGACGGATATGATGAAGTTACCGTCGCAGGGCTTCGCCTAAGCACTGCAACGATATGACCGAGGTGTGTTTCTGTGGAGGGGGCACCGCACACGGTTGGGAGAGATCAACGGATCAACTTGTGTGTCTAGGATGCCCCCCTGCCCTGTATATAAAGGAGCTAGGGGGCAGCGGCCGACCTAGGAGGAGGGCGTGCCAAGGGAGGAGTCCTACTCCCTCCGGGAGTAGGACTCCTTCTTTTCCTAGTTGGAGTAGGAGGGGAGAAGGAAAGGGGGCGCCACCCCCCTCCTTGTCCATTTCGGACTAGAGGGGGAGGGGGCGCGCGGCTGCCCTGGCCGCCCCTCCTCTTCTCCCACTAGGGCCCATGAGGCCCATTTAGCTCCCCGGGGGGTTCCGGTAACCCCCCGGTACTCCGGTTTATGCCCGAAACCTCCCGGAACCTTTCCGGTGTCCAAACATAGTCATCCAATATATAGATCTTTACATCTCGGACATTCCGAGACTCCTCATCATGTCCGTGATCTCATCCGGGACTTCGAACTACCTTCGGTACATCAAAACTCATAAACTCATAATACCGATCGTCATCAAACGTTAAGCGTGCGGACCCTACGGGTTCGAGAACTATGTAGACATGACCGAGACTCTTCTCGGGTCAATAACCAATAGCGGAACCTGGATGCTCATATTGGCTCCTACATATTCTACGAAGATCTTTATCGATCAAACCGCATAACAACATACATTGTTCCCTTTGTCAACGGTATGTTACTTGCCCGAGATTCGATCGTCGGTATCTCAATACCTAGTTCAATCTCGTTACTGGCAAGTCTCTTTACTCGTTCCGTAATACATCATCTCATGACTAACTCATTAGTCATTTGCTTGCAAGGCTTATTATGATGTGAATTACCGAGAGGGCCCAGAGATACCTCTCCGACACTCGGAGTGACAAATCATATTCTTGATCTATGCCAACACCACGAACACTTTCGGAGACACATGTAGAGCATCTTTATGATCACCCAGTTACGCTGTGACGTTTGATAGCACACAAGGTGTTCCTCCGGTATTCGGGAGTTGCATAATCTCATAGTCATAGGAACATGTATAAGTCACAGAGAAAGCAATAACAGTAAAACTAAACGATCATAGTGCTAAGCTAACGGATGGGTCTTGTCCATCACATCATTCTCCTAATAATGTGATCCCGTGATCAAATGACAACTCATGTCTATGGCTAGGAAACATAATCATCTTTGATCAATGAGCTAGTCTAGTAGAGGCATACTAGGGACATACTGTTTTGTCTATGTATTCACACATGTACTAAGTTTCCGGTTAATACAATTCTAGCATGAATAAAAGACATTTATCATGATATAAGGAAATACAAATAACATCTTTATTATTGCCTCTAGGGCATATTTCCTTCAGTTCTTGCTTCCTTTGAAGATAATCATAGGAAAGCTTTTCATGAGTAGTTGAGAGCGTTTCATGACGACTTTTAAGTTCTTCGTACTTAACATGAAGATTTTTAATGTCTTAAATTAAGGACTGAGATCGGGCCATTTCCGCGTCCAACAGATCATCGCTTTTGTATAATAGTTTTTGAATATGTTCCATAGCTTTCTGTTGTTCAGTTGCAATTTTAGCAAGTGTTTTGTAGCTAGGTTTGGATTCACAATCAGAGTCATCTTCACTTGAGGTTTGAAAGTAAGAATCGCGTGAGTTTACCTTGGCACCACGTGCCATGAAGCAGAAGGTGGGAGTAAAGTCATCTTCATCCGTGGCATTTGTGTTGGTGACGAGGCCATGGTCTTCAGTGTTGAAGATAGACTTGGCAACATATGCTGAAGCCAGAGCCAGGCTTGCCACGCCTAAATCGGACTCCTCTTCGGACTCCACCTCTGCCTCCTCAGAAGCATACTCCTCCTCTGAATCCATCTCTTTGCCAACAAAAGCACGAGCCTTGCCAGACGAGCTCCTCTTGTGTGATGAAGACTTTGACGAAGACTTGGAAGAAGACTTTGAGAACTTCTTTTTCTTCTTGTCATCAGAATCATATTCCTTGCTCTTCTTCTTGTTGTTGTTTTCGTTGTCCCACAGTGGACACTCAGAGATGTAGTGACCAGGTTTCTTGCACTTGTGGCAAGTTCTCTTCTTGTAGTCATGAGAGGAAGCTTCATCATTTCTTGAGCTGGATCTTGAAGACTTTCCGAAGCTTTTCTTCCTTGAGAACCTTTGAAACTTCTTCACAAGCATCGCTAGTTCTCTGCCAATGTCTTCAGGATCATCAGAACTGCAGTCAGATTCTTCTTCAGATGAGGAAACAGCCTTTGCCTTCAAGGCGCGAGTTCGGCCATAGTTGGGTCCATAGATGTCTCTTTTCTCAGATAGCTGAAACTCATGTGTGTTGAGCCTTTCAAGTATGTCAGACAGATCGAGAGTCTTGTAGTCCGGACGTTCTTGAATCATCAGGGCTAGGGTGTCAAATGAGCTGTCAAGTGATCTCAGGAGTGTCTTGACGATTTCATGCTTTGTGATCTCAGTGGCGCCGAGTGCATGAAGCTCATTGGTAATGTTAGTGAGGCGATCAAACGTGAGTTGGACGTTCTCATTGTCGTTTCTCTTGAAGCGGTTGCAAAGAACACTGATCCTTGAGTCTCTTTGGGTTGAGACGCCTTCATTGACCTTGGAGAGCCAGTCCCAGACTAGCTTCGACATTTCTAGAGCACTAACACGGCCATACTGTCCTTTGGTTAGATGACCACAGATGATATTCTTAGCAGTTGAATCCAGTTGAATGAACTTCTTGACATCAACAGGAGTGACACCTTCACCGGCCTTGGGAACGCCATTCTTGACGACATACCAGAGGTCGACATCAATAGCTTCAAGATGCATGCGCATCTTATTCTTCCAATAGGGGTAATCAGTGCCATCGAAGACAGGACACGCATCGGAGACTTTGATTATCCCTGCAGTCGACATAGCTAAAACTCCAGGTGGTTAAACCGAATCACACAGAACAAGGGAGCACCTTGCTCTGATACCAATTGGAAGTGCAAGTTATCGACTAGAGGGGGGAGGGGTGAATTGGTGATTTTTACGAAAGTCTTCAAAGCGCGAGGGATTTGAAGACAAACGATAGAAATGAACCTATATGTTACACAGCGGAAGATAGAAATAACATGGATCGAGATGGAAGATATAACTGAAGCTAAACATATAGTTGTCTTCACACATCGAAGATAAACAGAACAGACAGACGAGTAAAGGCTTCACGAAGACAGACTGAAATGTAAGCGAGAATAGGGATAGAACCAGTTGCTTGATGGAGACGGGGATTTGGTAGACCAGTTCCAGTTGCTGTCTCAACTGTACATCTGGTTAGGGCGGCTAGGTATTCAAACCTGAGGACACACAGTCCTCACTGTATTCCCCTTGAGCCAAGGACACACAGTCCTCGCCCAATCACTCTGGTAAGTCTTCAAGGTAGACTTCCGAACCTTCACAGACTTCGTTCACTGGCGGTCCACAGTCACTCTAGGACGCTCTGAACGTGACGCCTAACCGGCTGGAGGAAGCACAGTCCTCAAGTGTAATAAGTCTTCAGGTCACACAGACAGAAAGACTTCAGTGATGCTTAACTCTCTTTGGCTTTGGGTGTTTTGGGTTTTGTCCTCAAAAGGATCTTTTCTCTCAAAGGCTTCGGAGTTGGGTTGCTCTCAAACGACAAAAGCCGTGTACTAACTCTGAGCAGCTACCAATTTATGGTGTAGGGGGTGGGCTATTTATAGCCATGAGGCAACCCGACATGATATGTCCGAAATGACCCTTGGTCACTAAGGAACTGACGTGTGTCCAACGGTCGGATTTTGAACACACGCGACAACTTTTCTTGAGCTCCAAGTAAAGCTGACTTATCCAGCTCTGGATAAGATTTGCTCTCATTTGTCTTCGTTTGAAGACATCTGTGTTTTGGTTGAGCATCACCTCAGTTATTCGACTATGTTCACTTGGACCCCATTTAACAGTACGGTGGTTCCTATGACTCAAGAAGGAATAAAAGGAACTACGAAGGAAACTATGTCTTCGCGTTCTATAGTCTTCACTGAATGTCTTCATATGCCATTATCTTCAAGTGAATGTCTTCACGCACCACCACTGACTTCAATATCTTCACACATTATCAGGGATCATCTCTGGAAGTTAAACCGAATCTGTGAGGGACTATTACTTGTGTTATCCTGCAATTCTCATAAACACATTAGTCCCTCAACCTCGTTTGTCGTCAATACTCCAAAACCAACTAGGGGGCACTAGATGCACTTACACTTATCGAGGTTAGACTTGTGACTACGAAAAAAGATGCATTTCAAGGGTGGAGTTGCAAAATGGGGGTAAAAAGAAGTTGGGTCCTAGTTGCGTATTTAGTGTGGACTTGCAACTGGGAAAAAATGGGTAGGACGCGACCCACCCCCTTGCACACCGAGATGGGAGTTGCAACTGACACAAAATTGGTTGGGCCCACACTTGCGTATCGAGAATGGATTTGCAACTAGGAAAAAAAAGATAAGACCTCTATTATATGTCAATGTGTGGTTGGACTTGCACCTAGAACAAAAAAAATGGATTGAGCCTTTGCTACGTAACAAGTAGACAAAACAGAACACACAGACACGGGAATACATCATCCAGTGTCAGTGGATAATTATTTTACGCGAATATTACAACAACAAGATCCAACGGACAACAAGCAGTGGAAAACATAGATGAGATGTCGCTAAAAATCATTTAAATACGATTTCACAATTACGTATAGAAACATTCACAAATTCAGAAGGTGTTCATAAAACATAAAAAATATTTCCAAAATTTATAAGAATATTCAAAAAAGTCACATTCATGATTTTTTTAAAGGAAAAAGAGACATTTTTTTAAAACAATCAGAAAAAGAGCCAAAAGAAAAATCGGATATAGAAAATAGAAAAAAATAAAGAAAAACATCACCATTCACGGCCCCTTGTCGTCCATCTCACAAGCACTCTACAACTCCTCTAAACAGTAAAAACAAAATAAAAATGTTGCCTAGACACCTTCATAAGCAACGGCCTATGCATACAACTTGCCCAACCCACACAAATAACGAGCCAACTTATACAACCAGCAAGGTTGCTAAAAGAAAAAACGAGGAAGGCGTTGCCAACGTCAGCAAAACGCAAAACAATTAGCTGCTTTACCCACACATAAAAAAATTGTCCTTTTGCACGAATCCTGTAGCACTTCGATGTGTGGTTGGGGTGTTAGATGTGAGGTAGCTATTTCACATCCGTATTTATTAACACGAAGGCGCTCCTGTGAGAGATAAGACAATATGCTTCTCTCACTCTCCAATAGCTTTAACAGCTCTAAGTTTTGTCAGATATCACTAAAGGGTCAAAGATGCGCTAAGTCGTCTAGTGGAAAATCTACGCTTGTAACCAAACATTGATTGAAAGATACAAATGTCGTACATCACGAATTTGTTAGGATATTAAGCATGTCTTAAATTTAAATATGCACTATACCCCTTAAATGTAGGAGTAGTACGCTTCTGAAGAGAGAAGGAACAAAGAATGATACGACTGCCAGAAAATCTATCAGCCTTGTGTTGAGGAGGAAATGCATATACCGGAAGGGCAGGAGCAGAGAGCATACGGTGGTGGGGGAGAGCGCTTTGAGATTCGTGTTACCCTTGCAGGGTACACGTGTCGCTTGCAGATCCGACCCCTACCTCGCCCCACCACCAAAAAAAAAGTGCAGCGCAGCAGCAAGTAACGCCCGCCGGTCCGCCGCCGCACACCAACACTTCCCCTCTCCTGTGCCCTCGTGCGACGGCGATCATTCCGGTACCTTCTCCCACCTCCCGCCCCCCTTCCGTCGCCCCACCCAAACCACTGCCGTTCCTCCCTCCTCCTTTCTCGGCCGCCCGCCCATCGGAATCCAGGGAAAACCGCCGCCATGGCGTCGGCGCCCGGCGGCGATCCAGTGCTCGCCGCCTGCAAGGTATGACACGGCGACCGTCTGTGCCCTTTCCTTCCTCTTCCGTGTATGCGTCTGCGCGCTCAATCTGTTGACGATGGGTTCTAGAGCCCTCTCCGATGATTCCCTCTGATAGCCTATAATTTCTGCGCTCATTTGATTAGATTTGTAATCCCGCTGTTTAATCCCTTGTTTATCCGGCTAGGGACAAAAAGACACTCTCGATTGGTCATATCAATAGCCAAAATGCGCCCCCTTTTTGCCCCCTCGCAACAGATCACCTGGTAGAACCTGTCCGTGTTTGCATTACCCTTTAAGCAGAATTAATGGGGACAGTGTAGTATGAATATCCGGTCTGATGTTGGCAAGATGCTTATCTTACAAAGCAGAGGGATGAGAATGACTGTATCATCTGGCCTATCGAATAAATGCTTTTTTTGCAGGACAAGCTGAAGCACTTCCGGTTAAAAGAGCTAAAGGATGTCCTGTATAAGATTGGACTTTCAAAGCATGGAAAGAAGCAGGTTTGTTCACAGTTTTTGTTTTGTTTTGTATATCTACACTTTTTACACAAGGAAATTCTAGGTATTGATTTACTTTATACTCCCTTCGTTTCTAAATACAAGTCTTTTTTAGAGATTTCAATACAAACTACATACGGATGTATATAGACATATTTTAGAGTGTAGGTTCACTCATTTTGCTCCGTTGTAGTCCCTTATTGGAATCTCTAAAAAGACTTATATTTAGAAATGGAGGGAGCATTATCCATTGGTCATAATGCTTCTAGGCTCTCTTTATTGTTCGGAAGCACGGAATTTGGAATTTCATGGATTTTTTTTCTGGAACTGATTAATTTCCGTGCGTCTTGTAGTATTATATGTTACCCCTCCGTTCACAAATATACGATGTTCTAACGTTTTCCGAATCGGATGTATATAGAGTTATAGACACGTTTTAGTGTGTTTGCTCACTCATTTCAGTCCGTATGTAGTCCATATTGAAATATCCAAAACAGCTTATATTTGTGAACAGTGGGCATAGAATATTTATTTACTCCTGAACAACTGCGTTTTGGTGTTTTGCTTTACAGGAACTAGTGGATAAAATTGTTGCAATATTATCCGATCAACAGGATCAAGGTACATCACAATTTTTTCTCAGTGATATTGTTAGACTAGTGTTTCTGCCAGGAGGTCCTAAGGTATCACTTCCATTTTGTTCCTGTAGCCTCCAAAATTGATGGCTTACCAAACAGACTGATGGTTGGAAAAGAAACGGTAGTGAAAATAGTCGAGGACACTTTTAGGTGAGGTTACATTTCTTCATATCATTATGTTGTGTTTCTATTATCTGGATTGAGCCTTACAAGTCTCTTGATTTTTGCTTACTATTTCTAGAAAAATGCGCGAGCCTGCAAATGCTGTTTCAGCCTCTGGAAACCAGAACGAGCTGGGGTACAGTGTAATGCCTATGAAAAACCCAGATGATTCTGCTCAGCTGGATATCAAGGTCCGTTGCCCCTGTGGTAGTTCCATGGCCACTGGGTCCATGATTCAGGTACAGTTCCCATGACAAGTATGATTATATGACTGCTAGGTTCTGTTATTCATCACCTCCAACTAGTTCAATAAGATCTTTTTTTTTTCATTAATCCTGTTAATTTTTAGAATTGATTGTTCAATTATCAAA
The DNA here is from genome assembly GCA_902687465.1 of Secale cereale. NCBI lineage: Eukaryota > Viridiplantae > Streptophyta > Magnoliopsida > Poales > Poaceae > Secale > Secale cereale. The sequence goes on along the minus strand of LR738712.1, from coordinate 180,837,563 downwards.
GCAGTTAGCTTTGGCATTTTGCATATTCTGGAACTTCAAAGCAGTGACCTTTATGTATCGTGAAACTTCAAAGGAGCTAATTGCCATCGATTACTCTCTGTTTTGTAAAAGAAGCTTGCATCTACGTGTAACATTAGCATTTTATGAATTGTACTAACATTTAAGTGTTTCATTATTCCATCATTTAGAGATCTGCAGCGTTCTGTAATTTTGTTCTTGACAGGTTTTACTGCTTCTGTTTTCCTTCATGTTTTGTTTGGTCCTTTTCAGTGTGATCATCCACGATGCAATGTATGGCAACATATTGATTGTGTCATCATACCTGAGAAGACTGCAGATACTGCTCCTCAAGAACTACCTTCGAGTTTCTATTGTGAGATGTGCCGAGTCAGTAGGGCAGACCCGTAAGTTGTTCTAACCTTCAGTTTAATAGCAAACCCTTGCTGAACCATGCATGCTCACTATTTACTTGTTTAATTAGTTTTAATTTTTGGTGATGTGCCAGTGCTATTAATCATGTGATGTTTCAGTTTATTGTATTTGATAATGTTCATGCATTCTATTAGTTGAATTAGATTATCTGGGTTGTCATGTAGCATTAATTGTAATCATGTATGAAACTCTCATTACTGTGCAACTTAGAACTGGTTTTCCTGCATATCTTTTATGTCCTCTCTTTTCCTCGGCTCCGAATGTCTGCCTTTTCTGCATTTTGTAGCTTAGAAGTCTTAATACTAAATGGCCAATTGTTCTGACATATTTTCCTTCTGCAATTTGCAGTTTCTGGGTCACTATTAACCACCCATTACTTCCAGTGTCAGTAGCTCCTTCTAACATAATGGCAGATGGGTAAGTCATGCATTATTTGTCTCCAAAGTACCATTTTTATTTACACCTCCTCTACCTCCCTTTACCTGTCAATGACCAGGAGCTACTGTGCCCTGTTGATTGGCCTTGCGGGGGAGCAAGTATTTTCCTTCATCATTCTGTTTTATGTGCCGCGGAATATCTTCCAGAATCTCTTCAGCTGTACCATGTTGCAAAATGTCTAAATAAGAAAAAAATATTGTTCTTAATTACTGTTGTAACTCCTCTGGCATGTCCTTTTTTGTAGACTGATCTGAAATGAGTCCGCTAAAGTTTGAGTGCAAACAAGTGATTATATCATGCCTCATCATTCATAATATGTTTATCAGGGTGCCAAAGCAAGGTCTAGAAACCATTCAGTATATCCTGTTAGGGATTTTTGTTCACCATGTGTCAGACATTATCTGCTAGTAATTACTTCGTGTTTTGTTTGCTGTGGTGATATTATTGCTTGAGCGATCTTACTTCAATACTTAGAACCCAGTGTACTCGATCACATTAAATATGAATGAGAAGTGGGCTCTGTGTCTTTTTTCTTGCTTTACAACCTCAGATGGTTCTGATCGTGATTATTCCTTCGTTGTCTATTTTTTTTTATACGGTGGTTGTACATCTGATGAACATGTTGGTACCATGAGATTTGAGTAACCAGATGACCACAAATTGTTTTATGTCACTGTACAAGTTAACTGAACCATGATATTCTGCGATTTGCATAGTTTTTGTTTGTGATTCATGCTTATGTTCAGGTCATATACTGTACAGTATATCGAGAAAAGCTTTCCATTATCAAGAGCTAATAGGGAAATGCTGCAGAAAGCTGAATATGACATTCAGGTTAATTTCGTTTCCTTCTTCATTTCCTTGAACTATTAGGTTTGTTCATGATTTTCTTTAAGTAACCATTTGTATGACCATATATTATTAGATACTACCTCTGTCTCAAAATATAAGACTTTACTCAACCCCTTTTTACTTTTCAAAAAAGATTAACTAATCTAAAGAAAAACAAAAAAGGAATTCCATTGAATTGTATTTTTATCGATCAATTAGAATTGACTTCTAGAACGTATAATTGTCTAAAAAGGGCCAATATACATACACTATTGGAGTTTAGCCTAAAAAATGTCTTACATTTTGAGACCGAGTTAGTACATTGCTAAAAAGATCAAAGAGGTAATTGTGCTCCTGGTACAAGAACTTGGCTGGTGGGCTCACTTTCATACAAACACTTACAAAATCTACAGCGGAGGAACAATAACTTGGTCTGGATGTGCACTTGAGGTACAAATCGCTCGTGTGCTGGCACATGGACGCCAGCGGGGCAAAGTGCATGCACTGGGCTGCTCAGATTCTTTGCAAAATGGCCCCTGTGAGTCTGGAATTTTGGTCGAGGTCCCCTGGGCACCGTAGACATCTACTCCCTCCGTTCCTAAATGTAAGTCTTTTTAGAGAGTCCAATATGGACTAAATACGGAGCAAAATGAGTGAGTCTATACTCTAAACTACGTCTATATACATCCGTATGTAGTCCATATTGAAATCTCTAGAAAGACTTATATTTAGGAACGGAGGGAGTAATTTAGGATAGTAAAACTGACCTAATCTCAGCCATCCCACGCGCTTAGCGTTTCTGGCGGTCCATTTTCCTGATTTGGGCGTTTCTGACCATTAGATCTGCTGTCTAAGGGGTTGCTGCTCCAGAAGGAAAAACAAAGCACTCTGGTTAACTGGGCCACTTCTGCCAGCCCATTTATTTAACCGAGCATGGTTCAGGAGAAAAAACTGTTCGCTCGATCGATGGAGGGAGCTCGGTCGCAGGGTCGTCGAGCAGCAGTGCTACCGTTGTTGTCGGACTCCGACGGGTGGAGGCGATCGAGATCAGCCATGTGTAGCGGCATCACGCGAGATGCGTAATTTGTTGATGGTTGTATCGACTGGCCATCGTTTGAGCGAACAGTTTTTTCTCTTGGAACATGCTCGGTTGGCAGAAGCGGCCCAGTTAACCAGAGAGCTTCATCCCCCCCGAGCAGCAGGTCCTTAGATAGCAGATCTAATGTCCAGAAACGCCCAAGTCAGGAAAAACGGACGGGCAGAAACGGTAAGCGCGTGAGATGACTGGGATTAGGTCAGTTTTACTGTCCTAAATTAGATGTCTACGGTGCCCAGGGGACTACGGTCAAAATTTCAGACTTGCAGGGGCCATTTTGCAAAGAATCCAAGCAGCTCAGCGCTGCACTTTGCCCCGTTGGCGTCCATGTGTCAGCACAGGAGCGATTTGTACCTCAAGTGCACGTCCAGGCCAAGTTATTGTACCTCTGATGTAGGTTTTGTATGAAAGTGAACTCACCTGCCAAGTTCTTGTACCAGGAGCACAATTACCTCAAGATCAAATATCAATAACAAGGATATGTTTGGGACTTATGAGTTAATACATGGTGACAGTGCTCAATTTCTAATATCTTGCGCCATCTTAGAGAATATTGGACTTTGTGTATCCATTTTTTAACCTTGGTTTGCTTTGCACCATTTATTTCTTGCAGGTTTGGTGTATCCTTCTCGATGACAAAGTTCCTTTCAGGATGCACTGGCCTTTACATTCTGACATGCAAGTTAATGGTATTTCCAATGGCTTACCATTTGTACTGAAATACTATCTGACAGGGTCTTATAGGAAATTATTTATTCAGTCAGTCAATTTGTTGTTTTTGGGATCAGTCAAATTTCAGTTTCATCTTATTTTTGTATTCAATTTTGATCGCCCTCATGCACTGATGCCATTCGCTCATTTTATGCTGCATCCCCTTGCCTTATTGCGAGTCTTGTGTGCATGCAGGCCTGTATGCATCTATGGCTTAATGCACTTATGCGTGCCACTATGTTGTCAATTTAGGAATTTAATACTTTGAGTTCTGCATCATTCCAGCCTTGTAGATATAGGTGTGATCCGTGTCTTTTCCAGCTTGGTTACATGGAGCATTTTGTGGCAGCTAAAAACTGTTCTTCCTCATCGAATTGTGGGTTAATTCCTCTAGATCTGAACTATTCGTCTTGGAAATTATTTGTTTTCTCAGGTATTCCTGTTCGGGTTGTCAGCAGGCAAGCTACACAGCCGTTAGGGGCCAATGGTAGAGATGATGGTCTTATGGTAAGTATCTTGTTGCAATGGAGCATGCTGTTCTTTAACTTTGTACCTTAACATTGATTTGCCAAAATTGGTTGATTAGTTACATGATACATTTTCTGCATGGATGTTTGTTGATCCTACTCAATTTTTTGCTCCCAGTTAACACAGTTTTTGAAAGAAGGTCCCAATAAGATTGTTCTATCTAGAAGTGACTCTCGTGCGTTCTGTTTGGGTGTCAGAATTGCCAAGAGGAGATCTCTGGAAGAGGTAATTGCTTATGGTATACTGTGTCACATGAAAGGCAATTTCACATTTCCATTGTTGACCACGATATTCTTCAGAAATACATATTTGGCAAAAGTGGGTATTTGGATCAGGAAACACTTTAGATATCCTTTTTTTTCATAGGCACATTTGGCACTCCCTTTTCCATCAACACTGTAAATGTTCTGGTTTTTCTTGTTTTTTAATCTTTAGTGCTTAATGATAAGGCCTCAAAGAGGGTAGCTGTTTTAGGTTGATGAAAGATGGCATAATACTAATAATGCACGTTATAGAAGGGTTCCAAATCCCAGATGGTTCCTGGCCAGCATTTCTGGTTTAAGTGAACTGTGCTGTTAAAAAGTAATCTCTATACAAGCTCCAGGAAAATGCCAGAATGGTTCTTTCAGCAGTTACCGACTTACTGTAAGCAAGCTGCTACCTAGGAACCATCAAGTGCCTGAGATTTGGAACCCTGCTTTATTCTTTTAATTCCTCTTTTAAAATTTTGATAATTGGCAGGTCCTAAATTTGGTACCAAAGGAACAGGATGGTGAGAAGTTTGATGATGCCCTTTCTCGTGTGCGTCGCTGCGTCGGTGGGGGGACTGAGGCAGATAATGCAGACAGTGATAGTGATATTGAGGTTGTTGCTGATACAGTCTCTGTAAACCTCCGATGCCCTGTAAGCACTCTGGCCATCAATGAGAATGTTTAGATCCATAATGATATTGCCAATCCTGCTCTTTCCCTGATATGTCTGCTGCACCTGACCTCATGTACATTAGAATATTGAATATTTAGCATTTGTCATCGTACATTATTCTGTGTACCATGACACCCGGCTTGGTGCAATCTTCCTAGAATCACTTTGTTTATGACATTTCTAACCTAGATGCTTTTATACAATCCCATGTTAGCAGCATCGTATTGTTTGGTTTGTAGTATGTTTTGCAGACCTTGTCACAAAAGTTAGCCATTTACATTCTAATGTTATGTTGTGAAAAGCACGCTCATGTAAAAGCTAATTTATTTTGACAGATGACTGGTTCAAGGATTAAGGTAGCTGGTAGGTTCAAACCCTGTGTCCACATGGGTTGTTTTGATTTAGAAGCTTTTGTGGAACTGAATCAACGTTCACGGAAGGTTTGATTACTTGCCTCACATCATTGTTGCTTTTACCTTTCCTTTTTCTAATCAAACTAGGATTCCTTGTCTGCAGTGGCAATGCCCAATTTGCCTGAAGAACTATTCTCTGGAGAATCTAATTATTGATCCTTATTTCAATCGCATCACTTCGCTAGTGAGTCCATATTGTTAATGAAGTACATGTTTTCATCTCTGTTACTCCATTATGCATCTTATGCTGATTTTGTTGCGTTTTGGTGATTTAGATCAAAAGCTGTGGAGATGATATATCAGAAATCGATGTCAAGCCGGATGGTTCCTGGAGAGCTAAGGGTGGAGCTGAACTGAAGGATCTTGCGCAGTGGCATTTACCAGATGGCACTCTCTGTATGTCCACAGGTACAGGACCAAAACCCAACAAGGGTCTTGTAAAGCAAGAGATTAGAGAAGAACCGTTGCCCGAAAATAAGGGTTCTCGTCTCAAACTGGGAATTAGGAGAAACAACAATGGCAAATGGGAAATTAGCAAGAAAGGGGATGTTAATTTGAAACCAACTTCTTATAATGATCAGAGTAGAGACTTTGAAAATGGGAAATGTGTCACCCATACAAGCAACACTAATCATGAGGATGCTAAAGGTGGAAGTTATAATTCAGAACAGGGACAATCTGATCACCCTACGAGCAGTGTATATGATCTGAATTCTTCTCCTGGGGATGAACATGTTCCAATAGTTCTGAGCGACTCAGATGATGAAAATGCTACGGTGTTGTCTCCTAGTGCAGTGAATTGTGACGCAGCAAATGACACAGGATATGAGTTTCCACCGCCCAATCCACTTGACACTTCAGGAGGCCCAGATGAAACTTCATTTTTCCTTAATGAAAGCTTTGATGATCTGGGATTGTCATTTTGGGAGTATCCTTCGACTACCCAAGATGATCCAGGAATACAAGGAACAGATAATCTGGGTGAAGTGCAAAACTATCCTGCCACCAATCTATCTCTGCATGAGCCAGTTTCTACGGTTAATTTGGGCGTATTAGCACCAGCAGCAAACCAACCAGAATATGGGAATGATGGAAGTTTAAATAATGCCAAAAATACTTCTCGGAAAAGGAAGAACCCTGCGAATGAAGTAACATCTTTAGATGGTATGATAGAAGTCACCCTCTGCTACTTAATTCTGCAGTTTATTGTGATTTTGCTCCATCCATGTGAAGTCTTTTACAAATGAATGTGGAAGCATTTTGCTTCTTTATACTTTTGTGAAGACAGTGAGCAGTGGCCCATATAATCGTGCCTCTGCATTTTCACCGAAAGGTCTAACATTTGATTCCCTGTGTGCAGCTTCAGTTCTCATGAGTGGCAATGATGACGACGACTTTGCTGGGGATAGACCTGGTGGCACTTCCTCACTGTCTGGGCAGACACGGTCAGTTCGACCAAAATCCGTAGCTGTTGAGTCAGATTCTGATTAGCGTCCATAGTTGGGTGCCCCCGTACTATTGGTTGGTTATGCTGTCCGCTTGGTGGAATGGTTCCTCTGGTTTTGTTTGTGATCCAGGACTGACTGTCCCTCCATGTCTGTCTTTCCAAGAAGGATGAAAATGAACGCAGTGGTATCTATCTATATAGGAAGCAGTTCTTTTTTCTTTTTCTATCATTCTCCTTTAATGATTCATGGTGATCACTTTGGAGGCAGTTGAATTTAGGGAAGGGTGCAAAGCTCCTCCATTGTGCCTGCCTGCCTGTAGGCAAAAGTCTGTAGCATAGCTAGCTAGCAGGAACTGATGAGGGTCAGTTGCTGTACATGTAGTCTCCCGTCTTTAAAGAGTTTCCTTTTGTTCAGCCTGTGGTAAGAATTGATATGCATATTTTGTTTTCTGTATGCATGCAGGAAATTCATGGTATTTAGCGGTGGTACTCCCCCTGTTCCCAAATATTTATCTTTCTAGAGATTTCAACAAGTGACTACATACGGAGCAAAATGAGTGAATCTACACTCTAAAATATGTCTACATACATCTGTAGTAGTCCATTTGAAATGTCTAGAAAGACAAATATTTGGGAACGGAGAGAGTATTTCGCAAGGTTTGCGACTTGAAATCTGAGCCGAAATCCGCCGTTTTGTTATTTCATTTTGTCAAGACGAAACCCCACAATGTTAGCCAATGCCACCAGAAAAAAAACCCACACAATGTTAGCCAATGCCACCAGATATAATAATATGCTAAAGTGACGTGTATCTGGGAGCAGAGGTTAAGTCGTCGTCGGCGGCGAAGCTGAGAGCCATGACAACGTCCGACATGATGGGCCTCACGGTGTCCTCCTCCTGCAAGCACATGGCCGCCACCGCCACCGCCTGCTTCAGCTCCCTGCCGCTCGGCCCTTCTCCCAGGAGCGGATCCACCAGCTCGTGCATCCTCCTCTGCTCGCTGAACATGGGCGCCGCCCAGGCCACGAGGTTCTGCTCCCCCCGCGGCCTGCTCTCGTCGATCACCCGCCTGCCGGTGATGAGCTCCAGCAGCACCACGCCGAAGCTATACACGTCCGACTTCACCGTCAGGTGCCCCGTCCTCACGTACTCCGGCGCGCAGTACCCGTACGTGCCCATCACCCTCGACGAGCCGTCCTTCTCCTCCTCCGCCTCGCCGCCCTTGCCGTTGCGGGTGATCGGTGTAGCCAGCTTGGCGAGGCCGAAGTCGGAGAGCTTGGCGTTGTATCCCTCGTCGAGGAGGATGTTGGAGGACTTGAGGTCGCGGTAGATCACAGGCGGGTTGGCAGTCTCGTGGAGGAACTCGAGGCCCTGGGCGGCGTCGTGCGCGATCCTCATCCTGGTCCGCCACGGCAGAACCGGCGGTGATGGCTTCTCTTCGCCGTCCGCTGGGAGTCGGGGGAGGAAGAGGTGATTTTCCAGGGAGCCGAGCGGCATGAGTTGGTAGACGAGGAGTCGCTGGTTGCCGTCGGCGCAGTAGCCGAGGAGGCCGACGAGGTTGGGGTGGGTCAGGAGGCTGCTCAGCACCAGCACCTCCACGAGGAACTCGTGGTCGCCCTGGAACCCCGTGCGGTCGAGCTGCTTGACGGCCACCGCCGACGAGCCGACGAGGCCTCTGTAGACGCGGCCGAACCCGCCCTCGCCGATGAGGTTGGCCTGGCTGAAGCTGTCCGTGGCGGCGGCGAGCTCACGGAAGGTGAAGGAGCGGGCCGAGACGATGCTGTGGTTGTAGTTGGGGACGTCGACGGAGTGGCGGCCGAAGCTGGCTCGTGCCGACGACGACGCGGTGAGCGAGGTGCCCGACCGGATGAACCGTTTCCGAGCCGCCGCGGCATCGGGGCAATGCTTCTTCCTGAAAGTGGCGCTCCTCCCGGGCCTGGGCTTCCTCTCCTCGTCCATGGCGGTGCCGTCGTGCGGGAAACAACGGAGCCAGCTCAACATCTTGTAGTACTTGCCGGCCGGCCGGCCGGGAGCCCGGCCGGGAGTAGGAATGGGTGATCAGGAAGCAATGGGGGCAGGGCGATTTGGCTCGGGGGACGCATGCGAAATGCACAGCCTTTAATTTTGAGGGGTGGCCGGCTGGCCGTCCATGGTGACCGCGGTTTTGAATGCATACTGCCTATTCATGGCAAGCGCCCCGCTGTTCGTTGCTTACTTTAAATTCGATCCATTCCTGCTTTTCTTCTCCTTCTCTTTTTTTTTGGAAATCTTATCTGTAATGTTGCCCAACGGACGTCAGTTCATTTGATGTCAGTTTTAGTTATGAGAAAAAGGTAAAACGACGACACTTTTAAAACAAAAAATGCACTCTCTAAAGAGACCGCCATGTCGCTATGAAAAACTGTCACCCTCAAGACTAACAATATCACCTAAACCACGTGACACATGTGATAAGCAGTGACACATGTGATAAGCAATTCAAACAATAAAAAGAAACAATCCTACCTGAAACATTCGCCATTGCCGCCCTCGCTGGCGAACATTTGCCAGTTAACAGGATCCAAACTTTTGAACTGTTATTCATCAACTAGCAAAAAGGCCCGTGCGTTGCAACATGGTTCAGATCAAGCTACTGAGATCATATAATGTATAGCCCACCTTGTTTCTTCAAAATCATATAAAACTGGCCGCTGGTTGCACTTAAGAATACATTTAGTTGATGGCTTACATGAGACAAGCTTTAGATACAACATTTTGTTTCAAAAATCTTAGTTTAAATTTAGCATTTGAAATTTTCATTATTCATCGCATAAATTCAAATTGTGACTCTGTTTTTTGTTTGGGATTTTCATTTTTAGACTAACAATACATTAACCATTAAATTAGAAATTGTTCTTCTGAAATTAGTGTGACATGTGACCGCTCCAGCATAATACATAAACCAATTTCATTTAAATAACACAACAAACAATTACAAAAACAGGTGGGCTGCTTAGCCATGTAATCTACGACCTGCCTTGAACTGCACTGCAAATATCTTTTACGCATATTCTGAAACAAAGGACCATCAATAAACTTGAGTATCTTGGAAGGAGAATTATGGAGGTATATGCAATAAAGTAAGTTCAGTAGTGACTTTAGAGCCATTGATCTATAACGGGTAAGCTCAGTAGTTGGTAAGAAACTCCTTTTTTTAGTTAGAGAAAAGTATGTAAACTCCTAAAGTTAGCGAGTGTTATCAGCTAGCATCATGGCCATCTCTGCTTGCATCCATTCCTCGAACATGCTACAATATAGTACGAAATAAATAAATTTTGATGAACAGAAAGTAAATAATGAGTGAACAAAGGTGTAAAGCATAATAATCAGTATATCAATATAAAGCATAAATTTCTTCAGCGAGACCTGTCAATGTAAATGTATGAAATTCTCTCTACACACTTTGCATACCATTCTCTGTCTACACATTTTGCATACCATTCTCCGTGTCATCTCATCTCACCCACACTGTTCTGTACCTTGCCAATATCCTATCCATCAAAATTTATCCCATGACAATATCTAGCCGTTTGTTGTTATAAATGGCTAAAAAATCAACTTGGCTAAGCCCTCAACGATGCTTGTCTGCATACCAAGAACATGATGGTCCTTGACAACATTCAAAGTTGGACATTGGGTCGCACAGACGATCTTGGGGAGGAGGATTGCTAGTTGTGTGGAACGAACGAGAATCAGACTTTTGATGTTAATTGTGCAGCCCAAAATCCAGGGACATTAAGGGCCTGTTTGGGACAGCTCCGCTCCACGAAATTCAGTTTTACTCCATCAAATTCATTTTGGAGCAGTTTCTCATAGGAGTTCCAGCTCCACCAAAGAGGATGTTTGGCTTTCAGTTAACTCCAGCTTCAAGAATGAGAATTTGGTGGGAAGGATCTATTTGATTGGCTGACGAAGGGGTATACACTTACTGGTGGCAGTGGTGGGTAATTTTCCTCCAACTCCAGCTTCTAGAATTTTTTGAAGCACCCCCTAGAGAGCTTCACAAAAAACAAGGAGTTGGACCCCAAATTCTAGTTTTTTTGTGGAGCAGCATATTGTGGAGCTATCCCGTTTGGATTGTGTTTTCTAGAGCGGAGCTGAATTTTGAGAAGCGGAGTAGTCCCAAACAGGCCCTAAAGTCATGCATGAGTAGCAGAAGCACCTTGTAGGAAACTACTCCCTCCGTTCCCAAATATTTGTCTTTCTAGAAATTTCATCAAGTGACCACATACGAAGCAAAATGAGTGAATCTACACTCTAAAATATGTCTACTTACATTCGTATGTTGTAGTCCATTTAAAATGTCTAAAAAGACAAATATTTGAGAATGGAGAGAGTACTTAAGTTGTGAGCACCATGTTGTCATGGGCCATCGGTTAGGGCCATGCCCCGCACTCTTACAGCTTGGGATCTGCTTCCCCGAAGAGAAGGTCCGCCAGATAGGAAACCACTCCTTAGAAGAGCCGGCGTCCAGTTGTCGGTCCAGACCTAGGCTTATGCGGCCAACGACGCTACAACTCCTTTATAAAAATCCATAATCTCATCTACAACTCCAAAGAAAGAGTCACCAAGGAGGGTTGTGGTCGTCTCTGCCGGCCCATCGCCTCGAGGCCCTAGAGCAGCCGTCCGTGGCTCGAAGCTCCCCTGCTTGCCGCTGCCGCTCGCTGTTGTCTGTGCACCACCGCTCTGCCCCCTGCGCTTCGTCTCCGAGTGCCGTCGCCTAAGTACCCGATCCCCGCGTGTCCGTGGCCATTCCGTGCCAAGACCCACCTCCTATCTTCTTCCTCATGCACGACAACATGCCCTCCCAAATATTTCCTCCATGTGGCCGACGAATCCACGCAGCACTCATTTATTTCCTTCTTCCTCTCCTTATTTCTCGCACGTCTTCCTTATTTCTTTGTAGCCTTTCACACCTTTTTTGTCTTCCCCCTTCATCATTTTTCTCTCTTTGCCATCCTAAGTGTCAACTTTCTTGCTTACGCTCATCCATTGCATGAGTGCTCAAAATATCGAAAGGGAGTGGATCATTTTGACTTGTACCTGGCTGACGGTCTGGGGATGAGTCAAGATAAGATTCCAAAGAAGACCAAGTGTGAAACTTTAGTAGATTAAGTTCTCAACAATACAAAAACTATGTTTTACTCTCTCATATATCCCTATCCCCTTTCTTGCACGCAAACACCATTTGGAGACATTCGAGTCACGGACAGCGAGAGCTCTTGCACCTTTATGTTCTTATGTTACTTGTTACAATGCTAATATAGACTCTTGCTTGTTATGACTTGAATTGAATTACATGCCTTGATTGCTTTACTTAAAAAGTTCTTATATGGTTGATAGCATGTCACCACAGAAATTATGCTTGTTATCATTTACCTACTCGAGGACGAGCAGGAATTAAGCTTGGGGATGTTGATACGTCCAAAACGTATCTATAATTTCTGCTTGCTCCATGCCTCTTTTGTGTGATATTGCTATGATATTTATGCACTTCCATACACTTTTGATCATATTTGGACTAACCTATTAACTCAGTGCACCACAGTGCCAGTTCCTGTTTTCTGCTATTTTTCTATTTCAGGTTTCCCCCATATTAAAAGTGCTCCAAAAATCCCGGGAAAAATACAGGAAAAATCAGCGTACAGGAAGCTTCGAGAAAAACCAAAGCAGGGCCAGAGGGGTGCCAGGGGTGGCCCAGGCGGCCACCCGGCGCGGCCCCACCCCTGGTCGCGCCAGGGGGGCGCCCGAGGCCCCGGCTCCGCCTCTGGTGACCCCCCTTCGCATATATATTCCTCACGTCCCAAAACCCTCGAGGACAGAACCCTTTTTCGCGATCTCGCCTCTGTTCTGCCGCCGCCGCGCTTCCAAGATCGGGAGCATCAGGAGAACTCTTCCCGTCACCCTGCCGGAGGGGAGAACCACCACTGGGAGCTTCTCCACCACCATGGACGCTTCCCGGATGAGTCGTGAGTAGTCCACCTTGGACCATGGGTCCATGATCAGTAGCTATGTGATGTTCTCCTCCCCTCTTTGTTCTTCATGGTTTAGACCTCGTGAGCTGCCCTACATGATCGAGGCACATATGTAATCTTTATGCTGTTGCTCTGCTGAGTTTGCTGGGATCCGATGGATTATGAGACTATGTTCAGATTGTGTGTGAGTAATATATTTGATTCACCTCTTTTATATTTATGTTCTTGAGTAATTCTTGCATGTTCTCCGTTGTTGTTTATTGCTTTGGCCAAGTAGTAGGTAGTAACTCCAAGAGGGAGCGTTATGCTTGATTGTGGGTTCATGCCCCCTGATGACTAGCTTGAGTGACAGAAACATGAGTCTAGGGGATGTGCTGTTGCCACAAGGGGGAAAACAACGGTGCTTGTACTTGCGGGTGCAAGGATTGTTTACTTTACGCAAAGTTCTTTTAATGCAGTTGTCTGTTGTCTTGAGTCTACACTTTGGGTGGGATTCGCAACTTAATACCAGCGAGATGTTCTGGATAGATATCTCAAGGTGGATGATTAGTAGTAGATGCAGATGGATTTCGGTCTACTTGCCTTGGCGTACCGCCCATGCTTTTGAGCCTCTACCTTTCCTTGCAGCATAGTTAGCATTGGTTTGCGCACATAATCCTGTCAATTGCCCAGCTGTAATTTGTTTACCCCGCTTTGCTGTTTTATCGTCTTTTGGGAGAGAGACATCACTAGTGAACATCATGGGACCCCGGTCCATATTACCACCACTGATCACACCCACTATTTACTTCCTGTCTTTATTTCCTAGTTGCAGTCATACCTATCACTATTATCTCTTGTGTTTGATCCTTTGTAAACGACAAGGCCGGAGGGATTGACAACCTCTCTGTACTCATTGGGAGCAAAGTTATTTGTATCTGTGTGCAGGTCCTGTCAACCGCTAAGTTTCTGACGCCGTTGACACCTTCTTGTCGACCCTCGGAGTCTCACGGGATTCGATCCTTGGTACCTTTGCCAAGGGAAACTTGCTGCTACGCTACATCTCAAACCTTCCACTTGGGGTAACCAACGAGGGGCGAGAAGCCATCAAGCGCGTGGTTCCGCAACTGGCTGCTCCAATCTAACTCGAGGAGGAGTGGCGAGTTGCTCCACACCGGCACAACGGGGAGCACGGCGGCACGACCATCATAGCTGCCATCGACGACGCCTCGTACCGCACCTCTAGTGCCTACTACCGCGCCATCCGTCGTCGACGTGTGTGTACCCACATCATGCAGGCAAAGAAAGAAGCCAACTGCACGGATGTCGACGAGGTTACCGTCAGCATGTCCGTGCTCGCCGCCATCATTGAGAAGAAGTAGAACACGGGAGGCCGCCGCCGCTTGTATCCCATGAAGGCCACCACCGAGGCAAGGCCGGCGTAAACAGACGGTGCCTTACATGATTCTTCTTTAGCATAGACCATCGTTGACTCCGCATGGGCTCCACTGAAGCGGAGCTACCCCCTTCCCCTCTGGCTGAATCATCAGTCGGGGGTTCCACTCCGATGAGCGGAAGGGAAGCTAACCGCCCTTTGCGCTCAAGCATATAACTCCGGGGCTGCCTACAGTCCGGTGATCGGCCAGCTGTACATGAGGAAGACAAAGAGATCGGCTGGTGATTAGGTATATTAATTTTTCCTTTAGCTCCGATACCATGTCAACGAATCCACTAGAAACAAGTCTAGACTTGTTCAGTTCAACCGCCTCCCTAGGGTTTGGAGAGGAATTGGCCGGTGCGAGGTGATTCTATAGGTGGGCAGGCGCCAAAAATAGGGGGAAATGCAGGAAGCAGCTAGATGAGGGAGGGAAGCTTCTATATTCGCGGGGGACATGGCATTGGCCATTGGGCGGACGGTCATCCGGGTATGCCATAAAGGATGTGAAGAGGCATCCTATATCACCAAGGACCAGCTTTCCTATCAATAGCTCATCTAAGAGAACTCCCAAGTTAATTGTGCTCAAACTGAAGTAGCCATCAGATGGGCGACCAGATGGGAAGTGGTTGTTCGCACACGAACGCATCACCGCAACTCACGTCGAAGGAGACCCATCTGGAAGCGCGGTACGCAAGCAATCCGGTGGGCACTTTTGTAGACCCGAAACCCCACGCGCCCAGGAGGGACCCCGTTTGGACGCACGGTGGCTATGGGCTGTCCTAGGTTGGCCTGACCACCCCTAGGGCCTCGAGGTTCGCCGCCCTGCAAATGAAGAACGAGCGAAGAACGAGAAGAAGAAGAATTAGGGTTAATGAGAAAAGATAAAAGATAAAAAGTGGTAGATGAATTGATCGATCGTGTGTTGTTCAATCGGGCGTCACCCCTTAGGTATATAAGAGGCAGCTGGACTTCCCGTGCAAGGAAAAGTCTTGGATTCACGTCCAACACCCTAAGTCAAATTCGGATTGGTTTTGTCCAAACTTTCCAAAACTGTTCCGCTTAAACTGGCTGCACCTTGCGGGTCTTTTTTGTGGTGGTAAACGATCTCGGATGGAAACGAGTCCAAAAGCAATCTTGGCCGTTTCGACGAGACGAACAACTTTCATGCTGAACATTTTTTGATCAGAGGTCATCTTCAGGGTCAAATCTCTCACGCAAAACAGGTTATTATTCGCGCCACCCATCAGACAAGGTGTCTGGTGGGGCGCGCCATTTTTTGCCTCCCGACAGAGCTGTATTCCGATGGCTCTAACTTTTGCATACAAACTTGGATTGGAACGATTTTTATATCAAAATTGATCACTTCAACAAGACGAAGACAAACCATGTAGATCATTTTTCCATACGAGGCTGTCTTGGGGCCGTAATCAGCCAAATAGTGTTCTGAATACAAAATCCGAGTACTTCAAACACAACTTTGGCCTTAGAGATGAGATTGGATGGCTATGGCCCAAATATCAAAGTTTCTCCTTTCGACGATACATAACGTTTTCCCTTTGAATACTTTTTATTTGAGGCCATCTTAATTATGTTTTTGACCATGCCAAAATCTGGTGTCAACACATGCCCCCCGTTTTTCGGCAAAACTTGTGTGCCGAAAAATAATTTACAATGTATTTGTTCTAAGGACGATGTCAACACTCCATCGGCCATTTATATTTCTCAGGGCGATAATTATGTATCGGCCATGTTTATGCTAAGGGCGATAGTTATTTATCGGCCATGTCTTTGCTTAGGACGATATTCATATACCGGTCGTTGCTTGTTTGAACCTCTTGATGCAACTTGGGTGAAAACTTCTCAACTTATATAACAATCCGATGATAAGATTCCATAGATATGTAACCCAAAGCCATCCTTCGAATCATATTATTCACCCTTTCGCTAGGATTTTGCAGATAATCAAGAATGAACTTCCTTCAATCATTGCTTTGCCTGCATAAAAGTTTCATTAGTTGCCGAGGTGGTGAGCTCCAATTCGGTCTTACCTATGTTGGCAAGAATAAACATCAGCTATTGATAGATGTGCAATTCACCATGACGGACATGGTAGCCGGATGCTTGCTATGCCAACTCTCTCCAATCGTCATGTCTAGAAATATGAAGAATATCAAAGCAACCCAAGGTAAATTTCGCATCTAGACATACCCCAAGATAAACTATAAGTGATTCATCAAAACATTGATAAACCCTGGATATTTGTTGCACTACTCATAACGAATCACTGAAAGCCTCAATATGTATAGCACCTATAGCAAATAAAATATTCAATCCGAATAACAATGCATATTCGGCTTTGATTAATTGTGCATAAAAATATTCTAAGCGGCATGAGGTTTAAAACATAGTACGATAAAGAAATATATAGACAACACCAACACTTTGGCCATTGCTACGAATTGAACCATCAAAACATAATCTCCACAGTACTAGAAAGACAAGGCTAGCATCAACATTATGCATGTTATTAATCCGATGTTCAGTATAAAATCAGCTATGATTTGGCCTACTATAGATCTCAAAGATGCATAAGCCAAATCATATCCAAACAAAGTATAATCCCACTAGCCAATTCTGCAACTATGAATTGGCCTATGCAGCATATATTCAATGACATCGGTCATAATGTATTAACTCCATTCAATCATAATATAGGCATACATATAAATTTCCATGAGCATGTACCTTATCTCTCTCTCTCCAATCGAACTAAGGACGATGTTAGAGTACTACACCAGTCATGCGTTGACATAATCTTAGGATGATAGATAAATATCGGCCATTACCATGTATACTTCATTCAAAGCACATATAGCCGAAATAAACAAATGAAATGACAAATCAAGTATTTCAGCCCTTTGGATCAGCAACAAACTTGTAGCTAATCAAATGTATAGGGATTTGGCAATACACTTTCATGGTGCAAGAAATTATATTGCATCCATGGATTAAAATAAGCCCATTTAGGGTTACCAATCATACCTGATGACGAATTCCATGGCATAGGCGTTAATGGCATAGTTGAAGAATATGGATAATGTGTAGACTGAAGATGCTGAAACCTTCGGCTTGGTCCTTCATAGTTTTCACTCTTTTCCTTCTTCACCTTCGCCGCACTTCTTGTAATGGAAGCTTGCACATAATTATTATTTTGAGTACTTCCTTTGGGAACCCATGCCATGTTCCTTTCTTCAAGCTCTTGTGCACTAAGCTTTTGTAACTCCTTCTTTTGCCAATACGATAAGCCGAGTGAGGACCTCGACTCTGATTTTGTTTCAACCAATGGCAACTCTTTTTGGGCCTTGTGCACCCTCAACCTCTTTTCTTAAGATTTGGCACTCTGATTTTTATCAATTGATTGCTTCACTTCTTTGCCTTTTGTAGCCAATGTCAACACTTTAATTGGGTCTTTGTTATTTGAGATCAAATCTGAAGTAGCACACTGTAGCGACCACGATCCGAATGGACCGAAGTCTCTGTGTTTCAGTGTCATCCCTGGATCGGTAATGCTGACACACACAGTACTTGAAGGATTTATAACAGAGTGGCAATCACACACTTATTACATCGAATGTCTCCAAAAGAGAACTTATTACAAAAGGACTATAGCTTAAGGCCATTCTAACAAAATAACAGCGGAAGGCTTGGAAGATAAGTGAGTCCATCGACTCCAACGGCATAGATGAGTGCATGACAAACGACCTAGAACGTCTTACTCCTCGTCTGAAAAGTCTGCAACGTAATATGTTGCAGCCCGAAATGGGTCAGCACGTGGAATATGCTGGCAAGATAACACAGAAGATGTAAGTAACAGAAATAAAGGCTACACTATCGAAAGTCCTATTCTGAGCTCGAGCTCAGATGGACTCGATATCATAGCCATCAGCTTTTCTCGAGATTCCCGTCGCTGCATGTATTTCAGTCCGTATATGGACATGTCTGCGCCGCTTTTTTCCATGCCGTGGCCCACCCAGCGGTTGCTTTCAATGCAACAGCCGTCATACCCACAACACCGGATCAGACGGGGACGCCGAATCTTGGGCTACGGCTCAGACGTTTGCTGCTAAACGGACGACTGCCCCCCATTGCCTTATCTTCTTCATTCATCCTCGCCTGGAAGAACCAGATCGGAGAAGATGGCAGCTCCTCCTCTATCCGCCCCAGTCTCCACACACCTGCTCATCCCTATCCTGAAGTCATCCAGCGAATCCTCCCCATCTCTCTCACCTGCTGTTCTACTCGCCGGCAGTAGAGTGCGATCTACTCCGACCTATCGCCGACGATTCTGCTTGCCGATGTCCACCATTCAGGTCGCCACATGTCCACCCTCTCTTTTTATTTGATTTGAATCCGCTCATGATTCATGATGATTTCCTAGTCGAATGATTTTTTTTGTTCTTGCTCACATGCACTTATCCTCAGATTAAAGATCTATACCACTTAGTGATTCAAATGCATGCACTCAATCTTGTTCCGCTCACCACGCACTGCTCGTCCAATCCTGCCTACCGATTCCTAGTTAATTAGATTCAGACCACCAATGCAACTGTAATTTAAGGAAAACGCTGTTCATGCATAGCCCCAAGTACATTTACTCTGGATCTTTAGTATATATCTTGATTTATTTTTTCAGAAAATAAAGTTTCAGATTTATTTGCAAGAAATACAGATGCAATGGTTATTGGGTTCAGTTTTTTGAAACCATCAACATTTTTAAGTAGGGTCTTCTTTTGCATTTTCTAATTTGCAAAAGTCTGAATGTTCCCTTTGCCTAAATGCCTGAATTCCATGCTCAATTTTCTAGTACACCATCCCATGCTTATTATTTCCCATTAATCTTTTGCAGCAAAAAAAATTCAGATGAAGGCAGTTGTGCGGCGGACACAGGTGATGAGAAACTTCTAACTGAGTGAGGATTCAGCGCAGAGTGTTGTCCGCATGTTGCCACAAGCACCAACTTCCTGTATGTCTATCAAGCATGTTGTCGAGGTCATTCGGACTTTCAGCGAGTACAAGCGATTTCTTGATAAGAGCATTGGGTTTGGTGGAATGGTTTGATCTCCAAATGCTGCAGAAATTAAATCTTAAATTCAGCGCCTGGACAATGAGCAAAGTAAGCACCACCTGGCTGAGAACAAAATACTGAAGTTCTGGCCAGAAGATGTTCACAAAATCTTTGGCATCCCATGTGAACATCGGAATATCAGGGCGGTGACGGCCAAGTCATCTCAGAGACCTCCCCAACCCAGCGTATGCACCCCATTTGCTTCAGGACCTGACGCCCAACCACAATACGTCTTCTAGGGCCAACGAATTTCTTGAATTACTTAAACATGCAGTGCCCTCACCTGGTAAGTTATATTTCGTGCCACAACTTTGCTTAAACATTATCCTCAGCTGTCAAATCTGGTTACTTTTTGACTTACACAGATGAGAATCGCCCCTCCCAACAGGCGAGTGACGAGACGACAATCCTACTCAAGGAGGTAAATGCTCGTTGTCTATCGCACCTTGCAACTGCACGTGGGCACATCCAGCTTGAGATGATGAAGTTCACCGACAAGTTATATGATGTCAGGACCCACATATGCACATGCTGTGCAGCACGTGGCTTTGCTGACTGTCCGCCCAGAGCTCCGACTGGTGCAAATAGTATTCCCCCATCTCACTGTCCTGTTTTTTTTTGTGTGTTTTGCAATGAATGGTGCGCCATGTAATATCTAGCGGCAGGAATAATTAATTTTTCCATCCATGCAGATGGCTGCAATACTACTACAGCAGGAACGGCCATTGCAGGCCATCGCCTGCAACTATCTCCATGTGAAGGTTGTCTCAGCTGTCGGTGCTGAACTACTAAACTGCTACTACTCTTATGTAATTTTGCTATCCCTTTTCATAAATGCAGGGATTACTTCCACCAGCAAGCGGGCCAAAACTGTGCACACTCTTGAACAGAGCACTGCACTGAGGATGGAGTCTGTGTTTAGGCACATCTTGCAAACTGTGACTTTTGTTTGCAAAGGAAAATCTACATGTAATTAGTCAACTATACATCGAGCTCCCACACGATGCTGCCACAACTGTTTTCGGCCAGAGGAGTAATGATCTTCCCGGTCGCAAGTATGTATCTCTTCCTGGATTCCAGACAGACCCCTGGTGCAGGGGAGTTGTCCCGTACCCACCACAAGCTGGTGTTGCTCAACTAATTGAACATCATTTCATGACCACTGCAAATAGCGAGCTAGCGGGGTAATTGCATGCACCATTTATCTAATTAAATTTACCATATAAAGCATGGCTATTGTTTCTCGTATTCCTGGTACTAACAACATGACCACTCTTTTTTCGTAGGAACTTTATTGTTCACGAGGAGCCAAGATTTATTAGGATCATGGGTTTTTTCATACGCGTTCTGCTCGTTGGCAACAACATAATTGTTCATGAACTGATGTCCATTCTTTCCGTCGGTTTGCTCAACTTGATTATCAAGCCGAGTCCGAGAACCCGTACTTAAGCTGGAGGCACCCAGTTGAACCTGAATTCTCCGTCAGCTTCTTAGTTCACCATTCTTCCAGATGTATTATTTGAGTTCAGTTTTCACTTTATTCCATTTTTTGTTTACCATGCGCCTCGATGGGCAAGCAGACTCTTGTGTTGTCTGATTCCGACTTCTTGCACACGGTGTCGATCCAGAAGTAGCGCTCTGCTGATTCTCTGAAGTATGATCTAACATCGTCTCAAATGGTAAAGTTGTCAATCACATTTTTCTTTTCCTTCATTTTTTTGGGTACCATCTTCAACTCCGTGTATTCACAAGTCCCTTTCATATGTCGTTCCGTTGTCAGTTCATCACTGCAGTACTACGACCCGAAGGCTGGATGATCATTATATGGGACATGCAGCTGAAAGTAATCAATGTCCTTGATCCTCTGTATCACAAAAAAGCATCGGCTCTTACGCATAAGGATCGTGATCAAGCAACTGCCTGGAAGCTCCACAGTGCATTCTTCGCATGCCTCCATGAATTCTTTGTCGGATGGCCATGGGTCAAGGAAAACCGACGGATGAAGCATGGACCTACGACAAATGCCATATTTTCCTCGTAAGTGACAACAACACGTCACTAATACCCTCAGCCCAATCATTATGTTTTCAATCTGAACCATATGTTTTTTCGCATTTTTTCCAGTGCCGAGTCAGGTGCATGCGCCATACACATTGCTCGACAGTTTGATGGGGAGAAGCTTAAGTTACCACTTACCAAGGTGAGTTTCATCTCTAATCCTCGTCATTGTTGTATGATTCCATCTACACATCATATGCCTTTTTGTTTTGCAAAATGATCGCGGAAACCTCTGTTGACACATCAATGCACATTTTGTTCACAGCCTAACATTTTGAAAACCAAGAACGGCGCCTTGCATGAGTGCTTGAAGCTACGGGGCAACTTGTCAGAACTTGCCCACAAGGCACTGTGGAAGGTTTTAGCGGATCCGACCCCGCCTTCGATGACTAGGGGTGGGGAGCTACGTTTCGTATACATACAACAAACAAAACAATCAAGTCCCACGTAGTTTATTCGTCCCCATCTCGTAGAGTGCTTTTGGGTTGTAAGTTCTTGCTTTTGGCTTTTTCGGATTTCGTATCCGATTGAACCATGTAATTTACATGTTGATGCATATCATCTATTCACCCTTAAACGACATTCACCTAGTTGTGCTATGGCATGTTATATAAATCTCGTTTTATCTATGTTTATTATGAGTCACTCAGTAAATAATAACATGCCTTTGTAAGTAAATTGTGGATAACCTTTATGGGTTTTGACCAGCCAAACTTTTCCCAAATGTCTTAAAAAAGGAACTTGTATTTGTCTACAAGATTTAGGCAAAATGTCAAATCCAAGCTTACATCTGTCGCATAACACTTATTATGCTCATGCCACAAAGGTCTACTATATCAAGACCAATGCTACAGGAATGTGCATCACACATTCCTGCCATTTTTGGTGGCATTTCTTCAGCTCTCCGACAAACATAAATAAAAACATTTTTGGTTGCATTTCCCATAGCATTTCACATGAAAGCCAAACACCAATGTATGTCACAGACACATTCGAACTAGTTAATCAGTCATTTACATAGATAACGTTTCGAAGCAAACCACATGTGAACCAAAAAGAGATGTCATGCACCAGTGATCACACAGGTTCATCCCAAAGTCAAGTCCTCCAATCCGTAGGAGGTATGGACGCAAAATACACACCCATTTCCCTTCTTGGGCATTTCAGTCTATAACCATACGTAGTGGGGCAAGAAGCTCCCCCACACCAGCAGGAGGGATGGGGGCTAAGACAACAAACCCCACCCCACTGTGTTGGATTTTGCACCTAATTACTACTTCAAGTACGCAATTCATTCAACCTTAACACATAATTTACATAAGTAGATAAAGAGGCAAATACTACTGCCTTGCCTAGAATGGCACATCCTCGATCATGAACCTTGGGAGTTCACTCTTGTTCCCCTTCATCGAAATCACCTCGCACGCAAACTGCTTCAGCCAGCTCATTCTGGAAAACATTTTTTTGAGTTTCACCGGTTAGTCATTTCAAATCACAGAAAAAAAAATAACATACATCTTTTCATCTCCAGGGTTTACACATTTTTCTTCGTACCTCACCCAGTTGCCTCTCAAGATACAAGCCATTGTAGTACCTCCAGTAGTGCCCAAGGTAGATCAAGTTGTCCTCGCTGCAAAGGATCACAGATATAGAGTTCAGGCATGCACAAGTCTTTTTTTTGTAGGCCCAGATGTACTCGCACAACAAAGTACTTACATCTCACACGGCTCATTCATGTTGTAGGCATATGTGACCCTCCAACCGTCCTCCAGAACATACCAGTCTGAAGTGGTCATCGGAGGACTCTCCGAAGTGCTCTCAGTACCAGGTTTGCGCTTCCCTCGTGATTCACACTCATTTCGTCATCATGAATGCTCGTCTCCGCTGGATCCATGACAAAAAGAGTTCTTTCCGCAACGTCCACAAGATAAAAGGATAATCCGTCCATCATTGTACAGGAAGGAACAACTGCACATTTTTAAAAGTAAAGCAAACAAGAAGACAGATATGGAATTCATTCCTTTTTCTTACAATGCAACGAAATATCATCAAACTGTCATTTCACATACCTTCCTTGTCCATTGTAACTTGTACCCAAGTACATCTTCATCCATAGTACTGGCGAGAAGGTCATAGTTCAGGTCATCAGAGTTATATATCAGCTGTTCCTGTTCACAAGTTTCTCTACTGTCAGCAAATGAGTCTATACAGCAGGGTGTCCCCGATGAAAATTTTATCTACTACCAGTAAATGAGATAGTTGCTCATACCACAAATCGGATGTCGAATAGATGCCTCCACCTTATCTTCCATTTTCCATACATCCGTGCATCCTTACTAATCAGCATACGTGAAAAGGTTGTCCAGCCAAGTATTGTTAATTGACCATCAGGCCCAAACTGATGCGGTTTGGACAAGGCGGCCGGCTTGGTGCAGCAGCTCCAATCTTGAGCCTGCAAACACAGCCACCTTCATAACTTACCGACCAGGATTCACTAGGCATGCCCCCGCTACTATACTTCAAAATGCATGTAAACTGAAGCATGATTTATGAGTACTTCATACCAATTTGATTCCTTAAATCCAATGGATGTACCAATGAAATTTCATTCCAAATAATTGACTGCAACTCGGTGCTTGTTCTAACTGGTAAGACTTCTCGCCCTCACAAAGTCGATGCTTGTTGTAAAACCGAAGCAAGACTAAATTACTTCACACCACATTGACTCATTCTAAAATACTTGACTCCAATTCGATGTTTTGTTCTAGATGATACAATTTCCCTCCTCACAGCATCATTCTCTCTCTGTAGGAACTAACCTCTTATTCCATCCTGGTGCCCGAGGATTCATCTTCCCAGTATACAGCCCCATCGACGGTGTCGAGTTGTCCATCCTGACAGCCGCCGATGGCTTGGCTGCCAGAATCTGCGCATCGCCGCTGGCGGCCGCGCGCACATGCCCCACGACCTCCTGCTCCACCATCATCTCTACCACCTGCGGCACCGCCGGCACAGGCGCCACCCCCGCCACTGGCAGCGGTACCAAACTTTCTCCCACCTCCTCCAGGAAAGTGGATCTGATACACAGCAAACCATGTTCTGTCAAACTCCAGATCCAGGTCAATGAGATTAGGAGGAGACTGTGCGGGGAAGAGGAGAACATACAAACGTACCCGCGTATAGGCTGCATCAGAAACTCCCTGGGTGGTCGCCGCCGGCGCTCCTCCTCCCGATTCTCCAGCCGCCCGCTCCGGAATGAGAGCACCGCTACGGGGAAGAAGGCACGCACATCCAATCAAACGGAAAGCGAAAATCTTGGGCCACGGATCAGATGGGAACGGTTGATCGGGTCCACGGCCCACCTCGTCCGCGGCTGACGGACGGCAGCACGCCCGTTACAACAAGGCCCACCAGCCATCTCTGTCGCGTACGTACTCGTGCACAGTGCACATTTTCTAGCGATTATCCAGCGGACGTATAAAAGAATGGCACACATCCAGATGAGCTACCCAACGTGCAAGATAACGAGCTCATTTGAGCTCGCGCACAAAAACTCCACGTCCCTACACTATATGCATATTTGGCTAGTGGAGGCTCTAAGGTTAAAGTTTTTGCGTAAAGCCAATTTTTCCCTACAACAAAGGAATGCATTTTATTTTAACTATCATGGTAGTTGAAACATCATTGAGAAGGTACCTTCAACTCAATCCCAAATTAAAGTAATCATTAACCCAACAAATTTACTTTTTAGAGTGATGAGATCAACCAATAATTCAAGTACCAGATACTCAAAATTGTCCATAACCGAGGACACGACTAATCATGATCAGTTTGTACACTCTGCAGAGGTTTGTGCACTTTTCCACACAAGACTCGATCTCCTCCGTTGGATTTCTCGCACTTCATGGTGTTTGAGAAATGGATGATCGAGACACAGTCTTTCAGAAGCATTCACTCTTTACCCCGGGTGGACCCGTACACCTACTTTCCCCCTACATCTGCTAGTCCACCACGAAAGAGCTCACACAACTTACTCATACTATGCCAGAGCCCATAATGGCATTATGGCTGCACACAGAAGTTTCTAGCATGAATTGTTTTATGATCCCTTTGAGCCTGGGTGGCATTCCATAGGACAATCACACGGAACCCCGGGATTTCCTAGGACAGCACTGGATTCTCTAGGTGCCCTGCAACCAATCCACCCAGATGTGTATTCAAGTAGCCACCTTAAGTTGAACCATTAATTAACAACTCACATCTGTCATGGATTTCACTCAAACCCAAACCACGTCTACGAGCATAGCATGGCAACCTAAGCAAACGTAGAAGTAACTCCCAAGGGTTTGAAAAATAATGCAGGTAATAGGTTCTACCTCAAACTACTTCCCAGTCCCACAAGTTAAGAGATCCTACTCATGCAATGTGTGAGAGTTTGATCTAATGCATAAAACTGGGTAATAAAGGGGTATGATCAAAGTGTTACTTGCCTTGCTGACGATTCGCAAAACCTAGAGACTCGTAGTAGCACGCTTCACAGTCCGGTTATTCTATCGCAAGCAAACAATAGCATACATAAGCAATCAAGCAATGATGCAAAAACAAAGCTCCAAAAGATAAGATCTAACCAGAAAGTTCAACTTAAGAACTCCGATCTGCAACAAGAATCAAATTGAAAGAAGCAACAAAACTCAAACTACGAAAGAAACGAGATCCATTTACTAGTTTGATCTAGGGTCAAATTTTACAGTAGCAAAACTTGATTCAAGTTGGCTAAACATAAAGAGGGCGTCGAGACGAAGATCTAGGATTTTGAATCACCTGATTCCGACTGTCGAGCGAAAAGAAAAACGAAAAACAAGACAAGGGAGAAATCGCGATCGGAATAATCGCGGATCAATACCCCGAAAAAGAAACCGACGAACAGGCTAACGAACGAACGTTCGCTGTCTGTGGCTAACGGGCGAACAACATTCGTTAAAACGAACGTACGGACGAGCGTCCGCTAAATAACTAAACCAGAGAAAAACTGATCTAACCTAAAAAAACAAATCTAGGGTTTCTAAAAAAAACCGATCGGTTCTAGAAAAAACCGACGGCGGCGGCGGTGGCTACCTCGGCGGCGGCGGGGTGCGGCAGCGCGGTGACGGGGTGCGGCGGCGGGTCGGCGTTGCGGTGCGGCGGCGGCGGCGACGACGGCGACACGGCTCGCGATGCAGCGGCGCTAGGGTTTGGCAGGGGGCGGCTGGTGGGCTGGCGGGCCGGCGACGGCGCTTATAAAGGCCCCCCGGCTAGGGGAGTCCTAGTCGGGTACGGCCCAAAGGCGGTTCTGCCCTTTTAAAAAAAAACGAGTCCCGACGTAGCAAAATAGGCGAAAAAAATACTAAACGGAGTCCAAAAATTCCGTAATAAATTTTCGCCGTCCTCTAATAATATTTAGGACAAAGTGAACATTTTTCCCGGACCCAAATGCAATTTTGAAAAACGCGTATTTTTCCTATGCAAGTAAAATTGCAAATAAAATCACAAATAAATCCGATTAAATACCAAAAGTGATTTTAATATTTTTCTTCCAATATTTCTGTTATTTTGGAGAAGTCATATTATCTCCGCTCATATATTTTGTTTAGAAATATTTTTAGGAGAGAAAAATAATTAAAACCAATGCTATCCTCGTACAGGTATTCGAGTAAACTCAAATACAAAACGGTAGAATTCCCAACTCTCTCCGTAGGTCCTTGAGTTGCTTAGAATTTTCGAGGATCGCCATGAGCAAAATGCAAAGAAATATGCAATGCAATATGATCTATGTATAACAGTCCAAATTGAAAATTTGGGATGTTACAAACCTACCCCCCCTAGAATGAATCTCGCCCTCGAGATTCGACTTGGCTAGAGAATAGGTGTGGGTGGTCCTTGCGTAGACCATCTTCTCGTTCCTAGGTGGCTTCTTCCTCGGTGTGGTGACTCCACTGAACTTTGCAAAACTTGATAACCTTAATGCGGGTGACTCTGCTAGAAAATTCGAGAATCTTAACAGGCTTCTCCTCGTAAGTCAGATCACTATCCAACTGAATTGCTTCCAGGGGTACTGTGTCTCTAAGCGGGATATCGGCCATCTCCGCATGGCACTTCTTAAGCTGCGAAACGTGAAACACATCGTGCACTCCTGACAATCCTTCGGGTAATTCCAGCTTATAGGCAACCTCTCCCATGCGTTCCAAAACACGGTAAGGTCCCACAAATCTCGGGGCTAGCTTTCCCTTAACTCCGAAACGTTTAACTCCTCGCAGAGGCGATACTCTCAAGTACGCGATGTCTCCGATTTCATAAGCTATCTCCTTGCGGTTCGAGTCTGCATGACTCTTCTGTCTGGACTGAGCTACCTTCAGTCTATCCCGAATTAGCTTAACCTTTTCTTCAGACTCTTTGATCAAATCTGGTCCCAACAACTGTCGGTCTCCAACTTCATCCCACATTAACGGCGTTCGGCATCTCCTTCCGTACAATGCTTCGAACGGTGCCATCTTCAAACTGGCCTGGTAACTGTTGTTGTACGAGAACTCAGCGTAGGGCAAGTTATCATCCCAACTGGATCCATAATCTAGCGCACAAGCTCTCAACATGTCCTCCAGAATCTGGTTGACTCTCTCAGTCTGTCCATCTGTCTATGGGTGAAACGCCGTACTAAATTCCAGCCTTGTTCCCAAAGTTTGGTGTAGCTGATGCCAAAACTTTGAGGTGAACTGTGTTCCTCTATCTGATACAATGGTCCTCAGAACTCCGTGCAGACATACGATCCTGGTCATGTATATCTTGGCGAACTTCGCACTGGTATACGTGGTTTTTAGGATAAAGTGGGCTACTTTGGTCAAACGATCCACTACTACCCAGATTGAATCATATCCCGATTTGGTTCTGGGCAATCCGGTGATAAAATCCATGCCAAGCTTCTCCCACTTCCATTCGGGTATCGGCATAGGCTATAGCAATCCTGCTGGCTTCTGATGTTCTGCTTTTACTCTCTAGCATACATCACATACGGCTACATACTCGCCAATATCCTTCTTCATTCCCGTCCACCAGAAACATTCCTTCAAATCCAAATACATCTTGGTGTTTCCGGGGTGTATCGAGTATGTCGAATCATGTGCTTCCTGCAGTATCAACTTCCTAATCTCCGGGTCGTTGGGCACATAGATTCGATCCTCAAACCACAAGGTGTCGTGCTCATCCTCACGAAATCCTTTGGCTTTTCCTTCACTCATCCTCTTCTTTATCTCGGCAATCTCTTTGTTATCCTTCTGGGCTTCACGTATCTTTCCCAGCAATGTTGACTAAACCTCCAATGTTGCGACAAAACCTCTAGGAACTATCTCCAAATGAAGCTCACTGAGATCTTCTGCTATCTCCTGGGGTAATCCCTCGTTTACTAAGGTATTTGCATAACTCTTTTGGCTCAGAGCGTCTGCAACTACATTGGCCTTTCCTGGGTGATAGTGCAGCTTCATATCGTAATCCTTTATAAGCTCTAACAATCTCCTCTGTCTGAGGTTCAGCTCCTTCTGAGTGAAAATGTACTTCAAACTCTTGTGATCTATGTACACATCACAACGATTTCCAATGAGGAAATGTCTCCAGGTTTTCAGTGCGTGCACTACAGCTGCTAACTCCAGATCGTGCGTCGCGTAATTCAACTCGTGCGGTCGCAGTTGACGGGATGCATAAGAGACGACTCTTCCATCCTGCATAAGTACTCCTCCAAGTCCTAAGCATGAAGCATCGCAGTACACTTGAAAATCCTTGCGTATATCTGGCAATATCAGCACTGGGGTTGTCGTCAACCGTTTCTTCAGCTCCTGGAAACTTTCTTCGCATTCTTCAGTCCAATCGAACTTTGTCTCCTTCTTCAACAATGTCGTCATTGGTTTAGTAATCTTGGAGAAATTTTCTATGAATCTCCGGTAGTATCCCGCAAGTCCAAGGAAACTACGGATTTATCCAACTGAAACGGATGCCAACCATTCAGTGACTGCCTGCACTTTGACGGGGTCTACTGCTATACTTTCTCCCGATATAACATGCCCTAAGAATCCAACTTCCTTCAACCAAAACTCACATTTGCTAAACTTGGCATACAACTGATGCTCTCTGAGTTTTTCTAGTACCAAACGCAAATGCTCTGCATGTTCCTCTTCATTCTTCGAGTACACCAAAATTTCATCAATGAATACCACGACAAACTTATCCAAGAACTCCTTGAACACCTTGTTCATCATACTCATGAAATAGGCAGGGGCGTTAGTCAGTCCAAATGACATAACCGTATACTCATATAGCCCGTACCTTGTGGTGAAGGCTGTCTTGGGTATATCCTTCTCTCGAATCTTCAACTGGTGGTATCCAGATCGTAGATCGATCTTGGAGAATACTTTCGCTCCCTGGAGTTGGTCGAACAAATCATTGATCATCGGCAGCGGGTACTTATTCTTAATAGTCACTTCATTCAGTGCACGATAATCAACGACCATTCTTAAAGATCCATCCTTCTTCTCGACCAAAAGCACTGGGGCTCCCCAAGGTGATGAACTTCGGCGAATAAATCCTTTCTCCAATAACTCCTTAATCTGCTTCTTGATCTCCTCCAGATCATTCGCTGGCATCTGATACTGTCTCTTAGATATTGGTCCGGTGCCAGGCAACAACTCAATCAAAAACTCAATATCCCTATCCGGTGGCATGCCTGGTAACTCCTCTGGAAACACCTCCGGATAATCCTTTACTACCGGCACTTCCTCCTGAACAACTCCCGTGAGAGAATGTACTTGTGTCCTTATAGGCGAATGCCTAGATACATACTTAATCCTTTTTCCCTCCGGGGTGGTAAGCAAAATAGATTTGCTGGCACAATCGATGTTACCTCCATACTTCGATAGCCAATCCATACCTAATATCACATCCAATCCTTGTGACTCCAGAACTATTAGGTCTGAGGGGAAAACATGGCGTCCATTGGTCAATGGCATCTGAAAACATCCTTGATTTGCCACATATTCCGCTCCGAGTGAACTTACTAACATGGGGGCCATGAGGACTCTAGTGGGCAACTTATGTCTATTTACGAATCCCCTCGAAATGTATGAATGCGATGCACCAGTATCGAAAAGAACTACTGCGGTAAATGACTTAACCAAAAATTTACCGATCACCGCATCTGGTTGTTCTTCAACCTCCTCCACGGTCACATGGTTCACTTGTCCTTTGTTGAACGGGTTGGGCTTCTTCCCGACACTTCCATTGCCGTTCCCATTCTTAGCTTCAGGGCACTCCGTGGCATAGTGTCCATTCTTCCCGCACTTGAAACAGGTGACGTGGGTCAAATCCCTCTTGGCGGGTGTGGATGGAGTTGAGCGATTCTAATTATTGTTTGCTCCATTCCCATTCCCATTCTTGGAGCCATTGTGGTTGTGGGAACTTCCTCCAGTGTGGGTGTGGCTTCCATGGTTATGGGTATACCCTCCCGAATTCGGAGTGAATCGGGGCTTCTGCTGGGCTCCAGAATTATTCCTTCCTTGTCCATACTTCCTCTTGCGGCTCTCAATATGCTGCTGCTTCCCATCAATCATAAGAGCTTTATCTACCAACTCCTGGTAGTTATTGAAAGTTGCCACTATCAACTGTATGCTCATCTTGTCATTCAGCCCTTCCATAAATCTCTCCTGCTTAGCGGCATCTGTGGCCACATCATCTGGGGCATAATGAGATAGGGTACTAAACTCGTCTACGTACTGAGCCACAGTACGATTTCCTTGGGGCAAGTTGCGAAACTCCCGCTTCTTCATGCTCACGGCTCCAATTGAGACATGGGCAGTACGGAAAGCTTGCTGAAACTACTCCCAAGTGACATTGGCTATAGGGAAGGTGGCTGTGTAATTGTCCCACCATGCTGTGGCTGGTCCAGACAACTGGTGTGCGGAAAATCACACTTTTTCAGCATCCGAGCAACTTGCGGTGGTCAAATCCCTTCCAATCTTGCGCAGCCAGTCATCAGCAACTATTGGTTCAATGCTGCT
The DNA here is from genome assembly GCA_902687465.1 of Secale cereale. Classification (NCBI taxonomy): domain Eukaryota; kingdom Viridiplantae; phylum Streptophyta; class Magnoliopsida; order Poales; family Poaceae; genus Secale; species Secale cereale. The sequence continues at coordinate 180,806,055 of LR738712.1, read as the reverse complement.
AGCAAACACCAGTGGTTGCAACCTTAAGAAGCGTGTCAGGTTGTCCACGGGTGGTGGTGGTGGAGGGTTGTTGTTGTTCTGGTTGTTCTGGACAAGAAGCTGCATCAAAGTGTTCTGCTGCTGGATCAACCGAGTGAGCTCAAGGGGAAACTCAAATCCGGGCTCACGTCTTGGAGGCATCTGATGGGTGTAGAGGGAAGAGATTAGAATAGAATTGAGGTCTAAGGGAAACACTACCCATATGCACATGAGACAAACACAACCATATCACACCAATCAATTTCAAGCAAGGTCTTACAACGATCTAACTAATGTTACAAAGTGCTCTAAATACTACTTTGTGTGGAGAACTACTAGTCATAGGGTGGTCCTCTAGAAATTTTGATCGCAGGAAGATTCCATGATGTCTGCTCCAGCTTCATCTTCGTAGTCTTCGTCTTCACTATCATCGGGGTCTAAATCCGTGTCGTCGATGATGATGTAATCTTCAGAACGAATCTCCTTGGGTTCTTCTTCCTCTTCTTCTCCTCCTGGTGCTGGATCTTCCATGAATACTCCTAGCTTCCTTGTCAAGTCATCATTCTTCTCCACTAGTATCAACATCTCCTCCTCGTATCCGTCACGAGTAGACTTGAGTTCTTCTTCTAGCTCCAAATTACTATTTAGTGCCTTCTTCAAATCTATCATCCCAGCGCACATCTGGTGCTCCTGTCGTTGAATGTGCTGGTTTAACTCCTGGATGAACGCTGCAATGGACATGTCCTTCCAGGTGTTGATCATGTCCCAACGCTCATCTCGGCGTCCACAAATCTGGTAGATAGTGTCCTTCAGCTCCTGCTTGTAGACTTCTCCGATCCTTCCCATGGTGATGTGGGCTGCCATACTCTTGCCTAGGCTCCAGGTTGGTGCATCAAAAGAAAACTCTATTGGCTTAGTGGATGGTGCAAAGGTTCTCCCGGGAATTTGAACTTGAATGCTCCATCGCTCCTCTTCTGGTAAGGTGGCGGTGTAGGTCCCGGTAAAGCTTGGTATTCCTATGTTCAGGTACCTAGTGACTTCCTTCAAGTGTCGTCCAAAAGGTGTGTCTTCATCTGGTTGCGTGAACTTGTTCCTTGGGTCCACCATCCTAAAGAAGTAGAAAATGGAGAGAAGTCAGAAATGAGTAGAGAAGAGTGACCTAGGGTTTAACTTAGTGGTCGTGTCCTATAGTCAGCGTGTGCTCTGATACCATCTTGTAGCGACCACGATCCGAATGGACCGAAGTCTCTGTGTTTCAGTGTCATCCCTGGATCGGTAATGCTGACACACACAGTACTTGAAGGATTTATAACAGAGTGGCAATCACACACTTATTACATCGAATGTCTCCAAAGAGAACTTATTACAAAAGGTCTATGGCTTAAGGCCATTCTAAAAAAATAACAACGGAACGCTTGGAAGATAAGTGAGTCCATCAACTCCAACGGCATAGCTGAGTGCAGGACAAACGACCTAGAATGTCTTACTCCTCATCTGAAAAGTCTGCAACGTAATATGTTGCAGCCCGAAACGGGCCAGCACGTGGAATATGCTGGCAAGATAACACAGAAGATGCAAGTAACAGAAATAAAGGCTACACTATATGCATATTTGGCTGGTGGAGGCTCTAAGGTTAAAGTTTTTGTGTAAAGCCGATTTTTCCCTACAACAAAGGAATGAATTTTATTTTAACTATCATGGTAGTTGAAACATCATTGAGAAGGTACCTCCAACTCAATCCCAAATTAAAGTAATCATTAACCCAACAAATTTACTTTTTAGAGTGATGAGATCAACCAATAATTCAAGTAACAGATACTCAAAATTGTCCATAACCGGGGACACGGCTAATCATGATCAGTTTGTACACTCTGCAGAGGTTTGTGCACTTTTACCCACAAGACTCGATCTCCTCCGTTGGATTTTTCGCACTACATGGTGTTTGAGAAACGGATGACCGAGACACAGTCTTTCAGAAGCATTCACTCTTTACCCCAGATGGACCCGTACACCTACTTTCCCCTACATTTGCTAGTCCACCACGAAAGAGCTCACACAACTTACTCATACTATGCCAGGGCCCATAATGGCATTGTGGCTGCACACGGAAGTTTCTAGCATGAATAGTTTTATGATCCCTTTGAGCCTGGGTGGCATTCCATAGGAAAATCACACGGAACCCCGGGAGTTCCTAGGACAACACTGGATTCTCCAGGTGCCCTGCAACCAATCCACCCAGATGTGTATTCAAGTAGCCACCTTAAGTTGAACCATTAATTAACAACTCACATCTGTCATGGATTTCACTCAAACGCAAACCACGTCTACGAGCATAGCATGGCAACCTAAGCAAACGTAGAAGTAACTCCCAAGGGTTTGAAAAATAATGCAGGTAATAGGTTCTACCTCAAACTACTTCCCAGTCCCACAAGTTAAGAGATCCTACTCATGCAATGTGTGAGGGTTTGATCTAATGCATAAAACTGGGTAATGAAGGGGTATGATTAAAGTGTTACTTGCCTTGCTGACGATTCGCAAAACCTAGAGACTCGTAGTAGCACGCTTCACAGTCCGGGTATTCTACCGCAAGCAAACAATAGCATACATAAGAAATCAAGCAATGATGCACAAACAAAACTCCAAAAGATAAGATCTAACCAGAAAGTTCAACGTAAGAACTCCGGTTTGCAAAAAGAATCAAATCGAAAGAAGCAACGAAACTCAAACTGCGAAAGAAACGAGATCCGTTTACTAGTTTGATCTAGGGTCAAATTTTACAGTATCAAAACTTGATTCAAGTTGGTTAAACGGAAAGAGGGAGTTGAGACGAAGATCTGTGATTTTGAATCACCTGATTTCGACTCTCGAGCGAAAAAAAAAAACGAAAAATAAGATCAGGGCAGAAATCGCGATCGGAATAATCGCGGATAAATACCCCGAAAAAGAAACTGACGAACAGGCTAACGAACGAACGTTCGCTGTCTGCGGCTAATGGGCGAACAACGTTCGTTAAAACGAACGTACGGACGAGCATACGCTAAATAACTAATCCGGAGAAAAACCGATCTAACATAAAAAACGAATCTAGGGTTTCTAAAAAAACCGATTGGTTCTAGGAAAAAAAACCAACGGCGGCGGCGAGCTCCGGCGAACGGCGGCGGCGGGGTGCGGCGGCGCGGCGACGGGGTGCGACGGCGGCGGCGGTGCAGCGGTGCGGCGGCGGCGGTGGTGCAGCGTGGCGGCGGCGGCAGTGCAGCATGGCGGCGGCGGCGCTAGGGTTTGGCAGGGGCGGCTGGCGGGCTGGCGGGCCGACGGCTGCGCTTATAAAGGCCCCCCCGGCTAGGGGAGTCCTAGTCGGGTACGACCCAAAGGCGGTTCCCCTTTTTTTAAACGAGTCCCGACGTAGTAAAACAGGCGAAAAAAAATACTAAACGGAGTCCAAAAATTCCGAAATAAATTTTCGCCGTCCTCTAATAATATTTAGGACAAAGTGAACATTTTCACGGACCTAAATGCAATTTTAAAAAACACGTATTTTTCTATGCAAATAAAATCGCAAATAAATCCGATTAAATACCAAAAGTGATTTTAATTTTTTATTCCAATATTTCTGTTATTTTGGAGAAGTCATATTATCTCCGCTCATATATTTTGTTTAGAAATATTTTTAGGAGAGAAAAATAATTAAAACCAATGCTATCCTCGTACCGGTATTCGAGTAAACTCAAATACAAAACGGTAGAATTCCCAACTCTCTCCGTAGGTCCTTGAGTTGCTTAGAATTTTCGAGGATCGCCACGAGCAAAATGCAAAGAAATATGCAATGCAATATGATCTATGTATAACATTCCAAATTGAAAATTTGGGATGTTACACACACTTACGACCATCTCGTTTCACGCGGTAAACTTGCTTTACCACCTCTTTCTTCTTCCTTGAGCTCTGGACCAATTTCTTATGATTGAAAAGGTCTTTGACGCATGATTGTTTAAATGTTGATCTTCTTGGAGCTGCATAGTATTTATGAGATGGTCTAAAATAAGAGGGAGAATGTGCCCTTGTATCATACCTGTCCCATGATGAATATGGATCTATATGAGCATAGGGAGGCATCCACAACATTGGCATTGGCGCCCCAAAATATGGATATGAATATGTTGCATTAAAATTCTCACTTTGTCAATACCTATCCTCATATTTGCGCCTTGGGAGTGATCTTGGTTTCTTTGCATGATTTGGCCGATACGCATTCTTCTCTTCACTCTTCTTTTGATATTTATCCAATAGTTTAGCGAAGGTGATTTTTGATCTCTTACACTTGCGCTTATTTGGGCCTTTGTTTTCTTTTGGTTTACTTCCATCGACCATTGGATTTGCTTGCCTCCCCCCAGTCCTTGGCGTCTCCATTGTAGCTTCGATGTACTTGCCATCAAGATTATGTTCATTATGCTCTTCAACAACTTGTTTACTTGAAAGCTTGATCCCATCACTTGTAGTTTTTACCTTCTCTTTAAATGGATCGGCTTGAAGCAGCCGATGCAAAAACTTTTTGCCATCGGGACCAATCGGAATAGACTGGTCATCTCTTGGTGTCTCAACAAACTTCAATCGTCCTTTTTCAATGGATGATTTAACTATTTGATGAAACATGTTGCAATCCTCAAAATTATGCTTGAACGAATCATGCAACTTACAATACATTCGTCCTTGGATAGATGGCTCAACATGGTGATCAAGAATTCTTATGTAATTATGTTTTAGCAATAAATCAAATATTTGGTCACACATGCTTGAATTGAAGGTAAAATTCTTGTTTTCTAGCCAATCTTGTTGTGTGAACGGCTTTGGAGATAAGCAAACGAATGGTTCAAATTTGGAATCTCCCCATTAGGCTATGCATTGTGTTTTCCACTCTATCTCCGATGTCTTTGCATAAGGTATTATATTAGCATCAAATTTCTCAAAAGAATTTAACCTTGGCTTTAAACTTCTGAAACGAAAATATTTAGAACACACATGTCTCAATTGAGACCAAGTGCAAGCCAAGTACGAAATAAGCAAAGCTACCCAACTAGATATGAACTTTAGATAAAACAACGGGGAAAGCTTTGGCCGCAACAATAAGGCATTATTGGTCTTTATAAATAGCGCAACGGGTTGACCGATATGTTCCATAACAATTTTATTGCTAACAAGTAAATTACCCTTCTTCATTGGTCTTTCATAATTACTTATGAGGATTTTTCTAACAGATGCATCAACAATAAAGTTCTGACCAAATCTGAAAATAGGTAAATTACTTGCTAAACATACCTCTTCAAATATGTTGGGAGAGCATGATGGTGGTGTGACTTGAACAATATCTTGCTTCGCCTTTGGATGGCCCCCCAACGCCTCTTCATCATCTTTTTCTTGATTCCGTGTATCATTACATTGAAGATTTTTGTCAGCCAAACATTGTTTGGCTAATTGTTGTTGTCCTTGAATTTAATCAATTTCTATGGCACGAAACTGATAGGGCAGGAAGTAGGTTCCGTTAACTTCAGAAAAATCAAGCATGGTCGTTTTGCCATGCTTTCCATGCCCTTTCTCAATACTACTTACCTCTTTGGATTTGATGGATTTAGAATATATACTACTTGATTCGGCTTTTTCAACCGAAGCACTTTCATGTTCTGAATCATCATTCTTTTCATTGATACTACCAATTGGTAGTGCTTCTTTTATCTGAGCCAATTCTTTTTCTATTCGTTTCTGGCGGTGAGCGGCAAATTTGGCTTTAAGTTTTTTCTCAACTTCAGCCTACTCCGGATATGATTTCCCCCCAATGCTTTTAGATTCTTTCGGCGATGACACATGTGTGTGGCCGAAACTTTGCAATTGTGTAGGGGGTGTATAGTATGATGTAGTACTAGGTGAAGGCATATGCATTGTTGTAAAACCATATCTTTGCTCGCCAATTTTATCAATTGGCAAAGATTCATCTTCTTGCAAAACTCTAGCTTTTATTGCGGCATAATTAGGAAATAGCCCCTTTTCATGTTGTTCAAGGCAAAAAGCACTAATCCTTTTATTTTGGGCTAAACTCTTCAATACAGCCACTACTACCTCATCTTCTACAATATTGGGCACAACCGCTCCTGTAAAATTTACATTTATTCGGCTATGACCAGGAAGGTGTGAAGCCGAATTATGAACATCTACAGTTGTGTATGGTGCTGAAAAATTACTAACATGAGGTGCAGCATATGACAGTTGAGAATAATTGGCCGAATAGCTAGTACTAGCATGGCCAATTCTCCCATCCATCGGCATGGTTGAACTAGTATATTGCAAATTAGTTGCCGATGAATAAAAGGGTGAAACACTTTGTCACATGCTATTGGAAGTTCCTAGAAGAGGTGTTTCAACTTGATTGACCGAACTCATCATGTTGTTCATCGGCATAACGATTTCTGGGGTTGCCGATGCATGAGAGTTGGAGTACATATGGTGCATGTTACTAGTATCATAAGAAGTTAAATCATGTAAATTACTTTCAATCAGCCTTTGCACGTAATTAGATGCATTATTGAAAAAACTTGGGTTGGCCGATAGAGTATACTCATTGAACGATCTAGTAATACCATATGAATTATTTGCATCTATAGTAGGGAATTGGGTATTCATATTACCATTGAAGATTGCAAACCCTAGATGACGATCTCTTCGTAGCAAGAATGGGCTGGAGACCATTCAAAGCTTCGTCCCCAGCGGAGTCGCCAAAAAGTGTGTTCGCACACGAATACGCCACCGTGTACCTCCAACACCGAGGCTGATGCATCACATCTCATGTCGAAGGAGACCCGTCCAGAAGCGCGGTATGCAAGCAATCCGACGGGCACTTTTGTAGATCCGAAACCCCACGCGCCCGGGAGGGACCCCGTGTGGACGCACGGCGGCTATGGGCTGCCCTAGGTCGGCCTGACCACCCCTAGGGCCTCGAGGTTCGTCACCCTGCGAACGAAGAATGAGCGAAGAATGAGAAGAAGAATTAGGGTTAAGGAGAAAAGATAAAAGATAAAAAGTGGTAGATGAATTGATCGATTGTGTGTTGTTCAATCGGCCGTCACCCCTTAGGTATATAAGAGGTGGCTGGACGTACCGTGCAAGGAAAAGTCTTGGATTCACGTCCAAAACCCTAGTCAAATTCAGTTTGGTTTTGTCCGAACTTTCCAAAACTGTTCGGTTTAAACTGACTACACCTTGCGGGTCTTTTTGGTGGTGGTAAACAATCTTAGATGGAAACGAGTCCAAAAGCAATCTTGACCGTTTTGACGAGACAAACAACTTTCATATTGAATTTTTTTAATCAGAGGTCATCTTGAGGGTCAAATCGCTCGTGCAAAGCAGGTTATTATTCGCGCTACCCATCAGACAGGGTGTCTGGTGGGGCGCACCATTTTTTGCCTCATGACAGAACTGTATTCCGATGTCTCTAACGTTTGCATACGAACTCGGATTGGAACGGTTTTTATATCAAAATCGATCGTTTCAACAAGACGAAGACAATCCATGTAGATTAGTTTTCCATATGAGGCTGTCTTGAGGGCGTAATCAGACAAATAGTGTTCTGAATACAAAATCTGAGTACTTCAAACACAACTTTGGCCTTAGAGATGAGATAGGATGGCTATGGCTCAAATATCAAAGTTTCTCCTTTCGAATATTCAGAACTTTCTCCCTTTGAGAACTTTTTCATTTGAGGCCATCTTAATTATGTTTTTGACCATGCCAAAATCTGGTGTCAACAGTGGTCTGGACGTTAAATTAGCTATTGGATGGGTCACTATAAATTAAATTTGCAGTGACCTGTCCTATTAATTAAATTAACCTCGAGGTCTTTGTTTTGCAAATTTTGACAATTTTTGTTTTTTGAACACATGTTAAAGAAGGTCTATCGCGTTACTTTTTGGCAATTTTGATTTTTTGAACACATGTTAATTGGCTTGAAGAAGGTCTATCACGTTGCAAAATGAGCCAACAAGCTAGCTGTGGAGTTGCCAACATGCTCAAAGCGCACGCAACATTGAGTAGAAAGAAGCATGCCCTGGAAATTAATACGTGCGCAGGGAGGCCCTTTACTCAGAGAAGCATCGATCGTTTTTTCTTTATTTCTACCCCTTGTCACAACTTTGTCTTGGTTATAGTCTGTCTGGTGAATCATTGAGATGCATAAACACGTTGAGCTTGTGAATGTTAGTTTAATGTGAATGTTGACTAGCATGTGAACCTTTACAATCCGTATTATGGGCCTGTTATTTGACCCCTCATTTTTCCGTGCTACGACCAGTGTGAGTGTCTGCATGCGGTAAAAAAAATGTTTTCCTTTCTTTCACATTTTATTTGCATACTCCCTGTAGATTTGACCCGCATCCTCTAATTTTGTGGATGCCAAGCATGAGGAGGAGGGTGTATTTTTTTTTCTTACGAATGGGCAGTAAGCTGGAGAGCTGGAGACTGTCTCTAATGGGTTGTCTGTAGTGTTAAGGCCATCCAGGATGGAACACAGACAGCCGACCAGGCCGATACAAAAGACAATCCATCTTAAAGCCCATTTGCTTCCCCCCTAGGAAAAGCCCATATTTGTTGAATTGGGCACTCCCGAAAACCCCCTGCATCCCACTGGACTCTCCCTCTTTCATCGCCCCCCAATTCCCCCTGCTCCCCTTCTTCCTCACTCGTACAGAAAACCCCCGCTAACGTTCTTCCTCACTCATACGAAAAATGCAGGTTCCCCTTCTTACTCGCTCCTACAGAAAAACCCCAGCCCTCCTTCTTCCCCACTCGCACTGCCTAGGCTCGTCTCTGGCTGCCCTGCTCAAACCCGTGAGCTCGATGCGACGCCCGCAAGGAAAATGGAGTCGGCTGGCCCCAGCACCAAGAAGATGGGGCTCCCGCCAGCGGCGACGCAGGTTGTAGATTCCACACCCAGCAGCACAGGGAGAAGCGGAGAGCACCCCCACCGGATCTGAGGAACCCGTAGATTCTCGATGGACCGCATCACCGATCTCTCGGATGTCATCATTAGGGAGATCATCTCGCTTCTCCCCACCAAGGATGCCGCACCCAAGTACTCTCAACTTGGTGGCGCCCTCTATGGTGCGCCGCGCCTCTTAATCTCGATTGTCGTCAGCTATCTATCATTCATGATTTTGAATTCCTCACAATCATCATCTCCTCCCACCAGGGTCCCATTCAACAACTCTGCATCCTGACACACTACATGATGTCCATACCATGCACGGTGCATGCCTGGTTGGCATCCCCTGAATTCGGAAAACTCCAGCAATTTAAGTTCTACCATTACTACGGAAATCACATACCAGAAACCGAATGCCGTGCATTTCTACCCACACCACCATTGTCCATCTCGTGGTTTTCCTTTTCTCTCCACATAGACACCTTCTCTCGGTGCCATCTACCAGACAATCTGGTACAAATGCTTTGACTCCCACTACTAAAAAAACTTTCGCTTGCGGTGGTTGATCTGTCGGAGGCCTCACTGCACAACATCATCCACACCAGTTGCCCTGCCCTGCAGTGCTTGTTACTTGTTTTGGGAATAGAAATCAATATCAATTGTCTCCAAATAAACTCGCCTCACCTTAAAAGCATTGGAATTTGTTTTGAAGGAGAGCATCTCATCATCGAAGATGCCCCTTCACCTCAAAGGTTGCTCCGTCATTATTGTTATATACCTTCGCAAATAACTGTCGTCTATGCGCCTAAATTGAAGACCTTTGGTGTAATTCATGATTAGTTTAATTATCACAAGTTGGTGTTTGGCTCCACAATTATTCAGGTATCGTATATTATCATCTACACATTTGTAAACATAAGCTCCATTTTTTATTTGTGCCCATAAGTTTTATATCATCTTGGAGTACACTTTGGATACTAATATTTTGTTATATGATCAATGAAGAGTTCATCCATGGATAGCCTATCGATGGTGTTGGATTCTGTCAAGATCTTATATATCGGAATGTTTAGTTACAATCTGAACACAATTATTGGCTTGCTGCGATGCTTTCGATGTGTACAAAATTTGTATATAAAGGTGATGATTTCATGCACATTGAAAGCCCGTATATATTGTACTAGAATTAACCATTCAGTTGTCGCTCTTTCGACATACTCCTTTTTTAGACCTTAACTATTTTCAATCTTCGTGTCTACGTAGGCACTAACACATGGAGAAAAACATATAACCGATGGCGTAATAAGCACCGGGATTTTCTCAGTTCCCATAACTCATTTGACGACAATAACGATGGAAGGATATGCATTCAACCAGGCAAACAGAAGTTAGTCACATTCCGCCTGTTGAATGCGAGGTTACTATTGTCCATGAGGCTTAAGTTTTTCAACAAGAAATTTCCCACAGACGGATATGTTGAACAAAAAAGAAGAAGTTTCAGGTGGACAAATGGGCTTCTGAATGTGCTCGGCTTCTATTTACAACAACTTGTGGTCATATTCTAGTAATTTTTTGGCACATGATGTTGATTTCATGGATTAGACCGATCCATTTGTTTGTGACTGCCAAAAATAGTGGTTAGGAATAGATGTTATTGCCATGTTCAATTTGGGTTTTGTCTAAATTTGATGAACAATTAATCCTTGGGATTTTGTACCATTTGTAAGATTGAGTTAGATGTTGTTGCCCATGTACTCCCCTCCGCCTGCCACTACACTGCCGCATCTTCCATAACTCTTATTCGTTCCCGTCCGAGGCCTCGCTGTTGTTCTCCGCCTTGGTTCGCTTGTGGTGTGCCCACCGCCGTCTGGCTTTGTCAACATGGTCAACAACCGAGAGGAATCAGGAGATGACTGTACGTGGAGAGACTGACAGTATGGACCCACCGGGGTCATGGCAGTATGCAAGCAGGTGCCTCATTATTATAAGCCAAAAAAATACTTCCTCTAATGGTTTGACATCTAGGTCCCACGCCATTGTCAACGTAGTCAATAAACGAGAAAATTACACAACGAGCGGCTAACACCAGGGACCCAGCAACTCGCCCAGTTATTTTTTAGTTCTAGAGACGGAGCAGGGTATCAACTTCACACTGTGCGGGGGTGGTGGCCCGTCTAACCCAGGCTTTTATTTAAGCACATGACGAGCCCAATTGATATCTTTTTTCGTTTTGAAAATGGCTAGCCCAGTTCTATTATTTAGGAGAACACCCAACCGAGGCCTACTTGCTTTTTTCAGCCCTGCCGGGCTGCAAATCTTTCAAGATGAGGAGGGATGTATTCGGCTTCCCCAGAAAATGGGCTATAAGTAGTAAGAAATGGGCTGTAAATTTTAAAAACAAAGCCAACCGGCAATTAGATACAATTTTTGTTTTTTCAGGATTTCAAGATTTTAAATTTCATTGATTTTTTACGGAGAAAATTTCTTTGCATTGTATTTTGATATATTTTTTAAAATTATTTTTAATGTGACTCAAAATTTCGTCATTAAAAGAGTTCGGCCCCCACCGAAATATGCAAAATTTCATTGATTTTTTAGCAGTGGCCAAAATATGGCCTGTAATACTAAAAAAAGAATATGGGCTTCAAAATATCCTTAAGAATTAGCAAATGGGCAGTAAATTATTAAAAGTAATGGCAAATGGGTTGTATGCTATTTTCCATAGATTTGGTGGCGGACTTGTGGGCCTACTAGGTTGACGATGATGTTGTCCTAAAAAAATTGACGCTTACACATCCCTATCTTTATCTCCAGTCATATGGTCAGTACATCCACCATCGAGAACCCATTCCTTTCCTCCGGACATGTAGCCACGAATATTAGCCATAAGACCAAAGTGTCTCATTGACTCATCAAGGTCAAAGTCACTATCCTCATCCTCATCACATTATCCATGTTCAACATCATCTTGTGAATGATCATCACCTAGAGAGAGTGATTCATTAGATTTATGACAATGTGCATCTTCACGAATTCTAATGACTTGTGAGATGATGGTACTAATGACTCCAACATTTCCTTTGGCACGCATAAGGCCACGAAGCTCAAATAGACAATCATCAAATTTCGGATGACTGGGTTTAATTTTATGAAAAGTTATGGACTTTTGAAGAATCTCATCTAGATTTTTCAAGGAATGGTTTGGAAAGCGTTAATCAAGATATCTCCATATAGTATAAGCACATTCAAATGAAGGCAAGCAAACAAACAAATTTCTAGGCAATCCTCTTATGGTAAGATTTATACTTCTAAGATTGCGGGTCATATCAAGATACTCATCGGGGGTAGGATGCAAGGGATCAATAGGAGGCACACAAGGGCTAGTAATATACTTGCTCAAATGATATTCATTGAAAATCTCAAGCATCTCATTTTTCCAAGCACTATAGAACTCTCCATCAAGCATAGGCACTCTACGTCTAATACTCCCAATCGCAGACTCATCAATCTTCCTCCAATGGTGATTAAACCAAAGCAATGGAGACCAATGCTTTGATACCAATTGAAAGGATCGATAAGAGGTGTCTAGAGGGGGGGGGCGAGGTGATTAGACCCTCAACAAGCAAAAGTAGCAGTTTTTAATTTCTTCAAGTTGAGGTGGAGTTTTGGCACAAGTTTAAGCATTCACAATACATTTCAAGCAAGCATGGTAAGAGTATGAGCAGCGGAAAAATAAAGCATGATAATTGCAAGAAAGTAAAGGGATGGTATTGGAGTGTGCAAACGCAATTGGAGACACGGAGATTTTTGGCGTGGTTTCGATAGGTGGTGCTATCGTACATCCACGTTGATGGCGACTTCAACCCACAAAGGGTAACGGCTGCGCGAGTCCATGTAGGGCTCCAGCCATGAAGGGTCCACGAAGAAGCAACCTTATCTATACCACCATGGCCATCGCCCACGAAGGACTTGCCTCACTCGGGTAGATCTTCATGAAGTAGGCGATCTCCTTGCCCTTACAAACTTCTTGGTTCAACTCCACAATCTTTGTCGGAGGCTCCCAAGTGACACCTAACCAATCTAGGAGACATCACTCTCCAAAAAGTAATAGATGGTGTGATGATGATGAACTCCTTGCTCTTGTGCTTCAAATGATAGTCTCCCCAACACTCAACTCTCTCTCATAGATTTGGAAATGGTGGAAAGATGGTTTGAGTGGAAAGCAACTTGGGAAGGCTGGAGATCAAGATGCTTGTGGTTGGATTTGAATATCTTGGTCTCAACACATGAGCAGGTGGTTCTCTCTCAGAAAATGAGTAGTGGAAGTGTAGGCACGTTCTGGTGGCTCTCTCACAAATGGAGAAGGGGGTGGAGAGGTATATATAGCCTCCACACAAAATCCAACCGTTACACACATTTGACCCAATTCGGTCAGACCGAATAGAAGAACTCGGCCAGGCCGAAGCAATTCAAAATGTGAACATTAGGAATCTTGGTGGGACCGATTTAATCAACTCAGTGGGACCGCTGTGCTACGGCTAGGGAAAAACCTTATCTCGGTGAGACCGATTGCATGAACTCCATGGGACCGATTTCAGCAAAAGATCAAACAGAGAGTTGGTCAAGCAAACTCGGTGGGACCAATCGCTCAACTCGGTGAGACCAAAATGTTATAAAGGGAAACGGAGAGTTTGCAGGGCCATCTCAATGAGACCGAGATCCAAATCAGTGTGACCGAATTGGCTAGGGTTTCTGGTAGTGGCTATGTCAAATGAACTCGGTGGTGCCGGATAGATAAAATCGGTGGGGCCGAGTTTGACTTAGGTTTTTGGACATATGTGGAATTTGAGAAAGTGGCTGAGGGTTTGGGAGCAATATCACTAAGCACTTGAGCAAGTAGACCATTAAGCAACACCTCATCTTTTTAATAGTATTGGCTTTCCTGTAGACTCAATGTGATCTTGGATCACTAAAATTAAAATGAAGAGTCTTGAGCTTTTGGCAATATTTGTCCTTAGCATTTTGAAGGGGTTCCATATCCTCTTGTCCATGCCACTCTAATGTCGAACTCATCTGAAATATACTAGGTAAAGGTATTAGTCCAACAAGAGATAAGTTGACATTAATTACCAAAATCACCCAGGGAGCACTTGTGCTTTCACCTCCTGTTATTCTCCGGCGATGGCAGAAGAACCAGTAAACCCTCATACTCCCCTTCGCGTCGGAAACAACTGTCGAGTCTTCCCCGGCTCCATGTCGTTTCCTTCCCCGGTCTCGCCGCCGTCCACCGCCTTGGTGCTCTCGGCGCGTCGTGGTCAAAGAATGACATCCATCGGAATAGGACTGTACATGGAGAAGCTGATAGCTGGGTCCATTGCCGCACGCAAGGAAGTGCCTCCTTATTAAGAAAAAAATAATGATTCCTCCACCCGATAGTGGGGACCCACCAGAAGGGCCTCTATTCACGAAAAAACATTTTCCCTAGCAGCTGGGACCCACTAGCACATCTTTGCATGGAAGGAAGTGCCTCCTTACTCCCTCACAGCTCGGACCCACCATGTCCAAGCATACGTAGCCTTATATGTATGGTCGCGAACGTGTACGTAGATAGCGGTCGATTGGTCTCTCTGCAGCGATGAATCGGGGCCGAGTAAGGAGCGGCACGTGTCATAGTAGAACCGTCAACGTAGCATGTCACTCAGCCCCGTCTATATCGTGTACATGAATGTATAACCATGGTGCAAGAAAGTAAATACGTCTACGGACGTACATACGGGCAGGATCTTGAACGCATACTCGCGCATACGTACGACCATGGCTCTTTGCTACTTCTCGAGCTTGCGTTGTATTCCCTCGAAGAGGAAAGGGTGATGCAGCACAGTAGCGTAAGTATTTTCCTCAGTTTGTGAGAACCAAGGTATCAATCCAGTAGGAGACCACGCGCGAGTCCCTCACACCTGCACAAACAAATAAGAACTTCATAGCCAACGCAATAAGGTGTTGTCAATCCCTTTACGATCACTTACGAAAGTGAGATCTGATAGAGATGATAGTTTGATATTTTTGGTATTTTTGGATATAAGAACAGAAAGTAAAAGCGGAAAAGTAAAGTAGATTGTAGATTGATATGTTGAGAACAGACCCGGGGGGCATAGTTTTCTCTAGTGGCTTCTCTCATGATAGCGGTATTCTATGGCGGGTAAACAAATTACTGTTGAGCAATTGATAGAAAAGCGAATACTTATGAGACTATCTAGGCATGATCATTATATATAGGCATCACGTCCGAGACAAGTAGACCGAAACGATTCTGCATCTACTACTATTACTCCACACATCGACCGCTATCCAGCATGCATCTAGAGTATTAAGTTCATAAGAACAGAGCAACGCGTTAAGCAAGATGACATGATGTAGAGGGATAAACTCAAACATAGATATAAACCCCATCTTTTTATCCTCGATGGCAACAATACAATACGTGCCTTGCTGCCCCTACTATCACTGGGAAAGGACACCGCAAGATTGAACCCAAAGCCAAGCACTTCTCCATTGCAAGAACTATAGATCTAGTAGGCCAAACCAAACCAATAATTCGAAGAGACTTGCAAGGATATTATAATCATACATAAAGAGTTCAGAAAAGAACCAAATATTTCTCATAGATAATCTTGATCATAAACCCACAATTCATCGGATCTCGACAAACACACCACCAAAAGATATTACATCGAATAGATCTCCTCCAAGACCGAGGATAACTTGGTATTGAGATCCAAAGAGAGAGAAGAAGCCATCTAGATACTAGCTATGGACCCGAAGGTGTGTTGTAAACTACTCATAACTCATGGTGAGGCGATGATGATGATGATGGAGAAGCACTCCGTGGAAGATCCCCCCTCCGGCGGAGATCCGGAACAGGCCCCAAGATGGGATCTCACGGGAACAAAGGGTTGCGGCGGTGGAACTAGGGTTTTCTCTGTTGTTCTGATGGTTTCGGGGTATGTAGATATATATAGGAAGAAGGAGGGCACCGTGGGGCCCATGAGGCAAGGGGGCGCGCCCTGTAGGGGGGGGGCGCCCCCACCCTCGTGGAGGCCACGTGTGCCCTACTCCGTGGTTCTCAAGTCTCCCGTGCATATTTTGCTCCAAAAATATCTCTCCCAAAGGTTTCGTTCCGTTTGGACTCCGTTTGATATTCCTTTTCTGTAAAACCTTGAAATAGGCAAAAAATAGCTATCTGGACTGGGCCTTTGGGTTAATAGGTTAGTCCCAAAAATAATATAAAAGTGTATACCAGAGCCCATTAAACATCAAAAACATCATAAATAATAGCATGGAACAATAGAAAATTATAGATACGTTGGAGACGTATCAAGCATCTCCAAGCTTAATGCATGCTCGTCCTCGAGTAGGTATATGATAAAAACAGAATTTTTGATGTGGAATGCTAACCAACATAATTTTTAATGTAGTTCTCTTAATTGTGGCATGAATGTTCAGATATGAAAGATTCAAGACAAAAGTTTATCTTGACATAAGAAATAGTAATACTTCAAGCATACTAACAAAGCAATCATGTCTTCTCAAAATACTATGGCTAAAGAAAGTTATCCCCACAAAATCATATAGTCTGGCTATGCTCCCTCTTCATCACACAAAATATTCATATCATGCACAACCCCGGTTTCAACCAAGCACTTGTTTTCATACTCCATTCTTTCAAACCTTTCAACTTTCACGCAATACATGAGCGTGAGCCATGGACATAGCACTATGGGTGGAATAGAGTGGTGGTTGTGGAGAAGACAAAAAGGAGGGAGATAGTCTCACATCGACTCGGCTTATTAACAGGCTATGGAGATGCCCATCAATAAATATCAATGTGAGTGAGTAGGGATTGCCATGCAACGGATGCACTAGAGCTAAAAATGTATGAAAGCTCAACAAAAGAAACTAAGTGGGTGTGCATCCAACTTGCTTGCTCACGAAGACCTAGGGCATTTGAGGAAGCCCATCGTTGGAATATACAAGCCAAGTTCTATAATGAAAATTCCCACTAGTATATGAAAGTGACTAAACATGAGACTCTCTACCATGAAGAACTTGGTGCTACTTTGAAGCACAAGTGTGGAAAAAGATAGTAGCAATTGTCCCCCCCTTTTTTTTCTTTTTTTTTGGCCTTTCCTTCTTTTTTTGGGAGGGGATTTCTTTATTTAGCCTTTCCTCACATGGGACAATGATCTAATAATGATGATCATCACACTTATATTGATTTACAACTCGATATTACAATTCGATACTAGAACAAAGTATGACTCTATATGAATGCCTCCGGCAGTGTACCGGGATATGCAATGAATCAAGAGTGACATGTATAAAAAATTATGCATGGTGGCTTTGACACAAATATGATGTCAACTACATGATCATGCATGGCAATATGACAATATGAAGCGTGTCATATGAACGGAACGGTGGAAAGTTGCATGCCAATATATCTCGGAATGGCTATGGAAATGCCCTGATAGGTAGGTGTGGTGGCTGTTTTGAGGAAGATATATGGTGGCTGTACTGAGGAAGGATATATAGTGAGTGTATGATACCGGCGAAAGTTGCGCGGTACAAGAGAGGCTAGCAATGGTGGAAGGGTGAGAGTACGTGTAATCCATGGACTCAACATTAGTCATAAGAACTCATATACTTATTGCAAAAATTTACGAGTCATCAAAACAAAGTAATCAACGCATGCTCCTAGGAGGGAGGTTGGTAGGATTTAACCATCGCGCCCCCCGACCTCCACACAAAGGATGACACTCTACAAATACCTCATGCTCTAACTTCATCACATAGCGGTTCACCATACGTGCATGCTACGGGAATCACTAACTTTAACACAAGTATTTCTCAATTTCATAATAACTCCACTAGCATGACTCTAATATCACTATCCTCATATCTCAAAACAATTATCAAGCATCCAACTTCTCATCATATTCAATGCACTTAGTATGAAAGTTTTTACTACATTCATCTTGGATGCCTATCATGTGAAGGCTAGTTTTATAGCCAAAGCACACTACCATGCTGTTTTAATAGACTCTCAAAAGGATATAAGTGAAGCATGAGACATCAACAATTTCTACAAAATATAATCACCACCGTGCTCTAAAAGATATAAGTGAAGCACTAGAGCAAAAGCTATTCAACTCAAAAGATATAAGTGAAGCACATAGAGTGTTCTAAAAATTCCAAGGCCATATTTATCTCTCTCAAAAAGGTGTGTCCAGCAAGGATGATTGTGGCAAACTAACAAGCAAAGACTCAAATAATACATGACGCTCCAAGTAAAACACATATAATGTGGTGAATAAAAATATAGCTCCGAGTATAGTTACCGATAGATGAAGACGAAAGAGGGGATGCCTTCCCGGGGCATCCCCAAGCTTAGGCTTTTGATTGTCCTTGAATTTTACCTTGGGGTGCCTTGGGCATCCCCAAGCTTAGGCTATTTCCACTCTTTGTTCCGTAGTCCATCAAAGCAATACTCAAACTTCAAAATTTCACAACACAAAACTTAGACAAAAATCTCGTGAGCTCCGTTAGTATAAGAAAACAAACCACTACTCAAAGGTACTGCAATGAACTCATTCTTTGTTTATATTGGTGTTAAACCTACTGTATTCCAACTTCTCTATGATTCATATCCTCCAATACTACTCATAGATTCATCAAAATAAGCAAACAACACACGAAAAACAGAATCTGTCAAAAACATAACCGTCTGTAGTAATCTACAACTTTCGCATACTTCTGTAACTCCAAAAAATTTGAATTCAATTGGTAAATGTGAGGAATTTGTCTATTAATCATCTGCAAAAAGAGTCAACTAAATAGCACGCTCCAGTAAAATCTAGTGACCATTCTAGCGAGTGCTAACGATTCTGTTTTTCACAGCACGATCATATAAACTTCACACAAGTCTTCCCAAAGGTTCTACTTGGCACAAATACTAATTAAAACACAAAACCATATTTAAACAGAAGCTAGATGCAATATTTATTCCTAAACAAAAGCAAAAACAAAAAATATAAAATTGGGTTGCCTCCCAACAAGCGCTATCATTTTACGCCCCTAGCTAGGCACGATACATGGATAGATCTAGGTATTGCCATCTTTGGAAGGCAATCCATAAGTGGATCTCATAATATATTCATATGGTAATTTGATTTTCTTTCTAGGAAAGTGTTCAATGCCTTTCCTTAATGGAAATTGGAATCTAATATTTCCTTCCTTCATATCAATAACTGCACCAATCGTTCTAAGGAAAGGTCTACAAAGAATAATAGGACATGAAGGATTGCAATATATATATATATATATATATATATATATATATATATATATATATATATATATATATATATATATATCAAGAACAATGAAATCTACGGGCACATAATTCCTATTGGAAACAATAAGAACATCATTAATCCTTCCCATAGGTTTCTTAATAGTGGAATCCGCAAGATAAAAATTTAAAGAACAATCATCAAGCTCATGGAAGCCTAGTAAATCACACAAAGTTTTTGGGATAGTGGAGACACTTGCACCCAAATCACACAAAGCAAAGCACCCATGATCTTTTATTTTAATTTAATAGTAGGTTCCCACTCATCATAAAGCTTTCTAGGGATAGAAACTTCCAATTCAAGTTTTTCTTCATAAGATTGCATCAAAGCATCAACTATGTGTTTGGTAAAAGCTTTATTTTGACTATAAGCATGCAGAGAGTTTAGTACGGATTGCAACAAGGAAATACAATCAATCAAAGAGCAATTATCATAATTGAATCCCTTGAAATCCAAAGTAGTGGGTTCATCACTATGCAAAGTTTTAATCTCTTCACTCCCACTTTTAACAATTTTAGCATCAAGATCTAAAAACTCCGAATCATTGGGACACCTTTTAATTAAAGTAGACTCATCTCCAATCCCATCTTTATCAAGATTCATACTAGAAAACAAGGGTCTAATAGGAGACATATCAATAACTTTCAGATCTTCATCTTTATTTTCATGCTCTTCCGGTTTAGCAGCTATCTTATTAACTAAGGTGGACTGTTTATCTGAAATTTGGGCTATTAAGTTCTCCAGATGAGAAAACTGAGATTTCAAACCATAAAATTCCTTCGACATATCATCAAGGTCTTTATTCATGTATTCCATAAATTTTTTCTATTCTTTAAGCTCGTTTCTGAAGAAATCATTGTGCTCAAATTGTATAGTCATAAAATGTCTAACATTGTTTTCAATATCCTCCAGCCTCTTGAGGTGAGGGTCAACACTGATAGGGAGAGCCATAGTTACAAGCAAGCAATCCAACACACAAGCAAACAAGAAGTAAGCGGACGATAAACACACGACAAAAAGAAGGGCAAATAAAACAGCAAGGGTGAAGTGGGGGAGAGGAAAACGAGAGGCAAAAAATGTAATGCGAAGGATAAGGGTTTGTGATAGGTACTTGGTATATGACTTTTGCGTAAGCCTTGCCGGCAACGGCGCCAGAATTCTTCTTGCTACTTCTCGAGCTTGCGTTGTATTCCCTCAAAGAGGAAATGGTGATGCAGCACAGTAGCGTAACTATTTCCCTCAGTTTTTGAGAACCAAGGTATCAATCCAGTAGGAGACCACGCGCGAGTCCCTCACACCCGCACAAACAAATAAGAACTTCGCAGCCAACGTGATAAGGGGTTGTCAATCCATTTACGGTCACTTACGAAAGTGAGATCTGATAGAGATGATAGTTTGATATTTTTGGATATAAGAACAGAAAGTAAAAGCGGAAAAGTAGTGTAGATTGTAGATTGATATGTTGAGAATAGACCGGGGGGCCATAGTTTTCTCTAGTGGCTTCTCTCATGATAGCGGTATTCTACGGCGGGTAAACAAATTACTGTCGAGCAATTGATAGAAAAGCGAATACTTATGAGACTATCTAGGCATGATCATTATATATAGGCATCACGTCCGAGACAAGTAGACCGAAACGATTCTGCATCTACTACTATTACTCCACACATCGACCGCTATCCAGCATGCATCTAGAGTATTAAGTTCATAAGAACAGAGTAACGCCTTAAGCAAGATGACATGATGTAGAGGGATAAACTCAAACATAGTGATGTAAACCCCATCTTTTTATCCTCGATGGCAACAATACAGTACGTGCCTTGCTGCCCCTACTGTCACTGGGAAAGGACACCACAAGATTGAACCCAAAGCCAAGCACTTCTCCCATTGCAAGAACTATAGATCTAGTAGGCCAAACCAAACCAATAATTCGAAGAGACTTGCAAGGATATTATAATCATACATAAAGAGTTCAGAAAAGAACCAAATATTTGTCATAGATAATCTTGATCATAAACCCACAATTCATCGGATCTCGACAAACGCACCGCAAAAAGAGATTACGTCGAATAGATCTCCTCGAAGTCCGAGGAGACCTTGGTATTGAGATCCAAAGAGAGAGAAGAAGCCATCTAGATACTAGCTATGGACCCGAAGGTCTGTGGTAAACTACTCACAACTCATGGTGAGGCGATGATGATGATGTAGAAGCACTCCGTGGAAGATCCCCCCTCCGGCGGAGCTCCGGAATAGGCTCCAAGATGGGATCTCACGAGAACAGAAGGTTGCGGCGGTGGAACTAGGGTTTTCTCTGTTGTTCTGATGGTTTCGGGGTACGTAGATATATATAGGAAGAAGGAGGGCACCGGGGGCCAGATGTGGGGCCCACGAGGCAAGGGGGCGCGCCCAGTAGGGGGGGGGGGGGCGCCCCCACCCTCGTGGATGCCATGTGTGCCCTACTCCGTATTTCTCAAGTCTCCCGTGCGTATTTTGCTCCAAAAATATCTCTCCCGAAGGTTTCATTCCGTTTGGACTCCGTTTGATATTCCTTTTCTATAAAACCCTGAAATAGGCAAAAAACAGCAATCTGGACTCAGCCTTTGGGTTAATAGGTTAGTCCAAAAAATAATATAAAGTGTATAACAAAGCCCATTAAACATCCAAAACATCATAAATAATAGCATGGAACAATCAAAAATTATAGATACGTTGGAGACATATCTCTCTTCTACATGGAGAGGCAACGGACGGCAGCAACGGCGTCCTGTTCATCGGCAGCCAACCGACTGGATCGAAACGGAGAAACAACACTGTGTTCATCAGGAGGCAACGAAACACGTCTTGTTCATCGGGAGCCAACCGGCTTGGACAAAATAGCCTAAACGGGGTATGTCGCACCGCAAAACGGAGGAAAATGATCTTCTGTTCGACCATGTACGATCGAAACAGGTAATTGTTCATCGTGAAGGGTCTGGCGTATCGGAAAATGGAGGAAACAAACTTCTGTTCGTGTGCGTGCGGTCGAAATGGGGCCCAGTTGATCGGGGGGGG
>LR738712.1:180654134-180783516 GCA_902687465.1 Secale cereale | reverse complement strand
GTGGCGTACCGCAAAACGGAGGAAACATACTTCTTTTTTAGCACTACGGTCGAAACGGGTGTCCTGTTCATCAGGAGGGGTGTGGCGTACCGTAAAACGGGACTCCACGGGCTACTGTTCACCCATCGTCTGCTACCTCTCTCCAGCCTCCACGGGCTACTATTCATCCACCGTCGACTTCCTCCAGCCTTCACCTGCTACTGTTCACCATGCCTGCTCCTACCTCCACCAGCTACTGTTCATCTAGCCTGCACCGGCTACTGTTCAACCATCCCTCCATGGGGTATTGTTCATCCACCCTCAACCGGCTGGTGAAAGATTGCGGATGTCGCCTAGAGGGGGGTGAATAGGCGCTTTTAAAACAATTAAGGTTTAGGCTTGAACAAATGCGGAATAAACCTAGCGGTTAATTTGTCAAGCACAAAACCTACAACAACTAGGCTCACCTATGTGCAGCAACAACTTATGCTAAGCAAGATAAACAACTACGTGATAGCAATATATATGACGAGAAACAATATGGCTATCACAAAGTAAAGTGCATAAGTAAAGGGCTCGGGTAAGAGATAACCGAGGCACGTGGAGACGATGATGTATCCCGAAGTTCACACCCTTGCGGATGCTAATCTCCGTTTGGAGCGGTGTGGAGGCACAATGCTCCCCAAGAAGCCGCTAGGGCCACCGTAATCTCCTCGCGCCCTCGCACAATGCAAGATGCCGTGATTCCACTAAGGGACCATTGAGGGCGGTGGCCGAACCCGTACAAATGGCAACCCTTGGGGGCGGTCACCTAACCCGTATACTTTGGCAACCCTTGGGGGCGGTCACCGAAACCCGTCAAAATGCTCGGGGCGATCTCCACAACCTAATAGGAGACCCCGACGCTTGCCCGGAGCTTTACAGGAGAGCTCTGAACACCACAAAGGTTGGGGCTATCTCCCCAACGACACCACAAAGCTTCACCACAATGGAATATGGCTCCGAGGTGACCTCAACTGTCTAGGGCGCCCAAGCACCCAAGAGGAACAAGCTCGAGGGTACCAAGCACCCAAGAGTAATAAGCTTCTCAACTTGTAACTTCCATGTGTCATCGTGGAGAACTCAAACCGATGCACCAAATGCAATGGCAAGGGCACACGGAGTGCTCAAGTCCTTCTCTCCCAAATCCCACCAAAGCAACAAATGCTAGGGAGGAAAATGAGAGGAAGAATAAGAGAGCACGAAGAACTCCAAGATCTAGATCCAAAGGGTTCCCCTGACAAAGAGGAGAAAGTGATTGGTGGAAATTTGGATCTAGATCTCCTCTCTCTTCCCCCCCCCCAAAAACTAGCAAGAATCCATGGAGGGATTGAGAGATAGTAAGCTCGAAGAAGGTCAATAATGGGGGAAGAACACGAGCTCAAAGAATAAGGTTCATTGGGGAAGAAGACCCCCTTTTATAGGTGAGGAAGAACCAACCGTTATGCTCACAGCCCGCACCAAGCGGTACTACCGCTTGTCATCACTGTACTACTGCTAGGGGTAGCGGTACTACTTCTTGCGAGCGGTACTAAAAAAATACATCCGTGCCTACCACCGCTGGACTTATGACGAGTTTTCGGTCTGGAGCGAAGTAGCCACGGAAGTAAAAAATTACATCCCCTCCAAGCGGTAGTACCGCTCCCATTTGTGGTTGTATCGCTGCAGCCCTTTTGAGGACACCAATACTGACACAACTTCTGCAAACAGACTCCGAATTCAACAAAACCAAGTTTGTTGGAAAGCTAACGACATGGCCTAGCCCAATCTCGATAGAAATAACAATAAGAAGTAAATGTGAAAAGGCCCATAAGAAAATGGTGAGAACCCTTCCTCAAAAGAGACCCGTAAAACCTCCAACACCAAAAATGCAATAGAAGAAGCATGTGAACTCCGTTTTCGATGAACTCGAGCTTGTCAAGAAGATGACCATAAGCTCCAAATCTCACAAAAATAAAACCAAACAAGAACCAAGAAATATGATGCAAGCATGCAATGGCTTGAGCTCTCTATGAATGATACGATCAAGCTACCCACTTGAGAGCCCCCCTTGATAGTACGACAATCGATCCTATAACCCGGTCTCCAAACTACCACCATGAGACCAGTAAAATATAGAACCTATCAAGGGAAAACCTTTACCCTGCACAAAGTCCACTTGAGATAGATGTAGACGATCTTGAGAAGACTAGTAGATTGCTCTCCCATACTCCACTATGGATGAGCCACTCTTCGGCACATCTTCACAAGTCCATTGTCACCACAATGGACGGCAAGCTTCAAGCACTTAATCTCTTCGTGATGCATCACTTGAACTTGCACACCAACCTTGACTTGATGTCATCCTCCATGGGTTGTATTGATCTTCCACTTGACGCAAGCCCATGGAACATAACCTAACCCCACATAGAACTCTCACAAAGACCATGGGTTAGTACACAAAGCGTAATTGACATTGCTTACCATACCATGGGATCGCTTGATCCCTCTCGGTACATCTTCTACGCTCTATGTGTTGATCAACTTGAAACACTCTATGTACTTAGTCTTGATCAACCTTGAATCTTTCCAACTCTATTCATTTGGATGATGTCTTGAAGGTAAACATGAATGATCACACACTTTTCTGATTCAAGACATGCTTGCAATAAGCTCAACACTCACAAGACCATTCTTTAGATAATTCCTTAATAGCACCTTGGTCATCACAAACTCTCCTTGAAACCAACAAATGGACTCCAAGAAAATCATATGGACAAACCCTTCAAATATAACTCAAGGCAACCATTAGTCCATAGAGATTGTCATCAATTACCAAAACCAAACATGGGGGTAATGCATGTTCTTTCAGCTGGGGTGTGGCGGCCTCCTCGGGGTCCTGTTCATCCAGCGGAAACTGCCTACTACCACGGGGTCTTGTTCATCCAACCCCCACAACCAACCGGCTCGACTCACCACATTCAGACTCATTCTACGTAACGCACGCATGATAACAATGGTCATTGTTCATCAAGAGGCAACCCAACACTGGTTGGCTACGTCTCACAGGGGGGCTCGATTGGCTTCAGTAAGCAGCAGCAGTGATCGATCGCTCGGGTTCAGTTAGTAGCAGCAGCGAAGGAATCACCCGGGTTCAGTCAGTATCGAATGAATCGCTCTGGTTCAGTTAACAACCAAGGGACCGATCACTCGGGTTCAGTAACATAGCTATTGCAATCGCTCGGGTTCAGTTATCCCACGCCTCACACCCACGCGCGTACGAGAGAAACGTGCAAACCATATTGCATCATTCGGCCCTGACCACCGACCGTACCCGGGAACTCCCCGATATTTTCCTCGCCCTCGCTTCTACCATGATTTTTTTCGTCATGGACGGCCCAAAGAATGTCATGCAGGTGCGTCTAAGGACCGCCCATGATGAAAAGCCCAATTTCTGCCATGATTTTTTTTGTCATAGAAGTAGGAGCCCATCACATATATGATGATACGTGTTTTTGTCACAATTATCGTCATAGCAGTGTCATAACCATGACAAAAAAAAATCGTTCGGGCCAAAATGTCACGGATGTGTCTTTTTTTTGTAGTGCCAGCTCCTGTGCCCTTCGGGTTGATTTCTCCTGCTCGATGTCAGCCTGACGGTCATCGGCACCAGAGGCTTCCGGGTCATCCTGCGTCTTTTCTTTCCACTCAGGTTCTTGATTGCTTGAATTCCATTGAATATAGATTAAGGCCTCAAAAATGACATCATCTTGCATGATAATTGACGGGTCAACATCAGGAGCAAAATAGTTCTTACGCTGTGGTGGAGTCAGATCAATCGGATCGAAGGTTGGTGGGGGAACACGTACGTTTGATTCTTCACAAGCCGGCTAATAATTGCTCAGGTCAAGCTCCCCAGCAAGTTGACTCACCAAGACACGCATTTCCTTCAAACAATGAGCATAGTCCGTGGAAGCAAACTGGCTGCCATCAAGGTTAAACTCTGGAAACCCGCCAGACATCTCGGCCGGGTAAATCTATGATAAGAAGGCCTTCACAGGGCTAAGGGATTGCATTGCGCTGGCTTAAGCTGCTGATCTTCTCCATTCTTCCAGCTGCTTCGAGATGGTTGAAAGTTGTTTGAGCACGTCTTTTATCAGCTTTGGCGACTCTTTTCCACCCTTCACAGCCATAATAGCGCAAAGGCTGCATGAGTACATTTGTTCTAGCAGCGGGTATACGGCTTTCAACTTTATCAGGATAATTGGACACCTCGTTGGTGTCTTCTACCTACAAGACAAGTACTCATAGAAGGTTATAAGACGGATCATGCTAGGCAAAGGATTTATGGAATGCAATAAGTGTTGCTTACCAAAAACCGCAACAATCATATTCAGGATATGATGCTTTAAGCTGACCAATTCTTGCATCTCAGCTGCAAGACGGCCCTCAACATCCTCCACACATTTAATCAAGGCGGCCTTATCGGTCTCAAAGGCGGTTCTTTCAGCATCAAAAGCAACCTTTGTTTTCTCAAGTTCTCCTACGGAGGATTGCAGGCTTTACTCTGCCTTGACACGTAAGTCATGTTCTGCATCAAACTCTTTCTTTAAGCCGGTCAATTTAGACTCGGCAGTGTTCAATGTCTCCTGAAAGATAGAGAAATGATTCAAATACAAGTCATTTAAGTTCCGAGCTAGTGAGTGAAGGTGTCATGTACTAGGGGGTACTCATCACGTCGTCTCCCAACCAGGTGGATTGGGCCGAGGACCCCATGGCGGTTCACTAATGGGCCACTTCGTGCAGCCCATGTCGTATACAAGGAGGTTTCTACAAGACTTGGTGCCAGAGTCGAGAACTCTCCTAAACCCTAGGCCTCTGGTGTATTATATAAACCGATGCAAGGCTAGTCAATAGATCAACTCATATTCATTAGAACAATCTCGTGGTAGATACATGTACCCTATACTACACCCATATCAGTACAATCAAAAGTAGGGCATGGGGTATTATCTCTTCGAGAGAGCCCGAACCTGGGTAAAATCATGTGTCCATGTTACCATCACTCCAAGACACCTGGCTTAGGACCCATACCACGATATATGCCGATTCACATCTATATATTGGTGCTTTCATTGAGAGCATCTGGCAGTTGCCGTGGTGCGATGGTAATTTAGATCGTCTCCAGCGCAATCTACGCGTCGGAACCGAGCTTTATTGTCGATGTCGGCACCTTCGTCGCCGGCTCGACTGGTCACCTCTGCTGGACCAAGGACCGTGCTCCCCGCTGGATCATCAAGATTGGACAGATACTTTCTATCATCAACTCCGATCTCCATCAAGATCATGGCGGGATCATCCATGAAGCTCAGGGGCTCGACGTCAACATTGCCCTCGGCAACCCTGCTGATTTTCTAGACAACAAACTTGTGTCTGATGCCCCTACATCCTCGGGTGTCGTCTTGATGAACCCTTTGGTGGGACCATGTGGAATTGTACCTACAACAACCCTGTAAAATTTCGTCGTATTCAGATGGAGGACTCTCCGGCAATCTCGGATCTACCAGAGCCTTGTCAAATCTAGACGATTTTGGGGAGAGGAGTCCATCGTCCATCTCGAACGTCCTTCAGCAGATCCAACCGTTCATCTGCTACGGAATTCCTATATCTACCACCCCTAAAAATTCCAGCTCGATCCGATTGTTCAAACTCCAAGAATAGTCCGATGAGTGCCACACTTTTTAGATCTGTTTTCTACGCTAAAACGAATCCGACCCGAATTGATCTTTCTTCATGAACGGGATATTGGTCATCCTTTTTGAAGGAATTTTTTCTAGGGTATTGTGTGTTGTTCTAAAACATGTGCTTACAAATTTTGAGTCTTTTTACGAGGCGATCTACATCGTCGCGCTCATGTCAAACCGACCCGACCACGCTGCTCCATGGCTACCGACATGTGCCAACATCGACTGCGCCATCACTACATTGAGCCGACGACAACCACCTCGGATTATCACCTCGGCGAGCTGACCAAGAGTTCGGCATCATGATTATCCACCATGCCGACCTGCTTCGACACCTCGGCTGGCATGGGGCTACAACGTCACCTTACCAGCATGCTCCGTCACCTCGGCTAGACCGAGGCTTCGCCATCTCTTTATCAACCTACTTTGGGGACTTTGGTGTCATCAGTTGGCCAGCTTCGTCACCTCGGCTGGACCAGGGGCTTCGCCTCACCACATCGACCATGCTATGTCGCCACTTCATCAATTTGAGCTCATTGATCGGGCACCTCGAGACCGTCTTGGGGGTTGGGACGTCGACCCGCCGCAAGCTCGGCCCACATCATCTACACCGATTATATTAAAAAGCTAAGTCACTTCCATGCTCAAACTTTTTAAATGTTAAATTTCTCTTCTGTTCGACCAAGCATTTTATTTGTGTTAAATAAAAAAGTTGCTTGTTCAAAACATTATTTGTTAAAAACACTTTCTTTTCCAAGGTTAACTAGGGGCTCATAAATTTATATGATCCGTTTTGCAATAAATGTTTTCTTCTAAGTCATAGCAAAGTCTTTTTTACCACTCCTTTTTCAACTCGAGGGTATAGTCAATAGTTGGATAGCCTAGTTTCGCTCTAAAGCCGCTCGAGTTTAGTTTGCTAAATTGGCCTCTGAGAAGCACTCCGCCTTCGGGATATGTAGGTTGAAGCCGAAGGCTGGCCTACTTGAAGTTTAGAGATCAGATGTGTCATGTTAAAGCATGACAGAAGGAAAAAAAATATTTTAAGACCAAATTTTGGATTGGCACCAAAAAACTTGATTTAGTTCGGACGTCCAGTTTTTACATAAGTTTTTTTTGGCTTTTTGAGCTTATGGAACTTTTAAGCTATTTGCATGTTTTTCTTTCACGAGGCAAAACATCCTCATGGCCGAGGTGCCTTGCATAATAATTCAGTTCGGGAGATCTTTTCTGACCCGAAGATCGGCATCTTTCCTATCAACCTACACCTCGGTGTTGTCAAAACACCCACCACATCTGGATTAGATCCAAAGCAGGGCAATGCCAGACGCCTTTAAAACATCGACAAATATCAACGTGGGGCTGCAGCTAGAGCCGAACCCACCAAAAGCCAAGGTACTCCATGGATTCCTCGACAAAACGTTCTCAGATATTGCTTTTATATGCATCAACTTTGAATTGTGTCTTCAGCCAATGGTTGGGTTGCCCGTCTCCTGTGATTGCCTCATACGTTCCGCTTTGTTCAGCTAGGTGTGCAAAGGGAGAACCATTGCGATTGTACTTCCGGTTAAACTGGTCAAGTACCTCAGTGGGGAAAGCCAAAAACTGACTCTCACAATTAGCGTAAACTGGTCAGTGATACGATGACTATGTCAAACTATAGATCGATAGAGGTTACCATGTGTTAAACGATGGGGCTTTCATAAAATTGGCCGAAGTGTTACAGGCTTGACCTCGGCTGACGTCGAACACTAACTGGGGACTATAACTGCCCCCAATACGTCCATCATGCTTTTATGTTGATATTTATTGCATTATGGACAGTTATTTCACATTATGGTACAATACTTATGCTTTTTCTCTCTTATTTTGCTAGATTTACATGAAGAGGGAGAATGCCGGCAGCTGGAATTCTGGACCGGAAAGGAGCAAATCTGAGTGGCCTATTCTGCACAACTCCAAAAGTCCTGAAAATCAACGGAGAATTATTTTGGAATATAAAAAAATATTGGGCAAAGAAAATCAAGAGGGGGACCCACCAGGTGGCCACAAGCCTGGGGGCGTGCCCTACCCCCCAGGGCGCGCCCCCGGGCTTGTGGGCCCCCTGGCAGGCCTCCGGTGCCCCCTTCTGCTATATGATGTATTTTGACCTGGAAAAAAAATCAGGGGAGAACTTTTGGGATGAAGCGCCGCCGTCTCGAGGTGGAACTTGAACAGAACCAATCCAGGGCTCGGGTGGAATTGTTCTGCCGGGGAAACTTCCTCCAGAAGGGGGAAATCGAAGCCATTGTCATCACCAACGATCCCCTCATCAAGTGAGGGTCAATCTTCATCAACATCTTCACCAGCACCATCTCCTCTCAAAACCTAGTTCATCTCTTGTATTCAATTTTGCCTTAAAACCTCATATTGGTACCTGTAGGTTGCTAGTAGTATTGATTACTCCTTGTAGTTGATGCTAGTTGATTTATTTGGTGGAAGATCATATGTTCAGATCCTTGATGCTATTAAATACCCCTCTAATTATGAACATGAATATGCTTTGTGAGTAGTTACATTCTTTCCTGAGGACATGGGAGAAGTCTTGTTATAAGCAATCATGTGAATTTGGTATTCGTTCGATATTTTGATAAGATGTATGTTGTCTTTCCTCTAGTGGTGTTATGTGAACGTCGACTACATGACACTTCACCATTATTTGGGCCTATGGGATGGCATTGGGAAGTAATAAGTAGATGATAGGTTGCGAGAGTGACAGAAGCTTAAACCCTAGTTTATGCGTTGCTTCGTAAGGGGTTGTTTTGGATCCTTATGTTTCATGCTATGGTTAGATTTATCCTAATTCTTCTTTCGTAGTTGCGGATGCTTGCGAGAGGGTTAATCATCAGTGGGATCTTGTCCAAGTAAGGACAACACCCAAGCACCGGTCCACCAACATATCAAATTATCAAAGTAGCAAACACGAATCATATGAGCATGATGAGAACTAACTTGACAATAATTCCCATGTGTCCTCGGGAGCGCTTTACTTTATATAAGAATCCATCCAGGCTTGTCCTTTGCTATAAAAAGGATTGGGCCACCTTGCTGCACCTTAGTTACACTTGCTACTTGTTACCCGTTATGAATTATCTTATCAAAAAAGTACCTGTTACCAATAATTTTAGTGTTTGCAGACAATACCTTGCTGAAAACCACTTGTCAATTCCTTCTGCTCCTCGTTCGGTTCAACACTCTTACTTATTGAAAGTACTATGACATATCCCCTATACTTGTGGGTCATCAAGACTCTTTTCTAGTGCCGTTGCCGAGGAGTGAAGCGCCTTTGGTGAGTGGAATTTGGTAAGGAAAAATTTATATTACGTGCTGAAATTTACTGTGACTTGTCACTATGGAAAGCAATCCTTTGAGGGGTTTATTCGGTGTATCTTCACCCCGACCGGAAGAACAAAGAGTTGCCCCTCAACCTACTGAACCTACTGAAAATATTTATTATGAGATTCCCTCGGCTATGTTAGAGAAACTGCTAGCTAATCCTTACGCATGAGATGGAACACTACATCCTAATATGCATCTAATCTATGTGGATGAAGTTTGTGGATTATTTAAGCTTGCAGGTTTGCTTGAAGAT
This sequence comes from Secale cereale, assembly GCA_902687465.1. Lineage (NCBI taxonomy): Eukaryota > Viridiplantae > Streptophyta > Magnoliopsida > Poales > Poaceae > Secale > Secale cereale. The sequence goes on along the minus strand of LR738712.1, from coordinate 180,774,147 downwards.
GAGGTCAAGAAGAATGTCTTCCCTTTATCTTTGAAGGGCAAGGCATTGACATGGTATAGGCCATGTGATGATATTGTAGCCTGGAATTACAACCGATTAAAATTGGAATTTCATCAGAAGTTCTATCTTATGCATCTACTTCATCGTGATCAGAATTATATATATAATTTTTGGCCTCGTGAAGGAGAAAGTATCGCTCAAGCTTGGGGGAGGCTTAAGTCAATGTTATATTCATGCCCCAACCATGAGCTTCCAAGACAAATTATTTATTTAGAATTTGTATGATCAGCTTTCTCGTAATGATCAATCCATGCTCGATACTTATTGTAACGGTTCTTTTATGAAGAAGACTATTGAATTTCGATGGGAACTTTTGGAAACAATTAAACGCAACTCTGAAGATTGGGAACTTGACAAAGGTAAGGAGTCAGGTATGAACCTTGAGTTTGATTGTGTTTAATCTTTTACGAATACCGATGCTTGATGACTCGCAAGCGTAGGGGATCTATCGTAGTCCTTTCGATAAGTAAGAGTGTCGAACCCAATGAGGAGCAGAAGGAAATGATAGGCAGTTTTCAGTAAGGTATTTTCTGCAAGCACTGAAATTATAGGTAACAGATAGTTTTGTGATAAGGTAATTGGCAGCAAGTAGCAAAAGGTAAAGGTAAATAAGGTGCAGCAAGGTGGCCCAATCCTTTTTATAGAAAAGGACAAGCCTGGACAAACTCTTTTATAAAGGAAAGCACTCCCGATGACACATGGGAATTACCGTCAAGCTAGTTTTCATCACGATCATCTGATTCGCGTTCGGTACTTTGATAATTTGGTATGTGGGTGGACCGGTGCTTGGGTGCTGTCCTTAATTGGACAAGCCTCCCACTTATGATTAACCTCTAATGCAAGCATTCACAACTACAAAAGAAGTATTAAGGTAAACCTAACCATAGCATGAAACAAGTGGATCCAAATCAGCCCCTTACGAAGCAACACATAAACTAGGGTTTAAGCTTCTGTCACTCTAGCAACCCATAATCTAATTATTAATTCCCAATGCCTTCCTCTAGGCCCAAATAATGGTGAAGTGTCATGTAGTCGACGTTCAAATGACACCACTTGAGGAGAGACAACATACATCTCATCAAAATATGAATGAATACCAAATTCACATGACTACTAATAGCAAGACTTTTCCCATGTCCTCAGGAACAAAAGTACCTACTCACAAGACATAATATTGTTCATGATCAGAGGGGTATTAATATGCATAATGGATCTGAACATATGATCTTCCACCAAATAAACCAACTAGCATCAACTACAAGGAGTAAATAAACACTACTAGCAACCCACTGACGACCCACAAGTGTAGGGGATCTATCGTAGTCCTTTCGATAAGTAAGAGTGTCGAACCCGACGAGGAGCAGAAGGAAATGATAGGTAGTTTTCAGTAAGGTATTTTCTGCAAGCACTGAAATTATAGGTAATAGATAGTTTTGTGATAACATAATTGGTAGCAAGTGACAAATGGTAAAAGTAAATAAGGTGCAGCAAGGTGGCCCAATCCTTTGTGTAGCAAAGTACAAGCCTGGACAAACTCTTATGCAAGGTAAAGTGCTGCCGAGGACATATGGGAATTATCGTCAAGCTCGTTTTCATCACGATCATCTGATTCGCATTTGGTACTTTGATAATTTGGTATGTGGGTGGACCAGTGCTTGGGTGCTGCCCTTACTTGGACAAGCCTCCCACTTATGATTAACCTCTAATGCAAGCATCCTCAACTACAAAAGAAGTATTAAGGTAAACCTAACCATAGCCTGAAACATATGGATCCAAATCAGTCCCTTACGAAGCAACGCATAAACTAGGGTTTAAGCTTCTGTCACTCTAGCAACCCATCATCTACTTATTACTCCCCAATTCCTTCCTCTAGGCCCAAATAATAGTGAAGTGTCATGTAGTCGACGTTCACATGACACCACTAGAGGAGAGACAACATACATCTCATCAAAATATCGAACGAAGACCAAATTCACATGACTACTAATAGCAAGACTTCTCCCATGTCCTCAGGAACAAAAGTAACTACTCACAAGACATAATATTGTTCATGATCCTAGGGGTATTAATATGCATAATGGATCTGTACATACGATCTTCCACCAAATAAACCAAGTAGCATCAACTACAAGGAGTAATCAACACTACTAGCAACCCACAGGTACCAATCTGAGGTTTGGGTACAAAGATTGGGTACAAGAGATGAACTAGGGTTTGAGAGGAGATGGTGCTGGTGAAGATGTTAATGAAGATAGCCCTCCCCAAGAGGGGAGAGTTGTTGGTGATGACGGCGATGACGATTTCCCCCTCCCGAAGGGAAGTATCCCCGGTAGAACAGCTCTGCCGGAGCCCTAGATTGGTTTCCGCCTCGAGACGACGGTGTCTGGTCCCGAAAGCCTCCTCCTTATTTTTTTCCAGTCAAAATGCTTCATATAGGAGAAGATGGGCACCGGGGGCCCGCCGGCTGGCCCTTGAGGCAGGGGGCGCGCCCTGGGAAGGAGGGCGCGCCCCCACCCTCGAGGCCAGCCAGTGGCCCCTATCGTGGGTTTCTTTCGCCAGATATTTTTTATATTTTCTGAAACAATGTTTTCTGGAGTTTCGGGGCTTTTGGAGTTGTGCAGAATAGGTTTCCAGAGTTTGCTCCTTTTCCAGCCCAGAATTCCAGCTGCCGGTATTCTCCCTTCTTCATGTAAACCTTGTAAAATAAGAGAGAAAAGGCATAAGTATTGTGATTAAACATGTATGAATAGCCCATAATGCAATATCAACTTATAGGCATGATGCAAAATGGACGTATCAACTACCCCAAGCTTAGACCTCGCTTGTCCTCAAGTGACCGATATCGAAAAATATGTCCACATGTTTAGAGATAGAGGTGTCGATAAAAACAAAATACAGACATGAGGGCCTCATGATCTTTCTCATAACAGCAACTTATATAAATATAATCATTTGATTCTTATGCTAAAGTAACAATTCGTCCGCAATATCAAGTATGCATCATAAACCTCATTGAAAACTAACAAACTTTGGTCTCGGTCATTGAAGCAATTGCAATTTATTGTAACATCGGAAAGAGTTAATATAAGAGCTTTTCAGCAAGCCTACATACTCAACTATCATATAGTCTTTCACAATTGCTCACACTCACACAATACTTATGTTTATGGAGTTTTAATCGGACACAGAGAACGGTAGGGGCTTATAGTGTTGCCTCCCAACCTTTTACCTCAAGGGTAACGTCAACAATAATAGATCATGAAAACTTACATCCAAGTGGGTATATATGTCAGGATCTTTCCAACACAATGTGCTTGCCAAAGGATAAAATGTAAAAAGGAAAGGTCGATTTCACCTTGACACTTATAAGACAAGAATAAAAGATAGGCCCTTCGCAGAGGGAAGCAGAGGTTGTCATGTGTTTTTATGGTTGGATGCACAAAGTCTTAGCATTGAAGAACTTCGCTTTATATTGCCACTTGTGATAAGGACCTTTATTATGCAGTCCGTCGCTTTTATTACTTCCATATCGCAAGATCGTATAAAGCTAATTTCTCCCACACTAATAAATCATACATATTTAGAGGATTTGCAACATGACAACTTACTTGGAAGGATCTTTCTCAATCCATAGGTAGGTATGGTGGACTCTCATAGCAAAACTGGGTTTAAGGATATATGGAAGCACAAGTAGTATCTCTACTTAGTGCGAGGAGTTTTGGATAGCATGAGGGGGAAAGTCAAGTTCAACATGTTGGAAGATCCATGACAATATACTTTATTTCGGATATAAGAAGACATAACCCATTATGTTGTCTTCCTTGTCCAACATCAACTCTTTAGCATGTCATACTTTAATGAGTGCTCACAATCATAAAAGATGTCCAAGATAGTATATTTGTATGTGAAGCCTCTCTTCTTTTATTACTTCCTATTAATTGCAACGATGACCAAAACTATGTTTGTCACCTCCCAACAACTTTTATTTATCATACTCTTGTATGTGAAGTCATTACTCCCCATAAGATCGATATGATCTCTTTGATACTCTTTATGTTTTCTTTCGTTTTATCATGACCCAAGTGAGGAAATCAAGCTGTTGACTCAACACTAATCTTTATTATATAGCTCACGGACTCGATTACAAGGGATAAAGCTCACAACGAAAAAAGCTCACAACTAGATCATGCTAACGTTAGTCTAATAGATCAAGATACTACCAAAAGGATCGAACTAAGTAAAACGGTAAAGATAGGAGTGATGGTGATACGATATCGGGGTCACTCCCCCAAGCTTGGTAGTTGCCAAGGGGAGTGCCCATACCCATATGACTATGTCTCCTTCTTCGGGGTTGGTGATGATGGGTTGTTGCTAATGTAGGCTTGTTGTTCTTCCAAGGTATGGGCTCACCATCATAGAAGGATGATCGAATCTCCGGGATACTTAAATTTGCAGCCAAACTCATATTCTTGAATCTATATTCATACTCACAGTTTTGGTTCTGCACGTCATAGATCTGGGCTTGGAGGTGGTCAATCTTCTATTGAAGATTGGAGATGGCTTCTCCGAAGATCCTTGAGTCCATCTTGAGGTTGTTGGCAAGCTCCGAGATCATATGTGGTTGGCGTCGAGTCCTCGTTACACCATACCTTGGCACATGAAAACTTGTTGCTCCATTGCTTCGAGTCTTGTCTCCACGCTTCCGGTCCTTCTCGAACCCTCAACGTCACGAATGTGCAGCACCCCCTCATGCAACTCCATTGTTTTGGGGTGGTGCAGCACCTCCGCAAGGTAGGGGTTGATGACCTTCTCGAAGAACTTGTCCTTGGGGGTGTTGGAGGATGCCATGATGATCTAGATCTGTCAAAAACAGCAGCTTGAAACGAAAATAGAGGAATTCTGCGTGATACAGAGGTCAAAATCTTCGGGACTATATATAATGATTTTTTTCCCGAACGAAAGGAGTAACCCACAAGAAAACGGAGTCCAAGGGACACACGGGGTTCCCTCGAGGCAGGGGGCGCGCCCCCTACCCTCGAGGAGGCCCCGTGTCTCCTCCGGACTGTGATTTATTTTTCTATTTTTCTAAATATTCCAAAACGGAGAAAAATTACCTTTAGAACTGTTTTGGAGTCGGTTTACTTACCGTATCACATACCTCTTCCTTTTCGGAGGCTGAATCGTTCTGGAAAGTGTCCCTTATGTATTCCTCCGGGGTTATGGTTTCAATAATATTAGTTTCAACATTTATAGGATTACCTGAGATATAATGTTTGATCCTTTGACCATTCACCACCTTCGGATTTGTGCCTTCGAAGTTGTTGATTTTTATGGCACCGGAACGATAGAACTCCTCGATAACGTAAGGTCCTTCCCACTTGGAGAGAAGTTTTCCTGCAAAAAAATATTAAACGAGAGTTGAATAGCAAAACATAATCACCTACGTTAAAGTCACGCTTTTGTATTCTTTTGTCATGCCATCTTTTAACTTTCTCTTTAAACAGCTTGGCATTCTTGTAGGCCTGGGTTCTCCAGTCGTCGAGACAGCTAATGTCAAATAACCTCTTTTCACCAGCAAGTTTGAAGTCATAGTTGAGCTCTTTAATAGCCCAATATGCCATATGTTCTAGCTCAAGAGGTAAGTGACATGCTTTTCCATACACCATCTTATATGGAGACATACCCATAGGATTTTTATATGCAGTTCTATAGGCCCATAATGCATCATCTAGTTTCTTGGACCAATTCTTTCTGGACCTATTTACTGTCTTTTGCAAGATTAATTTCAACTCCCTATTACTTAGTTCTACTTGACCACTAGTCTGTGGGTGATAAGGTGATGCAATTCTATGGTTGACATCATACTTAGCAAGCATCTTACGGAAAGCACCATGAATAAAGTGTGAACCACCATCAGTCATTAGATATCTAGGGACTCCAAACCACGAAAATATAACTTCTTTAAGCATCTTAATAGAGGTGTTATGATCAGCACTACTAGTTGGAATAGCTTCTACCCACTTAGTAACGTAATCAATAGCAACTAAAATATGTGTGTACCCATTAGAGGCAGGAAAAGGTCCCATATAATGAAAGCCCCAAACATCAAATGGTTCAATAACAAGTGAATAATTCATAGGCATTTCTTGACGTCTACTAATATTATCAATTCTTTGACATTCATCACATGATAAGACAAACTTACAGGCATCCTTGAAGAGAGTAGGCCAATAAAAACCGGATTGCAATACCTTATGTGCAGTTCTGTCTCCCGCATGGTGTCCTCCATAGGCTTCGAAGTGGCACTTACGTAGGATCTGTTCCTGTTCATGCTCAGGCACACAACATCTAATAATACCAACTACTCCTTCTTTATAAAGATGTGGGTCATCCCAAAAGTAATGGCTCAAATCATAGAAGAACTTTTTCTTTTGCTGGTATGTGAAGCTAGGAGGTATAAACTTAGCAACAATGTAATTAGCATAATCAGCATACCAGGGAGCAGTACGAGAAGTACTTATGACAACTAATTATTCATCAGGAAAGCTATCATCAATAGGTTTTGGGTCATCAAGTATATTCTCTAACCTAGACAAGTTATCTCCTACGGGGTTCAGCTCCCTTTCTATCAATAATATGCAAGTCAAATTCTTGAGGCAAGAGGACCCATCTAATAAGTCTAGGTTTAGCATCTTTCTTCTCCATAAGGTATTTGATAGCAACATGATCAGTGTGAATAGTTACTTTAGAATCAACGATGTAGGGTCTAAACTTATCATAAGCAAACACAACTGCTAGAAATTCTTTCTCAGTGGTAGCATAATTTCTTTGGGCACTATCTAGAGTTTTACTAGCATACTGGAAAACATTCAATTTCTTATCAACTCTTTGCCCTAGAACAGCTCCTACAGCATAATCACTAGCATCGCACATAATCTCAAAGGGTAAATTCTAGTCTGGAGGCTGGACAATAGGTGCAGAGATCAATGCTTTCTTAAGTATTTCAAATGCTTCTAGACAATCATCATCAAAGACAAAAGGAATATCTTTCAGTAGAAGATTAGTCAGAGGCCCGGAGATTTTGGAGAAGTCCTTAATGAACCTCCTATAAAACCCGACATGACCAAGGAAACTTCATATACCTTTGATATCCTTAGGGCATGGCATCTTTTCAATAGCATCAACTTTAGCTTTGTCAACTTCAATACCTCTTTCAGAAATTTTATGTCCCAAGACAATGCCTTCATTAACCATAAAGTGGCACTTCTCCCAATTCAAGACAAGGTTAGTGTCTTCACATCTCTGCAAAACTCGATCAAGGTTGCTTAAGCAGTCATCAAAAGAAGTTCCGTAAACGGAGAAATCATCCATGAACACCTCAACAATCTTTTCACAAAAATCAGAGAATATAGCCATCATGCATCTTTGAAAGGTAGCAGGTTCATTACATAAACCAAAAGACATACGTCTATAAGCAAAGGTACCGAAAGGACAAGTAAAAGTGATCTTTTCTTGATCCCCCTTTGACAAAGGTATTTGAGAGAAACTGGAATAACCATCTAGAAAGCAGAAATGAGTATTTTTGGATAACCTTTCTAGCATTTGATCAATAAATGGCAAGGGGTAATGATCTTTCTTAGTAGCTTTATTTAACTTACGGAAATCAATTACCATCCTATACCTGTAACTATCCTTTGTGGGATCAATTCATCCTTATCATTGGGGACGACAGTCATACCTCCCTTCTTAGGAACACAATGGACATGACTTACCCACTGACTATCAGCAACTGGATAGATAATACCCGCTTCTAGGAGCTTTAGTATTTCTTTCCTTACCACTTCCTTCATCTTAGGATTTAACCGTCGCTGATGATGAATAACCGGTTTGGAATTTACTTCCAATTTTATCTTGTGTTGGCATATAGTGGGACTAATGCCCTTAAGATCATCCAGAGTATATCCAATAGCAGCTCGGTGGTTCTTCAGTGTTTTCAATAATCTTTCTTCTTCCTGCTCTGAAAGGTTAGCACTAATAATAACATGATATATCTTCTTTTCATCAAGATAAACATACTTAAGATTATCAGGTAAAGGTTTAAGTTCAAACACGGGATCACCCTTGGGTGGAGGAGGATCCCCTAGGATTTCAACAGGCAAGTTGTTTTTCAATACGGGTCCCTGTGTAAGGAATATTTCATCTATTTCCCTTCTCTCATTCATATGCATATCATTTTCATGATCTAGCAAGTATTGTTCTAAAGGATCATTAGGTGGCACGACAATAGAAGCGAGACAAATAAGTTCATCCTTACTGGGTGGTGCCTTTTCAAGGGGTTGTCTACGGAATTTAGCAAAGTTAAAATCATGAGACATGTCCCCTAATCCGATAGTGATAATATCTTTCACGCAGTCTATCTTGGCATTAACAGTATTCCAGAAGGGTCTACCAAATATAATGGGACAGAATGCATCTTGTGGGGAACTAAGAACAAGAAATTCAGCAGGGTATTTAACCTTCCCACATAAGACTTCAATATCTCTTACAATCCCAATTGGTGAAATAGTATCTCTATTAGCAAGCTTAATAGTAACATCAATCCCTTCTAACTCAACAAGTGCAATATGATGCAAAATTTCGTTATACAAATCAAGAGGGATAATACTCGCACTAGCACCTACGTCACACAAACCATGATAGCAATGATCTCCTATCTTAACAGAGATTGACAGGCAAGCCTACAACAGGTTTATGTCTATTCCTGGCATTGGGTTTGGCTATTCTAGAAGACTCTTCTTGGAGATAAATAACATGTCCATCTAAATCTTCTACCAAGAGATCTTTAACCATAGAAACACTAGGTTCAACTTAATTTGCTCAGAGGGTGCAGGTGTTCTAATATGACTCTTACGAACTACAGTTGAAGCTTGAGCATGATCCTTTATCCTAACAGGGAAAGGTGGTTTCTCAATATAAGTATTGGGAATAACAAGATCAACATTATAAGTGATAGTCTTTTCTTCAACTTTAATAGGTTCAACTACTTTTACTTCAATTGGGAGATGGTATTTAAACCACTTCTCCTTGGGGAGATCAACATGAGTAGCAAAGGATTCACAGAAAGAAGCTACTATCTTAGAGTCAAGTCCATATTTAGTGCTAAACTCACGGAAAAAATCGGTATCCATAAAAGCTTTAACACAATCAAACTTAGGGGTCATACCAGACTCCTTACCTTCGTTGAGGTCCCAATCTTAGGAGTTGCGTTTAATTCTTTCCAAAAAATCCCATTTGAAGTCAATAGTCTTCATCATATACGAGCCAGAACAAGAAGTATCGAGCATGGAGCGATTATTATGAGAAAGCCGAGCATAAAATTTTTGAATGATCATTTCTCTTGAGAGCTCATGATTGGGGCATGAATATAACATTGACTTAAGCCTCCCCAAGCTTGAGCGATGCTTTCTCCTTCGCGAGGCCAGAAAATATAAATATAATTACGATCACGATGAACCTGGTGCATAGGGTAGAACTTATGATGAAATTCCAACTTCAGACGATTATAGTTCCATGATCCCATATCATCGCATAGCCTAAACCATGTCAATGAATCTCCCTTCAAAGATAAAGGGAAGACCTTCTTGTTGATAACATCCTCGGGCATACCTGCAAGCTTAAACAATCCACAAACTTCATCCACATAGATTAGATGTAAATCAGGGTGAAGTGTTCCATCTCCTGTAAACGGATTTTCAAGAAGTTTCTCAATCATACCCAAAGGAATCTCAAAGCAAACACTTTCAATAGGTGAAGTAGGTTGAGGAGAACTCTTTGCTCTTCTGTTCGGGGTGAAGATACCCCAAACAAGCCCCTCAAAGGATTTTGAGCCATAGTAACAAGTGACAATAAATTTCAGCACACTATATAAAATTTTCCTTACCAAATTCCACTTAACAAAGGCGCTTCACTCCCCGGCAATGGCGCCAAAAAAGAGTCTTGATGACCCGCAAGGGTAGGGGATCTATCATAGTCCTTTCGATAAGTAAGAGTGTCGAACCCAACGAGGAGCAGAAGGAAATGATAGACAGTTTTCAATAAGGTATTTTCTGCAAGCACTAAAATTATAGGTAACAAATAGTTTTGTGATAAGATAATTGGTAGCAAGTGACAAACGGTTTAAGTAAATAAGGTGCAGCAAGGTGGCCCAATCCTTTGTGTAGCAAAGGACAAGCCTGGACAAACTCTTATGCGAGGTAAAGTGCCCCCGAGGACATATGGGAATTATCGTCAAGCTAGTTTTCATCACGATCATCTGATTCGTGTTCGGTACTTTGATAATTTGGTATGTGGGTGGACCAGTGCTTGGGTGCTGCCCTTACTTGGACAAGCCTCCAACTTATGATTAACCTCTAATGCAAGCATCCGCAACTACAAAAGAAGTATTAAGGTAAACCTAACCACAGCCTGAAACATATGGATCCAAATCAGCCCCTTATGAAGCAACACATAAACTAGGGTTTAAGCTTCTGTCACTCTAGCAACCCATCATCTACTTATTACTCCCCAATGCCTTCCTCTAGGCCCAAATAATGGTGAAGTGTCATGTAGTCGACGTTCACATGACACCACTAGAGAGATAACATACATCTCATCAAAATATCGAACGAAGACCAAATTCACATGACTACTAATAGCAAGACTTCTCCCATGTCCTCACGAACAAAAGTAACTACTCACAAGACATAATATTGTTCATGATCATAGGGGTATTAATATGCATAATGGATCTGAACATATGATCTTCCACCAAATAAACCAAGTAGCATCAACTACAAGGAGTAATCAACACTACTAGCAACCCACCGGTACCAATCTGAGGTTTGGGTACAAAGATTGGGTACAAGAGATGAACTAGGGTTTGAGAGGAGATGGTGCTGGTGAAGATGTTGATGAAGATAGCCCTCCCCAAGATGGGAGAGTTGTTGGTGATGACGGCGGTGATGATTTCTCCCTCTCGGAGGGAAGTATCCCCGGCAGAACACCTCTGCCGGAGCCCTAGATTGGTTTCCGCCTCGGTTCCACCTCGAGACGGCTGCGTCTGGTCCCGAAAGCCTCCTCCTTATTTTTTTTCCAGGTCAAAACGCTTCATATAGAAGAAGATGGGCATCGGGGGCCCATCGGCTGGCCCTCGAGGCAGGGGGCGCGCCCTGGGAATGGGGGCGCGCCCCCCCACCCTCGAGGCCAGCCAGTGGACCCTCTCGTGGGTTTCTTTCGCCAGATATTTTTTATATTTTCCAAAACAATGTTATGTGGAGTTTCGGGGCTTTTGGAGTTGTGCAGAATAGGTTTCCAGAGTTTGCTCCTTTTCCAGCCCAGAATTCCAGCTGCCGGTATTCTCCCTTCTTCATGTAAACCTTGTAAATTAAGAGAGAAAAGGCATAAGTATTGTGATAAAACATGTATGAATAGCCCATAATGCAATAAATATCAACTTATAAGCATGATGCAAAATGGACGTATCACCCACAGGTACCAATCTGAGGTTTCAGTACAAAGATTGGATACAAGAGATGAACTAGGGTTTGAGGGGAGATGGTGCTGGTGAAGATGTTGATGAAGATATCCCTCCCCAAGATGGGAGAGTTGTTGGTGATGACGGCGGTGACGATTTCCCCCTCCCGAAGGGAAGTATCCCCGGCAGAACAGCTCTACCAGAGCCCTAGATTGGTTTCCGGCAAGGTTCCGCCTCGAGACGGCGGCGTCTGGTCCCGAAAGCCTCCTTATGATTTTTTCCATGTCAAAACACCTCATATAGGAGAATATGGCCATCAGGGGGCCCACGAGGTAGGGGGGCGTTCCCAGAGAGGGGGGGGGGGGCACGCCCCCACCCTCGTGAACAGCTGGTGGCCCCCTAGTAATCTTCTTTCGCCTGATATTTTTTATATTTTCTGAAATAGAGTCTTGTGAAGTTTCGGGGCTTTTTGAGTTGTGCAAAATAGGTTTCCAGAGTTTAATCCTTTTCCAGCCCAGAATTCCAGTTGCCGGCATTCCCCCTCTTCATGTAAACCTTGTAAAATAGGAGAGAAAAGGCATAAGTATTATGACATAACGTGTAATAACAGCCCATAATGCAATAAATATCAACATATAAGTATGATGCAAAATGGACGTATCAACTCCCCCAAGCTTAGATCTCGCTTGTCCTCAAGCGAAAGCCGATATCGAAAAATATGTCCACATGTTTAGAGATAGAGGTGTCGATAAAAATAAAATACTGACATGAGGGCATCATGATCATTCTCATAACAACAACAACGTATATATATATATATATATATATATATATATATATATATATATATATATATATATATATATATATATATATATATATATATTGTCAAATGATTCTTATGCTAAAGTAACAATTCATTCACAATATCGAGCATGAATCATAAACTTCATTGAAAACCAACAAACTATAATCTCGGTCATTGAAGCAATTGCAATTTATCGTAACATCGGAAAGTGTCAATGTAAGAGCTTTTCAGCAAGCCTACATACTCAACTATCATATAGTCTTTCACAATTGCTCTAACTCACGCAATACTTATGGTTATGGAGTTTTAATCGGACACAGAGAAAGATAAGGGCTTACGGTGTTGCCTCCCAACCTTTTACCTCAAGGGTAATGTCAACAGTAATTGACCATGAAAACTTTCATCCAAGTGGGTATATATGTCAGGATCTTTCCAACACAATATGCTTGCCAAAGGATAAATGTAAAAAGGAAAGGTGAATCTCACCTTGACTCTTATAAGGCAAGAATAATGGATAGGCCCTTCGCAGAGGGAAGCAAAGGTTGTCATGTGTTTTTATGGTTGGATGCACAAAGTCTTAGCACAGAAGAACGTCACTTTATATTGCCACTTGTGATAAGGACCTTTATTATGCAGTCCGCCATTTTTATTACTTACATATCACAAGATCGTATAAAGCTAATTTCCTCCACACTAATAAATCATACATATTTTAGCGAGTTTGCAACATGACAACTTACTTGAAAGGATATTACTCAATCCATAGGTAGGTAGGGTGGACTCTCATGGCAAAACTGGGTTTAAGGAGGAATCGAAGCACAAGTAGTATCTCTACTTGGTGCATAGAGTTTTGGCTAGCATGAGTGGGAAAGGCAAGCTCAACATGTTGGATGATCCATGACAATATACTTTATTTCGGATACAAGAAAACATAACCCATTATGTTGTCCTCCTTGTCCAACATCAACTCTTTAGCATGTCATATTTTAATGAGTGCTCACAATCATAAAAGATGTCCAAGATAGTATATTTGTATGCGAAGCCTCTCTTCTTTTATTATTTCCTATTAATTGCAACGATGACCAAAACTATGTTTGTCAACTCCCAACAACTTTTATTCATCATACTCTTTATATGTGAAGTCATTACTTCCCATAAGATCAATATGATCTCTTTGATACTTTTCATATTTTCTTTTATTCTATCATGACCAAAGTGAGGAAATCAAGCCTATGACTCAACACTAATCTTTATTATATAGCTCACGGACTCGATTACAAAGGGTAAAGATCACAAGGCAAAAGCTCACAACTAGATCATGCTAACTTTATTCTACTAGATCAAGATACTACCAAAAGGATCGAACTAGGAAAAACAGTAAAGATAGGAGTGATGGTGATACGATACCGGGGTCACTCCCCCAAGCTTGGCAGTTTCCAAGGGGAGTGCCCATACCCATATGGTTATGCCTCCTTCGTCGGGGGTGATGATGATGGAGTTGAAAGTAGTGACACGGGATCGTCATATATCGAGCGTAGGAGATCCTCCAGCTTGCGGATAATACCCTTGAGTGCAGCTATATGCTCCTTCAACAAAATATTTTCACTTGTGAGATGCTTGTTTTGAATTTGAGCTAACTCAATCATCTTGAAAGCTTCTATCTCAGTTGAGGTAAAGATGTTGGGAAGAGGTTGAGGGGTGTATTCTTCTCCCATTGCCGGAGCCTGTTCTTCCAGCTCCTTCTTGATCCTCTTCTCCTTGTTGATCTCCTCGGGTCCTCCCCTCTTCAGATCTATCTTCATTAGCCAAGCATCATTGCCTTCGTTGTTGGAGGAGGGAGACGACATAGTGCTTGGCTTTGTCAACCCTAGAAGAAAAATAGCTCGAAACAAGAACAGAGGATTTTTGCGTGATACAGAGGTCAAAACCTTCGGGAGTATATATAATGAATTTTTTATCGACCAAAAGGAGTAACATACAAGAAATCGGAGCCCGGGAGGCACACGAGCTACCCACGAGGCAGGGGGCGCGCCCTCCACCCTCGTGGACGGCTCGTGTCTCTTCCGGACTGCCACTTATTTTTCTATTTTTCTAAATATTCCAAAATGGAGAAAAATTGCCTTTAGAACTGTTTTGGAGTTGGTTTAGTTACCGTACCACATACCTCTTCCTTTTCGGAGGCTGAATCATTCTGGAAAGTCTCCCTTATGTATTCCTCCAGGGTTACGGTTTCAATAACATTGGTTTCAACATTTATAGGATTACCTGAGATATAATGTTTGATTCTTTGACCGTTCACCACCTTCGGATTTGTGCCTTCGAAGTTGTTGATTTTTATGGCACCGGAACGATAGACCTCCTTGATAACGTAAGGTCCTTCCCACTTAGAGAGAAGTTTTCATGCAAAAAATCTTAGATGAGAATTGTATAGCAAGACATAATCACCTACATTAAACTCACGCTTTTGTATCCTTTTGTCATGCCATCTTTTAACTTTTTCTTTAAACAACTTGGCATTCTCATAGGCTTGGGTTCTCCATTCATCAAGAGAGCTAATGTCAAATAACCTCTTCTCACCGGCAAGTTTGAAATCATAATTGAGCTCTTTAATAGCCCGATATGCCTTATGTTCTAGCTCAAGAGGTAAGTGACAAGCTTTTCCATAAACCATCTTATATGGAGACATACCCATAGGATTTTTGTATGCAGTTCTATAGGCCCATAATGCATTATCAAGTTTCTTGGACCAATTCTTTCCAGACCTATTGACTGTCTTTTGCAAAATTAATTTCAACTCTCTATTACTTAGTTCTACTTGACCACTACTCTGTGGGTGATAAGGGGATGCAATTCTATGGTTGACATCATACTTTGCAAGCATTTTACGGAAATCACCATGAATAAAGTGTGAACCACCATCAGTCATTAAGTATCTAGGGACTCCAAACCTTGGGAAAATAACTTCTTTAAGCATCTTAATAGAGGTGTTATGATCAGCACTACTAGTTGGAATAGCTTCTACCCACTTAGTAACGTAATCAACAACAACTAGAATATGTGTGTTCCCATTAGAGGAAGGAAACAGTCCGATATAATCAAAGCCCCAAACATCAAATGGTTCAATAACAAGTGAATAATTCATAGGCATTTCTTGACGTCTACTGATATTACCAATTCTTTGACATTCATCACAAGACAAGACAAACTTACGGGCATCATTGAAGAGAGTAGGCCAATAAAAACCGGATTGCAATACCTTATGTGCAGTTCCTATCTCCCGCATGGTGTCCTCCATAAGCTTCGGAGTGGCACTTGCGTAGGATTTGTTCCTGTTCATGCTCAGGTACACAACGTCTAATAATACCATCTACTCATTCTTTATAAAGATGTGGGTCATCCCAGAAGTAATGTCTCAAATCATAGAAGAACTTTTTGTTTTGCTGGTATGTGAAGCTAGGAGGTATAAACTTAGCAATAATATAATTAGCATAATCAGCATACCATGGAGCAGTACGAGAAGTATTTATGATAGCTAATTGTTCATCAGGAAAGCTATCATCAATAGGTTGTGGGTCATCAAGTATATTCTCTAACCTAGACAGGTTATCTTCAACGGGGTTCTCAGCTCCCTTTCTATCAATAATATGCAAGTTAAATTCTTGCAGCAAGAGAACCCATCTAATAAGTCTAGGTTTAGCATATTTCTTTTTCATAAGGTATTTGATAGCAGCATGATCAGTGTGAATAGTTACTTTAGAATCAACAATATAAGGTCTAAACTTATCACAAGCAAATATAAATGCTAAAAATTCTTTCTCAGTAGTAGCATAATTTTTCTGGGCACTATCTAGAGTTTTACTAGCATATTGGATAACATTTAATTTCTTATCAACTCTTTGCCCTAAAACATCACCTACAGCAGAATCGCTAGCATCTCACATAATCTCAAAGGGTAAATTCCAGTCAGGAGGCTGGACAATAGGTGCAGAGATCAATGCTTTCTT
This sequence comes from Secale cereale, assembly GCA_902687465.1. NCBI lineage: Eukaryota > Viridiplantae > Streptophyta > Magnoliopsida > Poales > Poaceae > Secale > Secale cereale. The sequence continues at coordinate 180,757,763 of LR738712.1, read as the reverse complement.
AAGTATTTCAAATGCTTCTAGACAATCATCATTAAAGACAAAAGAAATATCTTTTTGTAAGAGATTAGTCAGAGGCCTGGAGATTTTGGAGAAGTCCTTAATGAACCTCCTATAAAACCTGGCATGACCAAGGAAACTTCGTATACTTTGATGTCCTTGGGGCACAACATCTTTTCAATAGCATCAACTTTAGCCTTGTCAACTTCAATACCTCTTTCACAAATTTTATTTCCCAAGACAATGCCTTCATTGACCATAAAGTGGCACTTCTCCCAATTCAAGACAAGATTAGTGTCTTCACATCTCTGCAAAACTCGATCAAGGTTGCTTAAGCAATCATCAAAAGAAGTTCCGTAAACGGAGAAATCATCCATGAAAACCTCAACAATCTTTTCAAAAAAATCAGAGAATATAGCCATCATGCATCTTTAAAAGGTAGCAGGTGCATTACATAAACCAAAAGGCATACGTCTATAAGCAAAGGTACCAAAAGGACAAGTAAAAGTGGTCTTTTCTTGATCCCCTTTTAACACATGTATTTGAGAGAAACCAGAATAACCATCTAGAAAGCAAAAATGAGTATGTTTGGATAACCTTTCTAGCATTTGATCAATAAAAGGCAACGGGTAATGATCTTTCTTAGTAGCTTTATTTAATTTACGGAAATCAATTACCATCCTATAACATGTAACAATTCTTTGCGGGATCAATTCATATTTATCATTAGGGACTACAGTCATACCTCCTTTCTTAGGGACACAATGGAGAGAACTTACCCACTGGCTATCAGCAACTGGATAAATAATACCTGCCTCTAGAAACTTTAGTATTTCCTTCCTTACCACTTCTTTCATCTTAGGATTTAACCGTCGCTGATGATCAATAACCGGTTTAGCATTTTCTTCCAATTTTATCTTGTGTTGGCATAAAGTGGGACTAATGCCCTTAAGATCATCCAGAGTATATCCAATAGCAGCACGGTGCTTCTTCAGAGTTTTCAATAATTTTTCTTCTTCCTGCTCTGAAAGGTTAGCACAAATAATAACATGATTTATCTTCTTTTCATCAAGATAAACATACTTAAGATTATCAAGCAAAGGTTTAAGTTCAAATACGGGATCACCCTTGGGTGGAGGAGGATCCCCTAGGATTTCAACATGCAAGTTGTTTTTCAATACAGGTCCCTGATTAAAGAATATTTCATCTATTTCCCTTCTCTCATTCATATGCATATCATTTTCATGGTCTAGCAAATATTGTTCTAAAGGATCATTAGGAGGCACAACAATAGAAGCAAGACTAATAATTTCATCCTTACTAGGTAATTCTTTATCAAGGGGTTGTCTATGAAAATTAGCAAAGTTAAAATCATAGACATATCCCCTAAACCAACAGTAACAATATCTTTCACGCAGTCTATCTTAGCATTAACAGTGTTCAAGAAGGGTGTACCAAATATAATGGGACAAAAGTCATCTTGTGGGGAACCAAGAACAAAAAAATCAGCAGGTTTTTAACTTTCCCACACAAGACTTCAACATCTCTAACAATCCCAATTGGGGAGATAGTGTTCCTATTACCAAGCTTAATAGTAACATATATACCTTCTAGCTCAACAGGTGCAATATCATGCATATTTTCATCATATAAGGATATAGGTATTACACTCGCACTAGCACCCACATCACATAAACCATGATAGCAATTATCTCCTATTTTAACAGAAATAACAGGCAAGCCTACAATAGGTCTATGTTTATTCCTAGCATCGGGTTTGGCTATTCTAGCAAATTCCTCTTGGAGGTAAATAACATGTCCATCTAAATCTTCTACCAAGAGATTTTTAACCATAGCAACACTAGGTTCAACTTTAATTTGCTCAGAGGGTGTAGGTGTTCTAGTATTACTCTTACAAACTATAGTCAAAGCTTTAGCATGATCCTTTATCCTAACAGGGAAAGGTGGTTTCTCAATATAAGCAGTAGGAACAATAGGATCAACATTATAAGTGATAGTCTTTTCTTCAACTTTAACAGGTTCAACTACTCTTACTTCAATGGGAGGATGGTATTTAAACCACTTCTCCTTGGGAAGATCAACATGAGTAGCGAATGATTCACAAAAAGAAGCTACTATCTCAGAGTCAAGTCCATATTTAGTGCTAAACTCACGGAAAACATCGGTATTCATAAAAGCTTTAACACAATCAAACTTAGGGGTCATACCTAACTCCTTACCTTCGTCGAGATCCCAATCTTCAGAGTTGCGTTTAATCCTTTCCAATAAATCCCTTTTGAATTCAATAGTCTTTATCATAAAAGAACCAGAACAAGAAGTATCGAGCATGGAGCTATTATTAAGAGAAAGCCGAGCATAAATTTTTTGAATTATCATTCTTGAGAGCTCATGATTGGGGCATGAATATAACATTGACCCCAAGCTTGAGCGATGCTTTCTCCTTCGCGAGGCCAAAAAGTACAGATATAATGACGATCACAATGAACCTGGTGCATAGGGTATAACTTCTGATGAAATTCCAACTTCAGACGATTATAGTTCTATGATCCAATATCATCACATAGCCTAAACCATGTCAATGCATCTCCCTTCAAATATAAAGGGAAGACCTTCTTCTTGATAACATCCTCGGGCATACCTGCAAGCTTAAATAATCCACAAACTTCATCCACATAGATTCGGTGTAAATCGGGATGCAGTGTTCCGTCTCGTGTAAAGGGATTATCTAGCAGTTTCTCTATCATACCCGAAGGAATTTCAAAGCAAACATTTTCAGTAGGTGCAGTAGGTTGAGGAGAAACTCTTTGCTCTTCTGGTCGGGGTGAAGATACCCCGAACAAGCCCCTCAAAGGATTATGAGCCATAGTAACAAGTGACAATAAATTTCACCACACTATATAAATTTTTCCTTACCAAAGGCGCTTCACTCCCCGGCAATGGCGCCAGACAAGAGTCTTGATGACCCACAAGTGTAGGGGATCTATCGTAGTCCTTTCGATAAGTAAGAGTGTCGAACCCAACGAGGAGCATAAGGAAATGATAGGCAGTTTTCAGTAAGGTATTTTCTGCAAGCACTGAAAATATAGGTAACAGATAGTTTTGTGATAAGGTAATTGGTAGCAAGTAACAAAAGGTAAAGGTAAATAAGGTGCAGCAAGGTGGCCCAATCCTTTTTCTAACAAAGGACAAGCCTGGACAAACTCTTATATAAAGGAAAGCGCTCCCGAGGACACATGTGAATTACCGCTAAGCTAGTTTTCATCACGATCATCTGATTCGCGTTCGGTACTTTGATAATTTGGTATGTGGGTGGAGCGGTGCTTGGGTGATGTACTTACTTGGACAAGCCTCCCACTTATGATTAACCTCTAATGCAAGCATCCGCAACTACAAAAGAAGTATTAAGGTAAACCTAACCGTAGCATGAAACAAGTGGATCCAAATCAGCCCCTTACGAAGCAACACATAAACTAGGGTTTAAACTTCTGTCACTCTAGCAACCCATCATCTACTTATTACTTCCCAATGCCTTCCTCTAGGCCCAAATAATGGTGAATTGTCATGTAGTCAACGTTCACATGACACCACTAGAGGAGAGACAACATACATCTCATCAAAATATCGAACGGATACCAAATTCACATGACTACTAATAGCAAGACTTTTCCCATATCCTCGGGAACAAAAGTAACTACTCACAAGACATAATATTGTTCATGATCAGAGGGGTATTAATATGCATAATGGATCTGAACATATGATCTTCCACCAAATAAACCAACTAGCATCAACTACAAGGAGTAATCAACACTAGTAGCAACCCACAGGTACCAATCTGAGGTTTGGGTACAAATATTGGATAAAAGAGATGAACTATGGTTTGAGGGGAGATGGTGCTGGTGAAGATGTTGATGAAGATAGCCCTCCCCAAGATGGGAGAGTTGTTGGGGATGACGGCGGTGACGATTTCCCCCTCCCGGAGGGAAGTATCCCCGGCAGAACAACTCAGCCGGAGCCCTAGATTGGTTTCCGCCTTGAGACGGCGGCGTCTGGTCCCGAAAGCCTCCTTATGATTTTTTCCAGGTCAAAAGACCTCATATAGGAGAAGATGGGCATCGGGGGGCCATCGGGGGGCCCACGTGGCAGGGGGGCGCGCCCCCACCCTCGTGGACAGCTGGTGGCCCCCCTGGTAATCTTCTTTCGCCAGATATTTTTTATATTTTTTGAAATGGAGTCCTGTGAAGTTTCGGGGATTTTTGAGTTGTACAGAATAGGTTTCCAGAGTTTGCTCCTTTTCCAGCCCAGAATTCCAGTTGCTGGCATTCTCCCTCTTCATGTAAACCTTGGATAATAAGAGAGAAAAGGCATAAGTATTATGACATAATGTGTAATAACTGCCCATAATGCAATAAATATAAACATATAAGTATGATGCAAAATGGACGTATCAATGCTTTTCGTGAATTTCGCATTATGGACTTGACTCTGAGATAGTAGCTTCTTTCTGTGAATCATTTGCTACTCAAGTTGATCTCCCTAAGGAGAAGTGGTTTAAATATCATCCTCCCATTGAAGTGAAAGTAGTACAACCCATTAGGGTCGAAGAAGAAACTGTTACTTATAATGATAATCCGGTTGTTCCTACTGCTTATATTGAGAAATCACATTTTCCTGTTAGAATAAAGGAACATGCTAAAGCTTCAACCGTAGTCCATAAGAGTCATGTTAGGACACCTACACCCCCTGAACAAATTAAAATTGAACCTAATGTTGCTATGGTTAAGGATCTCTTGGTCGATAATACTTATGGGCAAGTTATTTACTTGGTGAAGCTGCTAGAATTGCCAAACCCGATGGAAAAGATAAGAATAGACAAGTTGTTGGCATGCATGTTATCTCAATCAAAATTTGAGATCGTTGTTATCATGGCTTATGTGATTTGGGTGCTAGTGTAAGTGCTATTCCATTTACTCTTTATCAAGAAATTATGAATGCTATTGCACCTGTTGAGATAGAGGATATTGATGTTACTATTAAGCTTGCTAATAGAGATACTATCTCACCAATTGCGATTGTTAGAGATGTTGAAGTCTTATGTGGGAAAATAAAATATCCTACTGATTTTCTAGTTCTTGGTTCCCCACAAGATGATTTATGTTCTATTATATTTGGTAGACCTTCCTTGAATACGGTGACTGCTAGAATTGACTGTACTAAGGAAACCGTTAGTATTAATTTTGGCGACGTGTCTCATGAGTTCAATTTCTCTAAATTTCGTAGACAACCTCGTGATAAAGAACCACCTAGTCAAGATGAAATTATTGGTCTTGCTTCTATTGTTGTACCTCCTACTGATCCTTTAGAAAAATATTTGCTAGATCATGAAAATGATATGTTCATGAATGAAACGAATGAAATAGATAGAATTTTCTTCGACCAACAACCTATGCTCAAACACAATTTGCCTGTTGAAACCTTAGGAGGTCCTCCTCCACCTAAAGGTGACCCTATGTTTGAATTGAAACAATTACTTGATACAATCAAATATGCTTATCTTGATGAAAATAAAATATATCATGTTATTATTAGTGCTAACCTTTTAGAGCATGAAGAAAAGAGATTATTAAAAACTCCGAGGAAGCACCATGCCGCTATTGGATATACTCTTGATGATCTTAAGGGCATTTATCCTAGTCTATGCTGGCACAAAATTAAGGTGGGACCTGACGCTAAACCAGTTGTTGACCATATAATTATTACAAGTTATAGAATGGTAATTGATTTTAGAAAATCAAACAAAGCTACTAGGAAAGATCATTAACCTTTTCCATTCATCGATCAAATGCTAGAAATACTATCCAAACATACACACTTTTGCTTTCTAGATGGATATTCTGGTTTTTTCCAAATACATGTATCAAAAGAAGATTGAAAAGAACTACTTTTACATGTCCTTTTGGTACTTTTGCTTATAGACGTATGCATTTTGGTTTATGCAATGCACCTGCTACCTTTCAAAGATGTATGACAGCTATATTCTGTGATTTTTGTGAAAAGATTGTTGAGGTTTTCATGGATGATTTTTTCGTTTATGGAACTTCTTTTGATGATTGCTTGAGCAACCTTGATCAAGTGAGATTTGAAGAAACTAATCTTATCTTGAATTGGGAGAAGTGCCACTTTATGGTTAACGAAGGTATTCTCTTGGGGCATAAAATCTCCAAAAGAGGTATTGAAGTTGATAAGGATAAAGTTGATGCTATTGAAAAAATGCCGTGTCCTAAAGATATCAGGGGTATACAAAGTTTCCTTGGTCATGCTGGTTTCTATAGGAGATTTATTAAAGACTTCTCTAAAATTTCTAGGCCTCTTACTAATCTTTTGTAAAAAGATGTTCCTTTGTTTTTGATGATGATTGAGTAGAAGCCTTTGAAATACTTAAGAAAACCTTGCTCTGCACCTATTGTTCAACCACCTGATTGGAACCTACCCTTTGAAATCATGTGTGATGCTAGTGATTACGCTATTGGTGTTGTTTTAGGACAAAGAGTTGATAAGAAATTAAATGTTATCCATTATGCTAGTAAAACTCTAGACAATGCCCAAAGAAATTATTCTACTACTAAAAAGGAATTCTTAGCAGTTGTATTTGCGTGTGATAAACCCAGATCTTATATTGTTGATTCGAAAGTAACTATTCACATTGATCATGCTACTATTAAATACCTTATGGAAAAGAAAGATGCTAAACCTAGACTTATTAGATGGGTTCTTTTGCTGTGGGAATTTGACTTGCATATCATAGATAGAAAAGGAGCTGAGAACCCCATAGCAGACAACTTGTCTAGGCTAGAGAATATTCTTGATGACCCACTACCTACTGATGATAGCTTTCCTGATGAACAATTAGCAGTCATAAATACTTCTCGTAGCATTCCATGGTATGCAGATTATGCCCATTATATTGTTGCTAAATTTATACCACCGAGTTTTACAGACCAACAAAAGAAAAGGTTTTCTATGATTTAAGACATTACTACTAGGATGACCCACACCTTTATAAAGAAGGAGTAGATGGTGTTATTAGACGTTGTGTACCTGAGCATGAACAGGAACAAATCCTACGCAAGTGTCATTCCGAGGCCTACGGAGGACACCATGTGGGAGATAGAACGACACACAAGGTATTACAATCCAGTTTTTATTGGCCTACTCTCTTTAAAGATGCTCGTGAGTTTGTTTTGTCTTGTGATGAATGTCAAAGAATTGGTAATATTAGTAGACGTTAGGAAATGCCTATGAATTATTCACTTGTTATTGAACCATTTGATGTTTGGGCTTTGATTTCATGGGACCTTTTCCATCCTCTAATGGGTCTACACATATTTTAGTTGTTGTTGATTATGTTACTAAGTGGGTAGAAGCTATTCCAACTGGTAGTGTTGATCATAATTCTTCTACTAAAATGCTTAAAGAAGTTATTTTCCCCAGGTTTGGTGTCCCTAGATATTTAATGATTGATGGTGGTTCACACTTTATTCAAGGCGCTTTTTGTAAATTGCTTGCTAAATATGATGTCAACCATAGAATTGCATCTCCTTATCACCCTTAATCAAGTGGTCAAGTAGGATTAAGCAATAGAGAGATAAATTGATCTTGCCAAAGATTGTTAATAGATCTAGGAAGAATTGGTCTCAAAAACTCAATGATTCATTATAGGCTTATAGAACTGCTTACAAAAATAATATGGACATGTCTCTGTATAAAATGGTTTATGGAAAAGCATGTCACTTACCTCTTAAACTGAAACATAAAGCTTATTGGGCAATTAAGGAGCTCAACTATGATTTCAAACTTGCCGGTGAAAATAGGCTATTTGATATTAGCTCACTTGATGAATGGAGAACCCAAGCCTATGAAAATGCCAAATTATTCAAAGAAAAGGTTAAAAGATGGCATGACAAAATAATACAAAAACAGGAATTTAATGTAGGTGACCAAGTCTTGCTATACAATTCTCGTTCAAGATTTTTTTGCAGGGAAGCTTTTCTCTAAATGGGAAAGACCTTACACTATCTAAGAGGTTTATCGTTCCGGCATTATCAAGATCAACAACGCCGCATGCAATAACCCGATGAAAGATCATGGATGTCGCCTAGAGGGGGGTGAATAGGCACTTTAAAAATAATTTAGGTTTAGGCTTGAACAAATGTAGAATAAACCTAGCAGTTAATTTGTCAAGCACAAAACCTACACCAACTAGGCTCACCTATGTGCACCAACAACTTATGCTAAGAAAAATAAACAACTAGGTGATAGCAAGATATATGACAAGAAACAATGTTGCTATCACAAAGTAAAGGCATAAGTAAAGGGCTCGAGTAAGAGATAACCATGGCACGCTGAGACGACGATGTATCCCGAAGTTCACACCCTTGCGGATGCTAATCTCCGTTTGGAGCGGTGTGGAGGCACAATGCTCCCCAAGAAGCCACTAGGGCCACTGTAATCTCCTCACGCCCTCGCACAATGCAAGATACCGTGATTCCACTAAGGGACCCTTGAGGGCGGCCACCGAACCCATACAAATTGCTCGGGGCGATCTCCACAACGCAATTGGAGACCCCGACACTTGCCCGGAGCTTTACACCACAATGACTGAGCTCTGAACACCACCAAGGTTGGGGATATCTCCACAACTTAATTGGAGGATCCCAACGACACCACAAAGCTTCACCACAATGGAATATGGCTCCGATGTGACCTCAACCATCTAGGGCGCCCAAGCACCCAAGAGGAACAAGCTCAAGGGTAACAAGCACCCAAGAGTAATAAGCTTCTTAACTTCACTGCCACGTATCACCGTGGAGAACTCAAACCGATGCACCGAATGCAATGGCAAAGGCACACGGAGTGCCCAAGTCCTTCTCTCCCAAATCCCACCAAAGCAACAAATGCTAGGGAGGAAAATGAGAGGAAGAACGAAGAAGAGAACAAGAAGAACTCCAAGATCTATATCCAAAGGGTTCCCCTCACATAAAGAAGAAAGTGATTGGAGGAAACATAGATCTAGATCTCCTCTGTCTTTCCCCCCCAAAACTAGCAAGAATCCATGGAGGTATTGAGAGATAGCAAGCTCGAAGAAGGTCAACAATGGGGGAAGAACACGAGCTCAAGAGATAAGGTTCAATGGGGAAGAAGACCCCCTTCTATAGGAGGGGGGAAATCCAACTGTTATCCCCTCTCTCAGCCTGCACGACGCGGTACCACTGCACACCGCCGCGGTACTACCGCAGAGGGCTGTGGTACTACTGCTGAAGGTTGCGGTACTATCGCTTGCGCGACAGAGTCCAGACGAGGGCTTGTTGCACCGGGCAATGAGCGGTAGAACCGCTGGAGCGGTACTACCGCACGCGCCTACGGTACTAGCGTAAGGCAAGTGTCAACTGGCCTGTAAAAAATGCAAGGAAGTCATAAATTACTTCCATGACAACTTTTGCTGAGGTTGGCTGGCGAAAGTCCGGCACGGTAGTACCGGACAGGAGTCGCGGTACTAGCGCATGAGGGTGGATGTAAAAAATTACATCCGCGCCTACTTCCGCATGCGTTTGCGTCAGGGCTGGGGGCAGCGGTACTACCGCTCACTAGGAGCGGGACTACCGATGACTCCTGCGGTACTACCGCTGACTTGAGCAGTACTACCGCACACCACCGAGGCTTTATCACTTGGTTGCCTTCATATCACAGCTAAAGACAACAGAAGGATGCAATAAAACTAGAACTGTCATAACTTCTGCAAATGAGCTCCGAATTGAGCGAACTCAAGCTTGTTGGATAGAGGAAGACGTGTAGCCTAGAATATAGAGGAGTGAATCCTCCATCAGAGAAGAACCGACATAACCTCCAACATCGAAAACATCATAGAAGGTGCATGTGAACTCCGTTTTTGATGAACTCGAGCTTGTCATCAAGATGACCATAAGCTCTAAGGCCCACAAAGAGAACCGGCAAAAACCCCAACATCGAAAACATCATAGAAGATGCATGTGAGCTCTGTTTTTGATGTACTCGAGCTTGTCATGAAAATGACCATAAGCTCCAAATCTCACAAGGAGAAGAACCAAACAAGAACCAACAAAGATGATGCAAGGATGCAATGGTTTGAGCTCTCTACGAATGATACGATCAAGCTACTCATCCCCCCCCCCTTGATAGTATGGCAATCGATCATATAACCCGGTCTCCCAACTACCACCATGAGACCTGTAAAAATAGAAAACCAATCAAGTGCAAACCTTTGCCTTGCACAAAGCCCACTTGAGCTAGATGATGACGTTCTTGACTTTCTCAAGTTGGACCACATTTCTTGATTGTGTTGGCTCGGAGAAGACTAGTTGATTGCTCCCCCATACTCCACTATGGGTGAGCCACTCTTTGGCACATCTTCACAAGTCCAATGCCACCACAATGGACGGCAAGCTTCAAGCATATGATCTCTTCGTGATGATCCACTTGAACTTGCACAACGCAACCTAACCCCACAAAGAACTCTCACGAAGACCATGGGTTAGTACACAAAGCATAATTGACAATGCTTACCATACCATAGGATCACTTGATCCCTTTCGGTACATCTTCTATGCTTTGTGTGTTGATCAACTTGATTCACTCTTTGACTTAGTCTTGATCAACCTCTCACGTGACCAATCTTTAGGTAATTCCTTGAATAGCACCTTGGTCAACACAAACTCTCGTTGAAACCAACAAATGGACTCCAAGAAAAACCTATGGACAAATCCTTCAAATATAACTCAAGGAAACCATTAGTCCATAGAGATTGTCATCAATTACCAAAACCACACATGGGGGCACCTCATGTCCTTTCACCCGAGAGTGGTAAACGGGCAAATGATCAAACATTATATCTCAGGAACTCCCATAAATATTGACACCAATGTTATTGATACCATAACACCGGAGGAGTACATAAGGGAAACTTTCCAGCACGTTCAGAACCCTGAAAAGGAGTATGTATGTGGTATGGTAAGTAAACTGACTCCAAACACTTTCCGAAGTCAATTTATGTCCGTTTTGGAATATTTAAAAATTTAGGAAAATAAAAAGTAGTTTGAAAAGCACACGAGGAGGCGACAAGCCGTGGGGGCGCGCCCTACCCCCTGGGCGCGCCTCCTAGGCTTGTGGCCACCTCGTGTGCCCTCTGGACTCCGTTTTCTCCTAGAATATCTATTTTGGTAGGTAGAAATTCATTATATAATCGCTTGAAGGTTTTGACCACCGTATCACTTCAATATTACCTTTTCTTGTTTCGAGCTGTTTTTCTGACAGATCTAGATCGCCATGACATCCCCAAGTGCCTCCAAGGACAAGTTCTATGAGAAGGACATCAACCCCTACATCTGCGAGGTGTTGAAACACCCTCAAACCATGGAGCCGTATGATACGTCCATTTTGCATCATGCTTATAAGTTGATATTTATTGCATTATGGGTTGTTCATACATGTTTTGTCACAATACTTATGCCTTTTCTCTCTTATTTTGCAAGGTTTACATGAAGAGGGAGAATGCCGGCAGATGGAATTCTGGGCTGAAAAAGGAGCAAACTCTGGAAACCTATTCTGCACAACTCCAAAAGCCCTGAAACTCCACAGAACATCGTTTCGGAAAATATAAAAAATATCTGGCGAAAGAAACCCACGAGGGGGGCCACTGGCTGGCCTCGAGGGTGGGGGGCGTGCCCCCCTTCCCAGGGTGCGCCCCCTGCCTCGAGGGCCATCCAACAGGCCCACGGTGCTCACCTTCTCCTATATGAAGTGTTTTGACCTGGAAAAAATCAGAAGGAGGTTTTCGGGACCAGACGCCGCCGTCTCGAGGCGGAACCGAGGAGGAAACCAATCTAGGGCTCCAGGAGAGCTGTTCTGCCGGGGATACTTCCCTCCGGGAGGGGGAAATCGTCACCGCCGTCATCAGCAACAACTCTCCCATCTTGGGGAGGGCTATCTTCATCAACAGCTTCACCAGCACCATCTCCTCTCAAACCCTAGTTCATCTCTCGTATCCAATCTTTGTACCCAAACCTCAGATTGGTACCTGTGGGTTGCTAGTAGTGTTGATTACTCCTTGTAGTTGATGCTAGTTGGTTTATTTGGTGGAAGATCATATGTTCAGATCCATTATGCATATTAATACCCCTCTAATCATGAACAATATTATGTCTCGTGAGTAGTTACTTTGGTTCCCGAGGACATGGGAGAAGTCTTGCTATTAGTAGTCATGTGAATTTGGTCTTCGTTCGATATTTTGATGAGATGTATGTTGTCTCTCCTCTAGTGGTGTCATGTGAACGTCGACTACATGACACTTCACCATTATTTGGGCCTAGAGGAAGGCATTGGGAAGTAATAAGTAGATGATGGGTTGCTAGAGTGATAGAAGGTTAAACCCTAGTTTATGTGTTGCTTCGTAAGGGGCTGATTTGGATCCATATGTTCCAGGCTATGGTTAGGTTTACCTTAATACTTGTTTTGTAGTTGCGGATGCTTGCATTAGAGGTTAATCACAAGTAGGAGGCTTGTCCAAGTAAGGACAACACCCAAGCACCGGTCCACCCACATACCAAATTATCAATGTACCGAACGCAAATCAGATGATCGTGATGAAAACTAGCTTGACGATAATTCCCATGTGTCCTCGGGAGCGCTTTCCTTTATATAAGAGTTTGTCCAGGCTTGTCCTTTGCTACAAAAAGGATTGGTCCACCTTGCTGCACCTATTTACTTTTACCTTTTGTCACTTGCTACCAATTATCTTATCACAAAACTATCTGTTACCTATAATTTCAGTGCTTGCAGAAAATACCTTACTGAAAACTGCCTATCATTTCCTTCTGCTCCTCGTTGGGTTCGACACTCTTACTTATTGAAAGGACTATGATAGATCCCCGACACTTGTGGGTCATCACTGTATGAGGGGGTGCTTCACATCCGGGATGTTCAAGGGCCCAGGTGTTGGGGAACGTAGCATGCAATTTCAAAAAAAAAATCCTACGCTCACGCAAGATATATCTAGGAGATGCATAGCAACGAGACGGGAGAGTGCATCTACGTACCCTCATAGGCCGAAAGCGGAAGCGTTATGTTAACGCAATTGATGTAGTCGAACATATTCACGATCTAACAGATCCAAGTACCGAACATACGGCACCTTCGTGTTCAGCACACGTTCAACACGCTGACGTCCCACGAGCTCTTGATCAAGAAGATGCTCGAGGGAGAGTTCTGTCAGCACGACGGTATGGCGACGGTGTTGGTGATGTGATCTTTGCAGGGCTTCGCTTAAGCACCACGACAATATGATCTGAGGTGTAACCTGTGGAGGGGGGCACCGCACACGGCTAAGAGAAACTTGTGTGTCCTTGGGGTGCCTCCCTCCCCACGTATATAAAGGAGGAGGAGGAGACCAACGGGCCCTAGGGGCGCGGCAATAAGGGAGTCCTACTAGGACTTCCTAGTCCTAGTAGGATTCCTCTCGAAGGAAGAGAGGGGGAAGGGAGGAGAGTTAGAGAAGGAGAAGGAAAGGGGGGAGCCGCCCCCTTCCCCTAGTCCTATTCGAACTGCCATGCGGGGGGCACCCCTTGCGGCCCTCCTCTCTCCACTAAGGCCCATAAGTTCCCCTGGGGGTTCCGATAACTCTCCGGCACTCCGATAGTTATCCAAGACCCCTCGAAACTCATACGGTGTCCGAATAACATCGTCCAATATATCATTCTTTATGTCTCAACCATTTCGAGACTCCTCGTAATGTTCGTGATCTCATCCGGGACACCGAACAACCTTCGGTCACCAAAAACTCATAACTCATAATACAAACCATCATCGAGCGTGAACCGTGCGGACCCTACGGGTTTGAGAACTATGTAGACATGACCGAGACACATCTCCAGTCAATAACCAAGAGCGGAACCTGGATGCTCATATTGGCTCCTACATATTCTACAAAGATCTTTTGTCGGTCAAACCGCATAACAACATACGTTGTTCCCTTTGTCATCGGTATGTGATAACCCACAAGTGTAGGGGATCGCAACAGTTTTCGAGGGTAAAGTATTAAACCCAAATTTGTTGATTCGACACAAGGGGAGCCAAAGAATACTCTTAAGTATTAGCAACTGAGTTGTCAATTCAGCCACACCTGGAAACTTAGTATCTGCAGCAAGATAGTTTAGTAGCACAGTAATATGATAGTGGTGGTAGCAGCAATAAAAGTAAAGATAGTGTTTTTCTAGTTTTTGTGATAATAGCAAGGAAAAGTAAATAAGCGACAAGCAATATAGGTAAAGCTCGTAGGCATTGGATCGGTGATGGGAAATTATGTTGGATGCAATTCATCATGTAGAAGTTATAACCTAGGGTGACACAGAACTAGATGCAGTTCATCAATGCTATGTAGGCATGTATTCCGAATATAGTCATACGTGCTTATGGAAAAGAACTTGCATGACATCTTTTGGCCTACCCTCCCGTGGCAGCGGGGTCCTATTGGAAACTAAGGGATATTAAGGCCTCCTTTTAATAGAGTACCGGACCAAAGCATTAACACATAGTGAATACATGAACTCCTCAAACTATGGTCATCACCGGGAGTGGTCCCGATTATTGTTGCTTCGGGGTTGCCGGATCATAACACATAGTAGGTGACTATAGACTTGCAAGATAGGATCAAGAACACACATATATTCCTGAAAACATAATAGGTTCAGATCTGAAATCATGGCACTCGGGCCCTAGTGACAAGCATTAAGCATAGCAAAGTCATAGCAACATCAATCTCAGAACATAGTGGATACTAGGGATCAAACCCTAACAAAACTAACTCGATTACATGATAGATCCCATCTAACCCATCACCGTCCAGCAAGCCTACGATGGAATTACTCACGCACAGCGGTGAGCATCATGGAATTGGTGATGGAGGAAGGTTGATGATGACGATGGCGACGATCTCCACTCTCCGGAGCCCCGAACGGACTCCAGATCAGCCCTCCCGAGAGATATTAGGGCTTGGCGGCGGCTTTGTCTCGTAAAACGCGATAATTCTTTCTCCTTGATTTTTGTCTCCACGGAACGGAATATATAGGACCTGGGGATATGTCGTTGGGGCATCGGGGTGCCCTCGAGGCAGGGGGCGTGCCCTGGGAAGGGGGGCGCGCCCCCCACCCTCGAGGACAGCCCGTGGGCCCCCTGGTGTGGATCTTCTTGCAGGTATTTTTTATATTTTCTGAAATAAATCTCCGTTGATTTTCAGGCGATTCCGAGAACTTTTTATTTCTGCACAAAAACAACACCATGGCAGTTCTGCTGAAAACAGCGTCAGTCCGGGTTAGTTCCATTCAAATCATGCAAATTAGAGTCCAAAACAAGGGCAAAAGTGTTTGGAAAAGTAGATATGTTGAAGACGTATCAACTCCCCCAAGCTTAAACATTTGCTTGTCCTCAAGCAATTCAGTTGATAAACTGAAAGTGATAAAGAAAAACTTTGACAAACTCTGTTTGCTCTTGTTGTTGTAAATATGTAAGCTAGCATTCAGGTTTTCAACAAGGTAATGAACTAATCACATTCACAATAACTTTCAGGTCTCAAGACTACTTACATCAATAGCATAATCAACTAGCGAGCAATAATAATAAACCTCGGATGACAACACTTCTCAAAACAATCATGACATGATATAACCGGATGGTATCTCGCTAGCCCTTTCTGAGACCGCAAAACATAAATGCAGAGCACCTTTAAAGATCAAGGACTGATAGACATTGTAATTCATGGTAAAAGAGATCCAGTCATGATCATACTCAATGCAAATTAATAGTAATACATTCAACGACAGAGGTGCTCTCCTACTGGTGCTTTTTGATAAGAGGATGATGACTCTGCATAAAAGTAAATAGGTAGGCCCTTCGCAGAGGGAAGCAGGGATTTGTAGAGGTGCGAGAGCTCGATTTTAAAATAGAGATTGAATAATATTTTGAGCGGTATACTTTCATTGTCAACATAACAACCAAGAATCTCGATATCTCCCATGCTACGCACATTATAGGCGGTTCCCAAATAGAATGGTAAAGTTTATACTCCCCCAACCACCAACAAGCACACTCCACGGCGAGCCGAATCCACGGGTTACCGTCCAAACAAGCAACAGCGCTGGGGGAGTTTTTTTAATTATTATGATTTTGAGCATGGGACTAGGCATCCCGGTTACCAGCCATTTTCTCGTGAATGATGAGTGGAATCCACTCATCGAGAGAATAACCCACCTAGCATGGAAGATATAGACAGCCCTAGTTGATACATGAGTTGTTCGAGCATACAAAACATAATTTCATTTGAAGGTTTAGAGTTTGGCACATACAAATTTACTTGGAACGACAGGTAAATACCGCATAAAGGAATGTATAGTGGACTCATATGGAATAACTTTGGGGTCTATGGAAGTGGATGCACAAGCAGTATTCCCGCTTAGTACATGTGAAGGCTAGAAGGAGACTGGGAAGCGACCAGCTAGAGAGCAACAACGGTCATGAACATGCATTAAAATTAATCAACAATGAATGCAAGCATGAGTAGGATATAAATCACCATGAACATAAATATCGTGAAGGCTATGTTGATTTGTTTCAACAACATGCATGAACATGTGCCAAGTCAAGTCACCTAAATCGTTCAGAGGAGGATACCACCCATCATACCACATCACAACCATTTTAATATCATGTTGGCACGCAAGATAGACCATTATAAACTCTCAGCTAATTAAGCATGGCATAAGCAGCTATGATCTCTAATTGTCATTACAAACATGTTTCATTCATAACAAGCTGAATCAGGAACGACGAGTTGTCATATTTACAAAAACAAGAGAGGTCGAGTTCATACCAGCTTTTCTCATCTCAATTAGTTCATCATATATCATCCCTATTGCCTTTCACTCGCACGACCGAACGGTGTGGATAATAATAATAGTGCACGTGCATTGGACTAAGCAGGAATCTGCAGGCATTTAATACGAGAGAGAAGACAAGGTAATATGGCTCAAGATTAAATCAACAACAAAGCATATGAGAGCCACTAAGCATTTTCAATCATGGTCTTCTACTCTTAACCCCTAAAGAAAAGAAAAGAAACAATTTACACGGGAAAGCTCCCAACAAGCAAAAGAAGAACGGGAAATCTTTTTGGGTTTTCATTTTAGTTACTACTACAGGCAAAGAAAGTAAACTAGCTAGAAGCTACAACTAATTTTTGTTTGTTTTTCTGGGGTTTTCTAGCACATAAGAAAAAGACTAAGAAAAAGAAATTTAACTAAGCATGGATGGTACAGTGAAAGAGTGTGAGCACCAACAACTAGAATAAGTGTGTGAACATGAATGTAAGTCGGTGAGAAACACATACTCCCCCAAGCTTAGGCTTTTGGCTGAAGTTGGTCTATGGCCAGTACTGGCCTGACGGATATCCAAAGTTGTAGTTGGGGTCGTACTGAGATGCAGCAGATGCTGCCTGCTGAACTGCAGCTCGAAGGCGGGCTGCCTCCGTCATGTTGTGATGGGCATTCGCCTCCTCCATAGTTATAGTGTATCTCCCCTTTTCCTGAAAGTTAAACAAAGTGGGGGCAGGAAGAACAATAGGGATGGCATGTTGCCGGTTAAAGATTAGTCGATATTTGAGAGTTTGATTATCCCACTCTATAAACCGGTGACTGGCCATAGCATTACAGTCTAAAAAGGCAGGAGGTAAAGGGTCATTATACGGGTGCACAAATACACCAAGGTAGCGGGCTATGCGAGTAGCATAGATCCCACCAAATAAATCTCCATACAAACCATTATGGTGTAGTCTACGTGCAACAATAGCTCCCAGATTATATTGCCTATCACCTAGTACAACGCTCCTAAGAACGCTAAAATCAGGGACACACATGTGACAAGCCTCATCTTTACCGTTTAAGCATCTACCGATAAAGAGAGGAAAGTAATGAATAGCAGGAAAATGTATGCTCCTAGTGGTGGCTTGTGTGATGTCCCTGGATTCCCCCACTGTAATACTAGCTAGGAATTCTCTAAATTCAGATTTACGAGGATCACTCATACTGCCTCACTGTGGGAGCTTGCAGGCTTCATTAAAACCCTCTAAGTCCATGGTATAAGATTTATCATATAGATCAAACAAGACAGTGTGATAATTACGTGAATATGAAAATTTAAACCTTCTCACAAAGCTATCAGTCAAGCCACAGTATTGGAGGCACTTATCTTACATGAAGTCGCCGAGGTCAGCGTTACGCACATATGCGTAAAATTCGTCTTTGATGCCCGATTGACTCATAAATTCATCCGACGGCCATTCACAAGGCTGTACATCAGCATCCCTCGGCGGTTCATCTCGGGCTCACGGAACGCAAGCCTCGGTCCTTGCTTCCTTGAAGGACCACCTTGGAAGTTTTTCCTAGACATTTTTATGAAATTTTCTGAAATTTTTAGTAACTCACAATAAAAGTTAACCAAACTCAACAAGATTGATAGCAACAACTCCTATAAGTGCCTAAAAGCTATATCATGCATTAGAACTACTTGGGACCAAGAAAAATTATCATGCAAGCTCAAGAACAAGGTCACCACAGCAGCATAAATTTGCAACAAATAAAGCACTAGAACAAAAACTAATTGGACCAATGGAGGAGTCACATAACAAGGAACAATCTTCCCAAACAGTTTGGTGAATGGTGCTTTGAGCAAGGAGATCGAAAATGGCAGCAAAACAAGCTAGAACTCGGGTTTGAGCTGGTTGGGGATTTTTTTGGAGGAATAAGAAGAGCATGGGTGAAAGGATAAGTGGAGGGGGGGCACGTGGGGCCCTCGAGGCAGGGGGGCGCCCTGTGAAGGGGGTCGCACCATGTGCCCTCGAGGCCACGTGCTGGCTCCCCTCGTTGTGTGTTCAGTGCCATATTTTCTCAAATATTCTAGAAAAAATCATATTTCATTTTCATGGCATTTGGAGAACTATTATTTTCGGGGTATTTTTTTATTGCACGGATAAGTCTGGAAACAGACAGATAATGCTAATTTTCTTTTATTTAACCTAATTAACAGAAAGTAAAAGGAGGGTACAGAAGGTTTGTGCTATCTAGATTCACCTATCCCATGCTCATCAAAAGAAATCCATTAACAAGGTTGATCAGGTCTTGTTAATAAACTCTTTCCGAGTAACATGAAACCGGAGAATTTTCGAATAACACTATGTTGCCTCAATGGGGATATGTATGTCCCCAACAATAAGTATGTCATATGCCTTCTTGATAGTAGGAATAGGAAACTCAAAACCTTCAATAGTGATGGTTGAAGTTTTTCCAATATAATTGATACTGAAGACCTGAGGTTGTTTCCTCGGAAAGTGCACCATATGCTCATTACCATTGACATGAAAAGTGACATTGCCTTTGTTGCAATCAATAACATCCCCTGCAGTATTCAGAAAAGGTCTTCCAAGAATAATAGACATACTATCATCCTCGGGAATATCAAGTATAATAAAGTCTGTTAGAATAGTAGCATTTGCAACTATAACAGGCACATCCTCACAAATACCGACGGGTATAGCAGTTGATTTATCGGCCATTTGCAAAGATATTTCAGTAGGTGTCAACTTACTCAAGTCAAGTCTACGATATAAAGAGAGATTCATAACGCTAACACCAGCTCCAAGATCACACAAAGCATTTTTAGCATAGTTTCTCTTAATGGATCAAGGTATAGTCGGTACTCCTGGATCTCTTAATTTCTTAGGCATTCCACCCTCAAAAGTGTAATTGGCAAGCATAGTGGATATTTCTACATCAGGTATCTTTATTTTGTTGGTAATAATATCTTTCATATACTTAGCATAAGGATTTGTTTTAAGCACATGAGTCAAACACATATGCAAAAAGATAGGTCTAATCATTTCAGCGAAGCGCTCAAAATCTTCATCATCCCTTTTATTGGATGGTTTCGGAGGAAAAGGCATGGGTTCTGAACCCATGGTTCTCCTTCCCTATCGTGCTTCCTAGCAACAAAGTCTCTCTTATCATAACGTTGATTCTTTGATTATGGGTTATCAAGATCAACATCAGGTTCAATCTCTACATCATTATCATTGCTAGGTTGAGCATCATCATGATCATCATTATTAATATTATTACTAGGTTCGTGTTCATTACCAGATAGTGTCTCAGCATCAGAAACAGATATATCATTGGGATTCTCAGGTGGGTGAGCTACAGGTTCACTAGAAGCATGCAAAGTCCTATCATTTTTCTTTTTCTTCTTCTTAGAAGAACTAGGTGCATCTATATTAGCTCTTTGAGAATTTTGCTCAATTCTCTTAGGGTGGCCTTCAGGATACAGAGGTTCCTGAGTCATTTTACCACCTCTAGTAGCAACTCTAACAGCATAGTCATTGTTCTTACTATTCAATTCATTGATCAAATCATTCCGAGCCTTAAGTACTTGTTCTACTTGAGTGGTGACCATAGAAGCATGTATACTAATGAGTTTCAGTACATCTTTAGCACTAGACAGATAATCACTCAAGCATTCAATCATATGAGCATTGTGTTGTAATTGTCTACCAACATAAGCATTGAAGTTTTCTTGTTTCACAATGAAATTGACAAACTCATCTAAGCATTGGCTAGCAGACTTATAACGAGGAATATCACCTTCATCAAATTTATAAAGAGAATTTACCTTTACTACCTGTGTCGGGTTATCAAGACCATGTATTTCTTCAATAGGCGATAAATTCTTAACATCTTCAGCTTTAATACCTTTTTCTTTCATAGATTTCTTTGCCTCTTGCATGTCTTCAGGACTGAGAAATAGAACACCTCTCTTCTTCGGAGTTGACTTAGGGGCTGGTTCAGGAAGTGTCCAATTATTTTCATTGGCTAGCATACTATTCAATAATAATTCAGCTTGTTCCACTATTCTTTCCCTGAAAACACAACCAGCACAACTATCCAGGTGGTCTCTGGAAGCATCGGTTAGTCCATTATAAAAGACATCAAGTATATCATGCATCTCAAGAGGATGATCTGGGAAAGCATTAAGTAACTGGAGAAGCCTCCACCAAGCTTGCGGGAGACTCTCTTCTTTAGTTTGAGCAAAGTTATAAATTTCTCGTAGGGTAGCTTGTTTCTTATGAGCGGGAAAATATTTAGCAGAGAAGTAATACATCATATCCTGGGGACTACGCACACAACCAGGATCAAGAGAATTAAACCAAGTCTTAGCATCACCCTTTAACGATAACGAAAATGACATAAGGATATAGTAGTAGCGAATCTTTTCGTCATTGGTAAACAGGGTGGCTATATCATTCAACTTGGTAAGATGTGCCACAACAGTTTCAGACTCATAGCCATGGAAAGGATCAGATTCAACCAAAGTAATTAACTCAGGATCAACTGAGAATTCATAATCCTTATCAGTGACACATATAGGTGAAGTAGCAAAAGCAGGGTCATGTTTCATTCAAGCATTCAAGGACTTTTCTTTCAGCTTAGCTAATAACTTCTTAAGATCATATCTATCATTGCAAGCAAGAAAGTCTCTAGCAGTTTCTTCATCCATAACATAACCCTCAGGCACAACAGGCAATTCATATCTATTGGGAGTAGTTTCATCATCACTTTCATAAATATCATCAACCTTTGCACTCTCCCTAACCTTAGCAATTTGTTCATCTAGAAATTCACCTAGTGGCACAGTATCAGGCATAGAGGTAGTTTCATCATACATAGCAGAAGTAGCATCATCAAGAACATACGACATATCAGATTCAATAGCAGGAGTAGGTGTCGCAAGTTTACTCATAACAGAAGGAGAATCAAGTGCAGAGCTAGATGGCAGTTCCTTACCTCCCCTCGTAGTTGAGGGTAAGATCTTGGTTTTTGAGTCCTTCAAATTCTTCATAGTGATAAGCAGATATAAATCCCAAGTGACTTAAAGAATAGAGCTATGCTCCCTGGCAACGGCGCCAGAAAATAGTCTTGATAACCCACAAGTGTAGGGGATCTCAACAGTTTTCGAGGGTAAAGTATTAAACCCAAATTTTTTGATTCGACACAAGGGGAGCCAAAGAATACTCTTAAGTATTAGCAATTGAGTTGTCAATTCAGCCACACCTGGAAACTTAGTATCTACAGCAAGATAGTTTAGTAGCATAGTAATATGATAGTGGTGGCAGCAGCAATAAAAGTAAAGATAGTGTTTTTGTAGTTTTTGTGATAATAGCAAGGAAAAGTAAATAAACGACAAGCAATATAGGTAAAGCTCATAGGCATTGGATCGGTGATGGGAAATTACATTGGATGCAATTCATCATGTAGAAGTTATAACCTAGGGTGACACAGAACTAGCTGCAGTTCATCAATGCAATGTAGGCATGTATTCCGAATATAGTCATACGTGCTTATGGAAAAGAACTTGCATGACATCTTTTGTCCTACCCTCCCATGGCAGCGGGGTCCTATTGGAAACTAAGGGATATTAAGGCCTCCTTTTAATAGAGTACCGAACCAAAGCATTAACACATAGTGAATACATGAACTCCTCAAACTATGGTCATCACCGGGAGTGGTCCCGATTATTGTCACTTCGGGGTTGCCGGATCATAACACATAGTAGGTGACTATAGACTTGAAAGATAGGATCAAGAACACACATATATTCATGAAAACATAATAGGCTCAGATCTGAAATCATGGCACTCAGGCCCTAGTGACAAGCATTAAGCATAGCAAAGTCATATCAACATCAATCTCAGAACATAGTGGATACTAGGGATCAAACCCTAACAAAACTAACTCGATTACATGATAGATCCCATCCAACCCATCACCGTCCAGCAAGCCTACGATGGAATTACTCATGCACGGCGGTGAGCATCATGGAATTGGTGATGGAGGAAGGTTGATGATGACGATGGCGACGATCTCCACTCTCCGGAGCCCCGAACGGACTCCGGATCAGCCCTCTTGAGAGAGATTAGGGCTTGGCGGCGGCTCCGTCTCGTAAAACGCGATAATTCTTTCTCCTTGATTTTTTTTCTCCACGAAACGGAATATATAGGACCTAGGGATACGTCGGTGGGGCATCGGGGTACCCTCGAGGCAGGGGGCGAGCCCTGGGAAGGGGGCACGCCCCCCACCCTCGAGGACAGCCCGTGGGCCCCCAGTGTGGATCTTCTTGCAGATATTTTTTATATTTTCCGAAATAAATCTCCGTTGATTTTCAGGCGATTCCAAGAACTTTTTATTTCTGCACAAAAACAACACCATGGCAGTTCTGCTGAAAACAGCGTCAGTACGGGTTAGTTCCATTCAAATCATGCAAGTTAGAGTCCAAAACAAGGGCAAAAGTGTTTGGAAAAGTAGATACGTTGGAGACGTATCAGTATGCTACTTGCCCGAGATTCGATCATCGGTATCTTCATACCTAGTTCAATCTCGTTACCGGCAAGTCTCTTTACTTGTTCTGTAATACATCATCTCGTGACTAACTCATTAGTCATTTGCTTGCAAGGCTTATTATGATGTGTATTACTGAGAGGGCCTAGAGATACCTCTCCGACACTCAGAGTTACAAATCCTATTCTCGATCTATGCCATCTCAACAGACACCTTTGGAGACACCTGTAGAGCATCTTTATAATCGCCTAGTTACGTTGTGACATTTGATAGAACACAAGGTGTTCCTCCGGTATTCGGGAGTTGCATGATCTCATAGTCAGAGGAACATGTATAAGTCATGAAGAAAGCAATATCAATAAAACTAAATGACCATAATGCTAAGCTAATGGATGAGTCTTGTCCATCACATAATTCTCCTAATGATGTGATCCCGTTCATAAAATAACAACACATGTCTATGGTTAGGAAACTTAACCATCTTTGATTAACGAGCTAGTGTAGTAGAGGCATACTAGGGACACTCTGTTTTGTCTATGTATTCACACATGTATCAAGTTTCCGGTTAATACAATTGTAGCATGAATAAAAAACATTTATCATGATATATAAGGAAATAAAAATGACAACTTTATTATTGCCTCTAGGGCATATTTGCTTCAGTCTCCCACTTGCACTAGAGTCAATAATCTAGATTACATAGTAAAGATTCTAACACCCATGGAGTCTTGGTGTTGATCATGTTTTGCTCGTGGAAGAGGCTTAGTCAACGGGTCTGAGACATTCAGATCCGTATGTATTTTGCAAATTTCTATGTCTCCCTCCTTGACTTGATCGCGGATGGAGTTGAAGCGTCTCTTGATGTGTTTGGTTCTCTTGTGAAACCTGGATTCCTTCAACAAGGCTATTGCTCTAGTGTTGTCACAAAAGATTTTCATTGGACCCAATGCACTAGGTATTACACCTAGATCGAATATGAACTCCTTCATCCAGACTCCTTCATTTGCTGCTTCCGAAGAAGCTATGTACTCCGCATCACATGTAGATCCCGCCATGACGCTCTGCTTGGAACTTCACCAACTGACAGCTCCACCGTTCAACAAAAATACGTATCCGGTTTGTAACTTAGAATCGTCCGGATCAGTGTCAAAGCTTGCATCGACATAACCGTTTACGACGAGCTCTTTGTTACCTCCATAAACAAGAAACATATCCTTCATCTTTTTTAGGTATTTCAGGATGTTCTTGACCGATGTCCAGTGATCCACTCCTGGATTACTTTGGTACCTCCCTACTAGACTTATAGCAAGGCACACATCAGGTCGGTACACAACAATGCATACATGATAGAACCTATGGCTGAAGCATAGGTAATGACTTTCATTTTCTCTCTATCTTTTGTAGTGGTCGGGCATTGACTCTGACTCACCTTCACACCTTGTAACACAGGCAAGAACCCTTTCTTTGACTGATCCATTTTGAACTTCTTCAAAACTTTATCAAGGTATGTGCTTTGTGAAAGTCCAATAAGCATCTTGATCTATCTCTATAGATCTTGATGCCCAATATATAAGCAGCTTCACCGAGGTCTTTCATTGAAAAATTCTTATTCAAGTATCCTTTTATGCTATACAGAAATTCTACATAATTTCCAATCAACAATATGTCATCCACATATAATATCAGAAATGCTACAGAGCTCCCACTCACTTGCTTGTAAATACAGGCTTCTCCAAAAGTATGTATGAAATGATATGCTTTGATCACCTCATCAAAGCGTATATTCCAACTCCGAGATGCTTGCACCAGTCCATAGATGGATCGATGGAGCTTGCACACTTTGTTAGCACCTTTAGGATCGACGAAACCTTCTGGTTGCATCATATACAACTCTTCTTTGAGATATCCATTAAGGAATGCAGTTTTGACATCTTAAAGGATCGATATGGTTGACTAGAGGGGGGTGAATAGGCAACTACCAATTTTTAGCTTTTCTTTACCAAATTAAACTAAGCATCAAGATAGGTTGTCTAGA
Organism: Secale cereale; assembly: GCA_902687465.1. Lineage (NCBI taxonomy): Eukaryota > Viridiplantae > Streptophyta > Magnoliopsida > Poales > Poaceae > Secale > Secale cereale. The sequence continues at coordinate 180,732,191 of LR738712.1, read as the reverse complement.
TATGCAACCAGATGGGCAACCTATATGATGCAACAATAACAAGCACACAAGCAAGCTATAGATACAACCCAACAAAAGCTTGCGGGGTCCTCGGGTGTCCGGGCTACATAACATGGGCCGGACTAATGGGCCATGAAGATACAAGATGGAAGACTTTCCCCGTGTCCGGATAGGACTCTCCTTGGCGTGGAAGGCAAGCTTGGCATGCGGATATGAAGATTCCTTTCCCTGTAAACCGACTCTGTATAACCCTAGCCCCCTCCAGTGTCTATATAAGCCAGAGGGTTTAGTCCGTAGAGGCATTCGTAATCATACATAATAGACATCTAGGGTTTAGTCATCACGATCTCGAGGTAGATGAACTCTTGTAACCCCTATACTCATCAAAGTCAAACAAGCAGGAAGTAGGGTATTACCTCCATCAAGAGGGCCCGAACTTGGGTAAAACATCGTGTCCCCTGCCTCCTGTTACCTTCGATCCTTAGACGCATAGTTCGGGACCCCCTACCCGAGATCTACCGGTTTTGACACCGACATTGGTGCTTTCATTGAGAGTTCCACTATGCCGTCGTCGAAAGGCTCGATGGCTTCATCGATCGTCTACAACAATGCTGTTGGGAAGGAGATTTTTCTCCCCGACCAGATTTCGTGTTTGGCGGCTACGCCCTTGGTCGCCAGATCAGTTTTGGAAATTTGAACTATGTCGCTGACATCTGAGGAGACTTGATCTTCCAAAGGTTCGCGGCTCCACCCACCACTCTGGCCTTAGATCCAGAATGCGTAACCAGGTCCGAAGATGGGAGTCTAGAGCCCGCCAGACTATCTGCGGCTATAAAGCTCTACAATGGAAAACTGGAGAGGATAGCGCCATCGGTAGTTATCACAAAGCCGGACTCTTCTCCGGACACTAGCTCCGAACCCCCAGAGTCCTCGTCTTGCGAGCTTGGCCATGAAATTTTGGTCCCTCACTCTTAAACGAGGCTCTGGACTTAATGTGATCCCTTGCCATCACAGAGGAACCGCTTCTGAATTGCACCCAGCCCAGACTAGGGGCTAAAAATAGGGAACTTTACTACCCACCCACCACCCACTTTATAGCCACCTTTGAGGATTTAACTGACATGCTCGATACGCCTCTGAAGACATCGATGGTATAGATGACGATGCCAGAGAGGAGCAGGCCCAAAACCCATCATTCAACGAACACTGGACGGTCACTTCCTCATACGATGTGTACATGGTGGACACACCTAAAGAAGGTGACGACGATGATAAGAAGGATCCAGTCGAGGAAGGGCCTCCTGAGATACTGCCGAAGCGTCGATGTCAGCGGCGCTGCTCTAAATCGCGTCGTGGAAAGGACAGAAATACCGACACAGGAGAAAATGATACTTCGGAACACGCCGAAGAACAATAAGACCCCATCGAACCAACATTCGAACATGATGATCGGGAGGAGGGGCAAGTCGACCCTGACGAGCAAGCAGGGAGCAAAGACTTGGAAGATAGCAACTATCTACCACTCTCTGATGACGACGTGATCCTCGGTGACGAAGATTTTATCGTGCTAGAGGAACCCCTTGAACAAGAACACTTTAAGCGTCGGCTAATAGCCACGGAAAGAAGCCTAAAAAAGAGGCAGCAGCAGCTTCAAGCTGACCAAGAACTGCTCAACGACAGATGATCTAATGTCCTGGCAGCTGAGGAGTACGGCCTTGAATGCCCAACAAAGAGTTACCCGGAGCGTAAGCTGCTAGCCCAGTTCGGCAACGAAGCGCGGGGCCCATACCACCCGCGCATAACGCGGCTGACAAACGTGACCGACCACCACGTGGCCAGGACAGAACGACAACTCAAGTCGAACACCAGCCTGCACGACCTCGCCGTAAGAGCAGAGAAACAACAGCTCGAGGATACACATACGACCTACGATAGGACCTGGTAAATAGAGCGGTTCAGACCAGATCCATTTATGGATCGCGGGGGCATGCCCCGACTCGAGAGGACGGTTACCAATCCTGGCGCGACAAGCAAAACCACGCTTGGGACGAAAACCGCATACGGACTTCATCCGAACTACGTTGTAACGTGGCCCGATATAGAGGTGTCGCACACCCCCTATGCTTCACCGATGAGGTAATGGAGCACCAGTTCCCAGAAGGGTTTAAACCCGTGAAATTGAATCATACGATGGCACAACAGATCTCGCAGTATGGATTGAAGATTTTCTTCTCCACATTCACATGGCTCGCGGTGATGATCTACACGCCATCAAATACCTTCCCCTAAAACTTAAGGGGCCAGCTCGACACTGGTTAAACAGCCTTCCAGAAAACTCTATCGAATGCTAGGAAGACCTGGAGGATGACTTTAGAGACAACTTCCAAGGCACCTATGTTCGGCCTACGGATGCTGATGACCTCAGCCACATTATCCAGTAGCCCGGAGAGTCCGCCAGAAAATTCTGGACTAGGTTTCTCATTAAAAAGAACCAGATTGTCGATTGTCCAGACGTTGAAGCCCTAGCGGCCTTTAAACATATCATTCACGATGAATGGCTCGCCCGACACCTCGGCCAAGAGAAGCCGAAGTCCATGGCAGACCTCACTGTGCTCATGACCCGCTTTTGAGCGGGCGAAGACAATTGGCTAGCCCATAACAGTAATAGTATGAGCGAGCCTGGCACTTCCAAAGCCAGAAATAACAATGGAAGGCCCCGGCGCAACAAACACAAGTGCCACAGCAATAATGAAAACACCGAAGACACGACGGTCATTGCCGGATTCAGTGGCTCCAAGTCCGGTTAGCGGAAGAAGCCATTCAAAAGAAACAGAGAGGGCTCATCCAGCTTGGACCGAATACTCGACCGACCCTACCAGATTCATGGCACCCCCGACAAACTCGCCAACCATACCAACCAAAGTTGTTGGGTCTTTAAACAGGCCGGTAAGTTAAATACCAAACATAAGGAGAAAGGGTCACTCAGCGAGGACGACGACGACGACGAGCCGCGTCCACAGAAAACAGGGGGTCAGAAGAAATTTCCCCCTGAAGTCAAAACAGTGAACATGATATACGTCACCCGCATCCCCAAGAGGGAGCGCAAGCGCGCGTTAAGGGACGTCTACGCGATAGAGATAGTCACCCCTAAATTCAACCCATGGTCAGCTTGTCCGATCACTTTTGATCGTAGAGACCATCCGACCAGTATCCGTCACAGAGGTTCAGCCGCACTAGTCCTCGATCCAATCATCGATGGATTCCACCTTACGCGAATCCTTATGGACGGCAGCATCAGCCTTAACCTGCTCTATCAGGACACAGTCCGCAAGATGGCCATTGATCCGTCAAGGATCAAGCCCACCAAAACTACCTTTAAAGGAGTAATATGTGGTGTAGAGGCCCGCTGTACGGGTTCAATCACGTTGGAGGTCATCTTCGGTTCGCCAGACAACTTCCGAAGCGAAGACTTAATCTTCGACATCGTACCTTTCCGCATCGGCTATCATGCACTGCTCGGACGAACCGCGTTCGCTCGCTTCAATGCGGTCCCGCACTACGCTTACCTCAAACTCAAGATGCCCAGACCACACGGTGTTATAACAATCAATGGAAACATGGAACGCTCCCTCCGTACCGAGGAGCACACCGCAGCCATGGCATCAGAAGTGCAGGGCGGCCTTATCCAGCCAAACACTACATCGACGGCCAAGCCCCTGGACACTATTAAACGAGTCCAGACTACACCGCAGAGCGACAACCCAGCTCATCAGGAGCTCAGTTAGCAATTCAGCCTCCGTCTCAGCCCCAACCGAATCGCGGTCTACGTGCCACGCGTACATAACTACGCGCTAAAGATACCATGGGCAAAGGCGGAGGCACAATAAGGATAAAGTCCACAATATGCCTGGACCATATCCGGACACCCATATTTCCCCTTTTTCTTTTAATTCTATCTTTTTTCAGGTTCCTTACAACCCACGTCACCTTTTCAACGATGCTCAGGCCTCTTCTCGAGACCTATCATGACAACGCCGAGTGATGATCCTCTCGAAGGACAATAGAACAAGGAGACAAGCAGCACGACAGAGTATCTCAAAGGGTCTCTAAAGACCGCCTCGACTATTTGCAAAACCCGCGCACAGCTTTCCCTTGTGCCCGGCATGTAAAATAGCCTTGTGCACCTTTTTGTACCAATACGTTTTGACGTATCAATCAGACTATAATGGAAACAGTTTCTGGCCCAACCTATTGGCTCATTTCTTAATCTATGTTTCCCTGTTTCTGCCAGATTGTCATGTACGCCTCAGTACGGCTTGAAGCGCCGGGGGATCCATTAAAGCCACATACATCTTTTCTTACTAAACAAAGTCCGAACACTTTTACAATGCAATTCGGCATCCCGAATATAGCATTATATGCATCGGCTCTGAATCATGTCTTTGGTCAATAGTTGGGTTGCCCGACTCCTATTATTACTACCTTACGTTCCGCCTGTTCGGCTAAGGTAGTAAAGGGAGAACTACTGCGATTGTGTTTCTGGTTCATCCGGGCAGACACCTCAGTAGAGAAAGCCGAAAACTGACTGTCATGATGCGGTGAGAGCTGGTCAGCTATTCGGTGACTACAAATCTCTTGCGATTTCTTTTCCGCAATACGTGATGGGCCGTCATTCGCTCGGCCGGGCGTCTACAGAACCCAAGTGTGGATAATCGAACAATACTAGGGGTTGCGCTTGTACTCCGATTATAAAACCCCTATGGCTAAGTGAGAGCGATAAAGCCATATAGTCTGATTGCCTGGTTCGCCGCACTAACACCTCCTTCACGGACTAAATCTCTGGGCCAAGTGTGTTTAGGTGCTATCCCGAACACCCCCATACTACCTACGTGGGGGCTGAAGCCGACGACTGGCCAACTCTCAGATGTTGTAAACGGCCGCACAGGAGGAAATATTTCAAATTAAAACAAAATAACATATCATACATAAGCCTTGTTTCATAATGCAGGATTGGACAATGTGGACACCTTCATCCAAACATGATGTCGTTCGAACACTGGCCCTCTACAATGCGGGATCCTTCTAGGACATCATCGAAATACTGCTCCGGTGTGCGGTGCTCTTTGTCGGAGGCGGCCCCTCGGTTGCGCGCTTGACGGCATCCATCTTCGCCCACTGCACCTTAACATGGGCGAAGGCCATCCACGCACCTTCGATGCAGATCGACCACTTCACGGCATCAACCCGAGGGCAGGCACTGATCAGCCGCCTCACGAGCCCGAAGTAGCTGCTGGGTATGGGCTCGGCAGGCCACAGGCGAATTATAAAATCTCTCATGGCCAATCCAGCCACCCTATGTAGTTTAGACAACTACTTCAGTTGGTCGCTCAGGGGTACAGGATGCTTAGGCGCAAGATACTGCGACCAGAACAGTTTTTCTGTTGAGCTCCCCTCTTCGGCTCGGAAGAACTCCGCAGCGTCGGCAACACTGTCAGGACCGGTTTTCCAGTAAAATAATTACCGAGAGAACCGACCTTTTTATTGAACTAGCACAGAAGAATACTTCTTACTGGTAGACAAATCCTTGATACAGAATTCCAGAGTACTGAATATTATACATGGTTGAGCTGAGGTTGCTCAACAATTTATTACAAGCACGCCGATATAATACATAAGGGCGGATATGACACAATGGTAGGGTGGCATAACAACTAACTCGTAATAAAAGAAAGAGGTGGTGGATATGTCACATGTAGTGGGTGACATGACTCCAATATCTTACAGTTCATCGAGTGTCAGAGTGAGACCCGATGAATTTATTTGGTGGTTGGCGGAAGCGGTTATAAAACAGTGATCAACTCCAGGATCGCAAGAGACTGACTGTGACTCCACTAGACGTCGGACTCGCTATCGAACTCTTCATCCATGAGATCGCCTTCGTCAGCATCTGGCCAAATCAACAAGCCAGGTGAGTACTTTGAATGTACTCGCAAGACAGTTCGGACATAAGATATAACAAATGCAAACATGATGCCTATGAGTAATCTAGCAATATGTATCCGAATAATATAGTTTGCGCTGCAGCTAAAAATGGAATGCCACAGTCGGACGTCTGAGCGACATCACATAAAGGGCTTATAACAAAAGTAAATAACAAGAATGCCACAGTCGGACGTCTGACCCACACCACATAAAGGGCTTATATAATCTTTGGTATAACGTTAAAATATTTCAAGAGATTAATAACTGATTAGTTCATCAAAATGACTTTTAACTAAATCACCATTCTCATCACTCTCATAAATTTACCCGAGACGGTCACTGGGGTTGACACGAAGTTTGACACTATGCCATAAACATGGCTACTCGGAAGATTTTGACTCTTTAGAGCTTGTACTCTTATATCACAGCCAACGGATTCCACTAGCCACAAGGACTAGTTCCGTCTACGGTGTTTTAGCAGAAACACAACTGACCAGTACACACCTATTTCACATCCTGCTGCCCGGAATCACCCGAGACAACACTCACGAAAAACTTTAAGACGGGGAGGCTACAACCTCGAATAGCATGGGATCAAATTTATATATGTGCGCTCTAAGGGGTGCCCCCCTCTCGGTCCCAACCGGAAACACCCATGCCCCCTGGACGGATGATGGGCTTTAATCCAGGGCCATGGAACCCTCATCCCGGCCCCTCTATTTGGTGTGTACACGGAAAGAGGTTTGCTACTGACTAAATTGTAATCTTTGCAGAAGGCATGTGACAGTACCAAAAAGGAGACGAACGGGATCATGACTTGATCCACGTTGATACTAGAGATAACATATGACTGGCATGCTCCAACAATACCAGTTCACAACCCATCATGTCACCACATGATCGGGGTGGTTCAATCATCATCATTCGGGCTCACCCGAAGCTTTCTTGCATGAAATATAATCATCCACAAATGCTTTTATGACCATGCTATGAAGAAGAACTACTCAAGAAAACATGCAACACACTCATCATATCAAAGGTTCAAACATGCTTGCCTGGTTCGGAGTAGTCGGAGTCTAACTCGGTGAAGTTCGCGGCTCCGTCACTTCCGTCGGTATCTACGTATTCAAATAAAAAGAGTACTAACATAAATACCACGCGTGCATAAAATTTGTCCCAAATATTTTTCAAATAAATATGACAAAAAACTAGACAAAAAACTAAAGAGGACAGAAAAATAATCAACTCAAAATCATCTTTTGTTTAAAAGTTACCAAAGTTTCTGTCCAGGGACTTGTCTGTAATGAAACAGAAAGTTTCCAGGGGTTAGAATATAAAAAAGAAAATGATTCGGTACGCAGTACGGCAGCCAAATAAGGAAAACGTACTTTGCCTGAAGGCGCCTTCCAGAAAAACGTTTCGAAAGGGATTGAGAGACTGACGAGATGGTCCCACTCGTCAGGTTTGAAAACAGAAACAGAGTCGCGCCGGCGCCAGTGGGCTGCGGTGGTCGCCGGCGCCGATCCACAGCGTGGTAGAGGGAGTGAGTGGTACCTACGGGTTCCTGATGGTCTTCCGCGTCGGTGGGTGGTGGAGTTGAGCGTCGGCGAGCACCACGCGACGGCGACCCTATCTCCGGCGGACGGCGGCTCGGTTTGTTGCGGGTCTCGTCGGAGAGGGCTGCTGGGGTCAAATTGGAGCAGGGGTTAGTCTCCTAGGAGTGTCAGGAGGCTACTGGCAAGTCCAGGGTGGTGGAGGAGCTCTCACAACAGAGAACGCTGCCGGAGCCCGAAGCGGACCGAGGCGGCCGGAGTCGAGGAAGAAGGGGCCCTTGAGGCTCTTCCAGTGGCTGGGCGGGGTCTGGTGAGGTGGTGGAGATGTGAGGGATCGTGAGCGAGCTTGCAGGGGCTATTTATAGCTGGCCCGAGGCGGTTGCCGTGAACGGGATAAGTCCGGCGAGCGATTACGACGGCGCTGTGGCTGGATGGTTGGTTTAGGTGCTTGAGCGTCGACTAGGAGGTGCACTGATTCCATTTCGGTGAAGAAAGTAGCAAGGCAGGGGCGTTTACGGCCTGTCCCCAATAGAACGGCCGTGCGGCACGTCGGCGGCAGAGAGCGCGCCCTGTGCGTGCCAGGCCACGGCGATAGTGCTGCAGGCGAGCGCAGGCAAGGAGACGGCCACGCGGAGCTCCCAGGCGGCTTGGGCAGTGCCGAACGGCGTTGTGCCGCAAGGTGCCCCCTGTCGGCCGCCACGGGTTGCTCTGCCGCCGCGGAAGACGCCGGCGCAGGCGGGACATGGTGCCACCGATGCCAGGAACCAGCCAAGTGAGCGTGCGGCGCTCTGGATAAGTGCGAGGTGCAGTGCAGCAATGATCCAAAGTGGCACTGGTGAGATTGACGAGCGTTTTCTGACAAAACTGACGAAGCTGCACTGTCGCCTGTTATCTTCAGTTAACTTTTCTGAACCTGACAGAAACAGTGCACGCCAGGTGTTTGATGAAAATTTTTTGGCATGTGGAAAAACAAGAATGCCACAGTCGGATGTCTGAGCGACATCACATAAAGGGCTTATAACAAAAGTAAATAACAAGAATGCCACAGTCGGATGTCTGAGCGACATCACATAAAGGGCTTATAACAAAAGTAAATAACAAGAATGCCACAATCGGATGTCTGAGCGACATCACATAAAGGGCTTATAACAAAAGTAAATAACAAGAATGCCACAGTCGGGCATGTGAGCGACATCACATAAAGGGCTTATATAATCTTTGGTATAACGTTAAAATATTTCAAGAGATTAATCGGTGCAGAAATAACTGATTAGTTCATCAAAATGACTTTTAACTAAATCACCATTCTCATCACTCTCATAAATTTACCCGAGACGGTCACTGGGGTTGACACGAAGTTTGACACTAGGCCATAAACATGGCTACTCGGAAGATTTTGACTCTGCAGAGCTTGTACTCTTATATCACAGCCAACGGATTCCACTAGCCACAAGGACTTGTTCCGTCTACGGTGTTTTAGCAGAAACATAACTGACCAGTACACACCTATTTCACATCCTGCTGCCTGGAATCACCCAAGACAACACTCACGAAAAACTTTAAGACGGGGAAGCTACAACCTCGAATAGCATGGGATCAAATTTATATATGCACGCTCTAAGGGTTGCCCCCCTCTCGGTCCCAACCGGAAACACCCATGCCCCCTGACCGGATGACGGGCTTTAATCCAGGGCCATGGAACCCTCATCCCGACCCCTCTATTTAGTGTGTACACGGAAAGAGGTTTGCTACTGACTAAACCGTAATCTTTGCAGAAGGCATGTGACAGTACCAAAAAGGAGACGAACAGGATCATGACTTGATCCACATTGATACTAGAGATAACAGATGACTGGCATGCTCCAACAATACCAGTTCACAACCCATCATGTCACCACATGATCGGGGTGGTTCAATCATCATCATTTGGGCTCACCCGAAGCTTGCTTGCATGAAATATAATCATCCACAAATGCTTTTATGACCATACTATGAAGAAGAACTACTCAAGCAAACATGCAACACACTCATAATATCAAAGGTTCAAACATGCTTGCCTGGTTCGGAGTAGTCGGAGTCTAACTCGGTGAAGTTCGCGGCTCCGTCACTTCCGTCGGTATCTATGTATTCAAATAAAAAGAGTACTAACATAAATATCGCGCGTGCATAAAAGTTGTCCCAATTTTTTGCAAATAAATATGAAAAACACTAGACAGAAAACTAAAGAGGACAGAAAAAGAATCAACTCAAAATCATTTTTTGTTTAAAAGTTACCAAAGTTTCTGTCCAGGGACTTGTCTGTAATGAAACAAAAAATTTCCAAGGGTTAGAATATAAAAACAGAAAACGATTCGGTACGCAGTACGCCAGCCAAATAAGGAAAACGTACTTTGCCCGAAGGCGCCTTCCAGAACAACGTTTCAAAAGGGATTGAGAGACTGACGAGAGGGTCCCACTCGTCAGGTTTGAAAACAGAAACAGAGTCGCGCCGGCGCGAGAGGGCTGCGGTGGTCGCCGGCGCCGATCCACGGCGAGGTAGAGGGTGTGAGTGGTACCTACGGGTTCCTGGTGCTCTTCCGTGTCGGTGGGTGGTGGAGTTGAGCGTCGGCGAGCACCACGTCAACGGCGACCCTATCTCCGGCGGACGGCGGCTCGGTTGGTTGCGGGTCTCATCGGAGAGGGCTGCTGGGGTCAAATTGGAGCGGGGGTTAGTCTCCTAGGAGTGGGAGGAGGCTACTGGCAAGTCCAGGGTGGTGGAGGAGCTCTCACCATAGAGAACTCTGCCGGAGCCCGAAGCGGACCGAGGCGGCCGGAGTCGAGGAAGAAGGGCCCCTCGAGGCTCTTCCAGTGGCTGGGCGGGGTCTGGTGAGGTGGAGGAGATGTGCGGGATCGAGAGCGAGCTTGGAGGTGCTATTTATAGCCGGCCCGAGGCGGTTGCCGTGAACGGGATAAGTCCGGCGAGCGATTACGGCGGCGCTATGGCTGGACGGTTGGTTTAGGTGCTTGAGCATCGACTAGGAGGTGCACTGATTCCATTTCGGTGAAGAAATTAGCAAGGCAGGGGCGTTTACGGCCTCTCCCCAACGGAACGGCCGTGCGGCACGTCGGCGGCAGAGAGCGTGCCTTGTGCGTGCCAGGCAACGTCGACGGTGCTGCAGGCGTGCGCAGGCAAGGAGACGGCCACGTGGAGCTCCCAGGCGGCTTGGGCGGTGCCGAATGGCGTTGTGCCGCAGGGTGCCCCCTGTCGGCGGCCACGGGTGGCTCTGCCGCCGCGCAAGACGCCGGCGCAGGCGGGCCAGTGTGCCACCGACGCGAGGAACCAGCCAAGTGAGCGTGCGGCGCTCTGGATAAGTGTGAGGTGCAGTGCAGCAATGATCCAAAGTGGCAGTGGTGAGATTGACGAGCGTTTCCTGACGAAACTGACGAAGCTGCACTGTCGCCTGTTATCTTAAGTTAACTTTTCTGAACCTGACAGAAACAGTGCACGCCAGGTGTTTAATGAAATGTTTTTGGCATGTGGAAAAACTTTCTGGAGCTGATATTTGGTGGGGTGGTATCTTGATGCATCTAGAGGCTGCCTGGATTTTCATAGATTTTTAGGAAGAAAGAAAATATGAATTTCACCAAAATCTGGAAATCTGGTCCGAACTTGCAGCAAGTGAGATTTGAAAATTTTGAACTGTGGACCAGTGAAACAAGATGGATCTAGGTTGTGGGTACCAAGGACTAGCCAGGGGAGTTGGTTTGGAATCAAAAATCAAAATGAAAATGATGGTTCCTTTGTAAATCACCAAGGTTTAATTTAAAGGACAGAAATTGTTTTTGGAATAAAATAATTAGAAGAAAAATCCCAATAAGGTTGAAACCTACGGAATTGATGAGAGACTTGTTTCAAGGTGGAAAGGAGGTTTTGGAGGGCAAAACTTCCATTGGGTGCCATGGCAAGGAAATAGTTGAATGGGGAAGACAAGTCCATGGTTTTATTAAAAGAGGATTCTTCAAGAAAGGAAAATAGACAAGTAAAAACCTTTTTGAAAAACAACTTGTGTTGAGATAACACAAGTAGAAAACCCTCAAGACCAGAATCAAGTTAAAGAAGGACACACAAACTTTGGTCAGAAAAGTTTTTAGAAAGGGGTTTTAAGAGAAGATCAAATATCCCCCTTCCAAAAGACCAAAAAGTTTGGAAGAAAACAAAACCAGAAATTTGGAGTGTTACAACACCTACCCCCTTAGGAAAAATCTTGTCCCCGAGGTTTCAGCTGATCCTCAAATAGGTGTGGGTACTCTGTCGAAGGAAATCTTCCCTTTCCCATGTTGCCTCATCCTCTGTGTGATTGCTCCACTGAACCTTGAGAAATTTAATTGTCTTCTGACGGGTTCTTCTTTTAGACTCTTCCAATATTTTTATTGCGTGTTCCCGGTAGGTGAGGTCTAGCTGCACATCAAGGTTTTCATGCGACACATGCTTCTCCGGGTTGCTTACTCATTTCCTTAGCTGTGAAACGTGGAACATGTCGTGGAGATCTGATAGTTCTTTGGGAAGGTCCAACTGGTAGGCCACTGTGCCTCTCCGTGCAACTATACGAAAGGGTCCGATAAATCGTGGTGCTAGCTTCCCTATGATTTTGAATCGTTGCAGGCCCCTCATAGGAGATACACGTAGATACACGTTTTCACCGGGTTCAAAACTTACTTCCCGATGCTTTTGATCGTAATAACTCTTCTGTCGGCTTTGGGCTGTCTTGAGTCGATCCCGAATTAGTCTAACTTTTTCCTCAGCTTCCTTGAGCATGTCTGGGCCGAAGATACGACTGTCCCCTGTTTCTGACCAGTTTAATGGGGTACGGCATCTTCGTCCGTACAAGGCTTCGAAAGGTGCCATTTTCAAACTGGCTTGGTAACTATTGTTGTATGCGAACTCGGCATACGGCAAGCTTGCTTCCCAACTGGCCCCATAGGTGAGGACACATGCCCTCAGCATGTCTTCTAGAATTTGATTTACCCATTCAGTTTGTCCTCTAGTCTGGGGGTGATTGGCTATACTGAATACTAGTTGCGTTCCCAGGGCTTGCTGTAAATGATCCCAAAATTTGGAGACGAACTGAGTGCCTCTGTCGGATATTATAGTCTTTGGAACTCCATGTAGGCATACTATACGGGCGAGGTAAAGTTTGGCAAGCTTCTGGGTGGTGTGGGTTGTCTTGACTGGGATGAAGTGTGCCACCTTAGTCAGTCTATCTGTGACGACCCATATGGCATCATTTCCGTGCTGTGACCGTGGTAGTCCAACAATAAAATCCATCCCAATATCGTCCCATTTTCACTCAGGTATCTTGTTTGGCTGTAACAGTCCTGCGGGTTTTTGGTGCTCGGCTTTAATGCGTTGACATGAATCACAACATGCAATGTACGTGGCTATATCCCTCTTCATACCATGCCACCAACACCTCTCCTGAATGTCCTTGTACATTTTGGTCCCTCCAGGGTGAATTGAATATGGAGCGGTGTGGCTCTCTGCTAGAATTTGTTGTTTGAGGTCTTCGTTATTGGGTACGCAAAGTCTGTCTCCGAACCATAATATTCCCTCATTGTCTATGACAAATTCTGAGGCCTTGCCCTGACTCACTTTTCTTTTTATGCCTTCAATGCTGGGGTGTCCATGCTGAGCCTTCTTAATTTGTTCTATTAGTGTAGGCCGTATTTCCATATTTGACACTTCGCCTTTAGTGACCATCATTAAGTTGAGCTTGGCGAATTCCTGCTGAAACTCAGGTCTCAAGTTTTGTAGGCTGTTGTTGTCCGAGCTGGGGTTACGGCTGAGAGCATCTACTACTACGTTTGCTTTTCCTGGGTGATAGTGGATGTCAATGTCATAATCTTTCACTAATTCCAACCAGCGTCGTTGTCGTAAGTTGAGCTCTTGTTGTGTGAAAATATATTTGAGGCTCTTATGGTCCGTATATATTTCACAACGATTCTCGAGCAAAAAGTGCCTCCACTCTTTGAGTGCGTGAATGACTGCTGCCAATTCCAAGTCGTGGGTAGGATAATTTTCTTCATGTTTCTGTAGTTGCCGGGAAGCGTATGCGACTACTTTGCCTTCTTGCATCAGTACGCATCTGAGGCCTTTCCGGGATGCGTCGCAATATACTTCAAAACTTTTGTGTATGTCTGGTACGACCAATACTGGGGCTGTTGTTAATTTCTTTTTGAGTTCCTGGAAGCTTTTCTCACAAGCTTCAGTCCATACGAATTTCTTATCCTTCTTGAGTAACTGTGTCATTGGTTTGGCTATGGTGGAAAATCCTTCAATAAATCTCCGGTAATATCCAGCCATTCCGAGGAAACTTCGTACATCTGTTACATTGGCCGGTGGCTTCCAACCAAGTACAGCCTTGACTTTTTCCGGGTCCACAGCAACTCCTTCTTGTGTCAATACGTGGCCTAGAAAACCAACCTGTCTTAACCAAAATTCACATTTGCTGAATTTGGCGTAGAGTTGATGTTTCCTTAATTCTCCCAGTACAATACGGAGATGTTCAGCATGCTCTTCTGGTGTCTTTGAATATACCAAGATATCATCAATAAATACCACAACAAATTTGTCCATAAATTTCATAAATACTTTGTTCATGAGGTGGACAAAATATGCGGGGGCGTTGGTCAGTCCAAACGGCATTACTGTAAATTCATATAGTCCGTATCTGGAGGTGAATGTTGTTTTCGGGATATCTTCTGTCCGTACTTTTAATTGATGATAACCCGACCTTAAATCAATTTTTGAGAAGACCTTGGCTTGTGCGAGCTGGTCAAACAAATCATTTATCCGTGGCATAGGATATTTGTTCTTGATGGTGACCATGTTGAGCGCTCGGTAGTCTATACACAATCTCATAGTCCCATCCTTCTTTTTGGCAAATAATACCGGCGCACCCCAAGGTGAGGAGCTGGCCCGTATAAATCGTTTGTCCAGTAATTCCTTTATTTGCTTCTTTAGTTCAACCAATTCGGACGGTGCCATTATGCACGGTTTCTTGTAAATGGGGGTGGTTCCAGGTGCTAGCTCAATGATGAACTCTATTTCTCTGTCTGGTGGCATGCCTGGTAGTTCTTTGGGAAATACGTCCAGAAATTCACATACTACTGGAACTTTGCTTAACTCAGAAGTGTCTACCTTGTTCAATTTTGGTTGCCGCGATACTAGTCTTTCTTGAGCTGCGACTCTTATCGTCTTTCTGTGATGATGAGTAAGAATCACAGTTCGGTTGAAGCAGTCAATAAATCCTTTGTTGGTGGTTAGCCAGTCCATACCCAGGATAACATCCAGTCCTTTGTTTTCCAACACGATGAGGTTTGCGTGAAACTTTAATCCTTCAATTTCAATAGTTACACCTTGGCAGTAATTCTGAGTGATCTGCTTACTTCCGGGGGACTTAATGGTCATTGATTTTCCCAAGGGAAGCATCGAAAAATCATGTTGCAAAGCAAAGCTCTTCTAAATTATCGAATGATAAGCTCCAGAATCAAACAAAATCGTGGCGGGTATTGTGTTGACAGGGAACGTACCGAGTACGATATCAGGGGCATCCTGTGCTTGCTCCTTGGTCACATGGTTCAGGTGGCCTTTCTTGTGGTTGTTATTGGGGTTGAAGTTGTGACGCTTGGGCGTTGAATTGTTTCCATTGCTGTTCGGCTTCGGGGTTGAGTTCCTTGGTTTTGGGCACTGTTTGGCATAGTGTCCCTCTTCTCCACAAGTGTAGCAAGTAACACCTGGGCGATACATAAAATCCTTGTCCCTTGCATGAAATTTTTTGCTCGGACGCGTGTCATTGGTCATGGGTTTGTTCGCCCCATTTTTCTAAAAATTTATCTTATTTCTGTTGTTGCGAGTGTGGGTGGTTTGATCCCTTTTCCGCTTGCAAATATCTTCCAGACTTCGACGTTCATTTTCCAAAGTAATAGCCTTGTCCACAAGTGTCTTGAAATCTAGAAAAGTGTGTACGACTAGCTAGCATTTAAGTGCTGGTGCCAGACCGTCCAGGAATTTTTCCATCTTCTTATTTTCAGTCATACGCTCTTTGTTGGCATAACGAGATAATTGAGTAAACTGGCTGTTGTACTCGGTCACGGTCATGCTCCTTTGCTTGAGGTCATCAAACTCCCTTTTCTTGATCTTCATAATGCTTCTAGGGATGTGCGCCCCATGAAAACCTTCTTTAAAATCTTCCCAAGTGATGTCATTTTCGTTGGGGTGCATATGCAGAAAATTCTCCCACCATGATGCAGCTGCTCCAGTAAGATAGTACGGTGCATAAAGTACCTTTTCTCGATCTGAGCATTGTGCCACAAACAACTTCCTTTCAATGTCTCGAAGCCAATCATTGGCCTTAAGAGGTCTGTCAGTGTGAGAAAATGTTGGCGGACGTGTCTTCTGTAATTCAGACAATTTAGAATGCTGCTGGTGTGGCTCACGGTGATTCCCCATATTAATAACATGGTTTGTCATTTCCTGATGTTGCTGCTGTCTTTGCTCGTAAAGACGACATACTTGAGAAAATGTTGTTTCGCTGCCCTGCTGACTTGACTGCCCCTGTGTGAAATTGTTACCTGTTTGCGTGCCATAATATTCCTCTGGCGGACTTGGCATGGTACGTGTCCAGGGACGAGTCATTTCTCACCCTGGGGTATTATTGCAGAAATCATGAGAAAAACTGAGCGGCAAAAATAAACCAAGATTTGCAAATGCAGCTAAAACACAAACTCCAAGGATTTTTAAATAAAAACTTGATTGAGCACGAAGAAGGACTGCTTAGTACACATCTTACACGCGAGTCGTAATTATACATATGTCACTCAGGATGCGAGTACACATTCCTGACATGTTATTTATGCTAGTGCACTTCTCCAAGTTCCTACATGATGCGCAAACAAACTACTTCCCATCAACCTATTTTATAAATGAAACATATCATACAAGCGAACACATCGTGCCGCGGACAGGCGCACTAGTCGGAGATGTTGAAGACTTCCCTCGGCCTGCCTAGGGTAAGGCCCAGTGGCGATGGAGACTCAACCTCCTCCTCACTAATAGGCTCCAGGCGTGGAGTACTGGTACGCGGAGTTGGTGCGGGCGCGGCAGGTGGTGCAGCTCTGATTGGAGTAGGAGCAATGACCTGGTCAAACTCCTAAGTGGTAGGTAGGCGGCGAGCGGTGGCTAAGATGGCAGGTGCATAAGATGTTGAGGACGAGACAAATGTCAGTGGTGGTGAAGTATGGAGAAGCTCCCTCCTGTTGGCGGAACCACTCTGAACTAAGTCCATACGAGCAGCCACCAAGTCATCCACAAGGTTATCAAAGGCTGCCTCAAGAGCCTTGAGGTACTCAACCAATGATTCGATGGCTTCGTCACGTTCTCCCCTTGCGCAAGCAAACACATAGTGGCACGTGTAAGGCACGTGGCATGGGAGGTAACGGTAGCGACGAGTCTTCATTGAAGGAAGAGCATCCCAGAGACGAGCTATCGCCTCACGGTAGCCATTTGCATGGCATGCCTCTCCGTAGGCATGGACCTGCCCACAAACCAGAAGCGGCATGCTTCAAAACGCCCTCCCTTGAATTGCACCACGGCCTGGTGCATCGACACGCTGTCGCTGATCTTGTGACGGTAGAGTGTGAACTCTGGACGGGCCGATGGCCCGATCGCGACCTTGATGATGGCGACGAGGAGCTTGATAAACCCCTCAGGAATGTTGGCGAACACTTGAATCGCAGTCGCCGCTCGCCATCTACAAAAGTAGACAAAAATTCCGAATAGTCAAATCATAAATTTATGATGACTAACAGAAAATTGCTACAAATGCAAAAATGCTGAAATAGCATTCAATATGCTAATAACCGATTAGCGATCGCACCGAGTGGCTTCCTACAGTGCGCCTGGCTCAGATACCAAGGTTGTCAGGACCGGTTTTCCAGTAAAATAATTACCGAGAGAACCGACCTTTTTATTGAACCAGCACAGAGGAATACTTCTTACTGGTAGACAAATCCTTGATACAGAATTCCAGAGTACTGAATATTGTACATGGTTGAGCTGAGGTTGCTCAACAATTTATTACAAGCACGCCAATATAATACATAAGGGCGGATATGACACAATGGTAGGGTGGCATAACTACTAACTCGTAATAAAAGAAAGAGGTGGTGGATATGTCACAGTGTAGTGGGTGACATGACTCCAATATCTTATAGTTCATTGAGTGTCGGAGTGAGACCCGATGAATTTATTTGGTGGTTGGCGGAAGCGGTTATAAAACAGTGATCAACTCCAGGATCGCAAGAGACTGACTGGGACTCCACTAGACGTCGGACTCGCTATTGAACTCTTCATCCATGAGATCGCCTTCGTCAACATCTGGCCAAATCAACAAGCCAGGTGAGTACTTTGAATGTACTCGCAAGACAGTTCAAACATAAGATATAACAAATGCAAACATGATGCCTATGAGTAATCTAGCAATATGTATCCGCATAATATAGTTTGCGCTGCAGGTAAAAATGGAATGCCACAGTCGGACGTCTCAGCGACATCACATAAAGGGCTTATAACAAAAGTAAATAACAAGAATGCCACAATCGGACGTCTAAGCGACATCACATAAAGGGCTTATAAAAAGTAAATAACAAGAATGCCACAGTCGGACATCTGAGCGACATCACATAAAGGGCTTATAACAAAAGTAAATAACAAGAATGCCACAGTCGGACGTCTGACCCACACCACATAAAGGGCTTATATAATCTTTGGTATAACGTTAAAATATTTCAAGAGATTAATAACTGATTAGTTCATCAAAATGACTTTTAACTAAATCACCATTCTCATCACTCTCATAAATTTACCCGAGACGGTCACTGGGGTTGACACGAAGTTTGACACTATGCCATAAACATGGCTACTCGGAAGATTTTGACTCTTTAGAGCTTGTACTCTTATATCACAGCCAACGGATTCCACTAGCCACAAGGACTAGTTCCGTCTACGGTGTTTTAGCAGAAACACAACTGACCAGTACACACCTATTTCACATCCTGCTGCCTGGAATCACCCGAGACAACACTCACGAAAAACTTTAAGACGGGGAGGCTACAACCTCGAATAGCATGGGATCAAATTTATATATGTGCGCTCTAAGGGGTGCCCCCCTCTCGGTCCCAACCGGAAACACCCATGCCCTCTGGACGGATGATGGGCTTTAATCCAGGGCCATGGAACCCTCATCCCGGCCCCTCTATTTGGTGTGTACACGGAAAGAGGTTTGCTACTGACTAAATTGTAATCTTTGCAGAAGGCATGTGACAGTACCAAAAAGGAGACGAACGGGATCATGACTTGATCCACGTTGATACTAGAGATAACATATGACTGGCATGCTCCAACAATACCAGTTCACAACCCATCATGTCACCACATGATCGGGGTGGTTCAATCATCATCATTCGGGCTCACCCGAAGCTTTCTTGCATGAAATATAATCATCCACAAATGCTTTTATGACCATGCTATGAAGAAGAACTACTCAAGAAAACATGCAACACACTCATCATATCAAAGGTTCAAACATGCCTGCCTGGTTCGGAGTAGTCGGAGTCTAACTCGGTGAAGTTCGCGGCTCCGTCACTTCCGTCGGTATCTACGTATTCAAATAAAAAGAGTACTAACATAAATACCACGCGTGCATAAAAGTTGTCCCAAATATTTTTCAAATAAATATGACAAAAAACTAGACAAAAAACTAAAGAGGACAGAAAAATAATCAACTCAAAATCATCTTTTGTTTAAAAGTTACCAAAGTTTCTGTCCAGGGACTTGTCTGTAATGAAACAGAAAGTTTCCAGGGGTTAGAATATAAAAAAGAAAATGATTCGGTACGCAGTACGCCAGCCAAATAAGGAAAACGTACTTTGCCTGAAGGCGCCTTCCAGAAAAACGTTTCGAAAGGGATTGAGAGACTGACGAGAGGGTCCCACTCGTCAGGTTTGAAAACAGAAGAAGAGTCGCGCCGGCGCCAGTGGGCTGCGGTGGTCGCCGGCGCCGATCCACAGCGAGGTAGAGGGAGTGAGTGGTACCTACGGGTTCCTAATGGTCTTCCGCGTCGGTGGGTGGTGGAGTTGAGCGTCGGCGAGCACCACACGACGGCGACCCTATCTCCGGCGGACGGCGGCTCGGTTGGTTGCGGGTCTCGTCGGAGAGGGCTGCTGGGGTCAAATTGGAGCAGGGGTTAGTCTCCTAGGAGTGTCAGGAGGCTACTGGCAAGTCCAGGGTGGTGGAGGAGCTCTCACAACAGAGAACGCTGCCGGAGCCCGAAGCGGACCGAGGCGGCCGGAGTCGAGGAAGAAGGGGCCCTTGAGGCTCTTCCAGTGGCTGGGCGGGGTCTGGTGAGGTGGTGGAGATGTGAGGGATCGTGAGCGAGCTTGCAGGGGCTATTTATAGCTGGCCCGAGGCGGTTGCCGTGAACGGGATAAGTCCGGCGAGCGATTACGACGGCGCTGTGGCTGGATGGTTGGTTTAGGTGCTTGAGCGTCGACTAGGAGGTGCACTGATTCCATTTCGGTGAAGAAAGTAGCAAGGCAGGGGCGTTTACGGCCTGTCCCCAATAGAACGGCCGTGCGGCACGTCGGCGGCAGAGAGCGCGCCCTGTGCGTGCCAGGCCACGGCGACAGTGCTGCAGGCGAGCGCAGGCAAGGAGACGGCCACGCGGAGCTCCCAGGCGGCTTGGGCGGTGCCGAACGGCGTTGTGCCGCAAGGTGCCCCCTGTCGGCCGCCACGGGTTGCTCTGCCGCCGTGGAAGACGCCGGCGCAGGCGGGACATGGTGCCACCGATGCCAGGAACCAGCCAAGTGAGCGTGCGGCGCTCTGGATAAGTGCGAGGTGCAGTGCAGCAATGATCCAAAGTGGCACTGGTGAGATTGACGAGCGTTTTCTGACAAAACTGACGAAGCTGCACTGTCGCCTGTTATCTTCAGTTAACTTTTCTGAACCTGACAGAAACAGTGCACGCCAGGTGTTTGATGAAATTTTTTTGGCATGTGGAAAAACTTTCTGGAGCTGATATTTGGTGGGGTGGTCTCTTGATGCATCTAGAGGCTGCCTGAATTTTCACAGATTTTTTGGAAGAAAGAAAATATGAATTTAACCAAAATCTGCAAATCTGGTCCAAACTTGCAGCAAGTGAAATTTGAAAATTTTGAACTGTGGACCAGTGAAACAAGATGGATCTAGGTTGTGGGTACCAAGGACTAGCCAGGGGAGTAGGTTTGGAATCAAAAATCAAAATGAAAATGGTGGTTCCTTTGTAAATCACCATGGTTCAATTTAAAGGACAGAAATTGTTTTTGGAATAAAATAATTAGAAGAAAAATCCCAATTAGGTTGAAACCTACTGGAATTGATGAGAGACTTGTTTCAAGGTGGAAAGGAGGTTTTGGAGAGCAAAACTTCCATTGGGTGCCATGGCAAGGAAATAGTTGAATGGGGAAGACAAGTCCATGGTTTGATTAAAAGAGGATTCTTCAAGAAAGGAAAATAGACAAATAAGAACTTTTTTGAAAAACAACTTGTGTTGAGCTAACACAAGTAGAAAACCCTCAAGACCAGAATCAAGTTAAAGAAGGACACACAAACTTTGGTCAGAAAAGTTTTTAGAAAGGGGTTTTAAGGGAAGATCAAATATCCCCCTTCCAAAAGACCAAAAAGTTTGGAAGAAAACAAAACCAGAAATTTGGAGTGTTACAAACAATCCGGGGTAGGTCCGCAAACGCTCGTGGGGAACTCCAAATCTGGGTCAGTAAAATGTATTTCTTCCTCGCAAATTTTCTCTGCATATTAAAGGCCTTACCAGCCGCAATTTGCCTCGCTTCCTAGATCTCCCGGCTCGCGTTTTGAGCCTCAGTCCGGGCGTCCTAAGCATGTTGAAGAGCCTTAGCAAGTTCGGATTTTTAATTCAAAACTTTGCGCTCTAAGGAATCACATTTGCTTATAGCATCCTTGAGCTCTTGCTAGACTTCCTCCACCCTTGACTCATGCTGTAGGCGGGTTGCTAATTCCTCCTCCGTCTCTTTCTTGGTCTCCGCCAGTGCGCTCTTGAGTGTCTCGACCTCAGACGCGTCAGTTGTGAGCAGAGTTATACCACTCATTCAGATGAAAAATTATTGTTGATATTATTTCAGACACATATTTGGTATTACATACCTTGCCGTTCATCCAACATTCGTCTCAGATCAGATGCTTCGGCGGCATGGGAAGCTGACGCCTGCATCGCAGCCTGTTTGATTCAAATATATATATGTCTGTTAAATCTCCTCTACGAATACTTAGATCCTCTGCTCGGCCTTTCTTCGTGAACACCGAACAGAGTCTCAGGGGCTACTATCTATACACAAACTCATTTTCTCATATAGCCAAAAGGTATTATATTATGTACCTCAAAGCCTCTCATAAGGCTAGTATAAGCCTCATTCAATCCGCTTTTGGCGGACCGAACTCATCCAACCACCGTGCCCATAAGGGTACGGTGTTCTTCTACAATGACGGCACTTTGAAGTGCTTCCGTCAATGTATCCTACGCCTCCGGGTTGACAGAGGTCACCGGTGGAATTTGCGCACTCCTTTCTTTCGAAGGAGGCCGCTCACCTAATTCCAGAGTCGCATGGGTCTCCAGAATACTATCCGGCTGTGGGCCGAATTGGGCATGGCCCCTATCGCCAATCTCCATTGGGGTCGGCGCCTCCGCGTCTCTGGCAGCAGAGGTATTACACTCTGGTGCCACCTCGACGGCTTCCCGCGCCTCTCCCTGACCCGGAGTGATCCTTCGGGACAGCACTTCGGCATTATCCGTAGCTTTGGGGGAGGAGGCCGGTGGAGGCGACTCGCTATCCATCTCGTTTGGATCCAGCGAATTCCCCGAAGACGAGGATCGTTGGGGGGCGGACGCAAGCCGGACTACAGCATGTAATTCAGTACATTACAATCATAAGGCGGAAGTGTATATAAGTACAAATACCTTTAGGAGCACTTACGATTTTGCCAGGGGCTTCGGCCTAGGGCGCCACTCATCGGCACCTGATTCGGAGTCATCTGTGAGGGAGATCCTCCCTTTCTTGGACGCCTCCGCCTCCAGATCTGCGGACGCCCACTTTTCTTATTTCCCCCCTTAAGGGGAGAATTACTCTCTTCTTCCTCCCCTTCATCTTCGTCAGGGGAGGAGTGAGTACTGGTGTCTTCGGACACTACGTCCGAAGCACCTTTACGGCGAAGGTCACTTTTGGCCTCATGGCCCTTCTTCTTTGCCTTCTTTTCCGGTGCCTGATATGGCGCCGGAACCAGCATCCTCGTTAGTAGAGGGATTGCTGGGTCTTCGGGTAGCGGAGCCGGACAGCGAATCCGCTTTGCTTTCTTCGTCCACCCCTACGGGAAGAATGGAAAGCTTAGTATGCCCCTTGGATTTACCAATAGTAAAATTATCATGAAAAATTATGGGAGACATTGCGTGAGTACAATCAAGGCCGAGGTCTTCAGTCGTCTTCGGCCATGTCTTTAGGGTCTTGAACAGCAGTTTCCACATGTCTTCGTGCTTCGTGCCGAAGAATCGCTGCAGGGTCCAGGGACCGGCCGGGTCGAACTCCCACATGCGCTAAGTCTGGTCTTGGCAAGGCAGAATCCAGTGGAAAAGCATTATCTAGATCATGCTAGCGAGACTGGTATTTTTGTCTACCATGTTCATGATGCGCTTTTGTAGCATCGTCACTTCATCGGATGATGCCCAGTCTAGGCCCTTATTGAGCCAGGATGTCAGTCACAGGGGAAGCCCGGACTTGAATTCGGGGGGGAGCGACCCATGTGGAGTCACGGGGTTCCGTGATGTGGAACCACTCCTGCTGCCACCCCTTCACGGACTCCATGAAGGTGCCTTTGGGCCAAGTGACATTGGGGAGCTTGATCACCATAGCGCCGCCGCACTCCACGTGTTGTCTATCCACCACTTTTGGCTTCACAATGAAAACCTTGAGCCAAAGGCCGAAGTGGGGAGGGATGTGGAGGAATGCCTCACACACGACGATGAACGCCGAGATGTTGAGAAAGGAATTCGGGGATACATCATGGAAATCTACCCCATAGTAAAACATAAGGCCACGGACAAAGGGGTGGAGGGGAAACCCTAGTCCACGAAGGAAATGAGGAATAAATACTACACTCTCATGGGGCTCCGGAGTAGGGACAATCTGTTTCTTGGCTGGAAGCCGGTGGGCGATTTCCTCGACTAAATACTCTGCTTCCCAGAGCTCCTTGATGTTCTCCGCTATGATGGAGGAGGGCATCCACTTGCCCTGCGATCCGGATCCAGACATGGCTAGAATTTTTTCTGGGGACGGGCAGAATCAAAGCTTGGGCGCTGGAGCTCGAGGGTGGATGGGCTGAGGAAGAAGAAAGTCGTGGGATGAAAAGGTGGATTGTTATCCCCTTATAAAGGCTGTGAATATAGAGCGTCCCTCCCACGAACCTTAAAACTCGCATGTTCCCAAGGGGTTGTGCGGATGGCGCGGTTGGATTACCCATGCCCGTATTGATGAAAATCCCATGATAAGGGTACACGGTCTCTGTTTCGACAAGACGTGTCACCGGAGGCTGTGTCTCGAAACGTGAAATGAGGAGTTGAAAAACGATTCGAAATGATGGAAAGGCCAAACGTGACGTATCGCTAGCAAAAGCTCTCAGTGAAGGCATATTATGTTTTTTAACTAAGTGTTATACCCTTGTGGTAGTAGGCTGTGACTGTTAAACATAGCCGAACATAGTTAATGTTGATCAGCTATTCTGAAGTGTTCGGAGGAGGAACCCGCCTTGCAATGTCGAAGACAATCTGCGCGCCGGACACATCGTCATTGAAGCCTGGTTCAGGGGCTACTGAGGGAGTCCTGGATTATGGGGTCCTCGGACATCCGGGTTATGTAACGTGAGCTGGACTAATGGGCCATGAAGATACAAGACGGAAGACTTTCCCTCGTGTCCGGAAAGGACTCTCCTTAGCGTCGAAGGCAAGCTTGGCATGCGGATATGAAGATTCCTTTCTCTGTAAACCGACTCTGTATAACCCTAGCCCCCTCTGGTGTCTATATAAGCCGGAGGGTTTACTCGGTAGAGGCATTCATAATCATAAATACTAGGCATCTAGGGTTTAGTCATCACGATCTCGAGGTAGATCAACTCTTGTAACCCCTATACTCATCAAAGTCAATCAAGCGGGAAGTAGGGTATTACCTCCATCAAGAGGGCCCGAACCTGGGTAAAACATCATGTCCCCTGCCTCCTATTACCTTTGATCCTTAGACGCACAGTTCGGGACCCCCTACCCGAGATCTGCCGGTTTTGACATCGACAATAACCACAAGTGGAGCCAGTGGAGACGAGGATGTGTTACCGAAGTTCCTTCCCTTTGAGAGGAAGTACGTCTCCGTTAGAGCGGTGTGGAGGCACAATGCTCCCCAAGATGCCACTAAGGCCACCGTATTATCCTCACGCCCTCAAACAATGAGAGATGTCAGGTTTCCACTAATGGTGCCCTTGAAGGCGGTGACCGAACCTTTACAAACAAGGTTGGGGATATCTCCACAACTGAATTGGAGGCTCCCAATGACACCACGAAGCTTCACCACAATGGACTATGGCTTCAAGGTGACGTCAACCGTCTAGGGTTTTCAAACACCCAAGAGTAACAAGATTCGCAAGGGATTAGTGGGGGGAATCAGATTTCTTTTGGTGGAAGTGTAGATCGAGACCTTATCAACCAATCCCTAGGAAATCAACAAGTTTGATTGGCTAGGGAGAGAGATCGGGCAAAAATGGAGCTTTGAGCAACAATGGAGCTTAGGGGAGGAAGAGGTGGTCAACTTGGGGAAGAAGACCCCCCTTATATAGTATGTGGAAAGATCCAACTGTTATCCACTTAACTCAGCCTGCGACATGCGGTACTACTGCACTTACCTATGGTACTACTGCAAGGCCATGCGGTACTACCGCGAGGCAGTGCGATATTACCGCTCGCGCGGCAGGAGCCAGATGCGGCCCTGTTGCGTATAGCAACAAGCGGTAGTACTGCCGGAGTGGTACTACCGCGCGCCCTTGTGGTACTACCGCAAGGCAGGGCACAATCTGAGCTGGGAAAGGCACGGACTTATAAAATTACCTCCGAGGCTACTTCCGCTGAGTTTCGGCCGATGCAAAAACTCAGCACGGTAATACCGCTCACAGGGAGCGGTACTACTTCCGTGCCATCCACAGCTCTAGGCCAGAGGCCATGGTACTACCGCGTGCGAGGAGCGGTACTACTGCTGCCATGGGAGGTACTACCATGGGCCTCTATGGTACTACTGCTTTCTTGAGAAGTACTACCGCACGCAACAGAACAGTAGTGCATGAAAGCCTTTGACTTCACAAAGACAGGGAAAACGACCGGTGCTCCAAAGAAGCGAAGGAAAGGTGGTGAAAAGGAACATATGTGTACGTGTTTGATTCTACCCTATCCTTTCCGAAGAGGACCCCTTCTTAATAGTACGGCTTTCCTATGACTCAATTCCACCGAAAAGAAACATAGAGAAACACCTTCTTCGATAGACTCCGAGGGGCGCTGAATCATCTTGTGCCTCGACATGAGATATCCGAAATGCTCAATGCACACGATTAGTCCGCAAATGCATTGTCATCAATCACCAGAACCACTTAGGGAGAAATATGCCCTTACAATCTCCCCCTTTTTGGTGGATTTAAGACAATACGAGATTTGCACAAAGAAATGATTAAGAACATAAGCAAACCCATCATATATAAAATATAGGCAGGCTCCCCCTAGATGTGTGGACTCTTAGATAGGTGCTTTGGACTGCATGGCACACATACTAGGATCAACACTCCCCCTATATTTTATAAACAAAAGAATCCTTGCAACTAAGTAAATGACACTAAGCATGGAAGCAAGTTAAAGAATGTGAGCATAAAGTAAAGGGCACATGAAAGCATATGCTCACAATCTACTAAACAAACTAGACATTAAGATAAGATAATAAGATAGACTATAGTGCATATGTCTCACACCATATGATAGTCTCCTGGTCTCACACACACACAACACAAACCAACACACCAAAGCAATGAGAAAGTTCAACGAAAGCAAAGCGAAAGCGACATAATACACGACTCGCAAATCCTACACTCTCTCCCCCTTTGGCATCGAAACACCAAAAAGGCAGAGAGGACACCTACGACATAGGTGGTAGCTCCCTCTGTAATGATCGGCCATCAATCTCCTCATCGGTCTTGGCAGCGGGAACGGACTCCTCATCTAACTCAGTCCACTTGTAGCCTTGCTTGGCCATCCACTCATCCTCCGGAGTGGTGTTCTTCTCGAAACCGCTCGACACATTCTCGCCGAACGTCCTCAAGATCTTCTTGTCACGCCAGCGACTCTCCTTCTAAGCCACATGGGATGTGCACTACCACTTGGCCTGCATGCTGAATAGCTTCTTCATCTTGGCCTTCAACTTCTTAGCCCACGAGGGCTCGGAAGAGGGAGGGGCATACCCCGCAGAACTATCCTCAGACTCCTTCTCCTCAAACTCGTCCTCATCAACATCCATCCTAACAGCCTCATCCTCTGCCCGGGTAGTGGTATTAGCCCACTTGTTCTTGTGACGCAGCTTGATGGGCTCATGGCGGACCCAGTCAGGAGCAACAAATACTTCATCTAGGATGAGCTTCTCCCAAGTCTTTGAGATCAAGAGATGCAGGTAAGGTCCATATATAGGAACTTTGCGATTAAAAACCGCAAAATGGAGCTCAACCCACATGATGAGAGAGACATCAAGTGGGCCAGGAGCTTGATGACGCGCCGCCTCACACAGAAGCATCATATCCACGAGATAAGCATGCACCTTTTCCTTGTCCTCAATGTGCGGAAAGAGGATGTTGCGGAAGATCCGATGCATGACGTCAAAGAAAGGGTTTAGCACCCAAGACGACTTTCCACTGGGTAACTTCTTCTCCACAAGGTACGGTTGAAGCTTGTTCTTGTTGGTGGACTCTGGGTTGGCATGAGGGCGAACACCAATCGGCGCATTGAGCCCCTCATCACGAACATGCAGCAATTCCATGAAATCCTTCCATGTAGCAGACAACTTCCTCCCATTGGTCATCCAAGTCATAGTCCTCTCCTCACCAGAGAAGTGAACAGAGGCAAAGAACTGAGCCACGATCTACGGGTCAAAGTCCATCCGGAACGAGACAAAGTCTTCAATGCAAAACCGCTCCAACAGATCCAACGGCTCACCAAAGTGTGCCCGGTCCTTCCTCATATGATCAAAGTCAATCCACTACACTGGAACATAGATATACAACTTGGACTTGATCACATCGAGGTAAATGAGATTTTGCTGCTTGGTCCAGAACAACTCATTGCCTTTGACAATCTCACGAGGCTTCACATAGGGGTTGAGCCTCCTTCGAGTGACAAACTCGGCTAGAGGCATCTCATCCATGCCCATAGTGGGCTCCTCGAACTTGCCAGCTATGGTCTTGACGTGAGATTGGGGGGCATTGGACCCCTCTGGAGCATCTTGGTTGCGAAGCTGCTTGGAACTGGTGCCACGGTTGTGATTGGAGCACCGGACGGAACCGGAGCAACCACCTATGACACGCAACACTAACACAAGGAAAACCGAGAAGGATTATTGCAAATACTAGGCCAAAACCAAAAGAAACAAGTGGAAATGAGATTTGGAGGATGAAACAATGTAATTCGGATCACCACGGTAGTACCGGTCCTGGGGCGGATCTAAAATATTACATCCGCTCGAGCCACGGTAGTACGGTGCCAGGGAGGCACGGTAGTACTGCACCAGGGGTGGAAGTAAAATTTTACTTCCATGCCCCGGGCAGTAGTACCTCTCGAGGGTGCGGTAGTACCGCACGGGGGCGGATGTAAACTTTTACAGCCGCTCTAGCCGCGGTAGTACTGTGGTACGGTAGTACCGCGCCCGGGGCGGAAGTAAAACTTTACTTCCGCGCCCCGAGCGGTAGTACCGCTCCAACCAAGCGGTAGTACCACACGGAGTCAACTTGCACGCGAATCCCATCTACGGATCTAAAAACATCTGCAAAAATAGATCGGTACTACCGGTGATCAAAACTGCACTGTTGCATCATACCAAATAGCATTTTTACTGTACTAGTACTCTCCTATAATCTTCTCTTGCATAGATTTAGCCTAAAATCACATGAACTACACATGCATCTCCCCAAGACCTAGAAGCACAAAAACAGAGCAAAAGGAGAGGGACTAGGGGAGAAACCAGGGTCCATGGCAAGAGGGCGAGGTGGGGAACGATCCCACCAGACGAAATGCGAGGAGAGCAGCCGGATATGGAGATCCGGCGAGGTCCTCCGGCGTCGTTCTTGGGCAAGAGAGAGAGATGAGATGGGGAATAAGAGATGAATGGGTATGGGGGAGTTGAAACTCCCCGTGCCCGCTCTTAACCCCCACCTGCTCATGACAGCATGGTAGTACCGCTGGTCATCGCAGTAGTACCACCCGGGCGGAAGTACGTACGCAGGGTGGTAGTACCACTCTTCCAGCGGCAGTACAAATGTATTGTCGTGGTGGAAGCGGTAGTACCATGTCCAACTCCTGCGGTAGTACCGTGGCTTGCCACGGTAGTACCGTAACCCAAGAAAGTGCAAGTTTCATGGAAAACAAGAAGAAGGAGGCCTTTGTAATGCAGCCTTCTAGCAATCAGACACGCCAGCGAACACACACGAGGCAACTCAAACACAAACTCAAAGAGAAAGCAAAAGATAGCAGAGAACAAAAACACAAGTCAACCTCTCCAAAGAGAGGGCGATGGCCGGAGCCACCTATGTTTGAGTCAATTGGTATGGTACCGCGAAGAATTATCCTTGGTCCCATGACCAAAACTCATCTTTGAAGCATAAGTACCATCAAAAGTGGCTAATGTGAAAGAGTTGATCAATTTATGCATAATGGGGGGAGAGTTCATTGAGAGAACAACACTCCCCCTATGTTCATGCCTACATCTAGATAAGACAACATGATGAGTGAGGTGGGGTGTGCGAGGTTTCAAGCCACATTGCTCAAATCGGTGATATTTAGCTCATGTCTTAACCCACGAAATCTTGCTTCATCCAAAGTCTTCATGAAAATATCTGTGAGGTTTTCATGAGTGTTGACATAATGAAGATCAATCTCCCCTCGCCTAATATGCTCCCGGATGAAGTGATACTGAATCTCAATATGATTCATCTTGAAGTGTTGCACCGGGTTGAGAGAAATCTTGATGGCACTTTCATTGTCACACCAAAGAGGCACTTTGTCAGAAATGACACCGTAATCCTTTAAAGTTTGCCTCATCCATAAAAGTTGAGCACAACAACTGCCGACCGCCACATACTAGGCTTCAGTGGAAGAGAGATACACAACTTTTCTTCTTGAAAGACCAACTCACCAAAGAGCAACCAAGAAATTGGCACCCTATGGAAGTTGACTTCCTATCCACTTTGTCTCCCCCCCCCAATCTGAATCCGAGAAACCTAAAAGATTGAAGTTTGCTCCTCTTGTGTACCATAAGCCAAAGTTTGGGGTATGAGCCAAATACTGAAAGATTCGCTTGACCGCCACAAAGTGACTTTACTTAGGCGAGGCTTGAAACCGTGCACAAATTCCCACACTCAACATGATATCCGGTCTAGATGCACAAAGGTAAAGCAAGGATCCAATCATAGAACGACATACTGTAGGATCGAAAGTATGTCTAGAGGGGGGGTGATTAGACTACTTGACAATATAAAAGATCTGCCTTTTGATCATGCAAAGTCTTTGGCAGTTTCACAATTAAGATCAATTCAAGTATCACCCTACACATGCAATTCTAGAGTATAAGCAGCGGAAAGTAAATTGCACATGTAGTAAAGAGAGGTGGAGAAGATCAAACGCAGTTTGGAGACACGGAGATTTTTGTCATGGTTCCGATAGGTGGTGCTATCGTACATCCACGTTGATGGAGACTTCAACCCACGGAGGGTAACGGCTGCGCGAGTCCACGGAGGGCTCCACCCACGAAGGGTCCACGAAGAAGCAACCTTGTCTATTCCATCATGGCCTACGCCCACGGAGGACTAGCCTTACTCGGGGTAGATCTTCACGAAGTAGGCGATCTCCTTGCCCTTACAAACTTCTTGGTTCAACTCCACATCTCAAAGACGGAGGCTCCCAAGCGACACCTAACCAATCTAGGAGGCAG
This sequence comes from Secale cereale, assembly GCA_902687465.1. Classification (NCBI taxonomy): domain Eukaryota; kingdom Viridiplantae; phylum Streptophyta; class Magnoliopsida; order Poales; family Poaceae; genus Secale; species Secale cereale. The sequence goes on along the minus strand of LR738712.1, from coordinate 180,701,292 downwards.
CACCCTCCAAAAGGTAATAGATGTTGTTGATGATGATGAACTCCTTGCTCTTGTGCTTCAAATGATAATCTCCCCAACACTCAACTCTCCTCACTGATATGGCTGTGGTGGAAGAAAGGATTGAGTGGAAAGCAACTTGGGAAGGCTAGAAATCAAGTTTCATATGGTAGGAGTGGAATGACTTGATCTCAACACAAGGGTAGGTAGTTCTCTTCTCAGAAAGTGTGTGGTAGGAGTGGTAGACTTTCTGATGGCTCTCTCCACGAGTGAAGAGGGGGTGGAGGGGTATATATAGCCTCCACACAAAATCCAACTGTTACACACATATTTGAGCAATCTCGGTGAGACCGAAGTGAAAACTCGGTCAGACCGAAAGTTCAAATATAGTGAACGTTGGGATTTTCGGTGGGACCGAAAATACCATCTCGGTGTGTCCGATGTGAGTCAAAGGTAGGAGCTTGCCATTCTCGGTGGGACCGAAATTAACAACTCGGATATTCCGATATGATGTCAATTGGTTACAGAAGGTTGGCAGTCCAGTTTCGGTGAGACCGAACTCAAAATCGGATGGACCGAAAAATTAGGGTTTGAAAGAATAACTGAGGTGGTTCATCTCGGTGGGACTGAGTTGGAGAAATCGGTTTGTCCGAGATTACTTATGAGTGTGTTAAGTAGTGAAAGTTGCTGATAGTTGAGGGAGCTAGATCACTAAGCACTTGAGCAACCAGATCATCAACACAACCTCATCCCCTTTTAATAGTATTGGCTTTTCCTATGGACTCAATGTGATATTTGATCACTAAACCAAAAATAGAGTCTTGAGCTTTTGCCAATGCTTGTCTTAGCATTTTGAGGGGTCCACTTCTTCAGACATTTCCATACCCATATCATCGAACTTCTCTGAAATGATTCTCAAGTAAATATTAGTTCAATGATATATATGTTGTTATTAATTACCAAAACCACCCGGGGATTAGTTGCACTTTCAATCTCCCCCTTTTTGGTAATTGATGACAACATATAGATCAAAGCTTCGACAAAAGACATAATCAATGAATAATATAGTCGCTTTGAGAAGTATGTGATAAACAAGAGCTCCCCCTAAATTTGTGCATTATCTAAAATTTGCGTTTGAATGCATATGCACAATCGATTAGGATTATGGATCACTCTTCCATGTCACATACATCTTGGTGGAGCGCACAAAATGATAAGAATGAATAACATGCACTCAATCACCAAGACAAGAGTAAGTAGCCATACAATAAGGAATAGCATATGATAAGCATTAAGCACACATTAAAGCATAGTATGACCAAGCACTCATTAAGGTAGCATCAAACATAGTAGCAAGCACACTGAAAGTTTCGAAAGACCAAAAGAAACCAATGTATCTCAAAGAAACCGGCAAAAGAACGAAAGAGCACTCTCTCTCTCGAAGCCCTATGATCTATACAATTTCTCCCCCTTTGGCAACAAGTTACCAAAAAGTTCGAAAAGGTATAGAGCTAAGCGTCACTGCGGGCTCTGCTGGCGGCTCCCGTCTGGGTAGATGTCGGAGTAGAAATGACGGCATCGGCGAAGACTTCTGCTGATGTCTGCGCTGGAGGAGTGGATGCTGGAGCTGGAGTAACTGCTGGAGCTGTGGCTGGTGCTGAAGTGGTAGCCCTGGAGTCAGTCACTGGAATAGCTGCAGATCTGGATCCTCTGGGAACCTGAGCAGTCTGGCGATGAGAGTCCTGGACTAGATCATCCTGCATGAGTTCTGCTCTCTCCTGCCTTGCTTCCTCCATGTCTGCCTCAAGCTTGTTGACGGACACCTGAATCTCAGTCAGCTTCACGTCCTGAGCGTGGATCTTGTCCTCAATAATCCTCTCTAGGCTTTCCTGAGATTGCTCAATGCTGGCCAGGCGTTGTTCAATCCTCTGGGTAGCTTCAAGAATCTGCTCTCCGAAGCTCTTTGGTTTAGCTGCTGCTGCTGCTGCCTCTTTGTCAGCTTTGGCTTTCTTCGCAGCTTCAATTTTGGCTTGTCCTTCAACTGAGGTTGGATCCTCCTCATCCATCACAACTACGTTGTCCTCATGCTCTGGCTGCAGTGGCAAGTGCTTCCTATCCAACATGAATTTGCCCGTGCCAAACTTGGCATTGATGAGCATCTGAATCTGCGGGGCAAACCCACATGACCTCTTCTGGTCAGCTGCAGTCCTCTTAATGGTCTCTACCATTAAGTCCATCACCTTGAAAGGTGCCTTCTCATCGAGAATGTGCAGCATGTTGATAGAATAGCCTCGAATCATGCGGTGGTCTCCAGACTTGGGCATCAAGGTATGCCTCAAAATAGTGTTTGTGGTGGTCAGACCTGCCTGGAGATAGTACACTGAGCCAAGCTTCCACCCTTCCAAATCAGCAGCAGGGATCTCCTTGTACATGTTCTTCATGGAATCATGACTCTTCTTAGGAATCCCATAGACATCAATGTCGTCCTCTCTCTGCACTGGAGCATTCAGAAGTTCTGCCCATTCTTCAACAGACGAAGAAAACCTTTGACCTTCAGTCATCCAGGTGATCTTGCCATCAGGATAGAAGTGGGCTGTGGCGTAGAACTGCATGATCATCTCGTCATTCCAAGCTGTCAGCTCTTGACCCACAAAATCAGCAACTCCACATGCAGTAAAGCTCTCATGCACATGGGGAAAGAAGTCTCGGTGATCTTCACTGTCAATGTACTTCCAGTCAACGTACCTGGTGTCAGCAACAATAGGCTTCTTATCCATCAGCACGGTCTCATAGAAGTCCTGCTGCTCTCTGGTGTGGAATCTGGGGTCCACAGCAGTCCTTCTCCTCACAGCATATGGATCAGACTGTCTCCATAGCCTGAGACCTTTATCCTTCCTTGCCTTCATGTCCTCAGCTTGAGGATGAGCATCATTGTGGAGTGGCAACTTAGGACGGAGCTTAAGCAACACATGCTCTTCATCTAACTCAGACGGTGGCATCTCACCTTTGTTCTTCTCAGAAGCTGGAATGCTCCTGGTTGTTCTCTTGGGCTTGGCTGGAGCTGCCTTGGCATGAGCAGGCTTCTTGGGCTTAGAGGAGGCTTGAGCCCTAATAGCATCACCCATGAACTTAGCCTTCTGAGGAGGAGGCTGGGGTGCATCTTCTTCTTCTTCTTCAGCAGCTGCATCAACTTGAGGTTCAGCATATACTACCCTCTTCCTCTTGGAAGTTTTCTTCACCTTACTTGGAGCTGGCTCTTCCAAGTTTAGCTTCTTTGCAACAGCTGACTGCTTTACCTTGCTTGTGCCTTTCCTTGACTGCTGCCCTTGGTGCTCTTTGGCAACAACATTCCTCTTGGGCTTGGAGGTAACTTCCTCAGCAACGAAGTCAGAGTCCTCATCATCAGAATTTCTCTTCTTTCTGGTTCTGGTGGCTGCAGGAGGCAAACCACTAGGGGTGCTCCTCTCACCATCATCACTGGAACTGCTAGCCTCAGGACTGGTATCTGCCTCTGGAATCTCTGCAAACGGTGATTCAGACCTGTTCTGGCTGTCACTGACATCTGACATGGCTGACAACCTGTGAAAAGATAAGGTATAGGCAGAGTAGAAGAGTTATCACAACTGCAGAGGTTTTTGCAAAAAAAATGAGTTCAAGTCTTAGTTTTGAGTTTTCACAGAATGCATTTCGGTCAAACCGATTTTCAGTTTCGGTGAATCCGAAGTGTATACAGAGGCCTACACACCACTTTCGGTCAGACCGAAATGGGTTTCGGTCCTACCGAAACACTAGGGTTTCACTGAAGCTAAGTTTTGGTCACACCGATTTGCACAACTCGGTTAGACCGAATGGTGCAGTGCAATGGCCAGAGGCCAAATCGGTCATTCCGAGTTTCAAAATCGGCTTCACCGAGATGTGTTCCGTGGAAACCTAAACCTAAGAATTTCGCTCGAAACTAAAGGACCTGATCTGATGTTTAGGGAATATCTCAAACGTGGATAGATTCATGGCAAACCAATCGTGCAAGAATCAGATGGGGAGCACGAAAGGGATCGGGACTCACCCTAACTTGGTGGAGTCCCTCTACGGCGGCAACGGCACGGACAGGATTACCGTTGACGGCGGCGGAGACCTGCGGCGAGGGCGCACAGGCGACGACGGCGACGATCCGAAGACCAGGGCGACGGCAGCAGGGGACTTGGGGGCGAAACGGTTTGAAGAGTTAAATCGCGCGCAGCCCTCAGGTATATATATCCCCATACTGTCGGTGGGACCGAGTTAAAAAACTCGGTGACACCGAAATGGCTAACTGCTGTGCAGTTACACATATCGGTCACGCCGAGATTTTAAACTCGGTTTCACCGAGATGAAACCTAGATCAGTCTAAGCGTTTCGGTTGGACCGAGATGGAGAAGCCGGTCAGACCGAAATGGACTTAGAAGGTTTTGGAAGTCAGCCTTAGACGGATCGGTGGCTCCGAGTGCTCCTCACTCGGAGAGTCCGAAAATGACTTGTTCAAAGTTGTGATATGAGCATGAATAGAATTTGAGACAAGAAAGCATAGATAGCTAGGGAAAGTGCTTAGGCATTCTTGTCCATCCATTTGGCCAGAAAAATCAAAACAATCAAAACAACAAATGGATGTCCTTGAATGGATAAAATCATGCATTCAACATGCTCACACAATAAGATAGCAACTGAAATATGTGTCAAACATGCACAACCAATACTCTAGCTACTAGCACAAAATTTGTCGATGACTAGGTCATCTATATATGAGTATTTTGACTTAGGAGCCAAATGAGAACATTTGATCATAGGTCATACTCATCGTTTAAGCACAAGTGGGGTTACCACTTTTACATAAAGCATTTATGTGTTCACATCATTTGGAGATGCTTTAGCTCGATTTTTAGAGCAAAGCTCCCCCTAGATGTGAGAACCCCTTTTAAAGGGTCAAACTAACCTTGGGTTGTCGTAGAAGACTTCATGTAGATGTTGAAGATGTGGATGCTCAATGTTGATGTAGATCATCAAGAGTTGGGAGCTATCCTTTGGATTAGGGCACTTTCAATACCTACATGGGTTAGTCCCACAAGGAACAAACAGGAATATCCATAGACATAGATTGAAGTACACAAAAGATGATGTCCATGAAAGCAATGATTACCTTGTCCCTTGACTTACCAACAAGAGGGTTTGTGACTCCATGAACTAGTTGCATGATGTGGAAGTTGATTGCACAAGTTCTTGCCAAAATGAATATGAGTGAAGTTTGTTGGCGGAGTCACCCTCAAGAACCTTCTAGTTCTTCTTCTTTGGGATCCACATCATCTTGATGGGAATACTTGGGGTTGTAGTTGAGCTTGACGAAGTAGAACTTGATGTGTCCTTGGGAACCCACTTGACCATGGCTTGAGGTGCTTCAATGAATGCATCAATCTCCTCTTGAAGCTTGTCCTTGGCCTTTAGCTTGTGGTCTTGTGGTGGAAGGTCATCTTGAGCTTGTTCCACATTGAAAGAAGTGGGATCATACTTCTCCTTTTGTGAAACAAACTGTGGAGTAGGGTATTGACCTTCTTCCCACTCAACACCTTCAGTGTTGAACTTTCGCTCAAAACCAATCCCTTGATTCTTCTGGTGCCTTCCTTGTTTGCGAACAATCTCCTCAAAGTTCTTGCTTCCGGCAAGACTCTTGTAGACACCTTTCTCTATGATTTCCTTCAATAAGCTATTTTCTTGCTCAAGTGTAACTTGGCTTGAAACATTGTTAGTGGAATCAAGAGAACTACTAGAAGCAACAATATTGGATTTAACATGGTTATTGTTACTACTAGAGGAAGAATTTTTCTTATGCTTGTCATGCTTAGTCTTAATAGGTGGCAAGAAATTAGACAAGAGAAGTCGTTTGGCAAGATATGAAGAACTCTTCTTTCGAAGATCGTCATTGATCGCTTTTAGAAACTCATGTTCTTGCTCTAGAGTGAGCTTCTCGAAGCGTAGCTTCTCATGAGATCTTAGGAGCTCTCTATGATCTTCTTGAGTTGTTTCATGAGCTAACTTAAGAGTGTTTAGTTCTTTAGTTAGACGCTCAATTTCCTTCATAGCATTGTCATTCGACTCTTCTCGACTATAAAGACTACTAGCATTTTCATCATTACTAAGCTCACTAGATTTATCATGCAAGAGCTCATCTTCACCAAGCAAGTCATCCTCATCACTATCAAAGTCAATGAATTCAGGGTGTGTTACTGTTGGGGAACGTTGCATGGGAAACAAAAATTTTTCCTACCGTTCACCAAGATCAATCTAGTAGATGCAACTACGAGGAAGGAGTGTGATCTACGTACCCTTGTAGATCGCTAAGCGGAAGCGTTATGAACGCGGATGATGGAGTCGTACTCGTCGCGATTCAGATCGCCGAAGACCTAGCACCGAAGCAACGGTGCCTCCGCGTTCTTCACACGTACGGCTCGGGGACGTCTCCTCCTTCTTGATCCAGCAAGGGGTGGAGGAGAGGTTGATGGAGAACCGGCAGCACGACGGCGTGGTGGTGATGGTGGAGAAGAACTCCAGCAGGGCTTCGCCTAAGCACCGCGGGAGAAGAAGATATGACGGGAGAGGGAGGGCAGCACCGAGGCACGAACTGTGTTTGCTGCCCTCCCTTTGCCCCACTATATATAGGGGGGGTGGAGAGGCTAGGGCGCCCTAGGGTTTCCCCCTAGGGGCCGGCGGCCAGGGCAAGGGGAGGGGGGCGGCGGCCAGGGCAGGGGGAGGCGCCCAGGCCCTAGGGTTTCCCCCCTAGGTGCCTTGCCCCCCAAGTCCCAAGGGGTGCGGCCAGCCCTAGGGGGTCCCACCCCCTTAGCCGCATGGGGAGAGGGCCCAGGGGGGGCGCACAGCCCCCTGAGGGCTGTGGTGTCCCCCCTTGTGGCCCAATAGGCCCAGAACACCTTCCGGACCCCCCGAAAACCTTCCCGGTATTCCGCCGATTTCCCGATGCTCCCCGGAACACTTCCGGTACTCCGAAACCTTTCATCCTATATATCAATCTTCGTCTCCGGACCATTCCGGAGACCCTCGTCATGTCCGGGATCTCATCCGGGACTCCGAACAACCTTCGGTAACCATGCACTCTTCTCACTAACAACCCTAGCGTCACCGAACGTTAAGTGTGTAGACCCTGCGGGTTCGGAAACCATGTAGACATGACCGAGACACTCTCAGGTCAATAACCAATAGCGGGATCTGGATACCCATATTGGTTCCTACATGTTTCTCGATGATCTCATCGGATGAACCACGATGTCAAGGATTCAGGCAATCCCGTATACAGTTCCCTTTGTCTCGTCGGTATGTTACTTGCCCGAGATTCGATCGTCGGTATCTCTATACCTAGTTCAATCTCGTTATCGGCAAGTCTCTTTACTCGTTACCATAATACATAATCCCGTGACCAACTACTTAGTCACTTTGAGCTCATTGAGATGACGTATTACCGAGTGGGCCCGGAGATACCTCTCCGTCATACGGAGTGACAAATCCCAGTCTCGATCCATGTCAACTCAACAGACACCCTCGGAGATACCTGTAGAGTACCTTTATAGTCACCCAGTTACGTTGCGACGTTTGGCACACACAAAGCACTCCTACGGTGTCAGTGAGTTACATGATCTCATGGTCATAGGAACTTATACTTGACATGCAGAAAACTATAGCGATAACTGACACGATCAAAAGCTATGTTAACGTTTGGGTCTCGTCCATCACATCATTCTCCTAATGATGTGATCCCGTTATCAAATGACAACTCATGTCTATGACCTGGAAACCGCGGTCATCTTTGATCAACGAGCTAGTCCTGTAGAGGCTCACTAGGGACACAAAGTCTGTCTATTCATCCACACGTGTATTTGAGTTTCCAATCAATACAGTTATAGCATGGATAATAAACGATTATCATGAACAAGGAAATATAATAATAACTCTTTTATTATTGCCTCTAGGGCATATTTCCAACAAATCCTTGGTGTTGTAGTTGAGCTTGACGAAGTAGAACTTGATGTGTCCTTGGGAACCCACTTGACCATGGCTTGAGGTGCTTCAATGAATGCATCAATCTCCTCTTGAAGCTTGTCCTTGGCCTTTAGCTTGTGGTCTTGTGGTGGAAGGTCATCTTGAGCTTGTTCCACATTGGAAGAAGTAGGATCATACTTCTCCTTTTGTGAGACAAACTGTGGAGTAGGGTATTGACCTTCTTCCCACTCAACACCTTCGGCGTTGAACTTTCGCTCAAAACCAATCCCTTGATTCTTCCGGTGTCTTCCTTGTTTGCGAACAATCTCCTCAAAGTTCTTGCTTCCGGCAAGACTCTTGTAGACACCTTTCTCTATGATTTCCTTCAATAAGCTATTTTCTTGCTCAAGTGTAACTTGGCTTGAAACATTGTTAGTGGAATCAAGAGAACTACTAGAAGCAACAATATTGGATTTAACATTGTTATTGTTACTACTAGAGGAAGAATTTTTCTTATACTTGTCATGCTTAGTCTTAATAGGTGGTAAGAAATTAGACAAGAGAAGTCGTTTGGCAAGATATGAAGAACTCTTCTTTCGAAGATCGTCATTGATCGCTTTTAGAAACTCATGTTCTTGCTCTAGAGTGAGCTTCTCGAAGCGTAGCTTCTCATGAGATCTTAGGAGCTCTCTATGATCTTCTTGAGTTGTTTCATGAGCTAACTTAAGAGTGTTTAGTTCTTTAGTTAGACGCTCAATCTCCTTCATAGCATTGTCATTCGACTCTTCTCGACTATAAAGACTACTAGCATTTTCATCATTACTAAGCTCACTAGATTTATCATGCAAGAGCTCATCTTCACCAAGCAAGTCATCCTCATCACTATCAAAGTCAATGAATTCAGGGTGTGTTACCTTGGGGCCTTTAGCCATGAAGCATCTTCCAATTCCCTCATTTGGTGAATCAAATAAGTCGTAGGAGTTGGAGTTGGAGGATACGAGTGCAAGTCCGGCAACACCTTCATCTTGACTGTAGTCGGAGTCGGAGTGATAGCTTCTTTCGGATTGATTGTCGGAGTCGGAGCCGGAGACCCATTCACCTACATGAGCTTGATGTCTTCTTCTTGTGTAGCTCCTTGATGACTTGTCCTTCCTTTCCGAATCCTTGCTTCTCCGAGAGGGTCTTCGTTCATAACGATCATCTCTACTCCTTCTCTCTCTCCGAGGTGACTCATCTCTTGCTCTTCTTCTTGGAGATTCTTCTCTTCTCTTGTGGGAGCCGTACACTCATTTGAGAAGTGTCCGGGTCTTCCACAATTGTAGCAGTTTCGATCACGACTAGAAGATCTCTTTTCATCATATGATCTAGACTTTGAGCTTCTTTCTTTGCCTCTATTCTTGTAGAACTTGTTGAAGTTCTTGACCATTAGGCTTATCTCTTCATTGGAAATTAGCTTGTCACTTGAGGTAGTAGGAGCATCACTTGTAGCTTTGTAAGCACCACTTGACTTATTGTGAAGCTCTTCCTTATCCTTAAGTGTCAACTCATGAGCAACAATTCTTCCAATGACTTCAGTTGGCTTGAGAGTCTTGTAGTTTGTCATCATTTGGATCAAAGTGCACACGGTGTCATACTTTCCATCCAAAGCTCTGAGAATCTTCTTAATGATGAATCGGTCGGTCATTTCTTCGCTTCCTAAGCCGGCAATCTCATTTGTGATGAGAGCAAGCCTAGAGTACATTTCAGCGACTCCTTCACCATCCTTCATCTTGAACTTGTCAAGTTGACCTTGAAGAATATCTAGCTTTGATTCCTTCACAGATTCAGTACCTTCGTGCATTTCAACCAAAGTATCCCAAATCTCTTTAGCATTCTCAAGACGGCTGATTTTGTTGAACTCCTCGGGACACAAAGCATTGAAGAGAATGTCACAAGCTTGAGCATTGTTTTGCAACATCCGCAACTCTTCTGGTGTAGCTTCGCGATCCGGAACTTTTCCTTCTTCAAAGAAATCACCTTGCATACCAACACAAATAATGCCCCATGCGGCTGGGTTATGACCAAGAATATGCATTTTCATTTTATGCTTCCAACTAGCAAAATTTGTACCATCAAAGTAAGGACCTCTACGATAATTACCCTCACTAGACGCCATACTCTCCTAGGTTGTGAAACCAAGCTTATGGAGTCCAATGCAATGGAAACCAAAACAATGGAGACCAAAGCTCTGATACCACTTGTAGGATCGAAAGTATGTCTAGAGGGGGGGTGATTAGACTACTTGACAATATAAAAGATCTGCCTTTTGATCATGCAAAGTCTTTGGCAGTTTCACAATTAAGATCAATTCAAGTATCACCCTACACATGCAATTCTAGAGTATAAGCAGCGGAAAGTAAATTGCACATGTAGTAAAGAGAGGTGGAGAAGATCAAACGCAGTTTGGAGACACGGAGATTTTTGTCGTGGTTCCGATAGGTGGTGCTATCGTACATCCACGTTGATGGAGACTTCAACCCACGGAGGGTAACGGCTGCGCGAGTCCACGGAGGGCTCCACCCACGAAGGGTCCACGAAGAAGCAACCTTGTCTATTCCATCATGGCCTACGCCCACGGAGGACTAGCCTTACTCGGGGTAGATCTTCACGAAGTAGGCGATCTCCTTGCCCTTACAAACTTCTTGGTTCAACTCCACATCTCAAAGACGGAGGCTCCCAAGCGACACCTAACCAATCTAGGAGGCACCACCCTCCAAAAGGTAATAGATGTTGTTGATGATGATGAACTCCTTGCTCTTGTGCTTCAAATGATAATCTCCCCAACACTCAACTCTCCTCACTGATATGGCTGTGGTGGAAGAAAGGATTGAGTGGAAAGCAACTTGGGAAGGCTAGAAATCAAGTTTCATATGGTAGGAGTGGAATGACTTGATCTCAACACAAGGGTAGGTGGTTCTCTTCTCAGAAAGTGTGTGGTAGGAGTGGTAGACTTTCTGATGGCTCTCTCCACGAGTGAAGAGGGAGTGGAGGGGTATATATAGCCTCCACACAAAATCCAACCATTACACACATATTTGAGCAATCTCGGTGAGACCGAAGTGAAAACTCGGTCAGACCGAAAGTTCAAATATAGTGAACGTTGGGATTTTCGGTGGGACCGAAAATACCATCTCGGTGTGTCCGATGTGAGTCAAAGGTAGGAGCTTGCCATTCTCGGTGGGACCGAAATTAACAACTCGGATATTCCGATATGATGTCAATTGGTTACAGAAGGTTGGCAGTCCAGTTTCGGTGAGACCGAACTCAAAATCGGATGGACCGAAAAATTAGGGTTTGAAAGAATAACTGAGGTGGTTCATCTCGGTGGGACTGAGTTGGAGAAATCGGTTTGTCCGAGATTACTTATGAGTGTGTTAAGTAGTGAAAGTTGCTGATAGTTGAGGGAGCTAGATCACTAAGCACTTGAGCAACCAGATCATCAACACAACCTCATCCCCTTTTAATAGTATTGGCTTTTCCTATGGACTCAATGTGATCTTTGATCACTAAACCAAAAATAGAGTCTTGAGCTTTTGCCAATGCTTGTCTTAGCATTTTGAGGGGTCCACTTCTTCAGACATTTCCATACCCATATCATCGAACTTCTCTGAAATGATTCTCAAGTAAATATTAGTTCAATGATATATATGTTGTTATTAATTACCAAAACCACCCGGGGATTAGTTGCACTTTCACATACCTTTTGATCCACCGCTTTACCATTGGGATCAATGTCAAGTTGGCACTTGGTAGGCATTAGAGTAGTAGCCGGCTTGACATCACTTAGATTGAATCTCTTGAGCATGTATTGAGTATATTTGGCTTGGTTGATGAAGATTCCTTCTCGTCTTTGTTTGACTTCGAACCCGAGAAAGAACTTCAACTCTCACATCATGGACATATCAAAATCTGCGGTCATGAGTGTGGCAAACTCATCATTGAAATATTTGCTAGGAGAACCAAAAATAACATCATCAACATATAGTTGGCATACAAACATTTTCCCTTTAACCTTCTTAGTAAAAAAGAGTGGGGTCGATTTTCCCAATTTCAAACCCACTATCTTGCAAAAATTGGGTAAGGTGCTCATACCACGCACGTGGGGCTTGTTTAAGACCATAGAGCGCCTTATCGAGTTGATACACATGATTGGGGAACTTGGGATCCTTAAACCGCGGGGGTTGTCTGACATACACCAACTCATTAAGATGAGCATTAAGAAAAGCACTCTTCACATCCATTTTTTGCAACTTAATGGTATGATGAGAAGCATAGGAAAGCAACAAATGAATAGATTCAAGGCCAGCAACGGGAGCAATTGTTCCACCATAGTTGATACCCTCGACTTGGGAGTAGCCTTGTGCCACCAAGCGAGCCTTGTTGCAAATGACAATCCCGTGAGAGTCTTGCTTGTTCATGAAGATCCATTTGGTACCAATGACATTGTGGTCCTCCTTTGGCCTTGGCACCAACTGCCAACACTTGTTGCATTCGAAGTTATGGAGTTCTTCATGCATGGCATTGAGGCAATCCGGATCTTCGAGCGCCTCATAGACCATTTGGGGTTCAACACAAGAGACAACCGCATGATCAGCACAATAGTTTGATAATTGTCTACGAGTGCTTACTCCCTTTGTAATGCTTCCAAGGATATTCTCCATGTGATCCTCTCTAAAGCGAGCCTGGAAGCAACTTTGGCGGCACGACGCTCCAATTGCTCCTCAAGTGAGAGTTGAGGTGCGGTAACTTGATCATCATGAGCGTCGTCTTGAGCTTGTTCTTGATCTTGAGCTTTCTCTTGATCTTGAACTTGCTCGGTAGAGGGAACTTGGCCTTGTGCATATCACCATCTTGTGGTTGATCTTGCACTTGGCCTTGTTCATTGGGTTGAGGGCCTTCACTTTGTTCTTCGGAAGCGTGTGGGTCTTGGGTTGGTGATAGTTCCACTTGAGTAGAACATTGTCCTTCTCCTTCAGCCACAAGGGGTTCTTCAATGGGTAGAATATGACCAACACCCATTCTTCTTATGGCTTGAGGAGGAATTTCATCACCTACATCACAAGTACCACTTTGCTCCACTTGGGAGCCGTTATTCTCATCAAACTCCATGTTACATGTCTCCTCAATGAGCCCGGTGGACTTGTTGAGGACACGGTAAGCATGAGAGTTTGTATCATAACAAACAAATATGCCCTCATGAGCTCTAGCCTCAAATTTAGACAAACGAACACCTTTCTTTAGTATGAAACACTTACAACCGAACACCCGAAAGTACTTGAGGTTGGGCTTATTACCGGTAAGTATCTCATACGGAGTCTTGTTCAAGCCTTTGCGGAGATAGAGCCGATTGGATGCATGACACGCGGTGTTGATGGCTTCGGCCCAAAATTTGTATGGAGACTTGAACTCCGCCATCATGGTCCTTGTCGCGTCCATCAATGTCTGGTTCTTCCTCTCTGCCACACCATTTTGTTGAGGGGTATAAGGTGCGGCATATTGATGTTTGATCCCCTCATCCCCTCATCACTAAGGAACTCATCCAAGGTGTAGTTCTTGAACTTGGTACCGTTGTCACTTCGAATCATCAAGATCTTTGCATCATGTTGACGTTGAGCTTCATTTGCAAAGTTGATGACAATTTGTTGGGTCTCACTCTTCCTCTTGAAGAAATATACCCAAGTGTATCTTGAATAATCATCCACAATCACCGAGCAATACTTTCTACCCCCAAGACTATCAAATGATGGAGGCCCAAAGAGATCCATGTAAAGGAGCTCAAAAGGCCTTATCGAGTAGATGATAGTCGTGGGAGGGTGAGCCTTCTCATGTAGCTTTCCTTCTATACAAGCACTGCAAGCATGATCTTCGGCAAAAGTAACATTTGTTAGTCCATGGACATGGTCCCCCTTGAGAAGACATTGCAAAGATCTCATATTGACGTGGGCCAAACGGCAATGACAAAGCGATCCCACGTTAACTCTAGCAATTAGGCATGTCGCGGTCTTAGTGGGTCGCTCTGAGAAGTTGACCACATAGAGACAGTTCTCGACATGCCCAACAAAGGCTACTTAAAGAGTCTTGCTCCACAAGAGGGCCACGTAATCAATATCAAAGAAAGTAGCAAAACCCATGAGTGAAAGTTGACGAACGGAAAGTAAATTGTATGCAAGGGACCCAACAAGCATGAATTTATTGATCGTGAGATCATAAGAAACGACAACCTTTCCAAGACCCAATACCTTAGAAGATAAAGCATCACCCCATTTGACATTGGTGGGCATAGATGAACCTTTGTGAATGTCCACCACCAAGCCTTTGCTTCCGGTCATATGATTTGTGGCTCCACTATCGAGCAACCATTATCCCCCACCGGAAGCAAACTCCTACAAGAGATCAATGTTTGGTTTTAGGTACCCATTTTGTAATGGGTCCCTTGATGTTAGCAACAAGGGTCTTAGGAATCCAAATAGACCGTTCAATGTACTCATAAGAAGAATCGAAAAATTTAGCATAAACATGCCCATCACTTGCACGGCATAACACATAAGACGAGTTAAAGTCGCCGGCTTTGTTGGAAGGAGTGGCAATGCCCTTATTGACTCCACCACCCTTCACATTGTTCTTTTTCTCCTTAGAAGTACCCTCTCCCTCCTTCACAAAGGTTTGCTTCAGAGGAAGAGGTTGCTTGGTCTTGTCATTCTTCTTCTTCTTGGGCTTTGGTGCAAACCCAATCCCCTCTTTTGCAACAACTTCCTTTTGATTGCTCAAAAGGTCGTTGAGGTTCTTCTCACCTTGTACGCAAGACACAAGGCCTTTCTCAAGTTTCTTATTCAACTTAGCATTCTCCTCCACAAGATGCACATGCTCACAACATGGGTTAGTAGCATTTGCATTATCAATTAAAACCATGTGAGGAAAAGTGGCTTTCTCCTTGGTTAGCGAAACTTGAAGTTGATCATGTGACTCTTTGAGGCTAGCTTGAACACTCTTCAAGACCTTGTGAGCCTTGTCAAGTATATCAAACTCCTCCTTGAGTCTAGCATGGTCAACCACAAGTTTGGCCTTTTCAGAATTGAGCACACGAGAGACAACAATAGCATGATCAAGATCTTTCTTTAGTTTAGCATGATCGTCGTTGTGTGACTCCTCAAGAGCCAAACGAAGACCACACTCTTTCTCAAGCACATTAGATAGATCCGATATCTCATCAGCATAGTCTCGACTATGACCTTCCATGTAACACCCCAAAATTTTGACCTTGTTTTATTAGTCAAAACTTTTCCAGGGAATTAAACCTTTCATTTTCTGGGTTTTCTTTGGTTTCGGAACCACTCTTTCTTTTGATATTATGGAGTTTTTAACCCAAGTGAAAACTTTTCAAATATATTATTGGACTTGTTTACCCTCTCAAGAAAAACATTTCTATTATCAGTGGATTTATTTGCGTAATTATTCCTCCCTGAACTTTATTCCTTAAAGTGAATTTTCATTAGTTTTAAAGCTCTATTTGCACTACAACCCTTTGATAAATTATTTAAAAATTCCACCAAAATTTGGGGATGTCATGTGAAGTTCCTACATCACTTTTATGCAAAAACTCATTGGTGTTCTTTGAAAAATTTGAGCAAAACATCCTATTTTGCTCTCTGGTCCAGTTTGGTATTTTCTACTACAGTCATGTGTTAACTTGCCCTTTTAACCATGAGCTTTTCCCTGCTTATAGTCCTCCCTGCAAAACCCTTAAGTCCAGGAGAATGGACCCATTGGAATATTTTTGGTCCATGCAATAATGCCTTTTAGTTTCTGTCCAGTTTTGTTTTTCTCAAAAACTTACACTAGCAAGTTTCTGGTCTTGACCAACTAACCTTGCCATCATCACCTACACATAGAGAGACACTGGTCTGGAGATTTTGGCCACCCCAAGAGTTGCCTAGATGCCCTTGGCATTCTGTCGAACACCTTATGAGCATATCCAGATTAGGCATGATTGCTAGTTTGCATTGCAAGCTTGATCCTCTGACCCAGCAATCTTGTCCACTAAACTCCTAGATGCCTCTAACCTAGACCTGTTAATCCCCAGCCCCACCCAAGCCTTCAAGCATGCCTTGGCATTTTGCCGAACAGATGTCGTGCGTGCCCGGAGCGCGAGCAGAGCGTGCGTTTTGCACGTGCGTGCGCACGTGTCGCCGCGTCCCACTGTCGTCTCCCCGCGTTCGTTCTGGTCCCTCCCCACTCGCAGCCAACACGCCTCGGCCCCTCCCTCAGCGCAGGGCCACCCTGACGCCCTACAGCGCCACCGTCAGTGCGGCCTTGGCGGCACGCCGGCGACCACAGTACGCCCCTGCCATGGACGGTGCCGCCCGAGCCACTCCAGCGCGCCAGCTGCCCCGTGGAGCAGTTCAAGCTTATCCACGAGCCCGTCCGCTAGCGCCCGCCGCCTCCACGTCGCCCTGCTGCAACAGAACGGCGGTTCGTCGACGAGCTTATCCCCGGCCACCACGGAACCGACCTCGAACGCTATAAATAGGAGCCCCCGAGCTCGTCCAAGCACTCAGGCGACCTCAAGCCACCTCTCTAGAACTCCCCTGGCCAGCAATCGATGGGAGAAGAGTTGTCTTCCTCGTCTCCGGCCAGTTCGGCCGCCACCGCACCCCAGCTCCGTTCGCCGCGAGCAGACCCTCCCCCGTCCATCCAAAACCACCACCCGACTCCCCTTGATCGTGCGGAGCTAACCAAACCCTAAACTACGACCAGGAGCCACCGTAGCCAAGACCCCCAAATCCAACCGAGGCCACCTCTGCTGCGGAGCTCGCCGCCGGCGATTCCCTCTACCCCCGCCGACCTAGCAACCACCAGGAGGACCGCCCCAGACTGGCAGATCCATCCCCGCCCTCAGAACCCCGCAAGGAGCCGTGGCTCGTCGACGGCGATCGCCGGATCCCCGCCCCGCTCGGACAGAGAAGGAAGGAGGCGCGGTGACTGGTCAAACCTGACCAGTGGGCCCAAGGGACCCACTGTCAGTGACCCAGCGACGACCCGCGCTGGTTTAAGTGGAAGCGTAAACCCCTGAAGTACGTTTTCCCCGCCTCGAAAGCGTATTCTCCCCCGAAACATTTTCTTTTTCTGGTTTTATTTAAAAACAGAATATTGACTAGACTATGACTGGCTACAACTTTTTAAATATAAGTCCAAATGACTTGATTCTTTTTCTGTTGTTCCTCAAATTTGGTCTAGTTTATTTTAATATTTATTTGAAAAATTTCCAAACAACTTTTTTGTACTGTTTTGAAACTATGTGTTGATTTCAGATTTTCTTAAATAGGATTTTGAAGAAGGAAGAAAACTTTCAAAAGTTTTGGAATGCACCCTGCCTCTCCACAACTTGAAGGAAAGCATTCTAAACCCTGGCCCAATACTTGTTGTGTGTTGTTTGTTACGATTACAACACCACCTTGACACAGAGTTTCGGTAATTTTATGTGATGATGTGGTCATGCTCATGGGTGCTCGATGAAGTTTCCTTGATGTTGAAAATTAATATACTGTGATAGTAATCGCCCTTGTCTACCTTTCATGTCTACCGGAAGGAATCCGGGAGAGTTTCTGTCTTGGGTAGACACGAACTCATTACTGATATTTCGTTGAGACGAGTATAGTCAGTAAGGCATGATAAGGTATGGAAAATGGTGTTTCTGTATGTTGGTGTGGATCATATTTGTTAGGCTAATCATGCAGGTGATGCTTAACCTCCTGAGTCGACCATAGATCGAGTCTTGTTCCTGTAACACACATACTTGTTCCGTACTACCACTTGTCCCTGCCATAAGTAGGGTGCGGTTCAGTAAGTTGTCAACCCCCTTTCTAGCACACACCGTACAGAGAGGCCATGGTGGAAGATACCGGCTGCATCCGGTAGGCATGCCACTTGGTCCAGGGGCATGGGTGTTTCCGGTTGGGACCGAGAGGGCGGCACCCCTTAGTAGCGCGATATATAAATTTGATCCCATGCTAATCGAGGTTGTAGCCTCCCCACTGGGAGTTTTGCTTAAACTGATGTCGTGGGTGGTTCCAGACATCGGTAAGTTGGGCTGGTGTGTGCAGGTCAGGTGTGTTTTCAATTAAAAGACCGTAGACGGAATTAGTCCCGATGGACTAAAGGAAACCGTTATTCGTGGGCAAAGAGTACACCCTCTGCAGAGATTAAATCTATTCGAATAGCCGTGTCCATAGGTAAGGACTACGGTCTGGGATGGGCCAAGTGTCGGTCTTCGAAGGAAAGATTACTAAACCAAAACATGGATCATGACTTGTGACTTACAATGATTATTGTTATTGTTATTATGGACTAACCATTTATATTTTTGAATTATCGAGTATCCCTGGGACGGTTCTACCTCCTGGATATTCACTGTGATTATTTTATAAGCCCTTTATGTGGTGTCGCTGAGACGCCCGACTGTGGCATGCTTGGTTTTCCTTTTATTTATAAGCCCTTTATGTGGTGTCGCTAAGACGCCCGACTGTGGCATGCTTGGTTTTCCTTTTATTTATAAGCCCTTTATGTGGTGTCGCTAAGACGCCCGACTGTGGCATGCTTGGTTTTCCTTTATTTATAAGCCCTTTTTGTGGTCTCGCTGAGACGCTCGACTGTGGCATACTTGTTATATCTTTTATTTATAAGCCCTTTATGTGACGTCGCTCAGACGCCCGACTGTGGCATGCTTTATTTTTCTCCCTGATTGCATATTCATGTTTCATATGAATAAACTGCTTGCATCGTGGATTATTATTTCGTGACCAACATAGTGATTATCGAATATTTCTAGGCATGATTATCTTTTGTTATATTGTACATGTGTTCATAATGTTTGCGAGTACATTCAAAGTACTCACTAGCTTGTCCCTAGCTATTGTCTTGGCCAGATTCCTTGCATGGAGAGGAGTATTGCGACGGCCGCCCCGGAACCTACGCAATGGTGATAGCAGCCTCTCGAAGATAGGAGTTATCCTGGTCAGCTGTTCCCGTGGGAGATGGAGTCCCACAGACACCGCTGAACCACAAACCGCTTTCGCCATCAGCCACTAGAAACCTTGTTTTGTACTCACAGGCCAGAATGATCTTGTACTACATATTTTGTATTTTTGCTTGGAATTTCTGTATCAAGTGGTGCCTCATCAGCTAACAATAATCCTGGGGCTGGTGAGCACAAGGGCCACTTTTGGGGATTTAATACCCCGAAAACCCGGTCTTGACAACCTTGGTATCAGAGCCAGGCTGGCCATTGGCTAATCCTATCTTAGCCAGGTCGAAAAACCTAGGTTAGCCATCCCACCAGACCTTAACCTAACCCCGGCCAAGCTTCTCATGTAAGATAACCACACAGTGAACTGACACCTTTTGGCAGTCGGTGCCCAACTTATCAGCCTAGCCCATCGATCACGCGCCAGTGACCGACACCTAAATAGTTTCCTCCACAAGCGTGCGAAGGAAGACTCCGTCCCCTTTTTCTATAAAAAGGGCATGCTAGCCTCAACCCGTCACAGCACAGCCTCTACCCCAAACCAAGCTAGAATGCCAGGACCCATTGTTCACAATGAAACAACAGCAACCAACCTTGGAGGTTTTGTGACCGTGCTAGCAAACCTCACCCACTGTGCCTTTGCATTAGAAGAGCCCCCAGAATATGTTGTGTACCAAGGATCCATGAGCGGTGAGAGCCGTCAATTCTGGGCCACTGTGCACGTCTATGGTAGGGGTATATCTCCAGAACGCCCCTACAGGTTCACCAGAAGGACAACTTCCTTTGAGCCACAAGCCATCCAACTAGCTGCTCGAGAGGCTATAGTTCAACTCCGACACATGTCGCCCAGAGTTAACTGTCGCTCGTTCTACTACTACCCTAGCCTTGACGGGTATGGTAGGCCACCCCAGGTTGCCAACGGAGACCACGAGACAGATCCTGCATTATTGCATCTGGTACGCTATGTACGTGCACTAGAGGAACTGTTCGATCAAATCACTCTTGATCTGATCGCAGCTCGTGGAGAACTGGTTCGCCGAGCCCCGGCAAGAGGAGGAGATGAGCCCGGCGCTAACAACCCAGTCGTGTTGTTCGGACAACTGATCGAGTCCTTGAGGTCTGCCCCAACCATCGACCAAAATGCTTTGGTGTCCCCGGAAGTGATTCGTCGCCTGTTTGGAACACGCTCCAATGGGATTGTGGCCAACAATCCCCGCGATGGTCATCATCACTGCCCCGACCCTACAGTCCCTCAGCCCCCTCCAGCTAACCCTGACAGTGAAGCCCTTGGAGAAGCTTCGGCATCCACAAGGCACGCCCGCTTAGATATAAACGAGGTAGAATAAATCACTCGAGTAGCGCCGAGCCTTAGTATGTCCACGCCCTGTTATTATGTGATCCTATATCGCCATATTTAAATACTGTCTGCTTGTGCGCCCTTATCTTTATAGTAGCCATGCATAAATATGTTGGTGTGCGATTGCAATTTTAAATCTCGGGCGTAGCTTCCAAAGAACCACACCGACGACTCCTACAGTAAATACGTCACTTTCGCGATACGTGTGTATCTGTAGCATTGACCCCGACCCCATAAAGCAGAACCGACAAAATAGCTACCCCTCACCGTGATTTAATAACCTAGCCCAGTTGCTATATAAAAGGCCACCTCGTGACCTTGCCAAGCATCCCTCACCTTGTGCACCACTCTCACAGCCATTTCTTTTGCCATGCCAATCCCTAGTATTTATCTAAGGACTCCAGATGCCACCCTAGGTAGTTTTGTTAAGATATTGTGGGACTTTACCTCCAGTACCATGAGTACTACCCGTCCACCCCAGTACGAGTTGCTCAAATTGAGGATCACACCATCCACCTCGAAATATTGGACAGTAGTGCACATCCCTCCCGCAAACCCAAACCAAGACCCAACAGAAGTCTCCTTCGTGGGGAAATCTATGCCAACTCCGCAGATGGCCGTAGAAGCGGCTGCGTATGAAGCGCTTACTCGCCTTCAATTCGCGGTGCCCTATGCCAGTGAATGGGGGTATTATTACTTCCCGAGTCGTGCAGCACCCGGAGAAGTAGCATCTTTTCCTGGTGGACGAATTGGGAGAGACCTAGTACTGGCCAACCTTGCCCAATATGTCATCGCTCAAGAGCATTTGACCCAGCGAGTAATGGGTTATCTCCAGAGCCTCGCCGATTTAAATCCTCGAATTGCCATCGGCAGACCACTGAGGCCCGGATAGGAAAGACGCATTCATCGACTAGTCAATCTGCTTCCTTCGATAGAAGAAGAGTGTGCCCCAGTACCAGAGACGTTTTCCCAGGACCCTGTCTATTTACCATTTTCATTTTAGACGTCACTGTTATGTTTGTTGTCCCAGCATTTATTTATGAGTTGCAACTTATGCGTGTTATCCTGAACTTGTGTGATGAATTAAATACTTGATTTCAATTAATAGGAGTAGTTTTTACTGCTAATAATTTTTGATTAACTAATTTTCGCTCTCGGTAAAACCTAGAGTGAGATATTGTTTTCCCTGAGTTGTTGCAGCATATATCTCTGCATGACATAGATTTTTTGCGCAGCACCGCAACAGCAGACTCACAACCCCAACCACTCAACCCAGTACACTAATTGCAAATCCACGTACACATGTTGCATCTAACTGTTTACCTCTCCAACGCACCACAGTCTCTTGAGGAGAAATTTGTGGGAGTTTATTCAGGCACAAGTTGCCTTCCACACACTGATAGCCGTTAACACCCGACACCAGCGCCTAATCCTCGTGATCGCCACCGTCGCAAAGAGCTAGCACTCGAGCAGCAGCAGCACGACGATCGTCGAGGATCATCGCGCACAAGAGCATGGATAACCCCAGCAATGCCGCCAACCCTCCACACACTAGGATCATGCACCAGTCCGGCATCGCCTCTGCCATTAGAGCCTCGTCCCGAGATCCTGCAAACCGAAATGGAGGAGAGGGAAGGAGAAGGAGAAGCGAGGCCAGGTGTGAGGAAGAAGAAGGAGCACCTCGGTCATTTTATAGCTCGAGATATGTGTACGGTGGGCGGAGTCCACCAGCACCGCTCGTCGCTCGATCGCCGGTGTTCGTAGGCGAATTCGCGAGCAGTGCCGACAGCGCACTGGCCCGCGAGGTGAGTGCATGCTGCACCGGCAGCTAGCACGCCGCACACTACCGCGGTACGGCCTAGATGCCCTACACGCTAGACATCGCCGGTGGAGAAAGCGCGGGAAAGCGCATGAGAGAGAGGAAGAAGAGAGAGCCAGAGGTAGAAGAAGAGACTGACAATGGACCCGAGGCCCACCTGTCAGCCAGAGAGAGCACTGTGCTCTCGGGTGCGACCAGCGTATTTTAGAATTTAGAAATTTGATTCTAAATTCACTGTAACCAAGGGTAGAAATATCTCGTTTTCCCCGACCATAGATTTTTCCATGCAGCGCCAGTATTTCACACTGCAGTTTACACCACTTATTGCCCACTCACTGTAGCCGTATTTTTATTGCATGAGTAGGATGGTTATTTTTGGTGATATCACTTTTAGGCGGTAGGAGTTTTTCTTTTCATAACAACCTTTAGCGAATCTCGAGGATGAGATTTTTCTTAAGGGGGGTAGTGTTGTAACACCCCAAAATTTTGACCTTGTTTTATTAGTCAAAATTTTGCCAGGGAATTAAACCTTTCATTTTCTGGGTTTTCTTTGGTTTCAGAACCACTCTTTCTTTTGATATTATGGAGTTTTTACCCCAAGTGAAAACTTTTAAAATATATTATTGGACTTGTTTACCCTCTCAAGAAAAATATTTCTATTATCAGTGGATTTATTTGCATAACTATAACTTTATTCCTTAAAGTGAATTTTCATTAGTTTTAAAGCTCTATTTGCACTACAACCCTTTGATAAATTTATTTAAAAATTCCACCAAAATTTGGGGATGTCATGTGAAGTTCCTACATCAATTTTATACAAAAACCCATTGGTGTTCTTTGAAAAATTTGAGCAAAACATCCTTTTTTGCTCTCTGGTCCAGTTTGGCATTTTCTACTACAGCCATGTGTTAACTTGCCCTTTTAACCATGAGCTTTTCCCTGCTTATAGTGCTCCATGCAAAACCCTTAAGTCCAGGAGAATGGACCCATTGGAATATTTTTGGTCCATGCAATAATGCCTTTTAGTTTCTGTCCAGTTTTGTTTTTCTCAAAAACTTACACTAGCAAGTTTCTGGTCTTGACCAACTAACCTTGCCATCATCACCTACACCTAGAGAGACACTGGTGTGGAGATTTTGGCCACCCCAAGAGTTGCCTAGATGCCCTTGGGATTCTATCGAACACCTTATGAGCATAGCCAGATTAGGCATGATTGCTAGTTTGCATTGCAAGCTTGATCCTCTGACCCAGCAATCTTGCCCACTAAACTCCTAGATGCCTCTAACCTAGACCTGTTAATCCCCAGCCCCACCCAAGCCTTCTAGCATAACTTGGCATTTTGCCGAACAGATGTCGTGGGTGCTCGGAGCGCGAGCAGAGCGCGCGTTTTGCACGCGCGTGCGCACGCGTCGCCGCGTCCCACTGTCGTTTCCCCGCGCTCATTATGGTCCCTCCCCACTCGCAGCCAACATGCCCCGGCCCCTCCCTCAGCGCAGGGCCACCCTGACGCCCTACAGCACCACCGTCAGGTCGGCCTTAGCGGCATGCCGGCGACCATAGTACGCCCCTGCCATGGACGGTGCCGCCCGAGCCACTCCAGCGCGCCAGCTGCCCCCTGGAGCAGTTCAAGCTTATCCACGAGCCCGTCTGCTAGCGCCCGCCGCCTCCACGTCGCCCTGCTGCAATAGAACGGCGGTTCGCCGATGAGCTTATCCCCGGCCGCCGCAGAACCGACCTCGAACGCTATAAATAGGAGCCCCCGAGCTCGTCCAAGCACTCAGGCGACCTCAAGCCACCTCTCTAGAACTTCCCTGGCCAGCAATCGATGGGAGAAGAGTTGTCTTCCTCGTCTCCGGCCAGTTCGGCCGCCACCGCACCCCAGCTCCGTTCGCCGCGAGCAGACCCTCCCCCGTCCATCCAAAACCACCACCCGACTCCCCTTGATCGTGCGGAGCTAACCAAACCCTCAACTACGACCAGGAGTGTGACGCCCGAAGACCGACGTCCCAGAAGATTCCAGAAGATTCCAGATGTTTCGGGTTTTCCCGTGTGTTTCTTTTGCGCTTGTGTTATTTATTTTTGCATTGCATCATGTCATCATGCCATCATGTCATATTTATTTTGCATCTCAACCTAAATAAATCGTGTGGACCTTCGGTCCATTTAAATCGAGGGAAGGTGACTTCTCTTTATAACATATAAAAGCCTCCCAATAGTAGTAGGAAGCTATATTAAATATTCCATTGTTTGGAATTAACCGTAACACACTTGCAAATATTCCCCATGCCGATTTCACTTCAAGTTTCATCGTCAAACCTTGCCAATAATTCTTTTCCCGTTTGTCGAGCCCCTTCCTCAAATTCGAGCTCTTCTGGATTTCATCTAAATGGATTTCTAAAGTCAAACAATTTGGCTTTTATTCAAACATGTTTTGAATTTTCATCTTCCAAAAATCTTCAAACAATTTTATTTATATTCCTCACATTTTGTGAGTCCAGGGAATTTTACCTCTTGCCCTAAGCCTATTCCTAGCCTCCCTTCCTTTTTCTTTCATCTTGATGTTTTTCTGTGTTTTGGAAACGCAGAGAGGGAGAGAGAAATGGCCTCTAGGCCATCATGGCAGAAGAGCCCAGCCGGCCTCCCTCTAGGCCTCCCTAAGGCCTCTAGGCCCACTTAGCCCCCATCCGGCCCAACTTCCTCAAGGCCCAGGCCTCCCCGCAGCGCTCCTAACACTAGCCCGCAGCAGCGCCCGATTTCCCAGCGCTCGCTCCTCCCTCTGTTTCCTTCGTCCGCCGCCACCCGCTCCTCCCATCGGACCACACCCCGATTCCCGAGCCAGCGCTCCTTCTCCCGATCCCCTCGTCGGGCCGGCACCCCTCGCTCTCCTCCCGCATCGATGCCTGGCTCCCTCCCCGCGCCAGGCTCGCCTCCAGTGAGCAAGGCACCCCATCGCCCCCGAACCCCTTCGATCTCCCCA
The DNA here is from genome assembly GCA_902687465.1 of Secale cereale. NCBI lineage: Eukaryota > Viridiplantae > Streptophyta > Magnoliopsida > Poales > Poaceae > Secale > Secale cereale. The sequence goes on along the minus strand of LR738712.1, from coordinate 180,676,070 downwards.
GCTCTCCTCATCGATCCTCCCTGCGGGTTCCTCCTCCCGCTCACTCCCGAGCGACCCCTCGCCCCTCCTCTCCAGTGGACCCGCGCCTGGCGTCCCGCGTCGCCGTTCCCCAGCGGTCCAGCGCGCCCGCGCCATGGCGCCCGTCCAGCGCGCCTCCCTCCGCGCCGGCCGCCAGCGATGACCGGCCAGGCCCCGCGCCCTCCGCGCCCCAAGGCCGCGGCTCCTCCTCGGCAAGGCCAGCGCCTGACGCCCGAGCGCTCCGACCTCCCTTCCCGCGCCCCGTCCGTCCGCCAGGGTCGCGCCCCCTGCTGCTTCCTCGGCCAGGCAGTGCCCGAGCCCCGTCCTCAAGCCGCCCGCCTTCGCCCCTCATCTCCCCGCCTCTGCTCCAGGACCGGCCCGCGCCCGTGCCTCGTCCCCATGACCGACGCCTCCGCCGCTGAAGCTCCTCACCACCACTGCGGCCCTACCTGATGTCGTCGACCCCAAGCTCGCCATGCCGCTGCCATGGCCTCGTGGCCCCTTCACGCAAGCGTGCTGCCGTTTTTGTTTGTGTGTCTGCGATGCTGCGTTTTGGACCGTCAAGCCCGTCAAGTTCCACTACATGTGCCTTGAACGACTACCGTCGCCAAGTTCCACTACCGTCGCCCCGAAGGCGCCCGATGCCGCGTCAAGTACCACGACACGATAACGGAACAACTACTTCCACTACCGCCACGTGAACGACAAGTACCTCTCCGAAACGGAATGTGAACGGCTACTTCCTCTCCGAACGTGAACAACTACTTCCTCTTCGGAAACGTGAACAACTACTTCCTCTACGACCGCGAGTACCACTACTTCCACTACGATCTCGAACCGCCCCGAAACGCACGCTTCGAAGGTATACCGAGACGACCCCGTGGATGAACGCATGTTTATGCTTTTGTTGTATGAGATGTTTGCCCTTGAGAGCACCGTGCCCGTTTCGTCCGTTCGTCATGTTCCTCGGTTGCCTCGTCGCCGACTCGTGGGAACCCGGCGACGGGATCACCCCACCTTTCATCTTGTTCCACACGTTCACTCCACCTTTGCTTTTGCTCTGGTCTCTCAATGAGTTATCGGAACCGATATGTTGCGTGGCATCACTTTCGGATTGTTGCCGTGGCACCCTTTCTTTCCACCATGGTGACAATACTTCATATCTTCTTCATGTCAACTTTTAATAAACTTGCATAAAACTTGATCATGTCATCCGCATCATGTTAACAACATTATATGTTTAATTGTTGTTGCTTTAATAATTGCTAAACATGCTCATGGGGATTTTCCGGAATTGTTGTTGTTCTTCCGGCCTCATTTAAAATGCCTAAATAGTGTAGTTTCTTTATGCTTCACCTCTTGCCATGTTAACAAACATTTAATCTTGTCTTGTAAATAACGAGAGTCAACTAAATAATTAATATGTGGTGTTTCGTCAATATGCAACTCGTTGCATATTGAGCTCCACTTAACTTGTAGTTTTGTTTGTGCACTTTGCCATGCCATGCATATTTAAACCGGACATGCATCATACTTGGATGTGCATCGTATGCCATGTTTATGCGTGTGTGTTTACCGTGTTGTTTGCTTCTTTCCGGTTGCTTCTCTTGTTAGCTTCGGATTCGTTCCGGAGTTGTGAGGATTCGCTCGACTGTGTTGCTCCGTCGACTTCGTGGACCCGTTCTTCTCCCTTGCGGAATCCCAGGCAAGATGACCGAACCCGGATACCATTACTATCTTTGCCTATTGCTAGTAGTCTCGCTCTATAGTTTTGCCTCGATGCCCATGTCTTTCCTGTAAGCCTCCTATTGTAACCATGATCCTGTCTAACCACCCTACCTATGCAAACCATTGATTGGCTATACGTAGGCTCGCTTAGCCCTTCTTATAGCGTTGCTAGTTGCAGGTGAAGATTGAAGATGCTTGCTTCATGTTGAAGTTTGTTGGGCTATATCACACTATAAAATTACTAAATGAAATCATCTATATATTGGCAAGGGTGGAAGGCTAAGCCTTTTTCTTGGTGATTTGTTCCACTCATGTCGTTAGGAACCGTATAAACCGGTGTTATGTTCCTTGATTATGCGTTCCTCACACGGTTGGGGTTTATGGGGCCCGCTCGATAAACCGCTAAGTGCTAAGTCTTTTCCAGCAAGTCCCAACATTGGTACTATTCGCCTAATAACTAATAAAACCTGCATAGGGACTAGCTATCCCTTTTTATTTTTAATCAACAACCCCGGGCCAGTGCTCCACATGAGTGTTGGTCCGAAACGGGGAGTCTGGGGGGCCACCACGAGGAAACTTCAGGTTTGGTAAAAACCTGTAGAATCGCCCATTCGGTCGTGTCCTGAGACTAGATACGCGCGGCTACCTATCAGGGTGTCGACACGCCGGGAGGATTTGCTCGATTAGCCTTACCTTAGTTCGGAGTATCTTGAGCACGGAATTCCGAGAATACTCGGGTCTTCCCACCTTTGGAGTTGCGACTCCGCGGATCGTGGGCTTGTCATGGGCCAAGTTGGAACACCCCTGCAGGGTCTTGAACTTTTGAAAGCCGTGCCCGCGGTTATGTGGCAGATGGGAGCTTGTTAATATCCGGTTGTAGAAAACTTGACACCATGTTCCAATACACTACCAGCGTGAGTACCGTGACTGTCGTTTTCCGAAAGGGGTTTCGGGAGATGAACACGGTGGAGTTATGTTTGACTTGATTAGTTTAGGATCACTTAGTGATCATCTCTCGACCGAGGCACCTTCTCTTCTCGCTCTCGTATACGTAAGCTAGTGCTAGTTGCTGTTGCAGACTCTTGTTGTTCCTTCACCTCTTGTTCTTTCTTGAGCCTTGTTCCACACCCAAGGCTTAAATAGTCGTGTTACCCGGGAACGGGATTGCTGAGTCCTCTGTGGCTCACAGTTACTTCAACACCAGATGCAGGTTCAGCCGAGTTTGATGCAGGAGTTGGTTCAAGTACTTCACCAGGAGCTCGATGAAGAGTTTGGCCGTATGCTTGTGACGTTTCGATGATCAGTAGTGGTTCTTCTACTAGGATTCGATCTAGGCCTGTGGTTTTATGTTGTTTTGGTATCTTTCTTTTGGATCTTCACCCGTAGTCGGGTTGTGCTGTTTTGAATGATGTTTGCTTATGTAATGTATTGTGTGAAGTGGCGAGTGTAAGCCAGCTATCTCCTTTTGCAATTTAATCCCTCTTTTACATGAGTCGTGCAAAGATACCAAACTTGAGATCATTCTAGGATGGGCTTATACCTTTAAGTCGTGCCTCGACACGTAGGAGGTATAGTCCCATCCTGGGCATTACAAGTTGGTATTCAGAGCCTTCTCCGACCTAGAAGCCCCCACTGATTGATCGAATCGTTGACGGTTGAGTCTAGACACACACTGAAAATATTTTGAGTCCTATATTATATCGGAGAGTAGGATATCTTTTGCTCCTCATCTCTTTTCATTCTGGTGAGGACTCCTGACGATTACTTTTATCTCTTCTATTCTAAAAATTCACCAAAAAAAAATTTAGGATCACGCGAGTATTGTTTGGATTGTTTCGATGTCTTTGTGACGAGAACATTATTCTCGATGCCTCCTGTCATTAGGGGTTGTGGCAGTGTCCCGGGGAGTTGAGCTCCGAGGTGTTGTCGTCACAAATCCATCACGGCAGTACTAGAATACTTAAGACGGCCGATATCGAAAACTCTCCTATGCGGTTAGTGGCAAGATAACCCCGACATCACCCAGTACTGGGGAGGTAGTTCGGGAGTATTGCCATAGCTTGTATAGTGGATGTGTTTCGAAGGTCCGAGGTAAACGGTTTCCGAGAACAACTGGTCATGTGTTGAAGGATGGATACAGCTGGATGTAGGTTTAGAGTTGAGTGCGTGGTGCTTCCCCTGTATCCCCAACACCTGATTGCATAACTGAAAACTTTCGGAAATTAATAGGTGGGTTCATCCAGTAGTTCTAGGCATTCTTCCAACGAGTGCACGATATGAAGTTCGGGGTTCTACATTGAGTGAAGTGATTTTATGGGCTTGTTCCGATCGGGATTTGCATCTTAAAGGGTCCTTGGCTATGCTGATCCGGGGATTGCAAAACCCTTTTGTAACACGTTCCATGAGCTTTCAGCACGAAGATGTCGAACGAAGCTTCTATCTTGTATTTGTTTCATCTGTTCCTTGTTCCTTTTTTTATTTTATTTTGTTCTCCAAGTGGCTTCTCGACAAGTTGATGTACCTGCAGAATTCATTCGTCCAATTCTCTGTTCGGATGATATTGTGAAGATCATGTTACATATCTATCCTTTGTTCTTGTTTTGATTCTGGTATTCGAGTTGCTTCGATGTCAAATGTTGATTCCATACCTTTCCTAATCAGTGTTCTCATATTTATATGGGAGTGCTATTTCTTCTTGACCATTGAGATCTTCATGTTAATTCTTTTCCAACCGGTGTGCCTTCTCTTCAAGTTATTCCATACGGACGCCGTTGAGAAATCTGACGATTTGTCTGTTTCATTCATCCCAAGTTATCTTTGTTTTCCCCACCCTCCCACCCCTTTTCTTCTTGGAGCCAGAAATTCTCAGATGAAGTATCCATTTTATTCATATGAGGTTTCTTCATTCTTTTCCTTCAATGTTCTTATCCGGTGATTTATCGTGAAGATGCTCAAGAGCTTCAAGTTCATCATTCTTTTGTTCTCAAATTCTGCCGGTGGATGTAATTCAAGATTTCGGTGTTGATCTTATCCTTTTTCCTCTTTTCACAATGCTTTCTTATTCCGGTGCACCAATTAATCATTCTCCTCTTGCTATCCATATTCGGAGTGCTGAAGATTCGTGTTTCCATTCTTAATTCGTTCAAATTATTTTGAGGATTCTCATCTTATTCAAGCCATTTAATTCAACCGGTGCAATATCTCTTCAGCAATATTTTCCAACGGTGATTTCTTTTGAGTGGGCCCTAACCCACAGGTCTTTTCCCAGGATCTTACCTGTCTCTTCTAATTTTTCCGGAGTTATTCTCAATTTTTTTTCAAGTGTGACGTAAGAATGATCCCCATCAGTCACATGCCTTCTCCAAGATCGTTTTCAAATTCTTGTTCATCATTGGTCCAACCTTTTTAATTCTTCATTCCGGAGCGCTCAACAATTCTCATGGCATTTCTCGTCTTCACTCTCAACATTTGGAGACCGGAGAAGTGTTTCTCTTAAATCTTGGCCCATTCTCTTCAAGATTCGTGGTTCTAGCTTCATACCATCCTCATTATTGTTTCGATTGTGAGGAATTATTTTCATACCCGTCCGAAGCATTTCATGAATTCTTTTCTTTGTGATCCTCCGAAGGCCATCATTTCAGAATAGTTCTTCGTTCTCAGTTTTCAACTTCGTCCTCCAACTATTCTTAATTGATGCCTCTTCATTCGTCTCCCTATTCTTACGGTGGTTCTTTCAAGTTTACCTTTCCGTTGTTATCGTTTTAATTCATTTGTTCTTTTCACAATCCTACCGGTGGTTCGTTGAAGATTTACCCAAGCTTCTGCGAGATCTATCTTTAATTCTTTGCAACGAGAATAAGTTGTATGCCAAATCCATTGGTTGTCATCAATTTAAATTGGTGAAGGATACTCACAACATAATTCTTATTCGTGTTCCTTCCAAGTGTTTAATTCTTTTGTCTGGAGCTTGTTCATCATATCATATTCTCGGTTCTATGTTGTTCATCTTGTTTTCCGGAGCTCCATGTTATTTCAATTATATCATTTCAAAGCTCCATCTAATTCATCGGGGGCCTTGAATCTTATTCTTTTCATCTTTCACGTCTCTTGCTTTCATTACCGGAGTTCTTCATGGTGGTTCATCATCATTTAATTCGTCCTCGAAGTCTTCATCAAGATTTTTGTTGGAGCTCAAGCATTCTTCATGATGCTTTCCAAGTGCAATTCTTTCTCCCTTATCTTTTGAGATGGTGTTATGTCATTTTGAAAATTCCTTCATGTTTCATGATTCACGAGTTGTCGGGAATGAGATATTTAAAACCATCATTTTGCTTGTTCAGGAGATCCTTTCAACCCCTTCAATTATTCGTTTGAGTTATCTTGGGTTGTATTTCACCTATAAGCTTTCCCTAAGGATTGTTGCTATTTATGGTGCTCATAAATGACCCAAGTTCTTCATTTATCATTTCGGTGAAATAAGTTCTTCGTCTCCTTGTTGATCTCAATCCAATCAATTGTTTTCCATTAGTGGCTGGTTGTCATCTCTTAATTTGGAGATGTTTTCCATAAGCCCACATGAGCTTATTCTTTTCGTTGTTGAATTCCAACAACTCCGTTCAACCCTTCTTTGTAAGGAGGATTTCCTAATTCATTTTGAGAGAAGTTGTTTCTTTTTTCTCCATTCAATTCTTTCATTGATTGTATGCTATTCTTTCATTCCGGAGGAATTGTGATAATGCCTCTTTGTCCCATATTCTCGTTTTTGTCAAGATCATGTTTTTTTCCTTCCTTATCATTAACCGGAGTGTTGTATTCTTCATTCAAGTTCCCTCATCTTATCTAGTTTGCCTCTCTTTTCAACCGGAGTGCTATCTAAATCCTTCTTACCTATTCTGCCATTTTTTTCTATTGTTTCGGAGGCAATATGTTGTTCATTTCATCAAGTATCACTCCATCTCCTCAAGTTCTTGTTAATTCCTTCCATTTTCAGTCGGAGTGCTGCCCGATTTTTGTCATTCTTATTCCTTGGCTATACCGTTGCGGTTTCATATTCTTTTGGTTCGTAAGCTCTTGTTTCATGTCTTTCAACCTACAAGGTTCTCATAATGTTCCTTGTTCCTCTTTTCTAACGGAGTTTTCATATTCGTTCATCTCCGTTGTATTCTTCTTTCATTTTGGTCAACCTCTCAAGGTTCTTTGTTTTCACTCGTCTGTCAAACAAGCAACTTTGTTTTACCTCTTCTTCTTCCGTTTTTACCCGGTGCTATCTCTAGGATCTCGGGTCGAGATCCTCTGTTAGTGTGGGAGAGTTGTGACGCCCGAAGACCGACGTCCCAGAAGATTCCAGAAGATTCCAGAAGATTCTAGATGTTTCGGGTTCTCCCGTGTGTTTCTTTTGCGCTTGTGTTATCTATTTTTGCATTTCATCATGTCATCATGCCATCATGTCATATTTATTTTGCATCTCAACCTAAATAAATCGTGTGGACCTTCGGTCCATTTAAATCGAGGGAAGGTGACTTCTCTTTATAACATATAAAAGCCTCCCAATAGTAGTAGGGAGCTATATTAAATATTCCATTGTTTGGAATTAACCGTAACACACTTGAAAATATTCCCCATGCCGATTTCACTTCAAGTTTCATCGTAAAACCTTGCCAATAATTCTTTTCCCGTTTGTCGAGCCCCTTCCTCAAATTCGAGCTCTTCTGGATTTCATCTAAATGGATTTCTAAAGTCAAACAATTTGGCTTTTATTCAAACATGTTTTGAATTTTCATCTTCCAAAAATCTTCAAACAATTTTATTTATATTCCTCACATTTTGTGAGTCTAGGGAATTTTACCTCTTGCCCTAAGCCTATTCCTAGGCTCCCTTCCTTTTTCTTTCATCTTGATGTTTTTCTGTGTTTTGGAAACGCAGAGAGGGAGAGAGAAATGGCCTCTAGGCCATCATGGCAGAAGAGCCCAGCCGGCCTCCCTCTAGGCCTCCCTAAGGCCTCTAGGCCCACTCAGCCCCCATCCGGCCCAACTTCCTCAAGGCCGAGGCCTCCCCGCAGCGCTCCTAACCCTAGCCCGCAGCAGCACCCGATTTCCCAGCGCTCGCTCCTCCCTCTGTTTCCTCCGTCCGCCGCCACCCGCTCCTCCCATCGGACCGCACCCCGATTCCCGAGCCAACGCTCCTTCTCCCGATCCCCTCGTCAGGCCGGCACCCCTCGCTCTCCTCCCGCATCGATGCCTGGCTCCCTCCCCGCGCCAGGCTCGCCTCCAGTGAGCAAGGCACCCTATCGCCCCCGAGCCCCTTCGATCTACCCAGCTCTCCTCATCGATCCTCCCTGCGGGTTCCTCCTCCCGCTCACTCCCGAGCGACCCCTCGCCCCTCCTCTCTAGTGGACCCGCGCCTGGAGTCCCGCGTCGCCGTTCCCCAGCGGTCCAGCGCGCCCGCGCCATGGCGCCCGTCCAGCGCGCCTCCCTCCGCGCCGTCCGCCAGCGACGACCGGCCAGGCCCCGCGCCCTCCGCGCCCCAAGGCCGCGGCTCCTCCTCAGCAAGGCCAGCTCCTGACGCCCGAGCGCTCCGGCCTCCCTTCCCGCGCCCCGTCCGTCCGTCAGGGTCGCGCCCCCTGCTGCTTCCTCGGCCAGGCAGTGCCCGAGCCCCGTCCTCAAGCCGCCCGCCTTCGCCCCTCATCTCCCCGCCTCTGCTCCAGGACCGGCCTGCGCCCGTGCCTCGTCCCCATGACCGGCGCCTTCGCCGCTGAAGCTCCTCACCACCACTGCGGCCCTACCTGATGTCGTCGACCCCAAGCTCGCCATGCCGCTGCCATGGCCTCGTGGCCCCTTCACGCAAGCGTGCTACCGTTTTTGTTTGTGTGTCTGCGATGCTGCGTTTTGGACCGTCAAGCCCGTCAAGTTCCACTACATGTGCCTTGAACGACTACCGTCGCCAAGTTCCACTACCGTCGCCCCGAAGGCGCCCGATGCCGCGACAAGTACCACGACACGATAACGGAACAACTACTTCCACTACCACCACGTGAACGACAAGTAACTCTCCGAAACGGAATGTGAACGGCTACTTCCTCTCCGAACGTGAACAACTACTTCCTCTTCGGAAACGTGAACAACTACTTCCTGTACGACCGCGAGTACCACTACTTCCACTACGATCTCGAACCGCCCCGAAACGCACGCTTCGAAGGTATACCGAGACGACCCCGTGGATGAACGCATGTTTATGCTTTTGTTGTATGAGATGTTTGCCCTTGAGAGCACCGTGCCCGTTTCGTCCGTTCGTCATGTTCCTCGGTTGCCTCGTCGCCGACTCGTGGGAACCCGGCGACGGGATCACCCCACCTTTCATCTTGTTCCGCACGTTCACTCCACCTTTGCTTTTGCTCTGGTCTCTCAACGAGTTATCGGAACCGATATGTTGCCTGGCATCATTTTCGGATTGTTGCCGTGGCACCCTTTCTTTCCACCACGGTGACAATACTTCATATCTTCTTCATGTCAACTTTTAATAAACTTGCATAAAACTTGATCATGTCATCGGCATCATGTTAACAACATTATATGTTTAATTGTTGTTGCTTTAATAATTGCTAAACATGCTCATGGGGATTTTCCGGAATTGTTGTTGTTCTTCCGGCCTCATTTAAAATGCCTAAATAGTGTAGTTTCTTTATGCTTCACCTCTTGCCATGTTAACAAACATTTAATCTTGTCTTGTAAATAACGAGAGTCAACTAAATAATTAATATGTGGTGTTTCGTCAATATGCAACTCGTTGCATATTGAGCTCCACTTAACTTGTAGTTTTGTTTGTGCACTTTGCCATGCCATGCATATTTAAACCGGACATGCATCATACTTGGATGTGCATCGTATGCCATGTTTATGCTTGTGTGTTTACCGTGTTGTTTGCTTCTTTCCGGTTGCTTCTCTTGTTAGCTTCGGATTCGTTCCGGAGTTGTGAGGATTCGCTCGACTGTGTTGCTCCGTCGACTTCGTGGACCCGTTCTTCTCCCTTGCGGAATCCCAGGCAAGATGACCGAACCCGGATACCATTACTATCTTTGCCTATTGCTAGTAGTCTCGCTCTATAGTTTTGCCTCGATGCCCATGTCCTTCCTGTCAGCCTCCTATTGTAACCATGATCCTGTCTAACCACCCTACCTATGCAAACCATTGATTGGCTATACGTAGGCTCGCTTAGCCCTTCTTATAGCGTTACTAGTTGCAGGTGAAGATTGAAGATGCTTGCTTCATGTTGAAGTTTGTTGGGCTATATCACACTATAAAATTACTAAATGAAATCATCTATATATTGGCAAGGGTGGAAGGCTAAGCCTATTGCTTGGTGATTTGTTCCACTCATGCCGTTAGGAACCGTATAAACTGGTGTTATGTTCCTTGATTATGCGTTCCTCACATGGTTGGGGTTTATGGGGCCCCCTCGATAAACCGCTAAGTGCTAAGTCTTTTCCAGCAAGTCCCAACATTGGTACTATTCGCCTAATAACTAATAAACCTGCATAGGGACTAGCTATCCATTTTTATTTTTAATCAACAACCCCGGGCCAGTGCTCCACATGAGTGTTGGTCCGAAACGGGGAGTCTGCGGGGCCACCACGAGGAAACTCGAGGTTTGGTAAAAACCTGTAGAATCGACCATCCGGTCGTGTCCTGAGACTAGATACGCGCGGCTACCTATCAGGGTGTCGACACGCCGGGAGGATTTGCTGGATTAGCCTTACCTTAGTTCGGAGTATCTTGAGCACGGGATTCCGAGAATACTCGGGTCTTCCCACCTTTGGAGTTGCGACTCCGCGGATCGTGGGCTTGTCATGGGCCAAGTTGGAACACCCCTGCAGGGTCTTGAACTTTCGAAAGCCGTGCCCGCGGTTATGTGGCAGATGGGAGCTTGTTAATATCTGGTTGTAGAAAACTTGACACCATGTTCCAATACACTACCAGCGTGAGTACCGTGACTGTCGTTTTCCGAAAGGGGTTTCGAGAGATGAACACGGTGGGGTTATGTTTGACTTGATTAGTTTAGGATCACTTAGTGATCATCTCTCGACCGAGGCACCTTCTCTTCTCGCTCTCGTATACGTAAGCTAGTGCTAGTTGCTGCTGCAGACCCTTGTTGTTCCTTCACCTCTTGTTCTTTCTTTAGCCTTGTTCCACACCCAAGGCTTAAATAGTCGTGTTACCCGGGAACGGGATTGCTGAGTCCTCTGTGGCTCACAGTTACTTCAACACCAGATGCAGGTTCAGCCGAGTTTGATGCAGGAGCTGGTTCAAGTACTTCACCAGGAGCTTGATGAAGAGTTTGGCCGTATGCTTGTGACGTTTCGATGATCAGTAGTGGTTCTTCTACTAGGATTCGATCTAGGCCTGTGGTTTTATGTTGTTTTGGTATCTTTCTTTTGGATCTTCACCCGTAGTCGGGTTGTGCTGTTTTGAATGATGTTTGCTTATGTAATGTATTGTGTGAAGTGGCGAGTGTAAGCCAGCTATCTCCTTTTGCAATTTAATCCCTATTTTACATGAGTCGTGCAAAGATACCAAACTTGAGATCATTCTAGGATGGGCTTATACCTTTAAGTCGTGCCTCGACACGTAGGAGGTATAGTCCCATCCTGGGCATTACAAGGAGCCACCGTAGCCAAGACCCCCAAATCCAACCGAGGCCACCTCTGCCGCGGAGCTCGCCACCGGCGATTCCCTCTACCCCCGCCGACCTAGCAACCACCGGGAGGACCGCCCCAGACTGGCGGATCCATCCCCGACCTCAGAACCCCGCAAGGAGCCGTGGCTCGTCGACGGCAATCGCCGGATCCCCGCGCCGCTCGGACGGAGAAGGAAGGAGGCGCGGCGACTGGTCAAACCTGACCAGTGGGCCCAAGGGACCCACTGTCAGTGACCCAGCGACGACCCGCGCTGGTTTAAGTGGAAGCATAAACCCCTGAAGTATGTTTTCCCCGCCTCGAAAGCGTATTCTCCCCCGAAACATTTTCTTTTTCTGGTTTTATTTAAAAACAGAATATTGACTAGACTTTGACTGGCTACAACTTTTTAAATATAAGTCCAAATGACTTCATTCTTTTTCTGTTGTTCCTCAAATTTGGTCTAGTTTATTTTCATATTTATTTGAAAATTTTCCAAACAACTTTTTTGTACTGTTTTGAAACTATGTGTTGATTTCAGATTTTCTTAAATAGGATTTTGAAGAAGGAAGAAAACTTTCAAAAGTTTTGGAATGCACCCTGCCTCTCCACAACTTGAAGGCAAGCATTCTGAACCCTGGCCCAATACTTGTTGTGTGTTGTTTGTTACGATTACAACACCACCTTGACACAGAGTTTCGGTAATTTTATGTGATGATGTGGTCATGCTCATGGGTGCTCGATGAAGTTTCCTTGCTGTTGAAAATTAATATACTGTGATAGTAATCGCCCTCGTCTACCTTTCATGCCTACTGGAAGGAACCCGGGAGAGTTTCTGTCTTGGGTAGACACGAACTCGTTACTGATATTTCGTTGAGACGAGTATAGTCAGTAAGGCATGATAAGGTATGGAAAATGGTGTTTCTGTCTATTGGTGTGGATCATATTTGTTAGGCTAATCATGCAGGTGATGCTTTAACCTCCTGAGTCGACCATAGATCGATTCTTGTTCCAGTAACCCCCATACTTGTTCCGTACTACCACTTGTCCCTGCCATAAGTAGGGTGCGCTTCAGTAAGTTGTCAACCCCCTTTCTAGCACACACCGTACAGAGAGGCCATGGTGGAAGATACCGGCTGCATCCGGTAGGCATGCCACTTAATCCGGGGGCATGGGTGTTTCCGGTTGGGACCGAGAGGGCGGCACCCCTTAGTAGCGCGTGATATAAATTTGATCCCATGCTAATCGAGGTTGTAGCCTCCCCACTCAGATTTTTGCTTAAACTGGTGTCGTGGTGGTCCCAGACACCGGTAAGTTGGGCTGGTGTGTGCAGGTCAGGTGTGTTTTCAATTAAAAGACCGTAGACGGAATTAGTCCCGATGGACTAAAGGAAATCGTTATTCGTGGGCAAAGAGTACACCCTCTGCGGAGATTAAATCTATTCGAATAGCCGTGTCCATAGGTAAGGACTACAGTCTGGGATGGGTCAAGTGTCGGTCTTAGTGTCGGTCTTCGGAGGAAAGATTACTAAACCAAAACATGGATCATGACTTGTGACTTACAATGATTATTGTTATTTTTATTATGGACTAACCATTTATATTTTTGAATTATCGAGTATCCCTGGGACGGTTCTACCTCCTGGATATTCGCTGTGATTATTTTATAAGCCCTTTATGTGGTGTCGCTGAGACGCCTGACTATGGCATGCTTGGTTTTCCTTTTATTTATAAGCCCTTTATGTGGTGTCGCTAAGACGCCTGACTGTGGCATGCTTGGTTTTCCTTTTATTTATAAGCCCTTTATGTGGTGTCGCTAAGACGCCCGACTGTGGCATGCTTGGTTTTCCTTTTATTTATAAGCCCTTTTTGTGGTGTCGCTGAGATGCCCGACTGTGGCATACTTGTTATTTCTTTTATTTATAAGCCCTTTATGTGACGTCACTCAGATGCCCGACTGTGGCATGCTTTATTTTTCTCTCTGATTGCATATACATATTTCATATGAATAACCTGCTTGCATCATGGATTATTATTTCGTGACCAACGTAGTGATTATCGAATATTTCCAGGCATGATTATATTTTGTTATATTGTACCCATTTTCATAATGTTTGCGAGTACATTCAAAGTACTCACTAGCTTGTCCCTGGCTATTGTCTTGGCCAGATTCCTTGCATGGAGAGGAGCATTGCGACGACCACCCCGGAACCTACGCAATGGTGATAGCAGCCTCACGAAGATAGGAGTTATCCTGGTCAGCTGTTCCCGTGGGAGATGGAGTCCCACAGACACCGCTGAACCACAAACCGCTTCCGCCATCAGCCACTAGAAACCTTCTGTTGTACTCACAGGCCAGAATGGTCTTGTACTACATATTTTGTATTTTTGCTTGGAATTTCTGTATCAAGTGGTGCCTCATCAGCTAACAGTAATCTTGGGGTTGGTGAGCACAAGGGCCACTTTTGGGGATTTAATACCCCGAAAACCCGGTCCTGACATTCCATCTTAGAGATGGTCTCTTCGTGAGCCTCAATCATGTCATTGGCTTCACCAAGTTGTTCCAAGAGAGCAACGAAGTGCTTCTTGGATTTACCTTTGAGCTTACTCATAAAAGACTTAAATTCATGTTCCCCCTCCTCCTCCGCCCCTCACTATCATCAATGCAATCCGTTAATGAAGGATTAGTAGTGATGTTAGACTTGATGTTGGGGGTTACCTTGTTGGTGGCTTTAGCCATGAGGCACTTGGCGGTGATGTTCTCGTTTGGTGAGTCAAAGAGGGATGACCGTGGAGTTGTTGCAATGGCAACGGTGGCCATGGTAACCATCTCATCATCCTCTTCATCATCATCATCCTCATCATATTCTTTTTGTGCCACCAATCCTTTGGGCTTCTTGGTGAAGTTGTTCTTGTTGGGTAAACACTTGGCCTTGTCTTTTCGGATAAGCTTGCCTCCATTGTCTTCCCTTTTCTCATAAGGGCAATCCACAACAAAATGACTCACATTGCCACAATTGTAGCATGTCCTCACTCGTTGCTTGCCCTTGACGCCACTTAAGTTGTTCTTGTTGAAGTTGGGTCTTGAGTTCTTCTTGTTTCCCCAAAATTGTCGTGAAGCAAGAGCCATGTGATCATGATATGCATATTTGGTGTCTTCGGGGCAACACTCCTCTTCTTCTTCATCATCCTCTTCTTCCACACAAGCCTTGGCCTTCAAAGCAAGGTTGGGTTTCTTTGATCGTTGAGACCTCAACACCACATTGTCGGCGGCCTTGTCCAAGATCCTCATAGCAACAAACTCATCCAACACTTCGCTTGGGGACAAGGTGTGGAAGTCCAGCCTTTGACGGATGGCAGGGGACATGGCCTTGTGATAGGGCATCATGGCCTTGATAAACTTGCTCTTGATCCAATTGTCATTTGTATCCTTACTCCCATGGTCTCGGAGTGAGAATGCGAGAGTGGTTAATCTTCTATAAAGTTCACGAGGTTCTTCATCTTCGATCATGGCAAACTCATCGGCCTCATCTTGCACCACCTCATTGTTTGAGTGTTGAATGCTAGCACTTCCCTTGTACAAGGAGACCACATGTTCCCATGCTTCCTTTGCCACGGAGAAGGGTCGGAGGTGAGCAATATCTTCGGGAGGGATAGCCTCTTGGAGAATGCAAAGAACGGACTCGTTGAATTGATGATCCACAACTTCCCTAGGAGTGAAGTTGTATGGATCATGCAGGTAGAAATCTTGCTCAATAATTCTTCAAAGATTAGTAGAACAACGATTTAAATGATGTTTAAAGCGAAAAACCCAAGTAGAAAAATCTACACTTTTTACATACTTCGGGGGAGGACCAACATGATTTAAATGTGTGGAGGGAACGGGTCCTCCATATATAATTGGGGGTTCAACATGAGCAAAGATGCCACTCCCATTCTTAGATACGGGAACTTGATCACTACTAGCTTCTCCCTTATCGGGAAGAGCATCCGTCATCTTGTTAGTGGGATGAGCCACTTCCAACGGTGCGGTTGATAATTTATGACCATCAAGAAATTATTTGAACATGCCTTTGACCTCGGTCGTCATAGAGGTTTTCAATATGTCCAAAGCCGCATTGAACTCCTCACGAGAGACCGAGGGTACCCCACTAGCCGTAGACAAGGACGGATTCCATCGGAGTGCTCCTCTGTCTCGACTACAGTGTCACCCATACTCTTTGGACGGTAAAGTCCTTAATAAAGAGACGAGGCTCTAATACCAATTGAAGGGATCGATATGGTTGACTAGGGGGGTGAATAGGCAACTAACAATCTTTAGATTTTCTTTACCAAATTAAACTAAGCATCAAGATAGGTTGTCTAGATATGCAACTAGGTGGGCAACCTATATGATGCAACAAAAACAAGCACACAAGCAAGCTGGAGATACAACCCAACAAAAGCTTGAACAAGTAAAGGTAAGAGATAACCACAAGTGGAGCCGGTGGAGACGAGGATGTGTTACTGAAGTTCCTTCCCTTTGAGAGGAAGTACGTCTCCGTTAGAGCGGTGTGGAGGCACAATGCTCCCCAAGATGCCACTAAGGCCACCGTATTCTACTCACGCCCTCACACAATGCCAGATGTCGTGATTCCACTAGTGGTGCCCTTGAAGGCGGCGACAAACCTTTACAAACAAGGTTGGGGCTATCTCCACAACTGAATTGGAGGCTCCCAACAACACCACGAAGCTTCACCACAATGGACTATGGCTTCGAGGTGACTTCAACTGTCTAGGGTGCTCAAACACCCAAGAGTAACAAGATCCGCAAGGGATTAGTGAGGAGAATCAAATTTCTCTTGGTGGAAGTGTAGATCGAGGACTTCTCAACCAATCCCTAGGAAATCAACAAGTTTGATTGGCTAGGGAGAGAGATCGAGCGAAAATGGAGCTTTGAGCAACAATGGAGCTTAGGGGAGGAAGTGGTGGTCAACTTGGGGAAGAAGACCCCCCTTATATAGTACATGGAAAGATCCAACGGTTATCCACTTAACTTAGCCTGCGACGTGCGGTACTACCGCACTTACCTACGGTACTACCGCAAGGCCATGCAGTACTACCACGAGGCAGTGCGATACTACCGCTCGCGCGGCAGGAGCGAGATGCGGCCCTGATGCGTACAGCAACGAGCGGTAGTACTGCCGGAGCGGTACTACCGCGCGCCCTTGCGGTACTACCGCAAGGCAGGGCACAATCTGGGCTAGGAAAGGCATAGACTAATAAAATTACATCTGTGGCTACTTTCGCTGAGTTTCGGTCGATGCAAAAACTCGACACGGTACTACCGCTCACAGGGAGCGGTACTACCGCGTAGGGTGCGGAAGTAAAAAAATTACTTCCGCTCCTACTTTCGTGCCAGCCACAGCTCTGGGCCAGAGGCCATGGTACTACCGCATGCGAGGAGTGGCACTACCACAATGTGTGGTACTACCGCTGCCATGGGCGGTACTATCGTGGGCCTCTGTGGTACTACTGCTTTCATCGGGAGTACTACCGCACGCAACAGAACAGTAGCGCATGAAAGCCTTTGATTTCGCAACGACAGGGAAAACGACCGGTGCTCCAAAGAAGCGAAGGAAAGGTAGTGCAAAGGAACAGATGTGTATGTGTTTGATTCTACCCTAACCTTTCTGAAGAGGACCCCCTCTTAATAGTACGGCTTTCCGATGACTCAATTCCACCAAAAAGAAACATAGAGAAACACCATCTTCGATAGGCACCGAGGGGTGCTGAATCGTCTTGTGCCTCGACATGAAATATCTGAAATGCTCAATGCACACGATTTGTCCGCAAATCCATTGTCATCAATCACCAAAACCACATAGAGAGAAATGTGCCCTTACAACATCCATTTGCCAGATTTCATAATCACAAAATGTGGCAATTGCTAACATGATTCGGACAGACTTAAGCATCGCTATGGGTGAGAAGGTCTCATCGTAGTCAACTCCTTGAACTTGTAAAAAACCTTTCGTAACAAGTCGAGCTTTATAGATAGTAACATTATCGCCGACGTCAGTCTTCTTCTTAAAAATCCATTTATTTTCAATGGCTTGCCGATCATCGGGCAAGTCAACCAAAGTCCACACTTTGTTCTCATACATGGATCCCATCTCAGATTTCATGGCCTCAAGCCATTTTGCATAATCTGGGATCATCATCGCTTCCTCATAGTTCATAGGTTCGTCATGGACTAGTAACATGACTTCCAGAACAGGGTTACGAACCACTCTAGTGTGGAACGCACTATGGTTGACCTACGAGGTTCAGTAGTAACTTGATCTGAAGTATCATGATCATCATCATTAGCTTCCTCACTAATTGGTGTAGGAATCACTGGAACTAGTTTCTGTGATGAACTACTTTTCAATTCGGGAGAAGGTACAATTACCTCATCAAGTTCTACTTTCCTCCCACTCACTTCTTTCGAGAGAAACTCCTTCTCTAGAAAGGATCCATTCTTAGCACCGAATATCTTGCCTTCGGATCTGTGATAGAAGGTGTACCCAATAGTTCCTTTTCGGTATCCTATGAAGACACATTTCTCCGATTTGCGTTCAAGCTTATCAGGTTGAAGCTATTCCACATAAGCATCGCAGCCCCAAACTTTAAGAAACGACAACTTGGGTTTCTTTCCAAACCACGGTTCATAAGGTGTCGTCTCAATGGATTTAGATGGTGCCCTATTTAACGTGAATGCAGATGTCTCTAAAGCATAATCCCAAAACGATAGTGGTAAATCGGTAAGAGACATCATAGATCACACCATATCTAATAAAGACGGTTATGACATTCGGACACACTAGTTGCGAAACTATTCCACATTGTTTCAAATGAAGAACAAACTTGTAACTCAAATATTCGCATGCGCGATCAGATCATAGAAACTTTATTTTCTTGTTACGATGATTCTCTACTTCACTCTAAAATTCTTTGAACTTTTCAAATGTTTCAGACTTATGTTTCATTAAGTAGATATACCCATATCTGCTCAAATCATCTGTGAAGGTCAGAAAATAACGATACCCGCCATGAGCCTCAACACTCATCGGACCGCATACATCAGTATGTATGATTTCTAATAAGTCAGTTGCTCGCTCCATTGTTTCGGAGAACGGAGTTTTAATCATCTTGCCCATGAGGCATGGTTCTCAAGCACCAAGTGATTCACAATCTAGTATTCCAAAAGTCCATCAGCATGGAGTTTGTTCATGCGCTTTACACCAGTATGACCTAAATGCCAGTGCCACAAATAAGTTGCACTATCATTATCAATTTTGCATATTTTGGCTTCAATATGATGAATATGTGTATCACTATGATCGAGATTCAACAAAAATAGACCACTCATCAAGGGTGCATGACCATAAAAGATATTACTCATAGAAATAGAACAACAATTATTCTCTGATTTAAATGAATAACCATCTCGCAACAAACAAGATCCAGATATAATGTTCATGCTCAATGCTGGCACCAAATAACAATTATTTAGGTCTAAAACTAATCCCGAAGGTGGATGTAGAGGTAGTGTGCCGACGGCGATCACATCGACTTTGGAACCATTTGCCACGCGCATCGTCACCTCATCCTTAGCCAATCTTTGTTTAATCCATAGCCCCTGTTTCGAGTTACAAATATGAGCAACCGAATCAATATCAAATACCCAGGTGTTACTACGAGCATTAGTAAGGTACATATCAATAACGTGTATATCAAATATACCTTCATTCACTTTGCCATCCTTCTTATCCGCCAAATACTTGGGGCAGTTCCCCTTCAAGTGACCAGTCCCTTTGCAGTCGAAGCACTCAGTTTCAGGCTTGGCTCCAAACTTGGGTTTCTTCCCGGGATTAGCAACTGGCTTGCTATCCTTCTTGAAGTTCCCCTTCTTTCGCTTGCCCTTTTTCTTCAAACTAGTGGTCTTGTTAACCATCAACACTTGATGCTCCTTCTTGATTTCTACCTCCGCAACATTGAGCATAGCGAAGAGCTTTGGAATTGTCTTTTGCATCCCTTGCATATTATAGTTCATCATGAAGCCTTTATAGCTTGGTGGTAGTGATTGATGAACTATGTCAATAACACTATCATCATCAACTTTGACTCCAAGTTGAGTCATGTGGTTGTGGTACCCAGACATTCTGAGTATGTGTTCACTGATAGAACTGTTCTCCTCCATCTTGCAGCTATAGAACTTGTTGGAGACTTCATATCTCCCAACTCGGGCATTTGCTTGAAATATTAACTTCAACTCTTGGAACATCTCATATGCTCCATGACATTCAAAACGTCTTTGAAGCCCCGATTCTAAGCCGTAAAGCACGACACACTGAACTATTGAGTATTCATCAGATCGAGCTTGCCAGACGTTCATAACATCGGGAGTTGCTCCTGCAGCAGGCATGTCACCTAGCGGTGCTTCAAGGACATAATTCTTCTGTGCAGCAATGAGGATAATCCTCAAGTTACGGACCCGGTATGTGTAGTTGCTACCATCATCTTTCAACTTAGCTTGCTCTAGGAACGCATTAAAATGCAGGGGAACAGTAGCATGGGCCATTCATCTACAACAACATAGATATGCAAAAAAATCAGGACTAAGTTCATGATAAATTAAAGTTCAATTAATCATATTACTAGAACTCCCACTTAGATAGACATCCATCAAGTCATCTACATGATCATGTGATCCGAATCAACTGAACCATGTCCGGTCATCACGTGAGATGGAGTAGTTTTCAATGGTGAACATCTTATGTTGATCATATCTACTATATGATTCATGCTCGAACTTACGGTCTCCAGTGTTCCGAGGCCATGTTTGTACATGTTAGGCTTGTCAAGTTTAACCCGAGTATTCTGCATGTGCAAAACTGTCTTACACCCGTTGTATGTGAACATAGAGCTTATCACACCCGATCATCACGTGGTGTCTCGGCACGATGAACTATCGCAACGGTGCATACTCAGGGAGAACACTTGTACCTTGAAATTTAGTAACGGATAATCTTATAATGCTACCGCCATACTAAGCAAAATAAGATGCATAAAAAGATAAACATCACATGCAATCAAAATATGTGACATGATATGGCCATCATCATCTCGTGCTTTTGACCTCCATCTCCGAAGCATCGTCATGATCACCATCGTCACCGGCTTGACACCATGATCTTCATCGGAGCATCGCGGTCGTCTCGCCAACTATTGCTTCTACTACTATCGCTAACTCATAGTGATAAAGTAAAGCAATTACATGGCGTTCGTGATTCATATAATAAAGAGACAACCATAAGGCTCCTGCTGGTTGCCGATAATTTACAAAACATGATCATCTCATACAATATCGTATAACTCATCACGTCTTGACCATATCACATCACAACGTGCCCTGCAAAAACAAGTTAGACCTCCTCTACTTTGTTGTTGCAAGTTTTACGTGGCTGCTACGGGCTTCTAGCAAGAACCGTTCTTACCTACGCATCAAAACCACGACGATTTTTCGTCAAGTGTGTTGTTTTAACCTTCGACAAGGACCGGCCATAGTCACACTCGATTCAACTAAAGTTGGAGAAACAGACACCCGCCAGCCACATGTGTGCAAAGCACGTCGGTAGAACTAGTCTCATGAACGTGGTCATGTAATGTCAGTCCGGGCCGCTTCATCCAACAATACCACCAAATCAAAGTAAGACGTTGGTGGTAAGCAGTATGACTATTATCGCCCACAAGTCTTTGTGTTCTACTCGTGCATATCATCTATGCATAGACCTGGCTCATGATGCCACTGTTGGGTAACGTAGCATGCAATTTAAAAAAATCCTACGCTCACACAAGATCTATCTAGGAGATGCGTAGCAACGAGACGAGAGAGTGTGTCTACGTACCCTCGTAGACCAAAAGCAGAAGCGTTATGTAACGCGGTTGATGTAGTCGAACGTCTTCACGATCCAACCGATCCAAGTACCGAATGTACGGCATCTCCATGTTCAGCACACGTTCAACGCGATGACGTCCCACGAGCTCTTGATCCAGCAGATGCTCCAGGGAGAGTTCCATCAGCACGACGGTGTGGCGACGGTGTTGGTGATGTGATCCGTGCAAGGCCTCGCCTAAGCACCACAACAATATGATCTGAGGTGTAATCTGTGGAGGGGGGCACCGCACACGGCTAAGAGAAACTTTTGTGTCCTTCGGGTGCCCCCTTCCCACGTATATAAAGGAGGACGAGGAGGAGGCCGGCCGGCCCTAGGGGCGCGCCAATAAGGGAGTCCTACTAGGACTTCCTAGTCCTAGTAGGATTCCTCTCCAAGGAAGAGGAGGGGAAGGAAGGAGAGCGAGAGAAGGAGAAGGAAAGGGGGTGCCGCCCCCTTCTCCTAGTCCTATTCAGACTACCATGGCGGGGGCGCGGCCACTCCTTGCAGCCCTCCTCTCTCTCCACTAAGGCCCATGAAGGCCCATTAGTTCGGGGGGGGGGGG
>LR738712.1:180551951-180654069 GCA_902687465.1 Secale cereale | reverse complement strand
GGTTCCGATAACCCTTCGGCACTCCGATAGTTATCCAGTACCCCTCGGAACTCATACGATGACCGAATAACATTGTCCAATATATCATTCTTTATGTCTCGGCCATTTCGAGACTCCTCGGCATGTCCGTGATCTCATCCGGGACTTCGAACAATCTTCGGTCACCAAAAACTCATAACTCATAACACAAATTGTCATCGAACGTTACGCGTGCGGACCCTGCGGGTTCGAGAACTATGTAGACATAACTGAGACACATCTCCAGTCAATAACCAATAGAGGAACCTCGATGCTCATATTGGCTCCTACATATTCTACGAACATATTTATCGGTCAAACCGCATAACAACATGCATTGTTTCCTTTGTCATCGGTATGTTACTTGCCCGAGATTCGATCATCGGTATATTCATACCTAGTTCAATATCATTACCGACAAGTCTCTTTACTCGTTCCTTAATACATCATCTCGTGACTAACTCATTAGTCATTTGCTTGCAAGGCTTATTATGATGTGTATTACCAAGAGGGCCCAGAGATACCTCTCCGATACTCAGAGTGACAAATCCCATTTTCGATCTATGCCAACTGAACAAACACCTTTCGAAACACCTGTAGAGCATCTTTATAATCACGCAGTTATGTTTTGACATTTGATAGCACACAAGGTGTTCCTCCGGTATTCGGGAGTTGCATAATCTCATAGTTAGAGGAACGTGTATAAGTCATGAAGAAAGCAATATCAATAAAACTAAACGATCATAATGCTAAGCTAATAGATGGGTCTTGTCCATCACATCATTCTCCTAATGATGTGATCTCGTTCATCAAATGACAACACATGTTTATGGTTAGGAAACTTAACCATCTTTGATTAACAAGCTAGTCTAGTAGAGGCATACTAGGGACACTCTGTTTTGTCTATGTATTCACACATGTATCCAGTTTCCGGTTAACACAATTCTAGCATGAATAAAAGACATTTATCATGGTATATAAGGAAATATAAATAACAACTTTATTATTGCCTCTAGGACATATTTCCTTCACCAGGAGGACCGGAAGCGTGGAGGCCAGGCTTGAAGCGATGGAGCAGGAGGTTTTCAAGTGCCAAGGGATGGTTTAACGCGGACTCAACACCAACCATATGATGATCATGAAATTTACCCGTGACCACAAGTTGGACACCAAAGATGTTGGGAAGGCGATCTTCAAGCTTCATGAGAAGAACGAGCATCTCCAAGCACAAATCTATGACCTACAAAACCAAAACTGTGAGTATGAGTACAGATTTAAGAGGTTGAGTTTGGCTGCAAATTTGAGAATTCCGGAGACCTGTTCATCTTTCTATGATGGGGAGCCTATGCCCTAGAAGGCGGAGGACAAGCCTCCGACATCATCATCAACCCCATCACCACTACCAACAAAGAAGGAGACTTGAGTACACGGGTATGGGCACTCCCCTGGGCTTGTGCCAAGCTTGGGGGAGGTGCCCCGGTATTGTATCACCATCACACCTTTACCTTTATCGTTTATCTTAGTTCAATCTTTTTGGTTATATCTTGATCTAGTAGAATAGAAGTCTTTGTATGATTTAATCTTTGAGTTTTGCTTTTGATCTATCTATGTAATTGAGTCCGAGGGTTATATAATAAATAGTAGTTTTGATTTGAGGGCTTCACTTTCAAAAAAGAAAGAGATTAAAATAAAAAGAGAATATATAATAATCATATGGAGAGTGATGACTTCACATAAAATATGAAACTTGTTGAGAATTGACAAACATAGTTTTGGTCATTGTTGCAATTAATAGGGAGTAATAAAGAAAGAGAGGTCTCACATATAAATATACTATCTTGGACATCTTTTGTGATTGTGAGCACTCATTAAAATATTATATGCTAAGAAGTTGATGTTGGACAAGGAAGACAATGTAATGTGTTATGCTCCTTTTTATCCAAAGAGAAAGTATATTGTCATAGATCCTCCAACATGTTGTTCTTGCCTTTCCTCTCATGCTAGCCAAAAACTTACTGCACCAAGTAGACATACTACTTGTGCATCCAAAACCCTTCAACCCAGTTTTGCCATGAGAGTCCACCATACTTACCTATGGATTTAATAAGATACTTCTAGTAAGTTTTCATTGATGTAACCAATAAAAATTGCTCTTTAAATATGTACTACTTATTAGTGTGAGGAAAATAAACTTTGTATGATCTTGTGATGGGGAAGAAATAAAAGCGACGGACTACATAATAAAGGTCTGCATCACAAGTGGCAATACAAAGTGACGTTCCTTTGCATTAAGACTTAGTGCATCCAACTAAAAAGCGCATGGCAATCTCTGCTTCCCTCTACGAAGGGCCTATCTTTTATTTTAATGTCTGCCTTAATATCAGAGTCAAGGTGATCTTCACCTTTCCTTTTTAATTTCATCCTTTGGCAAGCATAATATGTTGGAGATAGATCTAGATATATATATCCACGCGGATGTAGACGACCATGAACCATTATTGTTGACATTACCCTTGAGGTAAATCGTTGGGAGGCGAAATTATAATCCCCTATCTTTCTTTGTGTTCGATTGAAGCTTTGATTTCATAAGTATCGCGTGAGTGTTAGCAATTGTTAAAGACTAAGAGATAGTTCAGTATGTGAAACTTTTTCTACAACGCTCTTACATTGACTCTTTCCGATGTTATGATAAATTGCAATTGCTTTAATGACTGAGATTTTAGTTTTTTAGTTTTCAATAAGGTTTGTGATTCATTCTTTACATTGTGAACAAGTTATCACTTTGATATAAGAAATTATATGACAATATATTGTTGTTCTAAAGATGATCATGATGCCCTCATGTCTATATTTTATTTTATCGACACCTCTATCTCTAAACACCTCATGACAAGCGAGGTCTAAGCTTGGGAAGTTGATACGTCCATTTTGCATCATGCTTTTATGTTAATATTTATTGCATTATGGACTGTTATTTCACATTATGGTATAATACTTATGCCTTTTTTCTTATTTTGCAAGATTTACATGAAGAGGGAGAATGCCGGCAGCTGGAATTCTGGACCGAAAAGGAGAAAATCTGAGTGGCCTATTCTGCACAATTCCAAAAGTCCTGAAAATCAACGGAGAATTATTTTGGAATACAAAAAATATTGGGTGAAGAAAATACAGAGGGGACCCACCAGGTGGCCACAAGCCTGGGGGCGCCCTACCCCCCAGGCCTCCGGTGCCCCCCTTCTGCTATATGATGTCTTTTAACATGGAAAAATTAGGGGAGAACTTTTGGGATGAAGCATCGCCGTCTCGAGGCGGAACTTGAGCAGAACTAATCTAGGGCTCCAGCGGAGCTGTTTTGCCGGGGAAACATCCCTCCGAGAGGAGGAAATCGAAAATATCGTCATCACCGACGATCCTCTCATTGAGGGAGGGTCAATCTTCATCAACATCTTCACCAGCACCATCTACTCTCAAACCCTAGTTCATCTCTTGTATTCAATATTTGGCTTAAAACCTCAGATTGGTACATGTAGGTTGCTAGTAGTATTGATTACTCCTTGTAGTTGATGCTAGTTGGTTTATTTGGTGGAAGATCATATGTTCATATCCTTGATGCTATTAAATACCCCTCTGATTATGAACATGAATATTCTTTGTGACTAGTTACCTTCATTTCCAATCAACAATATGTCATCCACATATAATATCAGAAATGCTACAGAGCTCCCACTCGCTTTCTTGTAAATATAGGCTTCACCATAAGTATATATATAACCATATGCTTTGATCACCTCATCAAAGCGTATATTCCAACTCCGAGATGCTTGCACAAGTCCATAGATGGATCACTGGAGCTTGCACACTTCGTTAGCTCCCTTAGGATCGACAAAAATCTTCTGGTTGCATCATATACAACTCTTCTTTAAGAAACCCGTTAAGGAATGCACTTTTGACATCCATTTGCCAGATTTCATAATCATAAAATACGGCAATTGCTAACATGATTCAGACAGACTTAAGCATCGCTACGGGTAATAAAGTCTCATCGTACTCAACCTCGTGAACTTGTTGAAAACCTTTCGCAACAAGTCGAGCTTTGCAGACAGTGATATTACCATCAACGTTCATCTTCCTCTTGAAGATCCATTTATTCTCAATGGCTTGCCGGTCATCGAGCAAGTCCACAAAAGTCCATACTTTGTTCACATACATGGATCCTATCTCAGATCTCATGGCATCAAGCCATTTGTCGGAATCTAGGCTCATCATAGCTTCTTCATAACTCGAAGGTTCGCCGTTGTCTAACAGCATGATTTCCACGACAAGATTACAGTACTATTCTGGTGCGATATGTGTTTTGGTCGACCTTCGAGGTTCAGCAGTAACTTGAACCGAAGTTTCAATATCATCATCATTAGCTTCTTCTCTAGTTGGTGTAGGCATCACGGGGACGGTTTTCTCTGATGTGCTACTTTACAATTTGAGAGAAGGTACAACTACCTCATCAAGTTATACTTTCCTCCCACTCACTTCTTTTAGGAGAAACTCCTTCTCTAGAAAGGACCCATTCTTAGCAACAAAGATCTTGTCTTTGGATATGTGGTAGAAGGTATAGCCAATAGTTTCTTTAGGGTATTCTATGAAGACACACTTCTCCGATTTGGGTTCGAGCTTATCAGTCTGAAGCCTTTTAACATAAACGTGGCATTCCCAAACTTTTAAGAAATGAAAGCTTAGGTTTCTTGCCAAACCACAGTTCATACGGTGTCGTCTCAACGGATTTAGACGGTGCCCAATTTAACGTGAATGCGGCTGTCTCTAATGCATAACCCCAAAATGATAAAGGAAAATCGGTAAGAGACATCATAGAACGCACCATATATAATAAAGTACGGTTACAACGTTCGGACACACCATTACACTGTCGTGTTCCAGGTGGCGTGAGTTGTGAAATAATTCCACATTGTTTTAAATGAAGGCCAAACTCGTAACTCAAATATTCGCCTCCACGATCAGATTGTAGAAACTTTATTTTCTTGTTACAATGATTCTCCACTTCACTCTGAATTCTTTGAACTTTTCAAAAATTTGAGACTTGTGTTTCATCAAGTATATATATCCATACCTACTTAAATCATCTACGAAGGTTAAAAAATAATGATACCCGCTGCGTGCTTCAACACTCATCGGACCGCATACATCGGTATGTATTATTTCTAATAAGTCATCAGCTCGCTCCATTGTTCCGTAGAACGGAGTTTTAGTCATCTTACCCATGAGGCATGGTTCGCAAGTATCAAATGATACATAATCAAGTAATTCCAAAAGTCTATTCGCATGAGTTTCTTCATGCGCTTTACACCAATATGACCTAAATGGCAGTGCCACAAGTATGTTGCACTATCATTACCAACTTTGCATCTTTTGGCTTCAATATTATGAATATGTGCACCACTACGATCGAGAGTCAATAAACCATTTACATTGAGTGTATGACCATAGAAGGTTTTATTCATGTAAATAGAACAACAATTATTCTCTGACTTAAATGAATAACCATATTGCAATAAACATGATATAATCTTGTTCATGCTCAACGCAAACGCCAAATAATATTTATTTAGGCTCAATACTAATCCCAAAAGTAGAGGGAGTGTGTGATGGTGATCATATAAATCTTGGAACCACTTCCAAGTTCCAACACACATCGTCACCTTGCCCTTAACTAGTCTTTGTTTATTCTCCAACTCATGTTTCGAGTTACTAATCTTAGCAATTGAACTAGTATCAAATACCCAGGGGCTACTACAAGCACCAGTAAGGTACACATCAATAACATGTATATCAAATATACCTTCGTTTACTTTGCCATCCTTCTTATCTGCCAAGTATTTGGGGCAGTTCCGCTTCCAATGACCATTTCCTTTGCAGTAGAAGCACTCAGTCTCAGGCTTAGGTCCAGCTTTGGGCTTCTTCCCGGGAGTGGCAACTTGCTTGCCGTTCTTCTTGAAGTTCCCTTTCTTTCCCTTGACCTTTTTTCTTGAAACTACTGGTCTTGTTAACCATCAACACTTGATGCTCCTTCTTGATTTCTACCTCCGCCGATTTCAGCATCGCGAAGAGCTCGAAAATCATTTAGCCATTCCTTGCATATTTATAGTTCATCATGAAGCTCTAGTAGCTTGGTGATAGTGACTGGAGAAATCTGTTAATCACTATCTTATCTAGAAGATTAACTCCCACTTGATTCAAGCGATTGTAGTACCCATACATTCTGAGCACATGCTCACTGGCTGAACTATTCTCATCCATCTTGTAGGCAAAGTACTTGTCAGAGGTCTCATACCTCTCAACACGGGCATGAGCCTCAAATACCAATTTTAGCTCTTGGAACATCTCATATGTTCCATGGCGTTCAAAACGTCTTTGAAGCCCCTATTCTAAGCCGTAAAATATGGCGCACTAAACTATCAAGTAGTCATCAAATCGAGCTTGCCATACTTCATAACGTCTGCATTAGCTCCTGCAACAGGTCTGTTACCTAGCGGTGCATCATGGACATAATTCTTCTGTGCAGCAATAAGGATAATCCTCATATCACAGACCCACTCCACATTATTGCTACCATCATCTTTCAACTTAGTTTTCTTTAGGAACATAAAAAATAGGGGAGCTACATCGCAAGCTATTGATATACAACATAATATGCAAAGAAATTTTGACTATGTTCATGATAATTTTTTGTTCAATTAATCAAATTACTAAAGAACTCGCACTTAAATCAACATCCCTCAAGTTGTCCAAGCGATACATGATCCAAATCAACTAAACCATATATGATCATCACATGAGATGGAGTAGTCTTCAATGGTTAATATCTACATGTTGATCATATCTACTATATAACTCATGTTTGAACTTTAGGTATCCAGTGTTCCGAGACCATGTCTGTACATGCTAGGCTTGTCAAGTTTAACCCAAGTATTCTGCATGTGTAAAACTGGCTTACACCCATTGTATGTGAGCGTAGAGTCTATCACACCCGATCATCACGAGGTGTCTTGAAACGACGAACTGTAGCAACGATGCATACACGGGAGAACACTTTTATCTTGAAATTAAGAGAAGGTATCATCTTATAATGCTACCGTCGATCTAAGAAAAATAAGATGCATAAAGGATAAATATCACATGCAATCAAAATATGTGACATGATATGACCATCATCATCTTGTGCTTTTGATCTCCATCTCCAAAGCAACATCTTGATCTCCGTCGGCACCGGCTCGACACCTTGATCTCCATTATCGTGTCGGAGTCGTCTCGCCAACTATTGCTTCTACAACTATTGCTACCGCATAGCTATAGAGTAAAGCAATTACATGAAGCTTAATGATTGACACGCAGGTCATACAATAATTAAAGACAACCCTAAGGCTCCTGTCGGTTGTCGATATTACAAAACATGATCATCTCATACAACAATGTATATCTCATCATGTCTTGACCATATCACATCACATCATACCCTGCAAAAACAAGTTAGATGTCCTCTACTTTGTTGTTGCAAGTCTTACGTGGCTGCTACACGCAACTAGCAAGAACCGTTCTTACCTACGCAAAACCACAATGGGTGATTTATCAAATTTGCTGTTTTAACCTTCTTCAAGGACCGGTCGTAGTCGAATTCGAATCAACTAAAGTAGGAGAAACAAACACCCGCCAGCCACCTTTATGCAAAACAAGTTGCATGTCTATCGGTGGAACCGGTTTCATGTACGTGGACATGTAAGGTTGGTCCAGGCCGCTTTATCCCACAATGTCGCCGAATCAAAATAAGACGTTGGTGGTAAGAAATATGAACATCACCTCTCACAACTCCTTTGTGTTCTACTCGTGCATATCATCTCGCATAGACCTGGCTCATGATGCCACTGTTGGGGAACGTTGCATGGAAAACAAAAAACAGTTCTACACACACGCAAGATCTATCCATGGATATGCATAGCTACAAGAGGGGGAGAGCATCTACATACCCTTGTAGATCATTAAGCGGATACGGTTATCACATAGTTGATGTAGTCGTACTCTTCGCGATCCGATCACGATCCAATCGAACTAGTGCCGAACGGACGTCACCTCCGAGTTTAGCACACGTGCGGCTCGATGACGTCTCCTCCTTCTTGATCCAACAAGCAGGAGAGGAGAAGTAGATGGGATCACAACCAACACGACGACGTGGTGTTGATGGTGGTGGTGGAGCACTGACAACGCTTCCCTAAGCGTCGCCGGGGCGAGGCGGTGGAACTACGTAGTAACGGGAGAGAGAGGGGCGCCAAGGGATTGGTGTGTCCTCTTGGGGCGCCCCCTCCCCTCTATATATAGCTGGAGGGTCATGGGAAACATCCCCTTGAAGCCCTAGGGCGCAACTAAGGGGGGAGGACTTGGAATCCAATTCCAATCATATTCCTACTATGACTCCTTCTTCTTTTGCCTTCCCTAGCCACATGGGCTTTTGAGGATTTGGTGCACCAATAAGGCCAGGGCGTCTCCTCGCAGCCCACGCTAGCCCTTGGGTCGTGGTGGACACACTTGTGGACTTCCAGACCCCTCCAGAATCCTCCGGAACCTTCTGGAAGCTTCCCGATACAATACCGAAAAATTGCACCTTTTTCCAGAACCTAAAATATGACTTCCCATATATAAATCTTTACCTCTCGACCATTCCAAGACTCTTCATGATGTCAGGGATCTCATCCGGGACTCCGGACAACATTTGATTACCACTTGTCAAATATCCCAATACTACTCTACCGTCAACGAACGTTAAGCGTGCGACCCTGCGGGTTCGGGAATTATGTAGTCATGACCGAGACACCTCTCTGATCAACCTGGATGCCCATATTGATTCCTACATATTCCATGAATATCTTTTATTGGTTGAACCTTTATGACAACATACGTAGTTCCCTTTGTTTGTCGGTATGTTACTTTCCCAAGATTCGATCGTCAGTATCTCTATACCTAGTTCAACATCATTACGGGCAAGTCTCTTTACTCGTTCCGTAATACATCATCTTGCAACTAACTCCTTAGTCACTTTGCTTGCAGGCTTCTTGTGATGTGTATTACCGAGAGGGCCCAGAGATACCTCTCCGTCATACGGAGTGACAAATCCCGATCTCGATTCATGCCAACTCAACAGACACCTTCGGAGATACCTATAGAGCATCTTTATGATCACCCAGTTATGTTGTGATGTTTGATAGCACACAAGGTATTCCTCCAGTATCCGGGAGTTGCATGATCTCATGGTCGAAGGAATATGTATTTAACATTAAGAAACCAGTAGCAATTAACTGAACGATCAAATGCTATGCTAACGGATGGGTCTTGTCCATCACATCATTCTCCTAATGATGTGATCCCATTATCAACTGACAACTCATGTCTATGTTTAGGAAACTTTAACCATCTTTGATCAACTAGCTAGTATAGTAGAGGCTCACTAGGGACACGGTATTTGTTTATGTATTCACACATGTATTTAAGTTTCAGGTCAATACAATTCTAGCATGAGTAATAAACCTTTATCATGATTAAGGAAATATAATAACAACCATTTTATTATTGCCTCTACGACATATTTTCATCAGTGAAAGTTACAAAGCCTGCATATCTGATTGCCTCATTTCCGCTAACACAACTGCCTCTGGGCACCGAGATGTCGGCTAAGGGTTGTCTTGTTTGTACGAAAACACCCGGCGTAACATATACAAAGGGTTAGAAGCCGACGATGGGCCACTTTCGTCAGATTATAAATGATCAAAACAGAGTCAAAATAAACACATATCCTCAGCATGTGTATTCAATATACGAGTGTTGCCTTCCGTAATCATTGTCATAAAGCCACAAATATGCATCAATTTGACTTAAGATTTTGGCCAAGCTGGGTTGCTTGGCTCTTCTATTTACATCCTATGTTCTCGATTGTTTAGCAAGGGGGTAAAGGGATCACCTATGTGATTGATATTACCAGGTCATCCGGATTAGTACCTCGGACTGGGTGAAGCCAATAGCTGGCTATCTTAAGAATATATTTTGTCGGCAACGACGGAAGTGAAAATTTTGGTTCATTAAGACCACAGAGTTCGGGAACTTTCCCCCAAACTAAATCCTCAATATTTTCCTACCACATTGATCGGAGGTGAGGTGTCATGATCATGGTCAACATGACAACATGGGAAAAGGAACTTATAAGGGTACTATTTTTCCTAGAAGATGTTTCTTATGTTAAATAGTAATATAACATATCTCTCCACATACCTTTGTTTATAAAACTGTATGGTCGGATTGCCTTGTTTGCCAGAAACCTTTGCCATCATAAAGGCTTTATAAAGTAGGACAAATACTCCTCGACTACTGGCCGAGGAGGTTGAAGTCGATGGTCGGTCAATAAATTTTTGTACAATGTGGATCCAAGCATTAATGATGTAAAGTACTTGGATACATAGAATCATTACACATAAATTGTGATTAAAGTCAATTTACTCTGGATATCGATCCTTAGTTTGGCCACCCTTCACCAAATTAGGGCTCGGGGGCTACTGGGCTTCACGCTTCTCACTTAAAAACCATTAATGGGTTACATCGATCCCTTGATCTTGTGTTGCCACCCGATCAGTTGGCTCGGGGGATACTGCATTAGCGATTTAATGCAGACAATTTACAAAGTGCAAAATAGTTTTCGGGAGATAATGATCCTCAGGTTGGTCGGCCGCACCCATCCTGAGTCTCGAGGACTATGCACGCCATGTTTATGTTCCTAAGCATGTTGTCGAGCTAGGAGTTGATCCTCAGGCTGATTTCATGAATCGACCTAAGTCTCAGGGGCTACTGGGATCAGTGGTTTCATGTTTTCCTTCAGGTCTTAGATTTTAGACTGACATACACCTTGAGGGCTACTAGCTATATATCTTGGCACAGAATAAATTGCACCAATCCAGAAAAATATATCCGCAAAAAATAGCCCAAGACTGAGGTGGTGCACCACCTCAGAAGCAGTTCGACATGAAGCCTCGATTCAAGTGGTTGGGTCTATAGAGAGCATTTCCAGCATTAAGCTCGGCTGAATTCCTTGAACTTTTTCAAGACCAAGGTAACCTATTACACCTCTATTAGGACCAAGAGTATACTGACCAGAGGGGGTGAATGGGAGATTCAAAAATTCTTGCGAATGTTTTGAACAGATCCCAAACACAGCAGCGGAAATAAGGTTTGGTGGATACGAACTCAATCAAGCATACTATTGATGACCAAAAATATCAATGTAAGATGCAATAATAGATCGAGTATAATATATCACAGGCTTGACAATGACAATGAAAATGCAGCAAGTAAGCACGAACAATAGCATGACAACACAAAGTATGTGATACGATGGAAATGCTTGATAAATAGTAGAGATGAAGGGAATGCGAAATAACACTATGAGTGACAAGCTAGTACAACATGATCAGAGTGAATAATAACGTGAATGACTGGTGTCACCAACTGAGTGATGAGAAAGATACTGATCAAATAACAAACAGCACAGTTGGTACAACAGACAAGATCTGACTAAAAGATTTGCATCGAACAGATAATGATCAGATAAACTATCGTCGCAGAGCACGAAGGTAAACTGCCGAAAGTAACGCGGTAAAGTAGATTGAACCAGTGGTGCTCGATGGCGATAGTTTAATTTAATAGACCAGTTCGCCCTTCTGCCAAAGGACTACGTCTGGTTGGAGGGGCTATGACTTAACACGGAAGATAAACTCTCTTCACCCTATTCTCCTTCAACTGGGAGCTGATCAGACTCTAGTTGATTTCACTCATGGTAGATACTTGTCGACGATCTCCAAGCCTTCGGTCGACCTTCACAAACCACAATCACTCTTGGTTGCTGAAGATCTAGCTCGGTGAAGACAACTACTCTTTAACACTCGAATCGAAACCTATCCGTCTAGAGAGTGTGCATCTCTCAAGAGTAATAGGTACAAGAACTCTCACTCAAAACTACTATGATGCTCAACCACTATCTAAGTTTGGGCTCTTAATTTTTCTCTCAGTGTATCTTAAACTCAAATCACTCGGAGAAGGGATGCTCAGTCAATCTTCTCAGAAATATTAAGCGGAGCAGCCAACGAACAATGTTGGAACGGGGTGGCTATTTATAGCCGCAGCCTCCTAAAGGGAAATGACCAAATTGCACACGTCGAGCAGCCAATGGTCGAACGACACGAGTCCAACGGTAGGATTTTGAGCACAACGGTAACAATACTTGCAGAGCAAGTAAAGCTAACTCAGTCTGTAAGATATCTCCTGCCGCACGAAGAACAACATCTACTACTGCTAGGTAATCATTCGGAGCATAAAGAGATTTCTCTTGCATCTTTCATAGCTTTGGGCTAAACATCACAACGGATCTAAGCTTCGAGAACCTATACCCCTCTTAATAGTACGGAGGTCCTATGACTCAAACAAATGAAAGAAGAACAAAGAAATGATTTCTACGTCTTCACTTTGTCTTCGACTTCCATTTTCTGCAGTCATTTTTCTTTGAACATAATACTTCGAACAAATTGCTTCACATTAGCAATCAACATTCGAGGGGCTAACTCCTTCACATTAATTTTCTCGCCTACATGTATTCTTTAGATGTAGCTCGTCTTCTCTACAACGCAGATATTCTTAACTGGAGTTCCTCGAACTTAGCACTGGAGACAACATTCTCTTTGGTTATGTATGGACTCTTTCTCTATGTACGCACTAGCAACCAAATCAGTCCATACCTGTTTCTATCAACATTCTCCAAAACACATGAAGGGATATTGTACCAACAACCTAGGATGTTGACGAGTGATACGTCTCCAACGTATCTATAATTTTTTATTGTTCCATGCTATTATTTATGATGTTTTGGATGTTTAATGGGCTTTGTTATACACTTTTATATTATTTTTGGGACTAACCTATTAACCCAAAGGCCCAGTCCAGATTGCTGTTTTTGGCCTATTTCAGGGTTTTAAAGAAAAGGAATATCAAATGGAGTCCAAACGAAATAAAACTTCGGGAGAGATATTTTTGGACCAAAGTACGCACGGGAGACTTGAGAACTACGGAATAGGGCACACGTGGCGTCCACGAGGGTGCCCCCCCCCCTACAGGGCGCGCCCCCTGCCTCATGGGCCCCACGTCTGGCCCCCGGTGCCCTCCTTCTTCCTATATATATCTACGTACCCCGAAACCATGAGAACAACAGAGAAAACCCTAGTTCCACCGTCGCAACCTTCTGTTCCCGTGAGATCCCATCTTGGGGCCTGTTTCAGAGCTCCGCCGGAGGGGGGATCTTCCACGGAGTGCTTCTACATCATCATCATCGCCTCACCATGAGTTGTGACTAGTTTACCACAGACCTTCGGGTCCATAGCTAGTGTCCAGATGGCTTATTCTCTCTCTTTGGATCTCAGTACCAAGTTCTCCTCGGTCTTCGAGGAGATCTATTTGATGTAATCTCTTTTTGCGGTGTGTTTGTCGAGATCCGATGAATTGTGGGTTTATGATCAAGATTATCTATGAGAAGTATTTGGTTCTTTTCTGAACTCTTTATGTATGATTATAATATCCTTGCAAGTCTCTTCGAATTATTGGTTTGGTTTGGCCTACTAGATCTATAGTTCTTGCAATGGGAGAAGTGCTTGGCTTTGGGTTCAATCTTGTGGTGTCCTTTCCTAGTGATAGTAGGGGCAGCAAGGCACGTATTGTATTGTTCCATCGAGGATTACAAGATGGGGTTTATATCACTATGTTTGAGTTTATCCCTCTACATCATGTCATCTTGCTTAAGGCGTTACTCTGTTCTTATGAACTTAATACTCTAGATGCATGCTGGATAGCGGTCGATGTGTGGAGTAATAGTAGAAGATGCAGAATCGTTTCGGTCTACTTGTTTCGGACGTGATGCCTATATATAAAGATTATGCCTAGATAGTCTCATAAGTATTCGCTTTTCTATCAATTGCTCGACAGTAATTTGTTTACCCGTCGTAGAATATCGCTATCATGAGAGAAGCCACTAGAGAAAACTATGGCCCCCGGGTCTATTCTCAACATATCAATCTACAATCTACTTTACTTTTCCGCTTTTACTTTCTGTTCTTATATCCAAAAATACCAAAAATATCAAACTATCATCTCTATCAGATATCACTTTCGTAAGTGAACGTAAAGGGATTGACAACCCCTTATCGCGTTGGCTGGAAGTTCTTATTTGTTTGTGCAGGTGCGAGGGACTCGCGCGTGGTCTCCTACTGGATTTATACCTTGGTTCTCAAAAACTGAGGGAAATACTTACGCTACTATGCCGCATCACCCTTTCCTGTTCGAGGGAATACAACGCAAGCTCGAGAAGTAGCAAGAAGAATTTCTGGCGCCGTTGCCGGGGAGGCTTACGCAAAAGTCATATACCAAGTACCTATCACAAAACCCTTATCCTTCGCATTACATTTTTTGCCTCTCGTTTTCCTCTTCCCCACTTCACCCTTGCCGTTTTATTTGCCCTTCTTTTGTCGTGTGTTTATCGTTCGCTTTGCCTTGTCGTCATGGCTAGTCCCTCATCCGCTCCTTTGTCTCCCGAGTTTGAAGTTCTTCACTTCAAACAAAAGCAAGGAGAAAACTTAAAAGATGCTTGGTTTAGGATGATGGAATCTTA
This sequence comes from Secale cereale, assembly GCA_902687465.1. Lineage (NCBI taxonomy): Eukaryota > Viridiplantae > Streptophyta > Magnoliopsida > Poales > Poaceae > Secale > Secale cereale. Next base: position 180,639,299 of record LR738712.1, on the reverse strand, counting down.
TCGTAAGTGCACCTTAGAGGTGAATTTTAGAATCTTGCTTTGTAAATTTTATGTTGGATTAAATATGTCCCATAGACAACTCTTTGATTGCGTTGCCAAAGGGAATTTTATCAAAGTTTATCCTAGTATTGCGCATGAAATTATAGAGGGAATAGTGGTAACACTACCTCCACAAAAAGGGTCACATCCAACCCAGGAAGGGACCCAAGTTTTTGAGAAAATTTGCTAAGTAACAAAAATATTACAAAAATATCTTGAACCTCTTAAGAGTGTTAGTGGGAATCTCCACCGCATGAATATGTTGATTACCCTTTGTAATAAGTGGTTAGATTCGTTAGATCTAAAGGTTTCAGAATATGAAGGGAAACGTAAAGAACCTCCCGGATTCGAGCTTGACACCATTAAAAGGGTAAAGATCAAAAATGGCAATACCTAGATCTATCCATGTATCGTGCCTAGCTAGGGGAGTAAAACGATAGCGCTTGTTGGGAGGCAACCCAATTTTATATTTTTTGTTTTTGCTTTTGTTTTGGAATAATATTGCATATAGCTTCTATTTAGATGTGGTTTTTTGTTTTAATTAGTGTTTGTGCCAAGTAGAACCTTTGGGAGGACTTGTGTGAAGTTTATATGATCGTGCTGTGAAAAACAGAATCGTTAGCGCTCGCTAGAATGATCACCAGATTTTACTGGAGTGTGCTATTTAGTTGATTCTTTTTGAAGATGATTAATAGACAAATTCCTCACGTTTACCAATTTATTTCAATTTTTTTGGAGTTGCAGAAGTATGCGAAAGTTACATATTACTACATATTGTTCTGTTTTTGACAGATTCTGTTTTTCGTGTGTTGTTTGCTTATTTCGATGAATCTATGAGTAGTATTGGAGGATATCAATCATAGAAAAGTTGGAATAAAGTAGGTTTAACACCAATATAAACAAAGAATGAGTTCATTACAGTACCTTTGAGTAGTGGTTTGTTTTCTTATACTAACAGAGCTCACGAGATTTTTGTCTAAGTTTTGTGTTGTGAAGTTTTCAAGTTTTGAGTATTGCTTTGATGGACTATGGAACAAAGAGTGGCAAGAGCCTAAGCTTGGGGATGCCCAAGGCACCCCAAGGTAAAATTCAAGGACAACCAAAAGCCTAAGCTTGGGGATGCCCCGGGAAGGCATCCCCTCTTTCGTCTTCATCTATCGGTAACTATACTCACAGCTATATTTTTATTCACCACATGATATGTGTTTTACTTGGAGCGCCGTGTGTTATTTGAGTTTTTGCTTGTTAGTTTGCCACAATTATCCTTGCTGGAAACACCTTTTTGAGAGAGTTAAATATGGCCTAGGAATTGTTAGAACACTCTATGTGCTTCACTTATATCTTTTGAGTTGAATAGTTTTTGCTCTAGTGCTTCACTTATATCTTTCAGAACACGATGGTGATTATATTTTGTAGAAATTGTTGATCTCTCATGATTCACTTATATCCTTTTGAGAGACTATTAAAACAGCATGGTAATGTGCTTTGGCTATAAAACTAGCCTTCACATGATAGGCATCCAAGATGAATGTAGTAAAAACTTTCATACTAAGTGCATTAAATATGATGAGAAGTTGGATGCTTGATAATTGTTTTGAGATATGAGGATAGTGATATTAGAGTCATGCTACTGGAGTTATTATGAAATTGAGAAATACTTGTATTATAGTTAGTGATTCCCGTAGCATGCACGTATGGTGAACCGCTATGTGACGAAGTTAGAGCATGAGGTATTTGTAGAGTGTCATCCTTTGTGTGGAGGTCGGGGGCACGCGATGGTTAACTCCTACCAACCTCCCCCCTAGGAGCATGCGTTGATTGCTTTGTTTTGATGACTCGTAAATTTTTGCAATAAGTATATGAGTTCTTATGACTAATGTTGAGTCCATGGATTATACGCACTCTCACCCTTCCACCATTGCTAGCCTCTATTGTACCGCGCAACTTTCGCCGGTACGATACACCCACTATATATCCTTCCTCAAAACAGCCACCATATATCTTCCTCAAAAGAGCCACCATACCTACCTATCATGGCATTTCCATAGCCATTCCGAGATATATTGCCATTCAACTTTCCACCATTCCGTTCATATGACACGCTTCATATTGTCATATTGCCATGCATGATCATGAAGTTTACATCGTATTTGTGGCAAAGCCACCATGCATAATTTTTCATACATGTCACTCTTGATTCATTTCACATCCCGGTACACCACCGGAGGCATTCATATAGAGTCATACTTTGTTCTAATATCGAGTTGTAAATCAATATAAGTGTGATGACCATCATTATTAGAGCATTGTCCCATGTGAGGAAAGGCTAAATAAAGAAAGCCCCTCCAAAAAAGGAAAGGCCAAAGAAAAAAGAAAGGCCCAAAAAAAGGGACAATTGCTACTATCTTTTTCCACACTTGTGCTTCAAAGTAGCACCATGTTCTTCATGATAGAGAGTCTCATGTTTAGTCACTTTCATATACTAGTGGGAATTTTCATTATAGAACTTGGCTTGTATATTCCAACGATGGGCTTCCTCAAACGCCCTAGGTCTTCGTGAGCAAGCAAGTTGGATGCACACCCACTACAAGAAACAGGTAATTTGCCGTTTGTGGATCACAGACGGCAAAGACCTAAATCCAGACAGCAAAGAGTTTGCCGTCAGGAAGCAGACGGCAAAGATAAGTCGGCAAAGAATACTTTGCCGTCAGCATTTTATCGGGAAGACGGCAAAGACTTTGCCGTCAGCCAAATATGCTTCGCCGTCTGCCTTCAAAATAACAGTCGGCAAAGAATACAGTCTTTGCCGTCAGTCAAAAGAATTTCTTTGCCGTCACATGACTAAACTATAGACAGCAAAGATTTTTTTTATTTAATAAAAAAATTGTCAGTCGATGCGTTCGGAGGGCGGGCGCTGCTGCTCCGGTTGGCTCGGGAATAAGGGAAGCAAAGTGGAGGGCAACTGCTACTTTGGTGATTGCCGGAGTAGCCAACTCCGGCAACCACTGCCACTGCCAGGGGAGCTCAAGTGCTCGGGGCAGAGAGGTGGAGGTTGGGGAGGCTCAGGCACGGCGGGTCCGGCGAGGGTCGGCTCAGGCGCGGCGTGGTCCGGGGTCGTTCTGTCCTCGAGCGCATGCAATACGGCGAGCGCGTCCGGCGGCGGCTCTGCGTGTCCGGCTGTACTCCTAGGCGCCTAGCTCTCCCGGACCTGTGCGTCCAGTGGCGAGTAAGGGGAAGCGGCCCGTCGGGGAAAGCGTTGGCCCACCGTGACCTGCGCGTCCGTGGATGCTCCTGGTCGTCCGGCCCTGCGCGTCCAGCGGCGAGCAGTCGCGGCCCTTGGAGGTGAGCGGCAGTCGTAGGGGAGAGAGGCCGATGAGGGCAAGCGGCACTGGCTGGGGAGAGTTCGGTGGCGGCGAGCTCCAGGGGAGAGAGGACGGTGGAGGCGAGCGGCATCGGCAGTGGCTGGTGGAGGCGAGCGGCCAGCAGTAGCGACTAGCACCGGCGATGAGCTGTGCATGCTGGTTAATTACGTGAGATAAGAGAGAGAGAGAGAGAGAGAGAGAGAGTTGGGCAGAGAGACGAGCGGAGGGGAATAGGATAAGGTAGTGGGGCGAGTTGGTGGCTGGCCCAACCATCCACGTCATCGATCCAGGTGGTGGGGTGGTCAGCCAATAGGAATCCACCATTTTGTTTGTGTTTCTTTAGCTTTTTGTTTTGATATATTTACTATCTTTTATTTGATGAAATCTTCTCAAACTTTTTGCATGCCCTTCTCGATTCATAAACCACTTGCGTGCCAAATTTCATGTTTTTCTGAACTATTTTGCATTTTATAAAATTAAATTACTATAGTCATTCAGAAATAGTCTTTGCCATCTGTTTCTTTACTAACTGACGGCAAAGATGTTTTGCCGTCATCCAATTATAAAACAGACGGCAAAGACATTCTTTGCCGTCATCCACTTAAAAGACATATGGCAAAGCGTGTCTTTGCCGTCTGTGTTTTTTTCGTAGACGGCAAAGTCTATTTCGCCGTCAGTTTTTCTTTGCCGTCTGCTGTTAACGGCAAAGCCTTTCTTAGCCATCTACCCAACGAAAAGCTGATGGCAAAGACGCCTCCTGATGTCAAATTACCTGTTTCCCGTAGTGACCCACTTAGTTTCTTTTGTTGAGCTTTCATACATTCTTAGCTCTAGTGCATCCGTTACATGGCAATCCCTACTCACTCACATTGATATCTATTGATGGGAATCTCTATAGCCCGTTGATACGCCTAGTCGATGTGAGACTATCTCCCTCCTTTCTGTCTTCTCCACAACCACCACTCTATTCCACCCATAGTGCTATGTCCATGGCTCACGCTCATGTATTGCATGAAAGTTGAAAGGTTTGAATGAATAGAATATGAAAACAAGTGCTTGGATAAAACCAATGTTGTGCATGATATGAATATTTTGTGTGATGAAGAGGGAGCATAGCCAGACTATATGATTTTGTAGGGATAACTTTCTTTAGCCATAGTATTTTGAGAAGACATGATTGCTTTGTTAGTATGCTTGAAGTATTATTATTTCTTATGTCAATATAGACTTTTGTCTTGAATTTTTCAGATCTGAACATTCATGCCACAATTAAGAGAACTACAATGAAAATTATGTAGCATTCCACATCAAAAATTCTATTTTTATCATTTACCTACTCGAGGACGAGCAGGAATTAAGCTTGGGGATGCTTGATACGTCTCCAACGTATCTATAATTTTTTATTGTTCCATGCTATTATTTATGATGTTTTGGATGTTTAATGGGCTTTGTTATACACTTTTATATTATTTTTGGGACTAACCTACTAACCCAAAGGCCCAGTCCAGATTGCTGGTTTTTTTTGCCTATTTCAAGGTTTTACAGAAAAGGAATATCAAACGGAGTCCAAACGGAATGAAACTTCGGGAGAGATATTTTTGGAGCAAAATACGCACGGGAGACTTGAGAACCATGGAATAGGGCACACGTGGCGTCCACGAGGGTGGGGGCGCTCCCCTATAGGGCGGCCCCCCCTACCTCGTGGGCCCCATGTCTGGCCCCCGGTGCCCTCCTTCTTCCTATATATATCTACGTACCCCGAAACCATCAGAACAACAGAGAAAACCCTAGTTCCACCGCCGCAATCTTCTGTTCCCATGAGATCCCATCTTGGGGCCTGTTCCGGAGCTCCGCCGGAGGGGGAATCTTCCACGGAGTGCTTCTACATCATCATCATCGCCTCACCATGAGTTGTGAGTAGTTTACCACACACCTTCAGGTCCATAGCTAGTATCTAGATGGCTTCTTCTCTCTCTTTGGATCTCAATACCAAGTTCTCCTCGGTCTTCGAGGAGATCTATTCGATGTAATCTCTTTTTACGATGTGTTTGTCGAGATCCGATGAATTGTGGATTTATGATCAAGATTATCTATGAGAAATATTTGGTTCTTTTCTAAACTCTTTATGTGTGATTATAATATCCTTGCAAGTCTCTTCGAATTATTGGTTTGGTTTGGCCTACTAGATCTATAGTTCTTGCAATGGGAGAAGTGCTTGGCTTTGGGTTCAATCTTGCGGTGTCCTTTCCCAGTGACAGTAGGGGCAGCAAGGCACGTATTGTATTGTTTCCATCAAGGATAAAAAGATGGGGTTTATATCACTATGTTTGAGTTTATCCCTCTACATCATGTCATCTTGCTTAAGGCGTTACTCTGTTCTTATGAACTTAATATTCTAGATGCATGCTGGATAGCGGTCGATGTGTGGAGTAATAGTAGCAGATGCAGAATCGTTTCGGTCTACTTGTTTCGGACGTGATGCCTATATATGATGATCATGCCTAGATAGTCTCATAAGTATTTGCTTTTCTATCAATTGCTCGACAGTAATTTGTTTACTTGCCGTAGAATATCGCTATCATGAGAGAAGCCACTAGAGAAAACTATGGCCCCGGGTCTATTCTCAACATATCAATCTACAATCTACTTTACTTTTCCGCTTTTACTTTCTGTTCTTATATCCAAAAATACCAAAAATATCAAACTATCATCTCTATCATATCTCACTTTCGTAAGTGATTGTAAAGGGATTGACAACCCCTTATCGCATTGGCTGCAAAGTTCTTATTTGTTTGTGCAGGTGCGAGGGACTCGCGCGTGGTCTCCTGCTGGATTGATACCTTGGTTCTCAAAAACTGAGGGAAATACTTACGCTACTGTGTTGCACTCTTCGAGGGAATACAACACAAGCTCGAGAAGTAGCAGCCAACATTGGAGCTTGGTTACGAAAAGACACCTCGGATGTAGTCCAGCGTTGGAGCTCGGATGTGAGAGGAGACCACCGCACGAGAAAACTTCAAACCCTAGGTGTGGTGTAAAAAATAAAAAGTCATTGATAAAGGCCGCAAATTTAAAGGTCTCCTCGATTGCCCGATGTGCAAGCTCTTATGATTCACCTCGGCGATCCTCAAGATCGAAGTTGGGAAGATTTGTTGAACCAGTTTTCAAGACTGACGACCGAAGATGAAGAACAGTTCGGGAGAACCGAGGAGCGTCCCCAACTTGAAGATCGGCTCACGGGGCTACTGACGATGTCCTGGACTAGGGGTACTCATCAGGTCGTCTCCCGATCAGGTGGATCGGGCCAATGACCCTATGGCGGTTCACTAATGGGCCACTTCGGGCAGCCCATGTCGTATACAAGGAGGTTTCCACAAGACTTGGCGATGAAGCCGAGAACTCTCCTAAACCATCGGCCTCCGGTGTATTATATGAACCGAGGCCACGCTAGTCAATAGATCAACTCATATTCATTAGAACAATCTCAAGGTAGATACATGTATCATGTACTACACCCATATCAACACAATCCAAAGCAAGACATAGGGTATTATCTCTTCGAGAGAGCCCAAACATGGGTAAAATCATGTTTCCATGTTACCATCGCTCCAAGACACCTAGCTTAGGACCCCTACTATGAGATATGCCATATTCACACCGACAGCGAGGTCCCATGACCCGGCACTTGGGGAATACAGGAGTGAAAAATTATCCTATACTAAAGTCACAAGTAGCTGCAAACAGCTACATGGCACTTGGGGGCTAATGCAAGATGTTTTTCACATACGAATATAAAGAGCAGACCCGACTCTCACACGGAGAAGAGTCGGCCGTTGGGGGCTACATGGTATTTCTTTTTGTTTTATGTTTACTGGCTAAGGATAATAAATTTTAAGACCGGGTTCTCTCATAGAAATGAGTCGGCCCTTGTGGGATACACGTCATTATTTACACATCCATAAATAAGGATCCATTCCTGAAGAACCGGCTTGTTATTTACAAAAAAATCCGGCCCTTGGGGGCTACGGTATGCTTATCAAACAATCGTGTACAAGTCCTACACATACGCATGCTTGCCTATGTCTAAGACTTGGGGGGCATGTAAGTATATACAACATTGGAAGGGCGGGTGATTCCATACCTCGTATTTTTTCCTTCGCATGTTGACCATGTCAATTTTACTATCCCGGCTATTAGATAGTTGGGTCAGAAACCCTTGGTGCAGCTCTTCAACGCTCATGTTTTCTAAGCCATGGAGTTCCAACTTGGTCTCCCCTTTGTCCAGCGGGACCGGCTCATCTTTGGCCAAAGTTTTAGCCAAAGTGCCTAAGGCATCACGAGTGCTATGTCCTTCACCAGGAATAGCCACCTCTGTGTCCATCTCCATCTGATGGATATCTTCAGCTTTGTGGTGAGGTTCGGAGGCAGGAACAGGGCTCGAGGGGCTGATATTTCTCATCTGGTCTGGCCTGCTCGCTGACGATGTTTGTATCTTCACCCGGCGATGGCTTATCAGTGAGTATTGGCTCATGAACCATCTCTGGTTCACGATCCAGGTTGTCCATGCTCGTATGAATAGCCTGATTATCCGGGTTATCATGCGGCGGGTCTTTAGTGTCAGAGATAGTAGGGGGCGGTGGATGACTCGCCGACCTTTTTTGGCAATGACCTTGGCCCTGATACAAATGCAGACAAGTTTCAACTGATAAAATATACAATAACAAGGTAAGATATTTAAGTACTCACCCACGCTTGATGGTGAAAGCCGGCAGTTGAGTGGCAGTTGACTCGCCATAGGATGGATCTGACTCCTGATCATTCGAGTCATAAGGGTTAAGGGGTTGCCTAATAAGTCCAGCTCGAGGACGAGAAGAAGTGGGACTGTGAGGCACCTCAAGCCATCGCTTTTGAGACACCCACTCATGTGATAACCCGACGATCAACTCCCCAGAAGTGCTTCGGATCTTGTGCTTGCTGGCTTGCTGTGTTTTCTTCAAAAGAAATTTGGGGTCCAAATAAGCGTTTGGATGAGAAAAGGGCACCTTCCTGGCGGCTCTTCTTTCTCTCTTGGGGACAAAAGTTTCTCAACCGGAGGAGACGGAAATTAACTAAATATTGGTGGCTTGACTACCTTCGGTGTGACCCTAAGAAGTGGAAGTGTCAGCAAGCTCAATAAAAAGACGACCGAGAGAGTCAAGATCTACCTCCGACTCGCCAGCAACCGGCTCATCAACATCCGGCTCATCAGCATCAGACTCGTCTTCCGGCTTAGGTGGAGGAGCAGCAGATTTCTTAATATTCTTCTTCCAAAATTTATCATTTGCCTGCGTAATGAGTTGGGAATTAAGTATAACAACGACAAGATCAACATGACAAAGATAAGTAAATTAATAAACAAAACCTACTGGTGGCACGGGTTTGGTTCAGAAAAAGGGAGCAAGGCTAGTTTGCTTACATTTATCTTGAGGCTCTCCCAGAAGCCTCTTGGTGGCCTTATTTATCTCCTCAGCAGACAAGTCAACCTAGCTAAAGGGCAGAATGCGCCAACTTATCCGGCACCAGCTCAAGTCGATTCCGGTGAGTTCGTTGGTTGTCAAAGCTCGCAACTTCGAATAAATTGGAGTGCGTTGTTGTCGTTCCTCACCAGCCAGATAGCCTAGGAAAGCAACTGACGCATCGAGTCGATCAGGCTTGTAACCCGGCAAAGGGTTTTTTTTTGCAGGGCCGGTGTTCTTGCAATAGAACCAAGACTTATTTCACCCTTTTGGATGACTCGTCAGTTTGCTCCTGGGAACGGACAATTTTTCCCTCTTTGAACTGAAACCCCGCCAAGTTCTATGCTGGGACCATCTGTGAATTCGGTCTGATGGTTGAAGTAGAAAAATTCACGGAAAAGAAGGACAGTTGGCTCTATCTGAAGGTAAACTTCGCAGAAAACTTGGAATTGGCACAAGTTGGTCATTGAGTTTGGACCAATATCTTGGGGGCAGAGATCAAAGAAGTTAAGAAAGTCTCTAAAGAATTTTGACCTGGGTGGTGAGAAACCCCTGTGAAGATGATCTGGAAAAACAACCACTTCTCCCTGGTCGGGTCGAGGAGACATCTCCTCTTCCGGCGACCGCCGGCTGATTACATCTTGAGCCAGCATTAAACCTAGCTCCACGAGCTCGTTAAGTGAGAGGGTAGAGGCTTGAGACCTGACCCAGTTCCAGGCTTTGTCCGTCTTAGCCTTGGCCATGATGAGTCGCTAAGGATGGGAACTGTAAGCAAAATACTGACGGTGAGTCATAATTTTGAATGGTAAGTCGTCGAGTCATTATGAGAACAAGCCGGTGAAACAATGAAGTTACTATGATTGTGGGAAAGTCGCCAAGTCATTCTATTACATATAAGACGCCAAGTTCTTTCAAAGTGAGGTGAGTCGGCAAGCTATGGTTAAATGAGTCGCCAAGTTCCTTCAAAACAATTGAGCCGACAAGTTAAGGTATACAAGTTATACGTACAACTATGAGCCGCCAAACCACAGACCGGCTCGTCCTATTCATGGATTGGTGATTTTTTCTGCTAAGTGCTGACAAAAACAAGTTTCTACCGAAGCAATTACGACAACAGGATCTGCAAAATAATTTGAAAAGAAAAATATTCAATAAACCTAAGGTGGACATTGGAAGCATCGGCTGGTCCATGGACGGTTTATAGCAAAGGTGTAAGTTCTCTAGATGCAAAAAAGGTGCTATTGTTGCTAATGGAGTATTTCTATGGAGTTTTCATCTAATCTAGATGTAAATGGAAGAACATGGCAGTATGAACCAAAGAACATCGATAAACTATGACGAGATGCGAAGAACAGTTGGGTATTCCTATAGATCTAAAGGAGGAAATGAGGCATACCTAGACGCAGCAAACGCTTCCAGGGAGTTCTTGAACAGCTTCGGCGGCGACAGATGCGAAGAAGAGGCGTAGTTGATGTCGTCGGAGAGCTTGCGCTCACGCAGTGGCGGACCTCTTGTTGCGGATGAACGGGGCGCAAGGAAGAAGACGATTGGAGGGCCGAAGAGGTAAAAGTGAAAATTGGATCCCTTAGGGTATATTTATATAGTGAAAACGAAGGAGAAAGGGCAGGCACGAAAATAGAGGAGACACGGTAACTTTTTGAGTAAGGGACGCCTCAATTTTCGAGCCTGACGGATATACTCGAAAGATTCCGTTGTGATGTCACACTTGTACTCCGAAAATTCATGAAGATGACATCATGCCATGGAAAGCCAAAAATGTCAAAGTACAAAAGGTGTTATAAGCCAGCAAAACATATGACCCGACCAATACGCAAATCCAAGAAATTTCCATGGATAAATCCAAGTCAATCTGGGGGCTAATGTTGGGGATATAAACCCACGGTATGACCCGCCCATTCAGGGCGGGTTATCCAGTGGAGACTTGAGGAATTTGCTCATCGTATGGGCCGTGGTGACTACAAGCACAGGGCCCACAGAGGCGACTCAATTAGCAGGCCGGCTTAAGGCCCAGCGCCTGAGGCAGCGACTTATCAAAAGATTTAATAAGAGTTTCCCTACTTGAGGATATAATAAGTCGGAATCATACTAGGTCATGGGTTGTAATACGACCCGGACTCTGTTGTAAGCCCATGGCGTCGACCTATATATAAAGGAGAGCCCCTGAGCCAGAAAGACCAAGTTACCAGCTCTCGAGTACTAGGTTATCCAAGTCGCACCCTTGTAATCGAGATCATCATCATCAATAGCAATCAAGCAGCCGTAGGATTTTACCTCCACCACGAGGGGTCGAACCTGGGTAAACCTGTGTTTTTCTATTCCAATCAACCCTGTTCAAGCTACCGCCTAGTTTTGATGGTCTCACGACTAAGTCCTTTTTCGAGGACATCTGTCGTGAAAAAATCACGACAACCGGGGATGTCATATGTTGCCACACAAACACATCGACATTCGCCCGCACGAAAGTAGCGAGCGTGCTTTCCTATTTGTCATCAAGGGTGGCACTTACGGTGAAAGTGCCTCCCGTGCCATCCTCCTTTACGAACACCTTCTTGGTTGCTGGTGGAGCTGCTTTGGATTTCTTGCTCTTGCCGGAAGAGCTCTTCGGCACGTGCTCAACAAATGCGCAACACTCCGAAGAGGTGCACTTCCCGAAGTCCTTGTCGGAAGTCTTGTCGATCTTCTTCTTCCTCGGGTAGCTTTGTCGATAGGAGCAAGTGCCTTGGTGGAAAATGCTGCAACTACTTCCTGGTAGAGTTGGTCAGCGCAAATGAGCGTGTCTTTCTTGTCGGAATTGATGGTGATAACACTCATCAGTCCTGGCATCTTGAGTGTGTTGTAGGCATAACGTTATGCCGCCATAAACTTAGCCAATGTCAGGTGGCCAATGATCCCATTATATGGCAATGGAATCTTGACGATGTCAAAGACGATATTCTTTGTCTTGTAGTTCAGCTCGCTGCCAAACATCACCGGCAGCGTTATCTTTCCCTTGAGTTGGTTTCTTCCTGGATTGACCTCCTCGTCCATCGTGACCCTTCTTACCGGATCCCCCAACACCATCTTGGGCCTTCTCCTTATCGCGCTTCTCGTACTCAGCTTTCTGCTTCTCGGAGAGTTGCTCTACTTGCTGGTAGTCTTGGAGGCCATGGCCCTTGGTACGATGGATCTTACAATACTGCTCGTCGTAGCCCTCCGTCTTGTCGCCAGCCGCCAGCTCTTGACACGAGGCACATCCGAAAACTTCCTTGTCGGAGCTCTCAGTCTTAGCTTTCTTGATGGCATTGGCGTTGTTGGATCCCTCAAGAGGCATCACTGCTTTGCCCTTGCACTTCCTATTGCACTTGTGACCCTTCTTATTCTTCGGGGGGGGGGCATCGTCATCTTCAGAGTCGACTTCGGCACCAGCGTCTTCCCTGGGAAGTCTCCTCCCCTCTTCAGCGTGTGCGCACTTGTCGGCTAGAGCATAGAGCTCGGTGACATCCCTCACCTTGTTCATGGCCAATTCTTCCCACATCTTGTGATTACGCACATTTGTGTGAAATGCGGAAATCACATCAGCGGGGTGAATATCAGGAATGTTGTGACGTACACGGCTGAATCTCTGAATATGCTTGCAGAGAGATTCGCCATCCCTCTGCGGTGTCACATGCAAGTCGCTAGGCTGACCAAGAACCTTATGGCCCCAAGTGAAGGTGTCGATGAATTCATGGCACAAATCCTCCCAAGAGGAGATGGAATTCTCCAGCAAATTCATCAACCATGATCTGACATTGGGCTTGAGCACCAACGGAAAGTAGTTGGCGAGGATCTTGTCGTCCCGTCTTGTGGCAGCCTGCACCGCCATGGTATAGATGCCTAGGAACTCTGAGGGGTGAGTCTTGTTGTCATACTTCCCGACACTTCTAGCTTGAAGTTCTGGGAATTGGGCCATTGGACTTGCCACAACTCATGAGTGAACGTTGGGCAGCCTGCCTCGTAAGGTAGGCACCATGGGTACCCTGGGTACCCTGGCACAGGCTCATCTACAGTGGGTCTTACGCGCCTATCCGATTGATGATGCGCTTCCGGACGCTACTAAATGGTGGTATGAGTGTATTCTTTGCGTTGTTCCTGAAGAATCTTGCGCTGATCGCGGTGAGCTCGCGGACCAGACAACACCGTGGAAACATCAGCATGGATGCCAGCCCGCTGACTCTGTTGTTGTTGTTATTATCATGGAGAGGACTGCACCGTAGGTGCACCACCTCCGGTCCGCTCACCAGTAGCTTGTACTAGAGCAGCGGTCTACTGGTGTGAGGGTCCAACCTGTTGTGGCTTGTCATCGTTGGCGAAGCTGAGGAGGCTATGTACAGTAGCTCTCCACTCCTCCATCTTTCCCGCATCGGGAGGGAAGTCTAGAAGCAACTGAGCTCGCACCAGCGCTTCCGCTGGCTTGTTAGGCATGGCGTGGCGCAAAGACCGGGCAGAGCTCTTACTCCTAACAGAGCTAGGATGAAATCCATTGTTATCCTACTGTCGTGGCCTATTTTCGCTAGTGTGTTGTCGAAGATGTTGAGCTTGCACATCTTTAGAGTGATGTGCTTGTGCATGGTGTCCAGAACTGCCGATGTCTTGGTGCTGCTCGTGACGCACGACTTGGGATGGACGTGGCGTGTGCGACGGCGTAGGCATATTGGACATCGCTACGTCGTTCCTGGTATTTACCACATCGCCCGTAGGTTGCACAACTCCATCCTTGGACCTGGAAGTTGCTGGAGTTTGGTTCACTGCATCCCATACTATGCCACTCGCCTGGCTACGATCGCCGGAACGTCATGGATGATGCTCGCCTCCTCCGCCGCCACCTGCGCCATCCCTTGTCTGCGTAGGCGTCGGTAGCTTGGACATAGATGGATCGACCACTATGGCACCCTTCTTCATGGGAGCCATGGCGATGAAGATGATGAAGTTGACTGCTTAATAAGGTTCGCTCAAACGATCCCCTTTCCTGGTGCGCCAAAGACGTCATCCATACGACAATCTATGGGACCAGCAAAGGCCCCTTTGCGGTTCGCCTAGGAAGATCGTCAGGCACAAAGAGCAGATCCAGCAATCAACACGAAGATTTACCCAGGTTCGGACTGTTGTGAAGCATAAAACTCTACTCCTGATTTGCTATATTAGATGTGTTTATGCTCAGTTACAAGGAGCACAACTTGCCGGCAAAGTGCACGGGAAGTGCAGCTAGCATGCAAATGGGTTGGGTTTTGACCTTTGCAAAGGTAGTCGTGGGTCTCCTTTTATAGACTAAGGGGTCACCACAATGTCAAAATGGTCTTTACACAAGGTAAATAGTGGCTACAATGCCAAATACCTAACTCTCACGGGTTAGGACAAAAGATACTAAATGCGTCGTGAAGTGTCATGCTGGTGATGCTTGCCGGCAAGAGTCGTCTCTCCTCTTGTGTCGTCTGCCCAACTATCTCGTATTATCTTGACACGCTCCTAGGACGGGTGTCATTAAAGTTGTGTCTTCTGGCGGCGAGCTGACACGTGCCTAGACAAACCTCACCAAACCGCTTGCCCGCTCGACACCTACTTGATAGATGACTGGCATGTAGTCGAGGTGGAGCTGGTAGTGGAAGGCTTGCCGGCACGAAGCTTGTCGGGTCCATGCTTGTCGTCTTGTGTCTTGCTCGTAACTCCAGTCTTGACCTTTTGTACTACTTTAGTACTTTTCGATCACCTATCTGGAGGTCTTCTTTATAGTTTTATCAACCAAGTCTTGAGCTTGTCCGCAGCTGTCCTCCAACAAGCCTTGCCACCGGGAAGGCTACTACTACCTGTTTATAAGTCTTCGGGTGCTAAAGGACCCAAACTTTAGTACACTGACACCGAGCCCAACAAACTTCCCATCCGACTCCATGTGAGCTCCTGAGTCGATACCCCCTCTTCCCATTATCGATTACGCTTTGTAGCTGCCGATGCCTTGACGATCGAATTCCACTGCCGCCTGAGCTCGTAGCCGACACAGCTCCACTGACATTTGTCACCCCACTGTGTCCATCGCACTCGCTGCAAGTCATAGAGCGTTTGTAGTGCGTTAGTTGGCCCTTTTGCATGCCGCAACGTCGAACCCAACCGCCGCCAAAGTTGCCACCGTCGTCGACTCCGGCCACCCCAACACCAGCCACCATCACCATTCGACGCGCACGAGTGCTAGCAGCCTCGCGGTGCCATCAGTGCATCCAGTCAATCCTTGTGGAGGTTTTCCGAGCACCT
Organism: Secale cereale; assembly: GCA_902687465.1. Lineage (NCBI taxonomy): Eukaryota > Viridiplantae > Streptophyta > Magnoliopsida > Poales > Poaceae > Secale > Secale cereale. The sequence goes on along the minus strand of LR738712.1, from coordinate 180,624,121 downwards.
CCACCGCGTCTGGCCATTGCCAGCGGCTTAATTCCCTCCTAACACTAGATTAGCACAAAGCTAATGACCCCATGGGTCGATGACAGGTGGGGCCAGCTCGTGTTAACATGTTGGGGTTAGTTTAATTTTAGTCACTAATCTTACATTCTTAAGAAGTTGATCCCCACTACTATCAATTATCTCAACATGCACGCTATCCACATCATCATCATGCCACCTCATCATTTAGTTTTCAGCCTCACCACATCAGCAGCATGCCACCTCGGCATTTTCCCACTAATTATATGATTAAACTCTGGTAATTAATTGAAGCGCGCATGTTCCGTCTTCAATTATCGATGAACTGGTCTAAAAACTGATAAAAGATGTTCCGTCTTCAATTATCGATGAACTGGTCTAAAAACTGATAAAAGAAGCCTATCCGTCCCTCTCTTCATATCTACAGGCCCACGCTTTTCCGTCCCATCTCCTTCCCCTTCCTAAGTTCAGTTATGATACGAGCGACCGAACAGGCAGTGGTCCACCAAAGTGTCCTTCGACTTTCCCCTCCGATCAATAAAAGCCAGCTTCTCTCCCTCGAATTTCACAGTAATCGACATGCAATCATGGCGTCAAGCCCGCTCCCTCGCACATCCACTGTCTTCCTCACCTCTGATGCCTCTTCAGGGCACTTGGACGTGGGCAGGGACGCGGTTCTATTGTTGTTCACTCAGATCATCCAGCGCATCCAAATCAGCCAGTGTAAGTTGTTGCTCTGCTCGACTGATCTAGACCTCCTTCAGGGCGCCCACAAGATCGTATCCTCCGACATCTTCCGACCTGGGAGGCGACCCGAGAGCCATTTCGTTGCCGGCCACCCAGAATCGCAGATCATAGAGGAAGGCACAACTGAGGAGCCCTCTACGCGTTGTTGCTCTGCTCCGCGGCCACTGTCGGCAGCGATGAGTGGCGGGGAATCCGGCTTGATCAACAAACTTAACTTATCATTATGGCTGCTAAAGAAGGCATAAGTACATAGAGGAATTGGAAGGAACAGGAACTGCATACATCAATAGGTCAGAAATATTTACCCATCGTTTATGCCCCACCTTGATCTGAATTCCGAAACTGTTGTCCACCAGTATCAATCCTCTCCAACTCCTTCGTTTCAGCTTTTGTCTCACACTCCCCTTAAACTATTTCACGAGACAGGTCATGGGCGTCCATTGTGCTAAAGGTTACTGCTTCATGTTTCAGTCTCCCCTTATTACGCTTATCCATGACCTTATCTCTTATCAATTTGTCAGATTGTGCTCCAGCTCAAAAGGCGCTTGAAGTTTTGCTGAAAAGGGCCACCGCTGATTCGTTTTCTTCAGATCTCTTGCTACTCCCTTGGTACACAAACTTTCCTCTCTTAATTGTCTTATTTAAGTTGGACGAACACATGCGTCTTCTATTATGCTACTTTTGATTTTCGCAGGAAGCTTCCATCTTTAAATTTATTTAGTTACACTGGATGAGCATGCACCTTCTATTTGTTTCCATGTGTAGATAGCATCAAGAGCATAGGAATTTGCTCACCAGATTCCTCCATGCAATTATTTGCTCAATCATATTAGGTACAAACATTTCCATCTGTAGATAGCATAGTAATACAACACTACATGCTTCCTTTGAAGGCTACTTACATTTGTATTATTTGCAGAGGAAACATGGATAGCTAGCTCTGAAAATTGTTCGAGCTATGCTGGTAGGCACTCAGTCTCATGTTCTGTATCTCACAGCTAGCATGCATAACCTTACAGGTTAATCCATTGCAATACCGATTCAACACATGCAGGACATTGCCAATGCCAGCCATGCATGCAAGCTTCTCATGAGCTATACTGACAACTTAGTTCTTTACAGTTGACTCTCATTTCATGTTGATGCAGTACATGTATCTGTAGGAATAAAAACTCATCAATTTTGGATAGGTTCTATTTACTTCCTTACCATGCAGTGCCCCTAATGGCAGACTACTTATCTATCAATATGGTGACCACTTTTGACCAATATCCGTTGCACTAATGGTAGACTCTGCAACTGCAATCAAATAATTGTATCAATATGGTGACCATTTGGTTATGTTCGCGACGAGAACAATTGCATCGATATGGTGAGCATTTGGTTATGTCTGCATTCATACCATGTCGTGAACTTCAAATACATTTTAGTTCTGAATGGTAACCAATTCTCTCCCTATACCCATGGCATAAAATGTTAGACTTTTTAAAGTTCTGAATGGCAACAATTTTCCTACCTGCTGGATTCATTACACTAATTTTTGGCATCAAACATTGTCATGATTTTTCTATTTCTCACTGAATTCCTCCTATTTAACTTTACAAAATTCCCGCAGCAACGCGCGGGGTTTCATCTAGTTAACTCTAAGCCAATGACATGTAGGTCCCATTGGTTAGGTTTGACCTGGGCTGACCGCGGTTGACCTGCTGACCTAGGGCTGACGCAGTAATTATTTTGTGGATTATTTCTAATTCAAAAATGATTTGGAAATTCCAGATATTTGCCTAAACTTCTAAAATTCATAGAAAACCAATTGTAACTCCAAATAAAATAAATTATATATGAAAAGTGATTAGAAAAATCCAATTTATCCATCTGTATCATTTTCATGCATGCTTAAACAACTTATACATGCTGATCAGGTCAAATTCAATTGAAGGCATTTTAAATGCTTACTTTGGAGTTTGATTTTGAATCTTTGATTCAAATGAACTTCAACTAACATGGTAGCATTTTTCTTTGCTTGTCATTGCATAATCATCCATGCATCATGTTTAAAATTCAAATGAATCTTAGATGGAGATGTTCAAACCCTAGCACCAAATGAAATTCAACTAGGATCAAAATAAAAATATTTGCAGTGAGTCCAAAATGCCCTTCGGAAAAGTTCGGGATTTTTGAAAAGGGTGAAAACCTCTGCCAAAAAACGATGCACCTAATTTTAGGACGTTTCTGGATTTTTGAATTAGCCCATAATGTATTTGAATTGAAGTTATCAATTTCCATAAAATATTTGGTAGCTCCAAATGTTCCGAAACTTATTACTCCAATTGAAATACAATATCATTAATTCAAAGCCCAAACATGCCCCAAAAAATGTGCATCATTTTTTGTTTAGGTTTTCACCTTGTGCTATATATTATGAAAAGAATTTAAGGACATTTTGGGTTCATTGAAAATATTTTGAGTTTGAACTAGTTGATTTTATTTGGTGCTAGGGTTTGATCAACCCCTATCTCAAGATTCAAAGAAATTTAAACGTGATGCAACATACCTAATTAGTCTAAGTGCATACCAGATTGGGGATGTGACATCTAAAAAGTAAACCAGGTCTATTGTCCAATGAAGAAAATTGTAGAGTTTTCCGAAATGATACTAACAACAAAAGGACACGAGGGAGGGAGATATGGATGGAGATCTAAGGGCATGTACAATGCATAGCCTCACGGTGATGCCTCACATGCCATGTAGGATCGGTTAACAGATAAAGTAGGTTCGGATAGAAAAGCGGAATACTCTGCAGGAGGCGGGTGCTTGGAGTGAAAAAAGTGTGGTTTGATGTCAAAAGCTGAAAAGGTTGGAGTGAAAAGTAGAGATGCATGTGTATTAGAGTCTTTAATTTCTATTTCTTAGTGAGGCCCACTAGAAATAGCTTGCATTGGGGAGCAAAACTAAATATAGATGCTTCAAACTACTCCCTTCGTTACAAAATAGATGACTCAACCTTGTACTAACTTAGTATAAAGTTGGGTCATCTATTTTGGAACGGAGGAAGTACTTTTTGTCATGAGGCATCTTTATCCATATGCCACCATTATACATGCCCTGAGAGGGCAACTTCTTTCTTTTTTTCGCAGAAGGAAAAGAATCCAAACTGCACGAGGAACAGACTATATGTCCGCTCACTGACCGGTGGGCCTCATCGGTCAGTAGCTCCGTCGTCAAGTCTTGTACTCTTGTCTCTTGTTAGCTCGAGATCCAGACTCGAGAGCGCGAGCGAGACTTTTCCATCCGCAGGAGATCCCGACGAGAAGGCGAAGGCGAAGCCGGCGGCGCAACTGAAGCCCCTCATGGCCCGCTCGTCCTCGCAGTCCCAGTCCTCCGTCGGCGGCGCCGGCGCCGCCGGATCCCGCCCGGCCACCGCCGGGCCCCGCGGCACGCCCGCCGCCACGGCAGGCATGCGCCGCCGGCCCGGCCGCACCTCCTCCTCCGCGTCCGGTGGCGGAGGCTTCTCCGGCGGCGGAGGGAACAACATGCTGCGCTTCTACACCGACGAGGCCCCGGGGCTGCGCCTCTCCCCGACCATGGTGCTCGTCATGTCCGTCTGCTTCATCGGCTTCGTCACCGCCCTCCACGTCTTCGGCAAGCTCTACCGCTCCCGCACCGCCGCCTCCGCGTCCGCCTGATCAATCCGGTTCCTGCTCCTGTTTCTTCTTCGTCTCAGATCAGATCAGATGGTTTTGGTGTTGTAACAAAGAGGCTGTGGTCGCTACCTGACGAGTTAGATCTGCCAAAGTACCCTACATGTTTAATTATGGTGCCCTTTCTGTTTTCATTTACCTTGTATTGCGATGAATTGTGGCTAATCACTTGTGCTTGTCAATTGAAATCATCAGAAGTGTGTGCTTCTTGGGGATCAGGGCACAGTTTTGCCTGTGTGAGAACTTTAAACCAATTATGCATCTCGCTAGCTTCATATGTGGTTCTCTGTTGGTTGTCATCAATTTTTATTAGAGAACTGGTGGATGTTTCTGTCGGATGGTTAGACCTCCCATGATTTCTCGAGCTTCTGTATCACTGTGATAATAGTAGCTAATCTTTCTTCACTAGATATTTTCTATATATAGAATAGTTATGTCATGTTCATAACAATTAAAGTGCTTTGCTGTTTTCATGGTTTGATGGTCTTTTATGGTGGGAATTCTGCTCAATCTTTGACAGAGTAATAAATGATGAGTGATCAATTTGGTTGATCTGGATTTATTTATTTTTGACAGCAAATTCGGTTGATCTAGATTGTCATAAGTAATTCACGTACTGTTGTATGATCTAAAAACGTGTACGCACTACATTATGGAATGGAGGGAGTATTTCTTTACAGAGGGAGTAACTTGTAAAGCTGAACTTTAGCTATGCATCTTAAACATGATGGTACTTTGGGCAATATTGCACGTTTAGACTATTTTTGCCGACCCTGTTGAATTTGCCGACCCTGTTGCAAAACCACAGGGTTTCGAAAAAGAGGACCTAGAGGGTTTGTGCGATGTAACTTACTCTGGTAGTGATCATGTTCTGTGATAAATTTTGGTGTCATAAATCTGTAGAGATGCCTCTTCTTACAGCAACAAAAAAGGGCAAGATAATTTACAAGAACAAGAGATGTTTTATATTAGTATTCTTTTTATATGGAGGTTAAGTTTGTACAGTTTTAATACTCCATAGTGGCCCAGGTACGACATGGGTCAGCTGATTTCAGTAGTTCGTCCGAGTTATTGTGAATTGCCTTTTCTACTTTCCGACAAAATGTGCCCTAATTTGGTTTGTTGGCTCTGCTTATTTTCTTGTGGCATCCAACGCTCAGACAACCTCAACCTTTTGCTTGTGAAATGTGAGTATTTTCTAGTTGTGGATTAGGGGAACGTATCAACTGCGCAATTCCGAGCCAAGGCTTTGATGTGAACAGCATGTAAGATATTGGTGAACAGCATGTAAGATATTGATTGATGTTGTTTTCGCATAATGGAAGTTGGGTTTCACGCTTGCTCGTTACGCTTGATTTATCATTAGAAGTTCTGAACAAAACTGTGTTGTCAACAGTGTTCACTGTAATATCACTTGCTGCTTATCAGATCAAAAGTTTGAGTGGTACAGAGCAAAGCAAAGCTTACTCGAAAAGAAGCAGATGAGATGTGAAGCGGCATAAAGAGATATCACCCACTCCTCTTCTTCAACACTAACCAGAATTCAGAGGCAAGCTACCGATGTACAATGTTTTGGTGACAGTCGGGCTAGCGATGAATTTCCCCTTGAGTTACCAACGCAAGATGTTGTCTCATCCTATTTCATCGTCAAATATTACACCCAGCCATTCATCGTCAAATATTACACCCAGCCAAAACATAATTTTCTGCCGCCGCTACTACTCCTCGTCGTCATCATCATCGGATTTTTCCACCTCTTCCTTCTCGTACTCGGAACCAGAGCCATCTATATCCGCAAACGGATTCTCGTCACTGCTATCATCATCCTCATCCTCTGATTGTTCTTCAGGATAATCATAGAGTGGGTTGTCTTCGGCTGCATGTTCAACGCACAACCTTTAAGCTAATGAAGATCTTACCAATTAATTACAGAAGCAGAATGATTGTACAATTACCATTTGAGTCATCCGTGTCATATGGATACTCATCATCATCGTAACATTCACCATCATCATCGTCCACTTGCAACCTAGTGTAAGAAGACTGGTCGGACATAATCCCCACAAAAAAGAATGGAATCTAGTAACACGTTTGAATGAGTAAAAATTACAGTGGGTATGAAGCTGCAGATGCGCCCTCCTCCATGTTTGTATCATCTACCTCCTTGACAGTATATATGTCATAAACATCTGAATCTACTCATCAGGAAAACCATTCTCATTAATATTAGCGCCCAAGCGAGAATGCTCGCGATTACTATAAAATGCATTATTGCACTTTGCTATCAAAACCAATGATCTCAGCTCTTTCACACACTGTTAAAATTTACGTGCCATGGACACCTAAAAGGAAAGAAGATTACATACCTTCCGACTGTGCTAGCGAAACAATATCAGATTCGATTTCTTCAGCAGCCGACGGCAAGTGTTCCCGTAGAAGCGGAAGAAAGTTGCATAAAATCGCACCCTCTTCAACAGAGGTCATCCTGTAGAGAGCATCATAAGGAACCACATGATTGTTCACCATTTTGTTTTAGAAGAACTGATCAGTTATCCAAAACAGAACTTACTGTGGTTCTGCTGGATGCTTCTCTCCATCAGAATCTACTTGGACAGCATCATAAAGATGACACATTTCTCTCAGTGTTTCATCAGCCTCATTATTGTCTCCTTTCCGACTCTTCCATATTTGTGCAAAGCGGGCATTTCTTCCAAGATTCTATACAGGGTCATTGGCAAAAACTATTACTAACAATGAGGGAAACAGAGAACTAACATCATCCCCTGTCTTTGATGGATGCGAAGAAAATAAGAACTCTGGCAAAAAAAAAAAAGTCCTGCTGTCAAGAAAGCATAATAGCCCTCACCAGCTATGCAAAGGATACAAGGTATACATCATTATTCCAAAGAAAACACAGTCTGAATCTCAATCATAAGAAAGGAAAAGAGTGCTCTATGTTAAGGAGTATTAGTATTAGCCTATGTTTCCATCTTTGTACCCCAAGTTTTGTGTGCTATATTTGCACCTTGGCCTATCCAATAGAGGTAAGTTAAATCCATAACACGGTATCATGAGCCCAGGTTTAGGGATTTTTTTTGGACACTGCAAGTCTGCAACTCGCCCTCTTGATCTAAACATGCGCCGCCGCCTTTCTCCTTGGCCGGTTCTGCTGATCTCCTCTCTGCTGGCGCTGCTCTCCCGCGCCTCCCATCCAACTCCATCCCCTGCTGCTACAATCGTCCGTGTCCACCACCTGCAGGTCAACCCTGCTGCTACTCCAGTCCGCCACGTCTCACCGTCACCGGTCTGTCCTGGCGCGGCGCCGCGATCCGATAGATAAGTTGCGCCCATAACGCTCTACACTTACTCACAATCATGTATTAACTGTAGAAATTGATCATGCTGTATACAACACTTGTTCAAACCCTTTTCACCTAATATAATTTTACTGCCCCTTTACAACACATTTGCTTGATCCCATTGATCCATCAAATTAAGTGCATAATTAGTACACATGAACTTAAGTATAACAAGTTAATAGCCAGAATAAAATTACCTCATGCCTCTGTCTGGCTGCTGAACGTAGCTGGTCTTGTTTCTGTTGACACAAAAGAGAACCATCTTAGAATTTGATTGAGTAACTTTATTCTAAATTCCGAATAGAAAGCTCTGCTTATGACATCATAGTTCAGCAGTGGATCTTTCAAACGCTCAAGGAGAAAACAAGAAGGTTTAATTATTCAAGTGGTCCTCAGGGCATGGCTTTAAAAAGTGGAGATAACGGCCGCTATTGCGGACGCTATTGCTGAAATTAATGTCATATTACTTATGTTAATGATCTAGAAATATACAAAATGATCTAGTGTTTTTACAAATCTGCTATGCGGACATAGAGCCTGCAATATCGCCAGCTATCCGCATTCGCTACATGAACCCCAATCCGCTACCAGCCCGCTACCCGCTATTTAAAACCTTCTCAGGGGGACGAGCACAATAATAATTAGGTAAATAACTGCAAAGGGACTTACTTTGTCTTGCTTCATTCTTTCATTCCTCTCCTTTGTCTTGCTCTTTATCTCTTTGGTGCTCAGGTCAGAATGCTAAAAAGAAACAGTTGGGATTATGTTCCATAAAATGTATTATTATGCAGTTATATAGGATAACTTAAGAATGGGAATGGGTCAGCCCGCTCCGGCCCGGACCGGGTACCATTGGCCCATCTGCTTTGTTCAGGGACATGGAGCCAGCCCAATGGTCCAGTGGTGATCGGCCTCATACCCCACTGGGTAACATGGTCCAACCCATTTTAATTGACACAAAATAGGAAGTAGTATGTTTCAAATAAAAAAAGGGCGTATATACAGCCATTAGCATATTTGTATCTCAAGAACAAAGGTAAGTTTGGATCAATACTTTAAAATTCTCTATAAATACAAGGCTAATAACCCTCATAAATGCATATGCCACTGTAAAGGCTACTACAACTTTGGGCAACCAAATTTGGGTCGACCCACTTGTCCCGATGACCCGATGGGACTGTGGTGTCCAGCTCCCCTGGCCCATTTTTCATACGAAGCCGACTAAGAAGACCCATTGGCCTTGACATTTTGGGTCGGACCAACGTCTCAATGGGTAACATCAGCCCATTCCCATCTTGAGAATAACTACTTCCTCCGTCCTAAAATATGTGTCTTAACCTTAGTATAATTTTGTACTAAAGTTAATACAAAGTTGAGACACTTATTTTGGGACGGAGGGAGTACTATTGATCATTGAGCAGCCGCATATTGATGGAACTAGTAATTCCTTTGTTCCATCCATGTAGAGTGCAACTTGTCACATATATCTCCCAACAATTTCAGATAAGTTATTTGGTTTGTCATGTGTCGCCAACAAAATCTGTGTGATGCTCAACCAGTTACACAAGAAAGAAATACAACAAGACTTAACGAATATTACCAAAAGGGAGTGAAGAACGTCTTCAACAGCCCCAGAATGATGCACTGTCTCGACATGCTGGACAAGAAGCTTCTTCACCCGTGGTTCCTCTGAAGCTTATCAATGGTGAGTTATGTTAAATAGAGTAAAATCATGAAGTGACAGGTTACATGCAAACAGGAGGTGGTTAGTCCATACCTTGGGCACTGGAGGAGGGTTGGGAGATGGAGAGGCTCGAGAAATCGAGCATGGCCTTCTTCATGGGCCTCTCATTGATCTCCAGCCCTAAGAAAGCACAGGAAAAAAGACCACCTTTATTCACCTAAAAAACCTTTCTTTTTCACAGTAAAATTTGATGAAACGGAGAGGGAGGAGCAACGGGAAGGAAGGAGCAGGGCCGGAGGAGTGCTCACAGAAAACGTCGGGGCGGGCCTGCGAGGGCTTGCGCTTGACCCGGACGACGACGGGCTTCTCCCGCACCTCGGCTGCGGAGGTGGAGGCGTCTCCGGCGGCCTCCGCTGCAGACGCCATGGCCGGCGAACCGGGGAATAACTAGGAGCCCGGGGACCGCTAGCCCCTGTCCTCGGCGCCTCACCTGCGCGAAGAGAGAGCCCCAAAGGTTGTCGCACTGCCGGACAGAGAGGGTTGAGGGAATAGGGATGGAGAAGCCGCAGCGAGTCTGATGGAGGAGGAAGGACACTGCTTCCGATAGAGCGGCGGACGGCCGGTGGGAACAGCGGAGGAAGGGGAAGAAGGAAGGAGCAGGGAGGAGTGTTTACCTGGGGCCGGAGCGTGCGGCGGCGGCCAACCCTAGCTGGTGCGGCGGCGGCTCCTTTTTTTCCCCGTGTTTTTGGACATGCGAGCACCGAGCAGGGCTGCTGTTGCGTGCGTTTCTGTGAGAGTTCGAGAGGAAGGGGGTCGAACCGGTATGGCTTGGGAATACCGAGACCAACAAGAATACTACCAATATTGTGCAGACATGTACTAGTATTATAGAATAAATATCACTACGTGAGTACTTCTGTAGTTATTACGATCATGTCCCCAAAAGATCAACCAAGAATTCCAAAAGTGATTTTTCTCCCCTAAATTCGAACTTCCTCTCCCTGTGAATCTAGCATTGAATAATGAGAGTAGATAGGATGAGGTAAAATCAGAACATGCTAACTCGGAGAAAAAACAATTTCTAGCACAAACAAATTTGATTGTTAACATGTTTCTCCCCTCTTAGAAGCATGTAACTTCTATCCTCTTTTGTAAACTGTATCTCTCTTTCTCGGGATAGTTTTTATAATAAGGAAGAGATTTGTGATAAGCTTTGATGTGCGTCTCTCTCCCTCTTTGACATCAATTTCCAAGAAGGGTCTAGGTTCAAGGCTATTGGTCAAGTGCGTGTGGTCCTGGAGAGGCACAAATAGGTATGATGTAATATTAGATGCAGGCGGAGGTAAAGAATCATTAAGTGCAGCTGGCTAAAGAAAGAAAATAAGTATTTTGGCAAAATATTCTTTTTGTGGTGAAGTCGGTGACTCCGGGTTGTTTTTATCGGCGACTCCAAGATGGAAGTTCAGAGGCAAGTCACAACGGTTGATCCGGTTTAGTCCTTTTCGGTTGTACCGATGAATTGTGTGCAGGGTTTAATTGCACTTCAGTGAGATCGATGTGTTTCAAATCGGAGGGACCAATGTCATCACTAGTAGAAAATTTTGTCAACTCAACTCACTTGGCACTAAGTTCTCACAAGGATTTTCAAAGAATTCGAATAAGATTTGCAATGAATTGACTTGAAGAGAAGAAACTCGCCAAAAAGAAACAAAGGAACACAAAAAGAAAAGATCTAGATGAAGTTCTTTTTTTAAAGGGGAAACACTTTAGCAAGAAGAAAAGCAAACTAAAGAGACACTACATTGTTGGGGAACGTAGTATTTCAAAATTTTCCTACGATCACGCAAGATCTATCTAGGAGAAGCATAGCAACGAGCGGGGAGAGTGTGTCTACGTACCCTCGTAGATCGAAAGCGGAAGCGTTTAGTAACACGGTTGATGTAGTCGAACGTCTTCGCGATCCAACCGATCAAGCACGAACGCACGACACCTCCGCGATTTGCACACGTTCAACTCAGTGACGTCCCTCGAACTCTTGATCCAGTTGAGGCCGAGGGAGAGTTTCGTCAGCACGACGGCGTGGTGACGGCGTTGATGAAGTTACCGACGCAGGGCTTCGCCTAAGCACTGCGACAATATGACCGAGGTGTGTAACGGTGGAGGGGGCACCGCACACGGCTTAAAGATCAACTTGTGTGTCTATGAGGTGCCCCCTCCCCACGTACATAAAGGAGGGAGGGAGAAGGAGGGCCTGCCTCAAGGGGCACGCCCAAGGGATGGAATCCTACTCCTAGTAGGAGTAGGTTCCACCCTTTCCTAGTCCTAGTAGGAGAAAGAAGGGAAGGAGGAACGAGGGGCACCACCCCTTCCTAGTCCAATTCGGACCAGCCCATGGGGGGCGCGCGGCCACCCCTTGAGGCCCTTCTCTTCTTTCCCGTATGGCCCATTAAGGCCCACTACTTCCCCCGGCGAATTCCCGTAACTCTCCGGTACTCCGAAAAATACCTGAATCACTCGGAACATTCCCGGTGTCCGAATATAGCCTTCCAATATATGAATCTTTACCTCTCGACCATTTCGAGACTCCTTGTCATGTCCGTGATCTCATACGGGACTCCGAACAAACTTCGGTCATCAAATCACATAACTCATAATACAAATTGTCATCGAACGTTAAGCGTGCGGACTCTACGGGTTCGAGAACTATGTAGACATGACCGAGACACATCTCCGGTCAATAACCAATAGCGGAACCTAGATGCTCATATTGGCGCCGACATATTCTACGAAGATCTTTATCGGTCAAACCGCATAACAACATACGTTATACCCTTTGTCATCGGTATGTTACTTGCCCGAGATTCGATCGTCGGTATCATCAAACCTAGCTCAATCTCGTTACCGGCAAGTCTCTTTACTCGTTCCGTAATACATCATCTCATGACTAACTCATTAGTCGTTTGCTTGCAAAGCTTATTATGATGTGTATTACCGAGAGGGCCCAGAGATACCTCTGCGATATTCGGAGTGACAAATCCTATTCTTGATCTATGCCAACACCACAAACACTTTCGGAAACACCTTTAGAGCATCTTTATAATCACCCAGTTACGTTGTGACGTTTGATAGGACACAAGGTGTTCCTCCGGTATTCGGGAGTTGCATAATCTCATAGTCAGAGGAACATGTATAAGTCATGAAGAAAACAATAACAATAAAACTAAACGATCATAGTACTAAGCTAACGGATGGGTCTTGTCCATCACATCATTCTCTAATGATGTGATCCCATTCATCAAATGACAACACATGTCTATGGTTAGGAAACATAACCATCTTTGATCAACGAGCTAGTCAAGTAGAGGCATACTAGGGACACTATGTTTTGTCTATGTATTCACACATGTACTAAATTTCCGGTTAATACAATTCTAGGATGAATAATAAACATTTATCATGATATAAGGAAATATAAATAACAACTTTATTATTGCCTCTAGGGCATATTTCCTTCAGTCTCCCACTTGCACCAGAGTCAATAATCTAGTTCACATCGTCATGTGATTTAATACCGATAGTTCACATCGTTATGTGAATAACACCCATAGTTCACATCGCCATGTGACTGACACCCAAAAGGTTTACTAGAGTCAACAACCTAGTTCACATCGCCATGTGATTAACACCCAAGGAGTACTAAGGTGTGATCATATTTTGCTTCGTGAGAGAAGTTTAGTCAGCGGGTCTGTTACATTCAGATCCGTATGTATTTCACAAATTTCTATGTCTACAATGCTCTGCATTGAGCTACTCTAGCTAATTGCTCCCACTTTCAATACGCATCCAGATTGATACTTAGAGTCATCTGGATTAGTGTAAAGCTTGCATCGGCGTAACTCTTTATGACGAACTCTTTATCACCTCCATAATCGAGAAACATTTCATTAGTCATCCAGTAACTAAGGATAATTTTGACCGTTGTCCAATGATCTACTCCTGGATCACTATACCTCCTTGCCAATACACAACATGGCATACTTTATAGAACCTATGGCTGAGGCATAGGGAATGACTTTCATTCTTTCTCTATCTTCTGTCGTGGTCGGGTTTTGAGTCTTACTCAACTTCATACCTTACAACTCAGGCAAGAACTCCTTCTTTGACTGATCCATTTTGAACTTCTTGAAAATCTTATTAAGGTATGTACTCATTGAAAATCTTATCAAGCGTCTTAATCTATCTCTATAGATCTTGGTGCCCAATATGTAAGCAGCTTAAACGAGGACTTTTATTGAAAAACTCTTTTAAACCATCCTTTATGCTTTCCAAAACATTCTACATCATTTCCGATCAACAATATGTCATTCACATATACTTACCAGAAAGGCTGCAGTGCTCCCACTCACGTTCTTGTAAATACAGGCTTCACTGTGAGTCTGTATAAAACCATATGCTTTGATCACACTATCAAAGCGTATATTCCAACTCCGAGAGGCTTGCACCAGTCCACCAATGGAACGCTGGAGCTTGCACACTTTGTGAGCACCTTTAGGATCGACAAAACCTTCTGGTTGTGTCGTATACAACTCTTCTTTAAGGAATCCATAAGGAATGCAGTTTTGACATCCATTTGTCAGATTTTATAAAATGCGGCAATTGCTAACATGATTCGGACAGACTTTAAGCATCGCTACGTGTGAGATAATCTCACCGTAGTCAACACCTTGAACTTGTCGAAAAACCTTTTCGACAAGTCTAACTTTGTAGATAGTAACACTACCATCACCGTCCGTCTTCCTCTTGAAGATCCATTTATTCGCAGTGGCTTGCTAATCATCGGGCAAGTCCACCAAAGTCCACACTTTGTTCTCATACATGGATCCTATCTCAGATTTCATGGCCTCAAGGCATTTTGTGGAATCTAGGCTCATCATCACTTCCTCGTAGTTCGTAGGTTCGTCATGGTCTAGTAACATGACTTCCAGAACAGGATTACGGTACCACTCTGGTGCGGAACGTGCTCTGGTTGACCTACGAGGTTCAGTAGTAACTTGATCTGAAGTTTCATGATCATTATCATTAGCTTCCACATTAATTGGTGTAGGAATCACTGGAACTATTTTCTGTGATGAACTACTTTCCAATTCGAGAGAAGGTACAATTACCTCATCAAGTTCTACTTTCCTCCCACTCACTTCTTTCGAGAGAAACTCCTTCTCTAGAAAGGATCCATTCTTAGCAACGAAAATCTTGCCTTTGGATTTGTGATAGAAGGTGTACCCAACAGTCTCTTTTGGGTATCCTATGAGGACGCACTTCTCCGATCTGGGTTCGATCTTATCAGGCTGAAGCTTTTTCACATAAGCATCATAACCCCAAACTTTAAGAAACAACGGCTTAGGTTTGTTGCTAAACCAGAGTTCATACGGTGTCATCTCAACGGATTTAGATGGTGTCCTATTTAACGTGAATGCACCGTCTCTAACGCATAACCCCAGAACGATAGTGGTAAATCGGTAAGAGACATCATAGATCGCATCATATCTAATAAAGTACGGTTATGACGTTCAGACACACCATTTGCTATGGTGTTTCAGGTGGCATGAGCTGTGAAACTATTCCACATTATTTCAAATGAAGACGAAACTCGTAACTCAAATAATCGCCTCCGCGATCAGATCATAGAAACTTTATTTTCTTGTTACGATGATTCTCTACTTCACTCTGAAATTCTTTGAACTTTTAAAATGTTTTAGACTTGTGTTTCATCAAGTAGATATACCCATATATGCTCAAATCATTTGTGAAAGTCGGAAAATAACGGTACCCACCGCGAGCCTCAACACTCATTGGACCACATACATCAGTATGTATGATTTCCAATTAGTCAATTGCTCGCTCCATTGTTCCGGAGAACGGAGTTTTAGTCATCTTGCCCATGAGGCATGGTTCACAAGCACCAAGTGATTCCAAAAGTCCATCAACATGGAGTTTCTTCATGCGCTTTACACCAATATGACCTAAATGGAAGTGCCACAAATAAGTTGCACTATCATTATCAACTCTGCATCTTTTGGCTTCAATATTATGAATATGTGTATTTACTACGATCGAGATTCAATAAACCATTCACCTTGGATGTATGACCATAGAAGGTTTTATTCATGTAAATAGAATAACAATTATTCTCTCACTTAAATGAATAATCGTATTGCAATAAACATGATCCAATCTTGTTCATGCTCAATGCAAACACCAAATAACATTTATTTAGGTTTAACACTAATCACGAAAGTACAGGGAGAGTGCGATGATGATCATATCAATATTGGAACTACTCCCAACACACATCATCACATCACCCTCAACTAGTCTCCGTTTATTCTGCAGCTCCTGTTTCGAGTTACTATTCTTAGCAATCGAACAAGTATCAAATACCCAGGGGCTACTATGAACACTAGTGAGGTACATATTATCAATATGTATATCAAGTATACCTTTGTTCACTTCGCCATCTTTCTTATCCGCCAAATATTCGGGGAACTTCCGCTTCCAGTGACTGATACGTCTCCAGCGTATCTATAATTTTTTATTGTTCCATGCTATTATTTATGATGTTTTGGATGTTTAATGGGCTTTGTTATACACTTTTATATTATTTTTGGGACTAACCTATTAACCCAAATTCCTAGTCCAGATTGTTGTCTTTTGCCTATTTCAGGGTTTTACAGAAAAGGAATATCAAACGAAGTCCAAACGGAATGAAACTTCGGGAGAGATATTTTCGGAGCAAAATACGCACGGGAGACTTGAGAACCACGAAGTAGGGCTGACGTGGCGTCCATGAGGGTGGGGGGCGCCCCCCCCCCTACAGGGCGCCCCCTGCCTCATGGGCCCCACGTCTGGCCCCCGGTGCCCTCCTTCCTCCTATATGTACCTACGTACCCCGAAACCATCAGAACAATAGAGAAACCCCTAATTCCACCGCCGCAACCTTCTGTTCCCGTGAGATCCCATCTTGGGGCCTATTTCGGAGCTCCGCCGGAGGGGGGATCTACCACGGAGTGCTTCTACATCATCATAATCATCATCGCCTCACCATGAGTTGTGAGTAGTTTACCACAGACATTCGGGTCCATAGCTAGTATCTAGATGGCTTCTTCTCTCTCTTTGGATCTCAATACCAAGTTTTCCTCGGTCTTCGAGGAGATCTATTCGATGTAATCTCTGTTTGCGGTGTGTTTGTCGAGATCCGATTAATTGTGGATTTATGATCAAGATTATCTATGAGAAATATTTGGTTCTTTTCTGAACTCTTTTATGTATGATTATAATATCCTTGCAAGTCTCTTCGAATTATTGGTTTGGTTTGGCCTACTAGATCTATAGTTCTTGCAATGGGAGAAGTGCTTGGCTTTGGGTTCAATCTTGCGGTGTCCTTTCCCAGTGACAGTAGGGGCAGCAAGGCACGTATTGTATTGTTGCCAGCGAGGATAAAAAGATGGGGTTTATATCATGTTATTTGAGTTTATCCCTCTACATCATGTCATCTTGCTTAAGGCGTTACTCTATTCTTATGAACTTAATACTCTAGATGCATGCTGGATAGCGGTCGATGTGTGGAGTAATAGTAACAGATGCAGAATCGTTTCGGTCTACTTGTCTCGGATGTGATGCCTATATATAATGATCATGCCTAGACAGTCTCATAATTATTCACTTTTCTATCAATTGCTCGACAGTAATTCGTTCACCCACCATAGAATTATGCTATCATGAGAGAAGCCACTAGAGAAACCTATGGCCCCCGGGTCTATTCTCAACATATCAATCTACAATCTACTTTACTTTTCCATTTTTATTTTCTGTTCTTATATCCAAAAATATTAAACTATCATCTCTATCAGATCTCACTTTCGTAAGTGACCGTAAAGGGATTGACAACCCCTTATCACGTTTGCTGCGAAGTTCTTATTTATTTGTGCAGGTGCGAGGGACTCGCGCGTGGTCTCCTACTGGATTGATACCATGGTTTTAAAAAATTGAGGGAAATACTTACGCTACTGTGCTGCATCACCCTTTCCTCTTCGAGGGAATACAACGCAAGCTCAAGAAGTAGCAAGAATAATTTCTGGCGTCGTTGCCAGGGAGGCTTACGCAAAAGTCATATATCAAGTACCTATCACAAACCCTTATCCTTCGCATTACATTTTTACCTCTCGTTTTCCTCTCCCCCAATTCACCCTTGTCGTGTTATTTGCCCTTCTTTTTGCCGTGTGTTTATCATTCGCTTGATTCTTGTTTGCTTGTGTGTTGGATTGCTTGCTTGTCACTATGGCTCTCCCTATCAGTGTTCACCCCCACCTCAAGAGGCTGGAGGAGATTGAAAACAATGTCAGACATTTTATGACTATACAATTTGAGCACAATGATTTCTTCAGAAACGAGCTTAAAGAACAGAATTTTTTTATGGAATATATGAATAAAGACCGTGATGATATGTCTAAGGAATTTTATGGTTTGAAATCTCAGTTTGCTCATCTTGAGAACTTAATAGCCCAAATTTCGGATAAACAGTCCACCTTAGTTAATAAGATGGCTGCTAAACCGGAAGAGCATGAAAATAAAGATGAAGATCTGAAAGTTATTGATGTGTCTCCTATTAGATCCTTGTTTTCTAGTATGAATCTTGATAAAGATGGAATTGGAGATGAGTCTACTTTAATTAAAAGGTGTCCTAATGGAGTTTTTAGATCTTAATGCTAAAATTGTTAAAAGTGGGAGTGAAGAGATTAAAACTTTGCATAGTGATGAACCCACTACTTTGGATTTCAAGGGATTCAATTATGATAATTGCTCTTTGATTGATTGTATTTCCTTGTTGCAATCCATACTAAACTCTCCGCATGCTTATAGTCAAAATAAAGCTTTTACCAAACACATAGTTGATGCTTTGATGCAATCTTATGAAGAAAAACTTGAATGAGAAGTTTCTATCCCTAGAAATCTTTATGATGATCGGGAACCTACTATTAAAATTAAAATTAAAGATCATGAATGCTTTGCTTTGTGTGATTTGGGTGCAAGTGTCTCCACTATCCCAAAACCTTTGTGTGATTTGCTAGGTTTCCATGAGCTTGATGATTGTTCTTTAAATTTGCATCTTGCGGATTCCACCATTAAGAAACCTATGGGAAGGATTAATGATGTTATTATTGTTGCCAATAGGAATTATGTGCCCGTAGATTTCATTGTTCTTGATATAGATTGCAATCCTTCATGTCCTATTATTCTTGGTAGACCTTTCCTTAGAACGATTGGTGCAATTATTGATATGAAGGAAATATTAGATTCCAATTTCCGTTAAGGAAAGGCATGGAACACTTTCCTATAAAGAAAATCAAATTACCATATGAATCTATTATGAGAGCCACTTATGGATTGCCTTCCAAAGATGGCAATACGTAGATCTATCCATGTATCGTGCCTAGCTAGGGGCGTAAAACGATAGCGCTTGTTGGGAGGCAACCCAATTTTATATTTTTTGTTTTTGCTTCTGTTTAATAATAAATATTGCATCTAGCTTCTGTTTAGATGTGGTTTTGTGTTTTAATTAGTGTTTGTGCCAAGTAAAACTTTTGGGAAGACGTGTGTGAAGTTTATATGATCTTGCTGTGAAAAACAGAATTGTTAATGCTCGCTAGAATAGTCACCAGATTTTACTGGAGTGTGCTATTTAGTTGATTTTTTTTTTGCAGATGATTAATAGAAAAATTCCTCACATTTACCAATTTATTTCAATTTTTTTGGAGTTACAGAAGTATGCGAAAGTTACAGATTACTACAGATTGTTCTGTTTTTGACAGATTCTGTTTTTCGTGTGTTGTTTGCTTATTTTGATGAATCTATGAGTAGTATTGGGGAGTATGGATCATAGAGAAGTTGGAATACAATAGGTTTAACACCAATATAAACAAAAAATGAGTTAATTACAGTACCTTTGAGTGGTGGTTTGTTTTCTTATACCAACGAAGCTCACGAGATTTTTGTCGAAGTTTTGTGTTGTGAAGTTTTCAAGTTTTGAGTATTGCTTTGATGGACTATGGAACAAAGAGTGGCAAGAGCCTAAGCTTGGGGATGCCCAAGGCACCCCAAGGTAAAATTCAAGGACAACCAAAAGCCTAAGCTTGGGGATGCCCCGGGAAGGCATCCCCTCTTTCGTCTTCATCTATCGGTAACTATACTCGGGGCTATATTTTTATTCACCACATGATATGTGTTTTACTTGGAGCGTCATGTATCATTTTGAGTCTTTGCTTGTTAGTTTGCCACAATCATCCTTGCTGGACACACCTTTTTGAGAGAGATAAATATGGTCTATGAATTGTTAGAACACTCTATGTGCTTCACTTATATCTTTTGAGTTGAATAGTTTTTGCTCTAGTGCTTCACTTATATCTTTTAGAGCACGGTGGTGATTTTATTTTTAAGAAATTGTTGATCTCTCATGCTTCACTTATATCCTTTTGAGAGTCTATTAGAACAGCATGGTAATGTGCTTTGGCTATAAAACTAGCCTTCACATGATAGGCATCCACGATGAATGTAGTAAAAACTTTCATACTAAGTGCATTGAATATGATGAGAAGTTGGATGCTTGATAAGTGTTTTGAGATATGAGGATAGTGATATTAGAGTCATGCTAGTGGAGTTATTATGAAATTGAGAAATTCTTTTGTTAAAGTTAGTGATTCCCGTAGCATGCACGCATGGTGAACCGCTATGTGACGAAGTTAGAGCATGAGGTATTTGTAGAGTGTCATCCTTTGTGTGGAGGTCGGCGGCGCGCGATGGTTAACTCCTACCAACCTCCCCCCTAGGCGCATGCGTTGATTGCTTTTTTTTGATGACTCGTAAATTTTTGCAATAAGTATATGAGTTCTTTTGACTAATGTTGAGTCCATGGATTATACACACTCTTACCCTTCCACCATTGCTAGCCTCTCTTGTACCGCGCAACTTTCGCCAGTACCATACACCCACTATATACCTTCCTCAAAACAGCCACCTATATCTTCCTCAAAACAGCCACCATATCTACCTATCGTGGCATTTCCATAGCCATTCCGAGATATATTGCCATGCAACTTTCCACCGTTTCGTTCATATGACACGCATCATATTGTCATATTGCCATGCATGATCATGTAGTTGACATCGTATTTGTGGCAAAGCCACCATGCATTACTTTTCATACATGTCACTCTTGATTCATTGCATATCCTGGTACACCACCGGAGGCATTCATATAGAGTCATACTTTGTTCTAGTATCGAGTTGTAATATCGAGTTGTAATTCAATGTAAGTGTGATGATCATCATTATTAGAGCATTGTCCCATGCGAGGAAAGGCCAAACAAAAGAAAAGGCCCCTCCAAAAAAAGAAAAAAAAAGAAAAGAAAAAGGGACAATTGCTACTATCCTTTTCCACACTTGTGCTTCAAAGTAGCACCATGTTCTTCATGATAGAGAGTCTCATGTTTAGTCACTTTCATATACTAGTGGGAATTTTCATTATAGAACTTGGCTTGTATATTCCAACGATGGGCTTGCTCAAATGCCCTAGGTCTTCGTGAGCAAGCAAGTTGCATGCACACCCACTCAGTTTATTTTGTTGAGCTTTGATACATATTGAGCTCTAGTGCATCCGTTGCATGGCAATCCCTACTCACTCATATTGATATCTATTGACGGGCATCTCCATAGCCTGTTGATACGGCTAGTCGATGTGAGACTATCTCCCTCCTTTTTGTCTTCTCCACAACCACCACTCTACTCCACATAGTGCTATATCCATGGCTCACGCTCATGTATTGCGTGAAAGTTGAAAGGTTTGAAAGAATAGAGTATGAAAACAAGTGCTTGGCTGAAACCGGGGTTGTGCATGATATGAATATTTTGTGTGATGAAGAGGGAGCATAGCCGGACAATATGATTTTGTAGGGATAACTTTCTTTAGCCATAGTATTTTGAGAAGACATGATTTCTTTGTTAGTATACTTGAAGTATTATTATTTCTTATGTCAACATAGACTTTTGTCTTGAATCTTTCAGATCTGAACATTCATGCCACAATTAAGAGAACTACATTGAAAATTATGTTGGTTAGCATTCCACATCAAAAATTCTATTTTTATCATTTACCTACTCGAGGACGAGCAGGAATTAAGCTTGGGGATGCTTGATACGTCTCCAACGTATCTATAATTTTTTATTGTTCCATGCTATTATTTATGATGTTTTGGATGTTTAATGAGTTTTGTTATACACTTTTATATTATATTTGGGACTAACCTATTAACCCAAAGGCTCAGTCCAGATTGCTGTTTTTTTTTGCCTATTTCAGGGTTTTACAGAAAAGGAATATCAAACGGAGTCCAAACGGAATGAAACTTCGGGAGATATATTTTTGGAGCAAAATACGCACGGGAGACTTGAGAACCACGGAGTAGGGCTGACGTGGCGTCCACGAGGGTGGGGGGCGCGCCCCCTGCCTCATGGGCCCCACGTCTAGCCCCCGATGCCCTCCTTCCTCCTATATATACCTACGTACCCCGAAACCATCAGAACAACAGAGAAAACCCTAGTTCCACCGCCGCAACCTTCCATTCCCGTGAGATCCCATCTTGGGGCCTGTTCCGGAGCTCCGCCGAAGGGGGGATCTACCACGGAGTGCTTCTACATCATCATCATCGCCTCACCATGAGTTGTGAGTAGTTTACCACAAACCTTCGGGTCCATAGCTAGTATCTAGATGGCTTCTTCTCTCTCTTTGGATCTCAATACCAAGTTTTCCTCGGTCTTCGAGGAGATCTATTCGATGTAATCTCTTTCTGCGATGTGTTTGTCGAGACCCGATGAATTGTGGGTTTATGATCAAGATTATCTATGAGAAATATTTGGTTCTTTTCTGAACTCTTTTATGTATGATTATAATATCCTTGCAAGTCTCTTCGAATTATTGGTTTGGTTTGGCCTACTAGATCTATAGTTCTTGCAATGGGAGAAGTGCTTGGCTTTGGGTTCAATCTTGCGGTGTCCTTTCCTAGTGACAGTAGGGGCGGCAAGGCACGTATTGTATTGTTGCCATCGAGGATAAAAAGATGGGGTTTATATCATGTTATTTGAGTTTATCCCTCTACATCATGTCATCTTGCTTAAGGCGTTACTCTGTTCTTATGAACTTAATACTCTAGATGCATGTTGGATAGCGGTCAATGTGTGGAGTAATAGTAGTAGATGCAGAATTGTTTCGGTCTACTTGTCTCGGATGTGATGCCTATATATAATGATCATGCCTAGATAGTCTCATAATTATTCACTTTTCTATCAATTGCTCGACAGTAATTCGTTTACCCACTGTAGAATTATGCTATCATGAGAGAAGCCACTAGAGAAACCTATGGCCCCAGGGTATATTCTCAACATATCAATCTACAATCTACTTTACTTTTCCGTTTTACTTTCTGTTCTTATATCCAAAAATACCAAAAATATCAAACTATCATCTCTATCAGATCTCACGTTCGTAAGTAACCGTAAAGGGATTGACAACTCCTTATCGCGTTGGCTGCGAAGTTCTTATTTGTTTGTGCAGGTGCAAGGGACTCGCGCGTGGTCTTCTACTGGATTGATACATTGGTTCTCAAAAACTGAGGGAAATACTTACGCTACTGTGTTGCATCACCATTTCCTCTTCAAGGGAATACAACACAAGCTCGAGAAGTAGCAGTGACCATTTCCTTTGCAGTTAGAAGCACTCAGTTTCAGGCTTAGGTCCAGCTTTGGGCTTCTTCACGGGAGTGACAACTTGCTTGCCATTCTTCTTGAAGTTCCCTTTCTTACCCTTGCCCTTTTCTTGGAACTAGTGGTCTTATTAACCATCAACAATTGACACTCTTTCTTGATTTCTACCTTCGTTGATTTCAGCATCACGAAGAGCTCGAGAATCATTTTTGTCATCCCTTGCATATTATAGTTCATCACGAAGTTCTAGTAACTTGGAGATAGTGACTAGAGAACTTTGTCAATCACTATTTTATCTGGAAGATTAACTCCCACTTGATTCAAGCGAGTGTTGTACTCAGACATTCTGAGCACATGCTCATTGGTTGAGCTATTCTCGTCCATCTTGTAGGCAAAGTACTTATCAGAGGTCTCATACCTCTCAACACGGGCATGAGTCTGAAATACTATTTTCAACTCTTGGAACATCTCATATGCTCCGTGACGTTCAAAATGTTTTTGAATTCCCGGTTATAAGCCGTAAAGCATGGCGCAATAAACTATCAAGTAGTCATCATACCGAGTTTGTCAAACGTTCATAACGTCTGCATCTGCCCCTGCAATAGGTTTGTCACCTAGCGGTGCATCAAGGACATAATACTTCTGTGCAGCAATGAGGATAATCCTCATATCACGGACCTAGTCCGCATCATTGCTACTAACATCTTTCAACTTAGTTTTCTCTAGGAACATATCAAAAACATAGGGGAGCTATAACACAAGCTATTTATCTACAACATAATTTGCAAATACTATCAGTACTAAGTTCATGATAAATTAAAGTTCAAATAATCATATTACTTCAGAACTCCCACTTAGATAAACATCCCTCAAGTCATCTAAATGATCACGTGATCCATATCAACTAAACCATGTCCGATCATCACGTGAGATGGAGTAGTTTCCAATGATGAACATCTTATATTGATCATATCTACTATATGATTCATGCTCGACCATTCGGTCTCCAGTGTTCCGAGGCCATGTCTGTACACGCTAGGCTCGTCAAGTTTCACCTGAGTATTCAAGATGGAGACAGTCACAAACCGGATACGTGTATATTTTGAATGGTGGGGTAGTCAGCTGGTGCAGTTGCAAGCAAAGTGTCATGGTGGCATCTACATGTGAAGCGGAGTACATAGCTGCTTCCGAAGCAGCGTAGGAAGGAGTCTGGATGAAGGAGTTCATCACCGACCTAGGAGTTATTCCAAGCGCATCGGGCCCGATGACTCTCTTCTGTGACAACACTGGAGCTATTGCCATTGCCAAGGAGCCCAGGTTTCACAAGAAGACCAAGCACATCAAGCGCCATTTCAACTCCATCCGAAATTATATTCAAGATAGAGACATAGATATTTGTAAAGTGCATACGGATCTGAATGTCGCGGATCCGTTGACTAAACCTCTTCCACGAGCAAAACATGATCAACACTAGAACTCTATGGGTGTTCGATTCATCACAATGTAACTAGATTATTGACTCTAGTGCCAGTGGGAGACTGTTGGAAATATGCCCTAGAGGCAATAATAAAATGGTTATTATTATATTTCCTTGTTCATGATAAATGTCTATCGTTCATGCTTTAATTGTATTATCCGGAAATAGTAATACATGTGTGAATACATAGACCACAACATGTCCCAAGTGAGGCTCTAGTTGACTAGCTCGTTGATCAACAAATGGTTATGGTTTCCTGACCATGGACATTGGATGTCATTGATAACGGGATCACATCATTAGGAGAATGATGTGATGGACAAGACTCAATCCTAAGCCTAGCACAAGATCGTATAGTTCATATGCTAAAGCTTTTCCAATGTCAAGTATCTGTTCCTTAGACCATGAGGTTGTGCAACTCCCGAATATCATAGGAATTCTTTGTGTAAGGGCATATTTCTCCCTAATAGTTTTGGTGATTGATGACAATACTTTTGCGGACTGATCGTGTGCTCTAAGCTCATACAGGTATATCTCCTTATGGCACAAGACGATTGCTTGCCCCTCGGATTCTATGAAGGACGGTGTTTTCTTTTTGCTCCCTGTAGGTGGCATTGAGTAATAGGAAAGCCGTACTATTAAGAGGGGGTCCGCGTCGGAAAGGTTTGGGTAGAATCAACACGTACACATCTTTCTCCCTCACTTCCTTTCCTTGCTTCTCTGGAGGTCCAACCGGTTATCTTTCGTTGTGGCAAATCCGTGGCTTCTGTACTGGTCAACTGCCTAGCATGCGGTAGTACCGCTCTGCCAAGCGGTAGTACCGCGTAGGTACACGGTAGTACCGCTTGCCAACACGATAGTACCGCTCCCGCGGTAGTACCGCGTCCCCAGAGCGATAGTACCGTGTATCTGGCCTAGGCGCTGAGTCTAAGTATAGAAGTGGATGCGGAAGTAATTTTTTACTTCCGCATACAACGCGGTAGTACCGCTTAACTTAAGCGGTAGTACCGTGTCGCGTTTTGCTACTTCCGTTTTCCCCTGCGGATGTAGCCACGGATGTAATTTATTTCATCCGTGGTTGTCTATCAGGTTGCAATCTTTTGCCTATGCGGTAGTACCGCTTCCCAAGCGGTAGTACCGCTCAGCCAGCGGTAGTACCGCAACTCATGCGCGGTACTACCGCTCTCTGCGGGCTGAAACCTCCAATAACGGTTGGATTTGTCCCCCCACTATATATAGGGGGTCTTCTTCTCCAAGAAGACTTACCTCTTCCCCCACTACTCCATTGTTGCTCCAAAAGCTCCATTTCCGCCCGATCTCTCTCCCTAGCCAATCAAACTTGTTGATTTGCTCAGGATTGCTTGAGGAGGCATCGATCTACACTTCCACCAAGAGATATTTGATTCTCCCCACTAATCCCTTGCGGATCTTGTTACTCTTGGGTGTTTGAGCACCCTAGACGGTTGAGGTCACCTCGAAGCCATATTCCATTGTGGTGAAGCTTCGTGGTTTGTTGGGAGCCTCCAAGTTGTGGAGATTGCCCCAACCTTGTTTGTAAAGGTTCGGTTGCCGCCTTCAAGGGCACCACTAGTGGAATCACGGCACCTTGCATCGTGTGAGGGCGTGAGGAGAATACGGTGGCCCTAGTGGCTTCTTGGGGAGCATTGTGCCTCCACACCGCTCCAACGGAGACGTACTTCCCCTCAAAGGGAAGGAACTTCGGAAACACATCCTCGTCTCCTCCGGTTCTACTTGTGGTTATTTCTTACCTTTACTCTTGTATGCTTTACTTGTTTAATTCCTATAGCATGCATGTGTAGTTGTTGTGCTTCTTTACATTAGTTGTCTTCTTAGTAGATTATCTAGACAACTTATTTTGTCGCCTAATTTTAAGTGGTTAAGAAAAGCTAAAAATTGTTAGTTGCCTATTCACCCCCCCTCTAGTCAACCATATCGATCCTTTCAATTGGTATCAGAGCCTCGTCTCCTTTTAAGGACTTTACCGTCCGAAGAGTATGGTTGACAACGTAGTCGAGACGGAGGACCATTCCGATGGAAATCCGTCCTTGCCTACGGTAGATGGGGGAGCCTCGGTCACTCGTGAGGAGTTCAATGTGGCCTTGACCACATTGAAAGAATCACTAGCGAGCGAGGTCAAAGGCATGTTTAAAGAAATGTTTGAGGGGCTTAAATTATCCACCTCACCGTTGGAAGTGGGTCGTCCCGCTACCAACGTGTCAGAGGCTAATCCCGACAAGGGAGAAGCTAGTAGTGAGCAAGCCCCGGTCGCTAAGCATGGAAGTGGGAAATTTGCCCAATCTCCTCCGCCTACTCACTATGGAGGACCCGTTCCCACACCGCATTTAAATTCTGTCGGGCCCCCTCCTAAGTTCGTTAAAAATACTGATTTTGCTACTTGGGTGTTTCGTTTCAAACGTCATATTAATCATTGTTCCACTAACCTCTGGAGAATCATTGAGCAAGGTTTTTATCCGTATGATCCCGACAACATGACTCCAAGAGAAACTGCCGATCATCAGTTCAACGAGTCCGCACTTTGCATTCTTCAAGACTCAATCCCTCCTGAAGACATTGCTCATCTTCGTCCATTCACTGTGGCCAAGGAAGCATGGGAGCATGTTGGCACAATGTACAAGGGAAGCACAAGCATTCAACGCTCCAACTATGAAGTGGTGCAAGATGAAGCTGATGAGTTTGCAATGATCGAGGATGAAGATCCTCGTGAACTTTATCGAAGATTAACTATTCTTGCAGTGTCTCTTCGAGATCATGGAAGTAAGGATACGGATGACAACTGGATCAAGCGCAAGTTCCTCAAGGCCATGATGCCCTATCACAAGGCCATGTCCTCTGTGATTCGTCAGAGACCGGACTTCCACACTTTATCCTCAAACGAAGTGTTGGATGAATTTGTTGCCATGAGGATCCTTGACGTTACCGCCGACAATGCGGTCCTAAGAGCTCAACGATCCAAGAAGCCTAATCTTGCTCTGAAGGCCAAGGCTTGTGTGGAAGAGGAGGAAGTTGAAGATGATGATGAGTGCTGCCCCGAGGACACCAAATATGCCTATCACGAGCACATGGCTCTTGCTTCTAGGCAATTCTGGGGCAAGAAGAACTCAAGGTCCAACTTTAACAGGAACAACTCCAGTGGGAACAAAGGGAAGCAACGAGTAAGGACATGCTTCAACTGTGGAAATGTAAGCCACTTCGTTGCGGATTGCCCATATGAGAAGAGAGAAGACTTTGGAGGCAAGCTTATTCGGAAGGACAAGTCAAAGTCCTATCCCAACAAGAACAACTTCATCAAGAAGACTCCTCCGAAAGTGTTGGTGGCTCAAGAAGAATGTGTGGAAGATGATGACAATGATGAAGAGGATGAGGTGACCACTATGGCCACAATTGCAATTGCTACCACTCCGCACTCATCTCTCTTCAACTCACCCAACGAGAACATCACCGCCAAGTGTCTTATGGCCAAGGCCACCAACAAGGTAACCCCGATCATCAATTCTACTATCTCTTCTAACCCCTCATTAACTAATTGTATTGATGAGGGTGAGGGTAGTAAGGAGGGAGAAAATGAATTTGATGTGTTCATAAAAAATCTCAAGGGCAAATCCAAGAAGCATGTGGTTGCTCTCTTGGAACAACTCGGTGAGGCCAATGACATTATTAAGGCTCACGAGGAAACCATTACTAAAATGGAAGGGCATAGTCGAGACTATGCCGATGAGATATCGGATCTCTCTAACGCTCTAGAGGAGGAGCGTGGTCTTCCTTTGGCTCTTGAGGAGTCACACAACGATGATCATGCTAAATTAAAGAAAGATCTTGATCATGCTCTAGCTGTCTCTCGTGTCCTTAACTCTGAGAAGGCAAAACTTGCGGTTGACCATGCTAAACTCAAAGAGGAGTTTGACATACTTGACAAGGCTCACAAGGCCTTGAAAGGAATGCATGCTACTCTCAAGGAGTCTCATGATCAACTCCAAGTTTCGCTAACCAAGGAAAAGGCTATCTTTCCTCGCATGGTTTTAATTGATAATGCAAATGCTACTAACCCATGTTGTGAGCATGTGCATCTTGTTGAAGAGAATGCCGAGTTGAAGAAGCAACTTGAGAAAGGCCTTGTGACTTGCATACAAGGTGAGAAGAACCTCAACGCCCTTTTGAGCAATCAAAAGGAAGTTGTGGCAAAGGAAGGAATTGGGTTTGCTCCTAAGCCCAAGAAGAAGAAGAATGACAAGACAAAGCAACCACCCCCTCTCCGACAATCCTTTGTGAAAGAAGGAGAGGGCACGTCAACCAAGAAGAAAAGTGGTGGTGTCAAGAAAAACTCCACCACACCCTCAAACATGGCCGGCGATTTTAATCCTTCATATGTTTTATGCCGTGCTAGTGATGGCCATGTGTTTGTTAAATTTGTTGGTTCTTCTTATGAGTACATTGAATGGTCCATTTGGGTTCCTAAGACCCTTGTCACTAACCTCAAAGGACCCATTACCAAATGGGTACCTAAATCCAAGCATTGATCTATTGTAGGGGTTTGCTTCCGGTGGGGGATCATGGTTGCTCGATAGCGGAGCCACAAATCATATGACCGGAAGCAAAGACTTGGTGGTGGACGTGCATCTCGGTTCATCTATGGCCACCAACGTCGAATGGGGTGATGCTTCATCTTCTAAGGTATTGGGACTTGGCAAGGTTGTTGTCTCTCATGATCTCACGATCGAGAAAGTCATGCTTGTTGAGTCCCTTGCATACAATTTACTTTCTGTTCGCCAACTCGCACTCATGGGCTTTGCTACATTCTTTGATATTGATTCTGTGGCCCTCTTGTGGAGAAAGACTCTTAAAGTAGCCTACGTTGGGCATGTCGAGAACGGTCTTTATGTGGTTAACTTCTCGAAGCAACCCACTAAGGTCGCGACATGCCTAATGGCTAAAGTTGATGTGGGATGGCTTTGGCATCACCGTTTGGCCCACGTCAATATGAGATCTTTGCAAAGTCTTCTCAAGGGGGACCATGTCCGAGGACTAACAAATGTTAGCTTTGCCAAAGATCGTGCTTGCAGGGCGTGCATTGAAGGAAAATTACATGAGAAGGCTCACCCTCCCACGACTATCATCTATTCAAAAAGACCTCTAGAGCTCCTCCACATGGATCTCTTTGGGCCTCCCACTTTTGATAGTCTTGGGGGTAGGAAATATTGCTTGGTGATTGTGGATGATTACTCAAGATATACCTGGGTATACTTCTTCAAGAAGAAGAGTGAGACCCAACAAACCGTCATCAACTTTGCAAATGAAGATCAACGACAACATGAAGCAAAGATTTTGATGATCAGAAGTGACAATGGCACCGAGTTCAAGAACTACACCTTGGATGAGTTTCTTGGTGATGAAGGGATCAAACATCAATATGCCGCCCCATATACCCCTCAGCAAAACGGTGTTGCGGAGAGAAAGAACCGGACCTTGATAGATGCTGCAAGAACCATGATGGCTGAATTCAACTCTCCATACAACTTTTGGGCCGAAGCCATCAACACCGCTTGCCATGCGTCAAATCATCTCTATCTTCGCAAAGGTTTGAACAAAACTCCATATGAGATTCTTACCGGTAACAAGCCCAATCTCAAGTACTTCCGGGTGTTCGGGTGTAAGTGTTTCATTCTCAAGAAAGGTGTTCGTTTGTCTAAGTTTGAATCTAGGGCTCATGAGGGCATATTTGTTGGTTATGCTACAAACTCTCATGCTTACCGTGTCCTCAACAAGTCCACTGGACTCATAGAGGAGACGAGTAACGTAGAGTTTGATGAAAATAACGGCTCCCAAGTGGAGCAAAGTGGTACTTGTGATGCAGGTGATGAAATTCCTCCTCAAGCCATAAGAAGAATGGGTGTTGGATATATCCTACCCGTTGAGGAACCCCTTGTGGCCGAAGGAGAAGGACAATGTTCCACTCAAGTGGAACCATCACCTACCCAAGACCCACACGCTTCCGAAGAACAAAGTGAAGGCCCTCAGCCTATTGAACAAGGCCAAGTGCAAGATCAACCTCAAGTTGGTGAAGAACCACCAATTGATGCACAAGGCCAAGTTCAATCCCCCGAGCAAGATCAAGGTCAAGAGGAAGCTCAAGATCAAAATCTTGCTCATGATGATGCTCAAGATGATCAACTCAATGCTCCTCAGTTATCTCTTGAAGAGCAATTAGAGCGTCGTGCTGCAAAAGTTGCCTCCAGGCTTGCTTCCAACGAGCATCACATCGAGAACATTTTAGGAAGCATCAAAAGGGGGGTAAGCACTCGTAGACAATTAGCAAACTATTGTGCTCATCAAGCTTTTGTCTCCTTTGTTGAACCTAAGAAGGTCTATGAGGCGCTCGAGGACCCTGACTGGCTCAATGCCATGCATGAAGAACTCAATAACTTCGAGCGCAACAAAGTGTGGCGTCTGGTGCCAAGACCAAAGGAGAACCATAATGTCATTGGAACCAAATGGATCTTTAAGAACAAGCAAGATGCCCATGGCATTGTCATCCGCAACAAGGCACGTCTGGTGGCTCAAGGCTACTCCCAAGTCGAGGGTATCGACTACGGTGAAACCTTTGCCCCCGTTGCTCGTCTTGAATCCATTCGTTTGTTGCTTGCCTATGCTTCCCATCATAACTTTAAATTGCAACAAATGGATGTGAAAAGTGCATTTCTTAATGGTCCCATTAATGAGTTGGTGTATGTTAAACAACCCCCAGGGTTCGAGGATCCTAAGTTCCCCAATCATGTGTATCAACTTGATAAGGCACTCTATGGCCTTAAACAAGCCCCACGAGCGTGGTATGAGCACCTTACCGAGTTGTTACAAGATCGTGGGTTTGAAATTGGGAAAATAGACCCCACTCTTTTTACTAAGAAGGTCAAAGGGGAGTTGTTTGTATGCCAACTATATGTAGATGATATTATCTTTGGTTCTTCTAACAAAGCTTTCAATGATGAGTTTGCCGCACTCATGACCACACATTTTAAGATGTCCATGATGGGAGAGTTGAAGTACTTCCTTGGATTTGAGATCAAACAACGAAGAGAAGGCATCTTCATCAAACAATCCAAGTATACTCAAGACATGCTCAAGAGGTTCAACCTTAGTGATGTCAAGCCGGCTACTACTCCAATGCCAACCAAATGCCAACTTGACATTGATCCCAATGGTAAAGCGGTGGATCAAAAGGTATATCGCTCTATGATTGGATCCTTGCTTTATCTTTGTGCATCTAGACCGGATATTATGTTGAGTGTGGGAATTTGTGCACGGTTTCAAGCCTCACCTAAGGAAAGTCACTTCGTGGCTGTCAAGCGAATCTTTCGATATTTGGCTCATACCCCAAACTTTGGCTTATGGTACCCAAGAGGAGCAAATTTCAACCTTGTTGGTTTCTCTGATTCTGACTGGGCGGGAGACAGAGTGGATAGGAAGTCCACCTCGGGAGGGTGCCAATTTCTTGGTTGCTCTCTTGTTAGTTGGTCTTCCAAAAAGCAAAGTTGTGTATCTCTCTCGTCCACTGAAGCAGAATATGTGGCCGCTGGCAGTTGCTGTGCTCAACTCTTATGGATGAGGCAAACTTTGAAGGATTACGGTGTCACTTGTGACAAAGTGCCGCTTTGGTGTGACAATGAAAGTGCCATCAAGATTTCTCTCAACCCGGTGCTTCACTTCAAGACGAAGCATATTGAGATTCGGTATCACTTCATACGGGATCACATAAGGCAAGGAGAGATCGAGCTTCACTACGTCAACACTCATGATAACCTTGCAGATATCTTCACGAAGCCATTGGATGAAGCAAGATTTCGCGAGTTAAGGCATGAGCTAAATATCATCGATTTGAGCAATGTGGCTTGAGTCTGTGCACACACACCCCTCACACTCAATATAGCTATCTTGTCTAGATGTAGGCATGGACATAGGGGGAGTATTGTTCTCTCAATGAACTGTTCCTCCCCCCATTATGCATAAACTGACCAAGTCTTTATCATTTGCCATACATAGTTGGTTTAAATGCTTCAAGTCGAGTACTGGTCATGGGCCCAAGGACAATTCTTCGCGGTGCCATATCTATAAACTCAAACATAGGTGGCCTCGGCCACCGCCCTCCTCTGAGGAGTCGTGTTGTTCACTTTGCTTGTGCGTGCGTTTGTTTTTCTCTCTTCTTTTGCTTAAAGCCTCTTGTCAAAACGTGCAAGTTCTTAGAGGAGCGGTACTACCGTGCTAGTTTACGGTACTACCGCAAAGGGGTTACGGTACTACCGCTCGACCGGCACGGCAGTAATTTTTTACTGCCGCTGGTAGGGCGGTACTACCGCCCGGCGAGCGGTACTACCGCGCAAGCGGTACTACCGCGATGACCGCGGTACTACCGCACATATCAGAACGTGTGGGGGTTATAAGCAGGCAGGGGGAGTTTCATCTCCCCCATACCCATTCACTCCTAACCCCCACGTCGTCTCTGTCTCTCTCTCTCTCAAGAACGCCGCCGGAGGACCTCGCCGAATCTCCTCCCTCGGCCACTCCTCTCGCTTTCCGACTGGTGGGATCGTTCCCCACCACGTCCTCTTGCCATGGATGCAGGTTTCTCCCCTTTTCCCCTCTTCTTATTGCCTTGCCTGAGTTTTTAGGGTTAGGGGAGATGCTTAGTGCTTTCTTGTGTTCTTGATGATCTTATACATGGATGCTTAGGTTGTGGGAGAGTGTTTGTGCTCCTGAAATATGCTTAGAGTTGTTGCTACGAAGTTACTATGACCAGCCGTAGTACCGTGTGTAGATCTCGTTGGTAGTTTCTAGATCTATTCTTCTCAGATCTGTTTCGTGCGGTACTACCGCTGGAGTACCGCGGTACTACCGCACGATGTAATCCAGATCCGATCTGACTTGAGCGGTACTACCGCTGTCCTCAGCGGTACTACCGCTCGAGCGGAAGTAAAATTTTAATACTGCTTGCCGAGCGGTACTACCGCGACCCGATGCGGTACTACCGCTCCACATGCAGCACTAATATTTTAGTTCCGCCCCCTCGGGCGGAAGTAAAATTTTAGTACTGCTTGCCGAGCGGTACTACCGCGTCCCTATGCGGTACTACCGCTCCGCATGCAGTACTAACATTTTAGTTCCGCCCCCTCGGGCGGAAGTAAAATTTTAGTACTGCTTGCCGAGCGGTACTACCGCGTCCCTATGCGGTACTACGGCTCCGCATGCAGTACTAATATTTTAGTTCCGCCCCCTCAAGCGGAAGTAAAACTTTAGTACTGCTTGCCGAGCGGTACTACCGCGTCCCGATGCGGTACTACCGCTCCGCATGCAGTACTAATATTTTAGTTCCGCCTCTTCTTGCGGAAGTAAATTTTTACTACCGCAGCGTATGCGGTACTACCGCATGTGACATGCGGTACTACCGCTTACCCTACGGTACTAATTTTTTACTTCCGCAAGGGTCAGCAGTACTACCGCTTGGTTCATACTAGCTTCGTGGCATGTTCTCTTTTCTATTTCCCTTGGTTTCTTGTGTCTTTAGAGGCTTTGGCATTGATTCTTCTTGTGTTTGTGTTGTTGTGGTCTTGTGTTTGTGTTTTTTAGGTGGTGGCTCAGGCTTTGAGGGTCGTCGTACCAACCCAGTTCGTGACACCGGTTCCAAGCGCCTGCGTACCCCAAGCGATGTGCCAGAGGGCTCCAATCCCCAGCGCCGGTACAAGACCTCAGCCAACAAGCGCAAGGAATCATCCATGTCTATGGAGGAAATGCCTGCTGGTGAGTTCATGGCTAGACGGAAGATCAACCCATATGGGGAACCCCGTGAGCACTTTCCTGGTGATGATGTCTTCTAGACCAAGCAACAGTATCGCATATATCATGAGGTGCTCAAGACCAAGGCCAATCTGTATGTGGATGCTCACTGGATTGATGTGGAGCACATGAGAAAGGATAAGAACAGGGCATATTTTGCAGAAGCTCTTGATTTGATCGAGCAGCTGGGTCTGGAGCATATCATGACTTTCCAGAATGATTTTGACCCTGAGCTCATTACGCAGTTCTATGCCTCTGTCAACTTTCAGGCCAAGGAGGATCGTCCCATGACATGGATGACCCATGGTCACAAGATGACCGCTACTTGGAAGGAGTTCATGGATCTTCTTCAGCTTCCTGATGAGGGTCTCCATAACCCAATTGGTTTTCGGCCTCACGCCAATCCTGAATCAGCTAACAAGGACAAACTTCTTCCATTCTATGAGGCAAAGACCCTTGCTAGTGGCAAAACAACTTACGTGTTGAATCCCTTCCTGGACATCATGTATCGGATTTTTCGCAACACGCTGTTCCCTCGTGTTGGCGACAAGGACAAGGTCCATGCTTATCTGGTTGATATGCTTCTGATGTGTCAAGAGGCTCGCTCTGCCCAGGCTGCTCCACTTGACATTTCCAACATCATGTGGAATGAGCTCCGATTTGCCATCTACACTCGCAAGGTACCTATCTATGGTCCTTTCTTATTTTTGCTCATCTCCAAGACTTGGGCAAAGTTGTATCCAGAGGAGGAGTTTGAGGCCGACTGCTACCGCCATGATCCTATCAAGCTTCGTGTCAAGACTCGTTGGGCCAACACCACTACTCGTGCTCAGGCTGCTGCTGCCCAGATGGGCACTGAGGATGAGCCTGTGGAGGAGACTGCCGATGTCCGCTCTGGCAGATTTGCCCCCTCTTCTTCCTCTGCAGTGGAGAAGCCTTCGTGGGCTAAGAAGCTCCAGCAGAAGATGAAGGCCCTCTTCTGCATGCAGGCTCAGGGGCAATACCGTGCTCATGTGACTGACAAGAAGACGCGTCAGCGGGACAAGAAGATTCTGTCTTTGTATGGAGAGGAGGTTTCAAATGGATCGGAGGACATCATCACTCCAGAGGCTACCTGGATGGCTCGCCAGGGATACCAGTGGACAGATTCTGATGAGGAGTATCAGCCAGAGCAGCAGGGATCTGATGATGAGTATCAGGAGGAGCAGCAGCAGGGGTTTGATGACGAGTATGACGACTGAGCTTCTCCCGGGCTACCACCCATCTTCGTTTCCTCTTTTCCCCTTTGTGGTGTCTCGATGACAAAGGGGGAGAGTGATTTGCATTTGCCGCCTTGTGCTTGTTCGTGTGTTTCTGGTCGTTGAACTTGGTTTATTGTGCGTGTTTATGTGAGACAATCATATGGTGTAAGACATATGCCCCGGTATCGTTAAACTTATTATTATGTCCTTAATGTTTATCCTATGCAGTCAATGTTATATAGAGTATCTCGTGTGTAGATTATAGGGGAGCGCTATACCTAGTATGTGTGCGGTGCAGTCCAAAGCACAATCATGTGAAGGCACACATACAGGGGGAGCTCACCTATACTCTAGGGCTTATATTGCTTACTCTATTATTTCTTCTCTGTGCAAATCTTGTGTTGTCATCAATACACCAAAAAGGGGGAGATTGTAAGGGCATATTTCTCCCTAATAGTTTTGGTGATTGATGACAATACTTTTGCGGACTGATCGTGTGCTCTAAGCTCATACAGGTATATCTCCTTATGGCACAAGACGATTGCTTGCCCCTCGGATTCTATGAAGGACGGTGTTTTCTTTTTGCTCCCTGTAGGTGGCATTGAGTAATAGGAAAGCCGTACTATTAAGAGGGGGTCCGCGTCGGAAAGGTTTGGGTAGAATCAACACGTACACATCTTTCTCCCTCACTTCCTTTCCTTGCTTCTCTGGAGGTCCAACCGGTTATCTTTCGTTGTGGCAAATCTGTGGCTTCTGTACTGATCAACTGCCTAGCATGCGGTAGTACCGCTCTGCCAAGCGGTAGTACCGCGCAGGTACACGGTAGTACCGCTTGCCGACACGGTAGTACCGCTCCCGCGGTAGTACCGCGTCCCCAGAGCGGTAGTACCGTGTATCTGGCCCAGGCGCTGAGTCTAAGTATAGAAGTGGATGCGGAAGTAATTTTTTACTTCCGCATACAACGCGGTAGTACCGCTTAACTCAAGCGGTAGTACCGTGTCGCGTTTTGCTACTTCCGTTTTCCCCTGCGGATGTAGCCACGGATGTAATTTATTTCATCCGTGGTTGTCTATCAGGTTGCAATCTTTTGCCTATGCGGTAGTACCGCTTCCCAAGCGGTAGTACCGCTCAGCCAGCGGTAGTACCGCAACTCATGCGCGGTACTACCGCTCTCTGCGGGCTGAAACCTCCAATAACGGTTGGATTTGTCCCCCCACTATATATAGGGGGTCTTCTTCTCCAAGAAGACTTACCTCTTCCCCCACTACTCCATTGTTGCTCCAAAAGCTCCATTTCCGCCCGATCTCTCTCCCTAGCCAATCAAACTTGTTGATTTACTCGGGATTGCTTGAGGAGGCATCGATCTACACTTCCACCAAGAGATATTTGATTCTCCCCACTAATCCCTTGCGGATCTTGTTACTCTTGGGTGTTTGAGCACCCTAGACGGTTTAGGTCACCTCGAAGCCATATTGCATTGTGGTGAAGCTTCGTGGTTTGTTGGGAGCCTCCAAGTTGTGGAGATTGCCCCAACCTTGTTTGTAAAGGTTCGGTTGCCGCCTTCAAGGGCACCACTAGTGGAATCACGGCACCTTGCATCGTGTGAGGGCGTGAGGAGAATACGGTGGCCCTAGTGGCTTCTTGGGGAGCATTGTGCCTCCACACCGCTCCAACGGAGACGTACTTCCCCTCAAAGGGAAGGAACTTCGGAAACACATCCTGGTCTCCTCCGGTTCTACTTGTGGTTATTTCTTACCTTTACTCTTGTATGCTTTACTTGTTTAATTCCTATAGCATGCATGTGTAGTAGTTGTGCTTCTTTACATTAGTTGTCTTCTTAGTAGATTATCTAGACAACTTATTTTGTCGCCTAATTTTAAGTGGTTAAGAAAAGCTAAAAATTGTTAGTTGCCTATTCACCCCCCCCTCTAGTCAACCATATCGATCCTTTCACTTCGGGTGTGCCAAACGACACAACATAACTGGGTGGCTATAAAGGTACACTACGGGTATCCCTGAAAGTATTTGTTGGGTTGGCACGAATCGAGACTGGGATTTGTCACTCCGTATGACGAAGAGGTATCTCTAGGCCCACTCGGTAAGACATCATCGTAATGAGCTCAATGTGACTAAGGGGTTGGTCCCAAGATGATGTGTTACGGAACGAGTAAAGAGACTTGCTATAACGAGATTGAACAAGGTATCGGTATACCGACAATCGAATCTCGGGCAAGTACTATACCGCTAGACAAGGGGAATCTTATATGGGATTGATTGAATCCTTGACATCATGGTTCATCTGATGAGATCATCGTGGAACATGTGGGAGCCAACATGGGTATCCATATCCCTCTGTTGGTTATTGGCCGGACATATGTCTCGGTCATGACTGCATGGTTCCTGAACCCGTAGGGTATACACACTTAAGGTTCGATGACGCTAGGGTTATAGGGAATGTAGTACGTGGTTACCGAATGTTGTTTGGAGTCCCGGATGAGGTTCCGGACGTCACGAGGAGTTCTGGAATGGTCCGGAGGTAAAGATTTATATATGGGAAGTCCCGTTTTGGTCACCCGAAGTGTTATGGGCATTATCGGGACCACCAGAAGGGTTCCGGGGGTCCACCGGGAGGGGCCACCCGCCCCAGAGGCTTGCGTGGGCCAAGTGTGGGAAGGAACCAGCCCCTAGGTGGGCTGGTGCGCCCCCCACCAAGGCCTAGGGCGCAAGGGAGAGGAGAGGGGGCAAACCCTAGGTCCAGATGGGCCTTAAGGCCCACCCTAGGGGTGCCCCCCTCTCCCCCCCTCTTGGCCGCCCCCCCAGATGGGATCTAGGGGCTGCCACCACCCCTAGGGGGGGAACCCTAGATGGGGGTGCAGCCCCTCTCCTCCCGCTATATATATGTGGGGTTTCGGGGCTGCCAGATGCACGAGTTCGTCTCTCTCTTAGCGCAGCCCTACCCCTCCTCCTCCTCATCTCTTACGGAGCTTAGCGAAGCCCTGCTGGAGTGCCACGCTCCTCCACCACCACCACGTCATCGTGGTGCTGCTGGACGGTGTCTTCCCCAACCTCTCCCTCTCCCTTTGCTGGATCAAGGTGCGGGAGATGTCACCGGGCTGCACGTGTGTTGAACGCGGATGCGCCGTTGTTCGGCGCTTAGATCGGATTCGACCGCGATCTGAGTCGCTTCATGTACGACTCCACCAACCACGTTCTAGCAACGCTTCCGCATCGCGATCTTCAAAGGTATGAAGATGCAGTCCCCTCTCGTTGCTAGTAATCTCCATAGATAGATCTTGGTGATGCGTAGGAATTTTTTTGATTTTCTGCAACGATCCCTAACAGTGGTATCAGAGCCAGGTTTATGTGTAGTTACTATGTATGCACGAGTAGAACACACGATTGTTGTGGACGTAGATCATGTCAATTTACTTGCTGCTACTAGTCTTATCTTGATTTGGCGGCATCGTGGGATGAAGCGGTCCGGACCGACCTTACATGTACGTTTACGTGAGATAGGTTCCACCGACTGACATGCACTAGTTGCATAAGGTGGCTAGCGGGTGTCTGTCTCTCCTACTTTAGTCGGACCGGATTCGATGAAAAGTGTCCTTATGAAGGGTAAATAGTAATTAGCATATCACGTTGTGGTTTTTGCGTAGGTAAGAAACATTCTTGCTAGAAACCTATAACAGCCACGTAAAAATTTGCAACAACAATTAGAGGACGTCTAACTTGTTCTTGCAGCATGTGTCGTGTGATGTGATATGGCCAAAAGGATGTGATGAATGATATATATGTGATGTATGAGATTGATCATGTTCTTGTAATAGGAATCACGACTTGCATGTCGATGAATATGACAACCGGCAGGAGCCATAGGAGTTGTCTTATTTCATTACATGACATGCGTGTCATTGAAAATGCCATGTAATTACTTTACTTTATTGCTAACCATTAGCCATAGTAGTAGAAGTAATGTTTGGTGAGACAACTTCATGAAGACACGATGATGGAGATCATGATGATGGAGATCATGGTGTCATGCCGGTGACAATGATGATCATGGAGCCCCGAAGATGAAGATCAAAAGGAGCAAAATGAGCCATATCATGTCACTATTTGATTGGATGTGATGTTTATCATGTTTCACATCTTATTTGCTTAGAACGACGGTAGTAAATAAGATGATCTCTCACTAAAATTTCAAGAATTGTGTTCCCCCTAACTGTGCACCGTTGCTAAGGTTCGTTGCTCCGAAGCACCACGTGATGATCGGGTGTGATAGGCTCTAATGTTCGCATACAACGGGTGTAAGCCAGATTTACACATGCAATACACTTAGGGTTGACTTGACGAGCCTAGCATGTACAGACATGGCCTCGGAACACGGAAGACCGAAAGGTCGAACATGAGTCGTATAGAAGATATGATCAACATGAAGATGTTCACCGTTGATGACTAGTCCGTCTCACGTGATGATCGGACACGGCCTAGTCGATTCGGATCATGTATCACTTAGATGACTAGAGAGATGTCTATCTGAGTGGGAGTTCATTAAATTTGTTTAGATGAACTTAATTGTCATGAACATAGTCTAAAATCTTTACAATATGTCTTGTAGATCCAATGTCCCACGCTAATGTTGCCCTCAACTTCAATGCGTTCCTAGAGAAAACCAAGCTGAAAGACGATGGTAGCAACTATACAGATTGGGTCCGTAACTTGAGGATCATCCTCATAGCTGCCAAGAAAGCATATGTCCTTGAAGCACCGCTAGGTGATGCACCCGTTTTCCCAGCAACTCAAGATGTTATGAACGCATGGCAGTCGCGCAGTGATGATTACTCCCTGGTTCAGTGCGGCATGCTTTACAGCTTAGAATCGGGGCTCCAAAAGCGTTTTGAGCAGCATGGAGCATATGAGATGTTCCAAGAGCTGAAAATGGTTTTCCAAGCTCATGCCCGAGTCAAGAGATATGAAGTCTCCAACAAGTTCTACAGTTGTAAGATGGAGGGGAATAGTTCTGTCAGTGAACATATACTCAAAATGTCAGGGTTGCACAACCGCTTGTCTCAGCTGGGAATTAATCTCCGAGATGACGCGGTTGTTGACAGAATCCTTCAGTTGCTCCCACCTAGCTACAAGAGCTTTGTGATGAACTTCAATATGCAAGGGATGGAGAAGTCCATTCCCAAGGTGTATTCGATGCTGAAATCAGCAGAGGTGGAGATCAAGAAAGAACATCAAGTGTTGATGGTAAATAAAACCACTAAGTTCAAGAAAGGCAAGGGTAAGAAGAACTTCAAGAAGGACGGCAAAGGAGTTGCCGCGCCTGGTAAGCCAGTTGCTGGGAAGAAGCCAAAGAATGGACCCAAGCCTGAGACTGAGTGCTTTTATTGCAAGGGAACGGGTCAATGGAAGCGGAACTGTCCCAAATACTTAGCGGATAACAAGGCCGGAAACGTCAAAGGTATATGTGATATATATGTTATTGATGTGTACCTTACCAGCGCTCGTAGTAGCTCCTGGGTATTTGATACCGGTGCAGTTGCTCATATTTGTAACTCAAAGCAGGAGATGCGGAATAAGCGGAGACTGGCGAAGGACGAGGTGATGATGCACGTCGGGAATGGTTCCAAGGTTGATGTGATCGCCGTCGGCACGCTACCTCTGCATCTACCTTCGGGATTAGTGTTAAACCTCAATAATTGTTATTTAGTACCAGCTGTGAGCATGAACATTGTATCTGGATCTTGTTTAATGCGAGATGGCTACTCATTTAAATCTGAGAATAATGGTTGTTCTATTTATATGAGAGAAATGTTTTATGGTCATGCCCCGCTGGTCAATGGTTTATTCTTAATGAATTTCGAACGTGATGTTACACATATTCATAGTGTGTATGCCAAAAGATGTAAGGTTGATAATGATAGTCCCACATACTTGTGGCACTGCTGCCTTGGTCATATTGGTGTCAAACGTATGAAGAAGCTCCATGCAGATGGACTTTTGAAGTCTCTTGATTATGAATCATTTGACACGTGCGAACCATGCCTCTTGGGCAAGATGACCAAGACTCCGTTCTCCGGAACAATGGAGCGAGCAACCAACTTATTGGAAATCATACATACTGATGTGTGCGGTCCAATGAGTGTTGAAGCTCGCGGCGGCTATCGTTATGTTCTCACCCTCACAGATGACTTAAGTAGATATGGGTATATCTACTTGATGAAACACAAGTCTGAGACCTTTGAAAAGTTCAAGGAATTTTAGAATGAGGTTGAGAATCAACGTGACAGAAAAATAAAGTTCTTATGATCAGATCATGGAGGAGAATATTTAAGTCACGAATTTGGCACGCACCTAAGGAAATGTGGAATTGTTTCACAATTGACGCCGCCTGGAACACCTCAACGTAATGGTGTATCCGAACGTCATAATCGTACTCTGTTGGACATGGTGCGATCTATGATGTCTCTTACCGACTTACCGCTATCATTCTGGGGTTATGCTTTAGAGACTGCCGCATTCACTTTAAATAGGGCACTGTCTAAATCCGTTGAGACGATACCGTATGAACTATGGTTTGGGAAGAAACCTAAGTTGTCGTTTCTAAAAGTTTGGGGATGCGATGCTTATGTCAAGAAACTTCAACCTGAAAAGCTCGAACCCAAATCAGAAA
Source organism: Secale cereale (assembly GCA_902687465.1). Classification (NCBI taxonomy): domain Eukaryota; kingdom Viridiplantae; phylum Streptophyta; class Magnoliopsida; order Poales; family Poaceae; genus Secale; species Secale cereale. The sequence goes on along the minus strand of LR738712.1, from coordinate 180,581,545 downwards.
AATGCGTCTTCATAGGATACCCTAAGGAAACTATTGGTTATACCTTCTACCTCAGATTCGAAGGCAAGATCTTTGTTGCCAAGAATGGATCCTTTTTGGAGAAAGAGTTTCCCTCGAAAGAAGTAAGTGGGAGGAAAGTGGAACTTGATGAGGTGATTGTCACCCCTTCCGAACCGGAAAGTAGCGCAACACAGGAAGATGTTTCTGTGGTGCCTACACCGACTAGGGAGGAAGTTAATGATAATGATCATGAAACTTCAGATCAAGTTACTGCTGAACTTTGTAGATCCACAAGGACACGTTCCGCACCAGAGTGGTACGGAAACCCTGTCCTGGAAATCATGTTGTTAGACAATGGTGAGCCTTCGAACTATGAAGAAGAGATGGCGGGCTCGGATTCCAACAAATGGCTTGAAGCCATGAAATCCGAGATAGGATCCATGTATGATAACAAAGTATGGACTTTGGTTGACTTGCCCGATGATCGACAAGCCATAGAAAATAAATGGATCTTTAAGAAGAAGACTGACGTGTATGGTAATGTGACCATCTATAAGGCTCGGCTTGTCACTAAAGGTTATCGACAAGTTCAAGGAATTGACTACGACGAGACTTTCTCTCCCGTAGCGATGCTGAAGTCCGTCCGAATCATGTTAGCAATTGTCGCATTCTATGATTATGAGATATGGCTAATGGACGTCAAAACGACATTCCTTAATGGCTTCCTCAAGGAAGAACTGTATATGATGCAGCCGGAAGGTTTTGTCGATCCTAAGAATGCTAACAAGGTATGCAAGCTCTAGCGCTCCATCTATGGGCTGGTGCAAGCATCTCAGAGTTGGAACATTCGCTTTGATGAGGTGATCAAAGCGTTTGGGTTTACACAGACTTGGAGAGAAGCCTGTATTTACAAGAAAGTGAGTGGGAGCTGTATAGCATTTCTCATATTATATGTGGATGACATATTGCTGATGGGAAATGATGTAGAACTCTTGGAAAGCATAAAGGCCTACTTGAATAAGTGTTTTTCAATGAAGGACCTTGGAGAAGCTGCTTACATATTAGGCATCAAGATCTATAGAGATAGATCGAATGCCTCATTGGTCTTTCGCAAAGCACATACCTTGACAAGATATTGAAGAAGTTCAATATGGATCAGTCCAAGAAAGGGTTCTTGCCTGTATTGCAAGGTATGAGATTGAGCACAGCTCAATGCCCGACCTCGGCAGAAGATAGAGAAAAGATGAGTGTCATCCCCTATGCCTCGGCCATAGGTTCTATTATGTATGCCATGCTGTGTACTAGACCTGATGTGAACCTTGCCATAAGTTTGGTGGGGAGGTACCAAAGTAATCCCGGTATGGAACATTGGACAGCATTCAAGAACATCCTGAAGTACCTGAAAAGGAATAAGGATATGTTTCTCGTTTATGGAGGTGACGAAGAGCTTGTCGTAAAGGGTTACGTCGATGCTAGCTTCGACATAGATCTGGATGACTCCAAGTCACAAACCGAATACGTGTATATTTTGAATGGTGGGGCAGTCAACTGGTGCAGTTGCAAGCAAAGCGTCGTGGCGACATCTACATGTGAAGCGGAGTACATAGCTGCTTCCGAAGCAGCGCAAGAAGGAGTCTGGATGAAGGAGTTCATCACCGACCTAGGAGTTATTCCAAGCGCATCGGGCCGGATGACTCTCTTCTGTGACAACACTGGAGCTATTGTCATTACCAAGGATCCCAGGTTTCACAAGAAGACCAAGCACATCAAGCGCCGTTTCAACTCCATCCGAAATTATATTCAAGATGGAGACATAGATATTTGTAAAGTGCATACATATCTGAATGTCGCGGATCCGTTGACTAAACCTCTTCCACGAGCAAAACATGATCAACACCATAACTCTATGGGTGTTCGATATATGACAATGTAACTAGATTATTGACTCTAGTGCAAGTGGGAGACTGTTGGAAATATGCCCTAGAGGCAATAAAAAATGGTTATTATTATATTTCCTTATTCATGATAATTGTCTATTGTTCATGCTTTAATTGTATTATCCGGAAACAGTAATACATGTGTGAATACATAGACCACAACATGTCCCTAGTGAGCCTCTAGTTGACTAGCTCGTTGATCAACAGATGGTTATAGTTTCCTGACCATGGACATTGAATGCCATTGATAATGGGATCAATTCATTAGGAGAATGATGTGATGGACAAGACCCAATCCTAAGCCTAGCACAAGATCGTATAGTTCGTATGCTAAAGCTTTTCCAATGTCAAGTATCTGTTCCTTAGACCATGAGGTTGTGCAACTCCCGGATACCGTAGGAATGCTTTGGGTGTGCCAAATGTCACAACGTAACTAGGTGGATATAAAGGTACACTACGGGTATCCCCGAAAGTATCTGTTGGGTTGGCACGAATCGAGACTCGGATTTGTCACTCCGTATGAAGGAGAGATATCTCTGGGCCCACTCGGTAAGACATCATCGTAATGAGCTCAATGTGACTAAGGGGTTGGTCACGAGATGATGTGTTACGGAACGAGTAAAGAGACTTGCTATAACGAGATTGAACAAGGTATCGGTATACCACGATCGAATCTTCGGCAAGTACTATACCGCTAGACAAAGGGAATCTTATACGGGATTGGTTGAATCCTTGACATCATGGTTCATCTTATGAGATCATCATGGAACATGTGGGTGCCAACATGGGTATCCAGATCCCGCTGTTGGTTATTGGTCGGAGATATGTCTCGGTCATGACTGCATGGTTCCCGAACCCGTAGGGTCTACACACTTAAGGTTTGATGATGCTAGGGTTATAGGGAATGTAGTACGTGGTTACCGAATGTTTTTAGGAGTCCCGGATGAGATCCCGGATGTCACGAGGAGTTCCGGAATGGTCCGGAGGTAAAGATTTATATATGGGAAGTCCCGGTTTGGTCACCGGAAGTGTTCTGGGCGTTATCGGGACCACCGGAAGGGTTCCGGGGGTCCACCGGGAGGGGCCACCGGCCCCAGAGGCTTGTGTGGGCCAAGTGGGAAGGGACCAGCCCCTAGGTGGGCTGGTGCACCCCCCACCAAGGCCCAAGGCGCAAAGGAGAGGAGAGGGGCAAACCCTAGGTCCAGATGGGCCTTAAGGCCCACCCTAGGGCGCCCCCTCTCTCCCCCTCTTGGCCGCCCCCAGATGGGATCTAGGGGCTGCCGCCACCCCTAGGGGGGGAACCCTAGATGGGGGCGCAGCCCCTCCCCCGCCCCCTATATATCTGTGGGGTTTTGGGGCTGCGAGATGCACGAGTTCGTTTCTCTCTTGGCGCATCCCTACCGCTCCTCCTCCTCATCTCTTGCGGAGCTTGGCGAAGCCCTGCTAGGGTGCCACACTCCTCCACCACCACCACGCCGTCGTGCTGCTGCTGGACGGAGTCTTCCCCAACCTCTCCCTCTCCTCTTGTTGGATCAAGGCGCGGGAGACGTCACCGGGCTGCAGGTGTGTTGAACGCGGAGGCGCCGTTGTTCGGCGCTTAGATCGGATTCGACCGCGATCTGAATCGCTTCGTGTATGACTCCACCAATTGCGTTCTAGCAACGCTTCCGCATCACGATCTTCAAAGGTATGAAGATGCACTCCCCTCTCGTTGCTAGTAATCTCTGTAGATAGATCTTGGTGATGCATAGGATTTTTTTTGATTTTCTGCAACGATCCCTAACAAAAACCACAATGATTTTTCGGCAAGTGTGATGTTTTAACCTTCACAAGCACCGGGCGTAGTCACACTCGATTCAACTAAAGTGAGAGAGACAGACACCCGCCGGTCACCTTTAAGCAACGAGTGCTCGTAACGGTGAAACCAGTCTCGCGTAAGCGTACACGTAATGTTGGTCCGGGCCGCTTCATCTCACAATACCGCTGAATCAAAGTATAACATGCTGGTAAGCAGTATGACTATTATCGCCGACAACTCATTGTGTTCTACTTGTGCATATCATCTACGCATAGACCTGGCTCATGATGCCACTGTTGGGGAATGTAGTATTTCAAAAATTTCCTACGATCACGCAAGATCTATCTAGGAGAAGCATAACAACGAGCGGGGAGAGTGTGTCCACGTACCCTCGTAGACCGAAAGCGGAAGCGTTTAGTAACGCGGTTGATGTAGTCGAACGTCTTCGCGATCCAGCCGATCAAGCACCAAGCACACGACACCTCCGCGATTTGTACACGTTCAGCTCAGTGACATCCCTCGAACTCTTGATCCAGTTGAGGTCGAGGGAGATTTTCGTCAGCACGACGGCGTGGTGACGGTGTTGATGAAGTTACCGATGCAGGGCTTTGCCTAAGCACTACGACAATATGACCGAGGTGTGTAACTGTGGAGGGGGGCACCACACACGGCTAAAAGATCAACTTGTGTGTCTATGGGGTGCCCCCTCCCCACGTATATAAATGAGGGAGGGAGGAGGCCGGCCTCAAGGGGCGCGCCCAAGGGGTGGAATCCTACTCCTAGTAGGAGTAGGTTCCACCCTTTCCTAGTCCTAGTAGGAGAAAGAAGGGAAGGAGGAAGAGGGGAGAAGGAAGGAGGGGGGCGCCGCCCCTTCCTAGTCCAATTCAGACCGGCCCATGGGGAGCGCGCGGCCACCCCTTCAGGCCCTTCTCTCCTTTCCCATATGGCCCATTAAGGCCCACTACTTTGTTGGGGGTCGTTGCAGAAATCAAAAAAATTCTACGCATCACCAAGATCAATCTATGGAGAGACTAGCAACGAGAAGGGGGAGTGCATCTTCATGAAGTTGTCTCACCAACTGTTACTTCTACTACTATGGCTAACGGTTAGTAATAAAGTAAAGTAATTACATGGCATTTTCATTGACACGCATGTCATACAATAAATTAAGACAACTCCTATGGCTCCTGCCAGTTGTCATACTCATCAACATGCAAGTCGTGATTCCTATTACAAGAACATGATCAATCTCATACATCACATATATCATCCATCACATCCTTTTGGCCATATCACATCACACACGTACAGCCCGGGGACGTCTCCTCCTTCTTGATCTAGCAAGAGGGGAGGAGAAGTTGGGGAGGAGCTCCGACAGCACGATGGCGTGGTGGTGGAGCTTGGAGGTCTCCGCCAGGGCTTTGCCAAGCTCTACGGAGGAAGAGGAGGAGTTGGGAGGGGGGAGAGCTGCGCCAAGGAAGGGGTGCGGCTGCCCTCTATCTCCCTCACAGGGAAGGGGGGAGGAAGAGGCGCCCTAGGCTTTCCCTAAGGGAGGGGGGGAGGCCACAGGGGAAACCCTAGATGGGTTTGGGCGCCCCCACCCCTAGGAAACTTACCCCCCAAGCCGGGAGGGGCGGCCGCCCTAGGGAAGGCGCCCCCACCTATCCACGTTACATGAGACGGGGTGGGAGGGGCGCACATCCCCTTAGTGGGCTGGTGTGCCCCTCCCTTTGGCCCATAAGGCCCCCCAACGCTTGTCGGGGCCTCCGAAACCTCTTTCGGACACGCTGGTCGTCACCCGGTACACCCAGAACAATTCCGGACTCCAATACCCTTCGTCCAATATATCGATCTTCGCCTCCGGACCATTCCGGAATTCCTTGTCATGTTCGGGATTTCATCCGGGACTCGGAACAACCTTCGGTAACCACGTACTATTCCCATAACAACTCTAGCATCACCGAACCTTAAGTGTGTAGACCCTATGGGTTCGGGAACCATGCAGACATGACCGAGGTACCTCTCCGACCAATAACCAATAGCAGGATCTGGATAGCCATATTGGCTCCCACATGTTCCACGATAATCTCATCGGATGAACCACGATGTTGGGGATCCAATCAATCCCGTATACAATTCCCTTTGTCCATCGGTATGTTACTTGCCCGAGATTTGATTGTCGATTTTCCCGTACCTCGTTCAATGTCGCTACTGATACGTCTCCAACGTATCTATAATTTTTTATTGTTCCATGTTATTATATATTCTGTTTTGGATGTTTAATGGGCTTTATTATACACTTTTATATTATTTTTGGGACTAACCTACTAACCCAAGGCCCAGTGTAGATTGGCTTTTTTTTGCCTATTTCAGAGTTTCGCAGAAAAGGAATATCAAACGGAGTCCAAACGGAATGAAACCTTCGGGGGAGTTATCTTTGGATCCGTATCTACCCAGAAGACTTGGAGTACACTCGAGGGAACGAAGGAGGTGGCCACGAGGGTCCAGGGCGCGCCCCTCCCCCTGGGCACGCCCCCACCCTCGTGGGCCCCCTCTGGCTCCCCCGATGCCCTCCTTCCTCCTATATATATCCATGTACCGTGAAAACATTGATGCAATAGAGAAAACCCTAATTCCATCGCCGCAACTTTCTGTTCCCGTGAGATCCCATCTTGGGGCCTATTCCGGAGCTCCGCCGAAGGGGGGATCTACCATGCAGTGCTTCTACATCAACGCCATAGCCTCACCAATGAGTTGTGAGTAGTTTATCACAGACCTTGGGGTCCATAGTTATTAGCTAGATGGCTTCTTCTCTCTTTTTGGATCTCAATACAAAGTTCTCCTCGATCTTCGAGGAGATCTATTGATGTAATATTTTTGCGGTGTGTTTTTCGAGATCCGATGAATTGTGGGTTTATGATCAAGATTATCTATGAACAATATTTGATTCTTTTCTGAAAACTTTTATGTATGATTATAATATCCTTGCAAGTCTCTTCGAATTATTGGTTTGGTTTGGCCTACTAGATCTATAGTTCTTGCAATGGGAGAAGTGCTTGGCTTTGGGTTCAATCTTGCGGTGTCCTTTCCAAGTGACAACAGGGGCAGCAAGGCACATATTGTATTGTTGCCATCGAGGATAAAAAGATGGGGTTTATATCATATTGCTTGAGTTTATCCCTCTACGTCATGTCATCTTGCTTGAAGCATTACTCTGTTCTTATGAACTTAATATTCTAGATGCATGCTGGATATCGGTTGATGTGTGGAGTAATAGTAGTAGATGCAGAATCGTTTCGGTCTACTTGTCACGGACGTGATGCCTATATATAATGATCATGACTAGATATTCTCATAACTATGCGCTTTTCAATCAATTGCTCGACAGTAATTTGTTTACCCACCATAGAATTCTGCTATCATGAGAGAAGCCACTAGTGAAACCTATGGCCCCCAGGTCTATCTTTATCATATTACTTTACTTCAATTTCTACTGCCGTTGCTTATTTGCTTTATTTACTTTCTGTTCTTATATCAAAAATACCAAAAATATTATACTATCCTATCTATCAGCTCTCACTTTCGTAAGTGACCGTAAAGGGATTGACAACCCCTTACCGTGTTGGCTGCGAAGTTCTTATTTGTTTGTGCAGGTGCGAGGGACTTGCGCGTGGTCTCCTACTGGATTGATACCTTGGTTCTCAAAAACTGAGGGAAATACTTACGCTACTGTGCTGGATCACCCTTTCCTCTTTGAGGGAATACAACACAAGCTCGAGAAGTAGCAAGAAGAATTTATGGCGCCGTTGCCGAGGAGGCTTACACAAAAGTCATATACCAAGTACCTATCACAAACCCTTATCCTTCACATTACATTTTTTGCCTCTCGTTTTCCTCTCCCCCACTTCACCCTTGCCGCTTTATTTGCCCTTCCTTTCCCGTGTGTTTACCGTTCGCTTTGGCTTTGCCGTCATGGCTAGCACACCTATCATTATCAATACTCCCGAGAGTGAGGTTCTTAATTTTAAACAAAGGGAGGAGGAAAATCTTAAAGATGCCTCGTATAGAATTTGCAATGCTCAAAATAGATCTACTAGGAAGCTTTCCACTTCCGTGCTTCTTCGCAATTTTTATGTTGGCATAACTCCGTGGAATAGATATATTCTTGATACCATTACCGGAGGGAATTTCTTGGGTAGCCATACTTTTGATTCTTATAATGCTATTACAAAATTGTTTGAGCCACCACCTCTTCTGGTTAATGGAACTGTTTTAACTCTGGAACATGTTATGCAAAGGCTTGAAATTATTAACAAAGTTGCTACTGTAGAGTTGGTTGAAAGTTTGGATAGGAAGCTCCACAACCAAATTACCCATTATGGATCCAAGGTAGGAATTATTCTGATTTTTTTAAAGAAAAAGAACCCATAGTTAAAGAGAAAATAGATCAAGATTCCACTAGAATCGATAAACTTGAGGATATTATTACTAATCTAGGGTCTGATCTTTCTGCTATGAAAACTACTTCGAATCCCTCTACCACTAAACTAGCCAAGTTTATGTATGTTCCTAAAAATAAGGGTGAATCATCTAGTAAGGAAATTGCAGATCTCAAATCTATAAGTGTTCATCCCAACTTTCCCACTTTCGCAAGGGAACCTTTTTCTACAAATGAATTTCTTGATTTCTTGCCTAGAAGTTTGATTATCAATAGGAATAAAGAAGTTCCTAAGAATTATAAGTGATTAATTGAAGAATTGCCTACCAAAGATGGCAATACCTAGATCTATTCTTGTATCGTGCCTAGCTAGGGGTGTTAAACGATAACGCTTGTTGGGAGGCAACCCAATTTTATTTTATTTTGTTTTTGCTTCTGTTTAGGAATAAATATTGCATCTAGCTTCTGTTTAGATGTGGTTTTGTGTTTCAATTAGTGTTTGTGCCAAGTAGAACCTTTGGGAAGACTTGTGTGAAGTTTATATGATCATGCTGTAAAAAGCAGAAACTTTAGCACTCACGAGATTATCTACCATATTTTACTGGAGAGTGCTATATAGTTTATTCTTTTTGCAGATGATTAATAGACAAATTCCTCATGTTTACCAATTTTTTACAATTTTTTTGGAGTTACAGAAGTATTCGAAAATTACAGATTACTACAGACTGTTCTGTTTTTGACAAATTCTGTTTTTCGTGTGTTGTTTGCTTATTTTGATGAATCTATGAGTAGTATTGGGGAATATGAATCATAGAGAAGTTGGAATATAGTAGGTTTAACACCAATATAAACAAAGAATGAGTTCATTACAGTACCTTTGAGTAGTGGTTTGTTTTCTTATACTAACAGAGCTCACGAGATTTTTGGCTAAGTTTTGTGTTATGAAGTTTTCAAGTTTTGAGTATGGCTTTGATGGACTATGGAACAAACAGTGGAAAGAGCCTAAGCTTGGTGATGCCCAAGGCAACCCAAGGTAAAATTCATTGACAACCAAAAGCCTAAGCTTGGGGATGCCCCGGGAAGGCATCCCCTCTTTCGTCTTCATCTATCGGTATCTACACTTGAGACTATATTTTTATACACCACATGATATGTGTTTTGCTTGGAGCGTCATGTATGATTTGAGTCTTTGATTTTTAGTTTGCCACAATAATCCTTGCTGGACACACCTTTTAAGAGAGATAAATATGATTTAGAATTTGTTAGAATACTCTATGTGCTTCACTTATATCTTTTGAGCTAGATAGTTTTGCTCTAGAGCTTCACTTATATCTTTTAGAGCACGGTGTTGATTTTATTTTTTAGAAATTGTTGATCTCTCATGCTTCACTTATATCCTTCTTAGAGTCTTTTAGAACAGCATGGTAATGTGCTTTGGTTATAAAACTAGTCCTAATATGATAGGCATCCAAGATGAGTATAGTAAAAACTTTCATATAAAGTGCATTGAATACTATGAGAAGTTTGATACTTGATAATTGTTTTGAGATATGAGGATGGTGATATTAGATTCATGCTAGTAGAGTAGTTGTGAATTTGAGAAATACCTGTGTTGAGGCTTGCAAGTCTCGTAGCATGCACGTATGGTAACCGTTGTGTGACAAATTTGAAGCATGAGGTATTTCATTGAGTGTCATCCTTTGTGTGTAGGTCGGGGGTGCGCGATGGTTAACTCCTACCAACCTCCCCCCTAGGAGCATGCGTGTAGTACTTTGTTTTGATTACTTCTAGATTTTTGCAATAAGTGTGTGATTTGTTTATGACTAATGTTGAGTCCATGGATTATACGCACTCTCACCCTTCCACCAGTGCTAGCCTCTCTTGTACCGCGCAACTTTCGCCGGTACCATACACCCACCATATACCTTCCTCAAAACAGCCACCATTCCTACCTATCATGGCATTTCCATAGCCATTCCAAGAGATATTGCCATGCAACTTTCCACCGTTCCATTTGCTATGACACACTTCATCATTGTCATATTGCCATGCATGATCATGTAGTTGACATCGTATTTGTGGCTAGGCCACCATGCATAATTTTTCATACATGTCACTCTTGATTCATTGCACATCCCGGTACACCGCCGGAGGCATTCATATAGAGTCATACTTTGTTCTAGTATCGAGTTGTAATATCGAGTTGTAAATCAATTTAAGTGTGATCATCATCATTATTAGAGCATTGTCCCAAAGAAAAAAAAGAAAAGAAAAAAAAGAAGGAAAGGCCAAAGAAAAAAGAAAGGCCAAAAAAAGAAAAAGAAAAAAAAAGGACAATGCCACTATCTTTTTCCACACTTGTGCTTCAAAGTAGCACCATGATCTTCATGATAGAGAGTCTCTTGTTTAGTCACTTTCATATACTAGTGGGAATTTTTATTATGGAACTTGGCTTGTATATTCCAACGATGGGCTTCCTCAAATGCCCTAGGTCTTCGTGAGCAAGCAAGTTGGATGCACACCCACTTAGTTTCTTTTGTTGAGCTTTCATACATTTATAGCTCTAGTGCATCCGTTGCATGGCAATCCCTACTCACTCACATTGATATCTATTGATGGGCATATCCACAGCCCATTGATACGCCTAGTTGATGTGAGACCATCTTCCTCTTTTTCGTCTTCTCCAGAACCACCACTCTATTCCACATAGTGCTAGGTCCATGGCTCACGCTCATATATTGCGTGAAAGTTGAAAGAGTTTGAAAAAAATTAAAGTATGAAACAAGTGCTTGGCTGAAATCGAGGTTGTGCATGATTGGAATATTTTGTGTGACGAAGATGGAGCATAGCCTAACTATATGATTTTGTAGGGATGAACTTTCTTTGGCCATGTTATTTTGAGAAGACATGATTGCTTTGTTAGTATGCTTGAAGTATCATTATTCTTATGTCATTATGAACTTTTATCTTGAATCTTTCGAATCTGAACATTCATGCCACAACAAAGAGAATTACATTGAGAATTATGTTAGTTAGCATTCCACATCAAAAATTCCATTTTTATCATTTACCTACTCGAGGACGAGCAGGAATTAAGCTTGGGGATGCTTGATACGTCTCCAACGTATCTATAATTTTTGATTGTTCCATGCTATTATATATTCTGGTTTGGATGTTTAATGGGCTTTATTATACACTTTTATATTATTTTTGGGACTAACCTACTAACCCAAGACCCGATGCAGATTGCTATTTGTTTGCCTATTTTAGAGTTTCGCAGAAAAGGAATATCAAACGGAGTCCAAACGGAATGAAACCTTCGAGAGAGTTATTTTTGGATCCGTATCTACCCAGAAGACTTGGAGTACACGCGAGGGAATGAAGGAGGTGGCCACGAGGGTCCAGGGCACGCCCCCACCCTCGTGAGCCCCCTCTGGCTCCCTTGATGCCCTCCTTCCTCCTATATATATATATATCCATGTACCCTGAAAACATCGAGGCAACAGAGAAAACCCTAATTCCACCGCCGCAACCTTCTGTTCCCGTGAGACCCCATCTTGGGGCCTGTTCTGGAGCTCTGCCGGAGGGGGGATCTACCACAGAGTGCTTCGACATCAATGCCATAGCCTCACCAATGAGTTGTGAGTAGTTTATCACAGATCTTCGGGTCCATAATTATTAGCTAGATGGCTTCTTCTCTCTTTTCGGATCTCAATACAAATTCCTCCTCGATCTTCGAGGAGATCTATTCGATGTAATCCTTTTGCGGTGTGTTTGTCGAGATCCAATGAATTGTGGGTTTATGATCAAGATTATCTATGAACAATATTTGATTCTTTTCTGAAATCTTTTATGTATGATTATAATATCCTTGCAAGTCTCTTCGAATTATTGGTTTGGTTTGTCCTACTAGATCTATAGTTCTTGCAATGGGAGAAGTGCTTGGCTTTGGGTTCAATCTTGCGGTGTCCTTTCCCCAGTGACATCAGGGGCAGCAAGGCACGTATTGTATTGTTGCCATCGAGGATAAAAATATGTGGTTTATATCATATTGCTTGAGTTTATCCCTCTACATCATGTCATCTTGCTTAAAGCATTACTCTGTTCTTATGAACTTAATACTGTAGATGCATGCTGGATAGTGGTCGATGTGTGGAGTAATAGTAGTAGATGCAGAATCCTTTCGGTCTACTTGTCATGGACGTGATCCCTATATATAATGATCATGCCTAGATATTCTCATAACTATCCGCTTTTCTACCAATTGCTCGACATTAATTTGTTTACCCACCGTAGAATTCTACTATCATGAGAGAAGCCACTAGTGAAACCAATGGCCTTCGGGTCTATCTTTATCATATACTTTACTTCAATTTCTGCTACCGTTGCTTATTTGCTTCATTTACTTTCTGTTCTTATATCAAAAATACCAAAAATATTATACTATCCTCTCTATCTGATCTCACTTTCGTAAGTGACCGTAAAGGGATTGACAACCCCTTATCGCGTTGGCTACGAAGTTCTTATTTGTTTGTGCAGGTGCGAGGGACTCGCGCGTGGTCTCCTACTGGATTGATACCTTGGTTCTAAAAAACCGAGGGAAATACTTACGCTATTGTGCTGCATCACCCTTTCCTCTTCGAGGGAATACAACGCAAGCTCGAGAAGTAGCAGCTATCGGCAAGTCTCTTTACTCATTCCGTAACACATGATCTCGTGGCTAACTCCTTAGTCACATTGAGCTCATTATGATGATGCATTACCGAGTGGGACTAGAGATACCTCTCTGTCATATGGAGTGACAAATCCCAGTCTCGATTTGTGCCAACCCAACAGACACTTTCGGAGATACCCGTAGTGCACCTTTATAGCCACCTAGTTATGTTGTAACATTTGATACACCCAAAGCGTTCCTACGATATCCGGGAGTTGCACAATCTCATGGTCTAAGGAAATGATACTTGACATTAGAAAAGATCTTAGCAAATGAACTACACGATCTTGTGCTATGCTTAGGATTGGGTCTTGTCGATCACATCATTCTCCCAATGATGTGATCCCGTTATCAACGACATCCAATGTCCGTGGTCAAGAAACCGTAACCATCTGTTGATCAACGAGCTAGTTAACTAGAGGCTCACTAGGGACATGTTGTGGTCTATGTATTCACACGTGTATTATAGTTTTCGGTTAATACAATGATAGCATGACTAATAGACAATTATCATGAACAAGGAAATATAATAATAACCATTTTATTATTGCCTCTAGGGCATATTTCCAATAGTCCCCCACTTGCACTAGTTAATAATCTAGTTCACATCGACATGTGATCGACACTCATAGTTGACATCGCCATGTGACTAACACCCAAGAGTTTACTAGAGTCAATAATCTAGTTCACATCACCATGTGATTAACACTCAATGAGTTCTAGGGTTTGATCATGTTATGCTTACGAGAGAGGTTTTAGTGAACGGGTCTGCAACATTCAGATCTGTGTGTTCTTCGCAAATCTCTATTTCATATTGTAGATGTTGCTACTATGCTCCACTTGGAGCTATTCCAAATGGTTGCTCCACTATACGTATCTGGTTTGCTAATCAGAGTCATCCGGATAGGTGTTAAAGCTTGCATCGACGTAACCCTTTACGCCAAACTCTTCATCACCTCCATAATCGAGAAAAAATTCCTTATTCTCAAGGACAATTTTGACCGCTGCCCAATGATCCATTCCTGGATCACTCTTATACCCCCTTGCCAGACACGTGGCAAGGCACATCACGGTACACAGCATGGCATATCGTATAGAGCATATGGCTAAGGCATAGGGGACGACTTTTGTCCTTTCTCTCTCTTCTGTCGTGGTCAAGCTTCAAGTCTTAACTTCACACCTTACAAATCAAGCAAGAACTCATTCTTTGACTGATCCATCTTGAACTCCTTCAAGATCATGTCAAGGTATGTGCTTTGTGAAAGTCTTATCAGGCGTCTTGATCTATCTCTATAGATCTTGATACCCAACATGTAGGAAGTTTTACACAGGTCTTCCTTTCAAAAACTCCATTCAAACAACCCTTTATGCTTTCCAGAAATTCTACATCATTTCAGATCAACAATATGTCATCTGCATATACTTATCAAAATGTTGTAGTGCTCCCACTCACTTTCTTGCAAATACAAGTTTCTTGCAAACTTTGTATAAACCCAACTGATTTGATCACCTCATCAAAGCGTATGTTCCAACTCCGAGATGCTTGCTCCAGTCCATAGAGGGATCACTGGAGTTTGCATACCTTTTAACATCCTTAGGATCGACAAAACCCCCTGGTTGTATCACATACAACCTTTCCTCACGGAAACCGTCAAGGAAACTTTGTTTTGACATCCATCTGCCAGATTTCATAAATGAAAAATGCAGCTACTGCTAACATAATTCTAATAGACTTTAGCATTGCTATGATTGAGAAAGTCTGATCACAGTCAACTCCTTGAACTTGTCGGAAACTTCTTTGAGACAAGTCGAGCTTCATAAATGGTGACATTACCATCAGCGTCTGTCTTCTTCTTACAGATCCATTTATTCTAAATGGCTTGCCGATCATCGGGCAAGTCCACCAAAGTCCATACTTTGTTCTTATACATGGATCCTATCTCGGATTTCATGGCTCCTAGCCATTTGTTGGAATCCGGGCCCACCATCGCTTGTTCGTAGCTCATAGGTTCATCGTTGTCCAACAACGTGACCTTTAAGACAGGGTTACCACTCGGAAGTTGTACACACCCTTTTCGACCTATGAGGTTAGATAGTAACTTGATCAGAAGCTCTATGATCATCATCATTAGCTTTCTCTTTCAACTGAGGTAGGTGCCACAGAAACATCTTTCTGTGCTGCGCTACTCTCTGGTTGAAATAAAGGTTCAACAACCTCATCAAGTTCTATCTTCCTCCCACTCAATTCTTTCGAGAGAAACTCTTTCTCGAGAAAGGACCCGTTCTTAGTGACAAACACTTTGCCCTCAGATATGAGATAGAAGGTATACCCAATCGTATTCTTTGGGTATTCTATGAAGACACAATTGTTCGCTTTGGGTTTGAGCTTTTCTGGCCAAAGCCTATCGACATAAGCATCATAGCCCCAAACCTTAAGAAACAACAACTTAGGTTTCTTGCCAAACCATAGTTCAAATGCTGTCATATCCACGGACTTAGATGGTGCCCTATTTAAAGTTAATGTAGTTGTCTCTAATGCATAACCCCAAACCGATAGTGGTAGATCGGTAAGAGACATCATAGATCGCACCATATCCAATAGAATGCGATTACGACATTCGGACACACCATTGCGCTATGGTGTTCCAGGTGGTATCAACTGTAAAATGATTCCACCTTGTCTTAAGTGATTGCCAAACTCATCTCAGATATTCTCCCCTTGATCATATCGTAGGAACTTGATCTTATTGTTACGATGAGTCTCAACTTCCCTCTGAAATTGCTTGAACTTTTTAAACGTTTCAGACTTATGCTTCATTAAGTAAATATACCCATATCTACTCAATTCATCGATGAAGGTGAGAAAATAACGATATCCACCGCACGTGTCAACACTCATCGGACCGCACACATCAGCATGTATGATTTCCAACAAGTCACTTGCCTATTCCATTGTTCCAGAAAACGGGATTTTAGTCATCTTGCCAATGAGGCATGGTTCTCATGTGTCAAGTCATTCAAAATCAAGTGACTTCAAAAGTCCATCGGCATGGAGGCTCTTCATGCGCTCTACATCAATATGACCTAAGCGGCAGTGCCACAAGAAAGTGGTATTATCATTATCAACTCTACATCTTTTGGTATCAATGTTATGAATATGTGTATCACTACGACCGAGATTCAATAAACCATTCACATTGGGTCCATGGCCATAGACGGTATTATTCATGTAAACAGAATAACCATTATTCTCTAACTTAAATGAATAACCGTATTGCAATAAACATGATCTAATCATGTTCATGCTCAACGCAGACATCAATGCAAACAACATTTATCTAGGTTCAACACTAATCCCGAAAGTAGAGGGAGCGTGCGATGGTGATCACATCAACCTTGGAAACACTTCCAACATACATCGTCACCTTGCCCTTAGCTAGTCTCCATTTATTCCATAGCTTTTGTTTCGAGTTACCAATCTTAGCAACTGAACCGGTATCTAATACCTAGGTGCTACTAGGAGTACTAGTAAGGTACACATCAATAACACATATATCAAATATACTTTTGTTGAAGTTGCCAGCCTTCTTATCTACCAAGTATTTGAGGCAGTTCTGCTACAAGTGACCATTCCCTTTGCAATATAAGCACTTAGTCTCAGGTTTTGGTTGAACCTTGGGTTTCTTCATTGGAGCGGCAACTGGCTTGCCATTCATGAAGTTTCCCTTCTTGCCCTCGCCCTTCTTGAAACTAGTGGTCTTGTTAACCATCAACAGTTGATGCTCCTTCTTGATTTCTACTTCCGCGGCCTACCGCGAACTGCTTCAAGATCATCTCCATCCCTTGCATGTTATAGTTCATCATGAAGTTCTAGTAGCTTGGTGATAGTGATTGGAGAACTTTTGTCAATCAATCTCTTATCTAGAAGATTAACTCCCACTTTGATTCAAGTGATTGAAGTACCCATACATTCTGAGCACATGCTCACTGGCTGAGCTATTCTCCTCCATCTGGTAGGCAAAGATCTTGTGAGAGGTCTCAAACCTCTCAACACGGGCATGAGCCTGCAATACCAATTTCAGCTCTTGGAACTTCTCATATGGCGTTCAAAACGCCTTTGGAGCCCCGATTCTAAGCAGTAAAGCATGGCGCACTAAACTATCAAGTAGTCATCAGAACGTATCCGCCAGATGTTCACAACATCCATAGACGACGCTAGAGGGGTTGGCACACCGAGCGGTGCATCAAGGACAAAAGCCTTCTGTGTAGCAGTGAGGCAAGTCCTCAGATTACGACCCTAGTCCGCACAATTTCTCACAATATCTTTCAACTTAGTCTTTCTCACGAGGGCCAACGGAACGAAACCTTCGGGAAGACTTGGGTGAAGTCTTTGCAATCTTTCTGTAAAATACAAAAAACTTTTGCGCTCACGAGATTAGCTGCCATTTTTTTACTGGAGAGTGCTTTTAGGTTGATTCTTTTTGCAGATGATTAATAGACAAATTCCTCACGTACACCAATTTATTTCAGAATTTTTAGAGTTACATAAGTATTCGAAAGTTATAGATTGCAGATGATTAATAGACAAATTCCTCACGTACACCAATTTATTTCAGAATTTTTAGAGTTACATAAGTATTCGAAAGTTACAGATTGCTACAAACTGTTCTGTTTTTGACAGATTCTGTTTTTCGTGTGTTGTTTGCTTATTTTGATGATCTATGAGTAGTATTGGGGGTATGAACCATAGATAAGTTGAAATACAGTAGGTTTAAGACAAATATAAATAAATAATGAGTTCAATACAGTACCTTAAAGTGGTGGTCTGTTTTCTTATACTAACGGATCTCACGAGATTTTTTTTGTTAAGTTTTGTGTTGTGAAGTTTTCAAGTTTTGGGGTAAGGATTTGATGGACTATGGAATAAAGAGTGTCAAGAGCATAATATTGGGGATGCCCAAGTCACCCCAAGGTAAAATTAAAGGACAACCAAAAGCCAAAGCTTGGGAATTCCCTAGGAAGGAATGCCCTCTTTCGTCTTCGTCTATCGGTAACTTTACTTGAGACTATATTTTTATTCACCACATGATATGTGTTTTTCTTGGAGCATCTTGTATGATTTGAGTATTTGCTTTTTAGTTTACCACAATAATCCTTGCTGTACACACCTTTTGGGAGAGACACACATGAACCGGAATTTTTTAGAATACTCTATGTGCTTCACTTATATCTTTTGAGCTAGATAATTTTGCTCTAGTGCTTCACTTATATTTTTTAGAGCACGGTGGTGGTTTTATTTTATAGAAATTATTGATCTCTCATGCTTCACTTATATTATTTTGAGAGTCTTTTAGAACAACATGGTAATTTGCTTTGGAAATAAAACTAGTCCTAATATGATGGGCATCCAAGATGGGTATAATAAAAACTTTCATATAAAGTGCATTGAATAGTATGAGAAGTTTGATACTTGATGATTGTTTTGAGATATGAGGATGGTGATATTAGAGTCATGCTAGTAGAGTAATTGTGAATTTCGGGAATACTTGTGTTAAGGTTTGTGATTCCCGTAGCAAGCACGTATGGTGAACCGTTATGTGATGAAGTTGAAGCATGATTTATTTATTGATTGTCTTCCTTTGTGTGGAGGTCGGGATCGGGCGATGGTTAACTCCTACCAACCCTTCCCCTAGGAGCATGCGTGTAGTGCTTGGTTTTGATAACTTGTAGATTTTTGCAATAAGTATATGAGTTCTTTATGACTAATGTTGAGTCCATGGATTATACGCACTTTCACCCTTCCACCATTGCTAGCCTCTCTAGTATCGCGCAACTTTCGTCGGTACCATACACCCACCATATACCTTCCTCAAAACATCCACCATACCTACCTATTATGGCATTTCCATAGCCATTCTAAGATATATTACCATGCAACTTCCCACCGTTCTGTTTATTATGACACGCTCCATCATTGTCATATTGCCTTGCATGATTATGTAGTTGACATTGTATTTGTGGCAAAGCCACCCTTCATAATTTTTTCATACACGTCACTCTTGATTCATTGCACATCCCGGTACACCGCCGGAGGCATTCACATAGAGCAATATTTTGTTCTAAGCATCGAGTTGTAATTCATGAGTTGTAAGTAAATAAAAGTGTGATGATCTTCATTATTAGAGCATTGTCCCAGTGAGAAAAGGATTATGGAGACTATGATTCCCCCACAAGTCAGGATGAGACTCCGGACGAAAAATAAAAAATAAAGAAGAGAGAAAAAATAGGACATAAAATAAAGAAAGGGTCCAAAATAAAAAAAATAAAAAAAGAGAGAAAAAGAGAGAAGGGGCAATGCTACTATCCTTTTTCCACACTTTTGCTTCAAAGTAGCCCCATGATCTTCATGATAGAGAGTCTCTTGTTTTGTCACTTTCATATACTAGTGGGAATTTTCATTATAGAACTTGGCTTGTATATTCCAATGATGGGTTTCCTCAAAATGCCCTAGGTCTTCGTGAGCAATCTAGTTGGATGCACACCCACTTAGTTTCTTTAGTTTAGCTTTCATACATTTATAGCTCTAGTGCATCCGTTGCATGGCAGTCCCTACTCACTCACATTGATATCTATTGATGGGCATCTCCATAGCCCATTGATACGCCTAGTCGATGTGAGACTATCTTCCTCCTTTTTGTCTTCTCCACAACCACCACTCTATTCCACCTATAGTGCTATGTCCATGGCTCACGCTCATGTATTGCGTGAAAGTTGAAAAAGTTTGAGAGTACTAAAGTATGAAACAATTGCTTGGCTGAAACCAGGGTTGTGCATGATTTAAATATTTTGTGTGATGAAGATAGAGCATAGCCAGACTATATGATTTTGTAGGGATAGCTTTCTTTGGCCATGCTATTTTGAGAAGACATGTTTACTTTGTTAGTATGCTTGAAGTATTATTATTCTTATGTCAATATTAAACCTTTGTCTTGAATCTTTCGGATCCGAACATTCATGCCACAATAAAGGAAATTACATTGAAAATCATGTTAGGTAGCATTCCACATCAAAAATTCTGTTTTTATCATTTACCTACTCGAGGACGAGCAGGAATTAAGCTTGGGGATGCTTGATACGTCTCCAACGTATCTATAATTTTTGATTGTTCCATGCTATTATATTATCTGTTTTGGATGTTTAATGGGCTTTAATATACAACTTTATATTATTTTTGGGACTAACCTATTAACCGGAGGCCCAGTGCCAGTTTCTGTTTTTTGCCTATTCCAGTGTTTCACAGAAAAGGAATATCAAACGGAACGAAACCTTCAGGAGGATCTTTCTTGGACCGAAAGCAAACTAGAAGACTTGGAGTTGAAGTCTAGAACACCACAAGGCACGAGGGCGCGCCCAGGGGGGTAGGCGCGCCCCCACCCTCGTGGGCCCCTCGTAGCTCCACCGACGTACTTCTTCCGCCTATATATACCCTTGTACCCTAGAAACATCGAGGAGAGCAACGAAACCACTTTTCCACCGCCGCAACCTTCTGTACCCATGAGATCCCATCTTGGGACCTTTTCTGGCGCTCTGCTGGAGGGGGAATCGATCACGGAGGGCTTGTACATCAACACCATAGCCTCTCCAATGATGTGTGAGTAGTTTACCACAGACCTTCGGGTCCATAGTTATTAGCTAGATGGCTTCTTATCTCTCTTTGGTTCTCAATACAAAGTTCTCCTCGATGTTCTTGGAGATCTATTCGATGTAATTCTTTTTGCGGTGTGTTTGCCAAGATCCGATGAATTGTGAGTTTATGATCGAGATTATCTATGAACAATATTTGGTTCTTCTCTAAATTCTTATATGCATGATTTAATATCTTTGCAAGTCTCTTCGAATTATTAGTTTGGTTTGGCCAACTAGATTGATCTTTCTTGCAATGGGAGAAGTGCTTAGCTCTGGGTTCAATCTTGCGGTTCTCGATCCCAGTGACAGAAAGGGAACCAACACATATTGTATTGTTGCCATCGAGGATAAAAAGATGGGGTTTATATCATATTGCTTGAGTATATCCCTCTACATCATGTCATCTTGCTTAAGGCGTTACTTCGTTCTTATGAACTTAATACTCTAGATGCATGCTACATAGCGGTCAATGTGTGGAGTAATAGTAGTAGATGCAGAATCGTTTCGGTCTACATGACATGGGCGTGATGCCCATGTTCATGATCATGCCTAGATATTCTCATAACTATGCGCTTTTCTATCAATTGCTCGGCAGTAATTTGTTCACCCACCATAATTTATGCTATCATGAGAGAAGCCACTAGTGAAACCTATGGCCCCCGGGTCTACTTTACATCATATAAGTTTCCGTTCTACAATTTTAGTTTACTATTTATTTTGCAATCTTTATTTTCCAGTCTATACAACAAAAATACCAAAAATATTTATCTTATTATCTTTATCAGATCTCACTTTTGCAAGTGGCCGTGAAGGGATTGACAACCCCTTTATCGCGTTGGTTGCAAGGTTCTTGATTGTTTGTGCAGGTACTAGGCGACTTGCGTGTAGTCTCCTACTAGATTGATACCTTGGTTCTCAAAAACTAAGGGAAATACTTACGCTACTTTGCTGCATCACCCTTTCCTCTCCAAGGGAAAACCAACGCATGCTCAAGAGGTAGCATGAAGCATCCTTATCCTTATCATCCTATTCTTATTCATTTTGTTGGTGTTGTTGTTTGCTTGAGGAGGCGGAGAAGGAGGTCAAGGTGGATCATCTTGTTGCACTTGCGCATTCCCTTTGTCTTGACGTGTTCCACTTGTGGATGCCTCCGTATCAAATTGTGGTTCTCCTTGATGTGAATTTGAATCTTCCACTTGGATGGATGAAGTACTCTCCTTCACCCCCGTTGGACGGATCTTGCCGATATACAAGTCTTGAATTGCTTCTGAGGGATCTTTGTCTCCTACATCAATTGACAATTGCTCGCCTTATGAACCGTTAGATTCATCAAACTTCACATCTACTGTCTCTTAAACTTTTCGAGTGAAGTTGTTGTAGACACGGTAAGTGTGAGAGTTGGATCCGTAACCGAGTAGGAAATCTTCATGAGATTTAGGAGCAAATTTTGAACGATGATGCTTATCAAGAATGTAACACTCCGAGCCAAATACTCGAAAGTATCCAACTTGTGGCTTGTTACCAGTGAGTAGCTCGTACGACATTTTACCAAGAAGCTTGTGAAGATAAAGTCAATTTTTAGCATGACAAGCCGTCTCAACTGCTTCCGCCCAAAAGTGTTTTGGTGTCTTGTATTCATCTAGCATCGTTCTCTCCATCTCAATGAGGGCATGGTTCTTCCTCTCAAGAACTCCATTTG
This sequence comes from Secale cereale, assembly GCA_902687465.1. Classification (NCBI taxonomy): domain Eukaryota; kingdom Viridiplantae; phylum Streptophyta; class Magnoliopsida; order Poales; family Poaceae; genus Secale; species Secale cereale. Next base: position 180,559,273 of record LR738712.1, on the reverse strand, counting down.
TCGAGGTATGTATGTAGCCGAGAACTCATGTGAGATGCCCTCTTCATCAAGAAAGGTATCCACATTAGCGTTCTTTAACTCCGTTTCGTTGTCGCTCTGAACCTTCTTGGTCTTCACTTAAACTTGATTTTGGGCCTTCCTAGCGAAGTTCTTGAAGATCTTTTGTACATGCGATGTGTCATCGAGAAAGAACACCCACGTAAATCTTGAAAAATCATCAACAATGACCAAGCCGAAAGAGTTACCACCAAGGCTTTTGTAAGCACCGGGACCGAAGAGATCCATATGGAGTAGCCTCAGTGGTCTCCTCGTGGTCATGATGTTCTTCACGGGATGAATTCCTCCAACTTATTTTCCTGCTTGGCAAGCACTACAAAGTCTATCCTTGTCTAATATAACATCTTTAACACCAAGGGTATGATCCCCTTTAACAAGTTTATCAGATTTCACATGCAAACATGTCCTAGTATTATATGCCATAACCAACCTTCAGAAGAATTTGAAATAAGACATGTATGAGATTGAGATCTTTTAGTGAAATCAACAATGTATAGATCACCTCTGCTGATACTGGTAAATATCATATTATGATTATCTCAAAGAAACACTTGGCAATCTTCTTCGGTAAATGGAACATTGAAACCAAAGTCAACTAGTCTAGATACGAAAAGAATATTGTAGCCAAGAGATTCAACAAGCATAACATTTTGAATGGTGCTATCATTGGATATTGCCACCTTACCAAGGACAAGTATCTTACCCTTGGATTTATCTCCAAAAGCCACATAATTGCATGGCCCATCATTCTTAGCAAGCTCACGAAACATGTCTCTATCTCTGGTCATGTGATCGGTGCATCCACTATCAAGAATCTATTCTTTTCCTCTGGCCGTGTATTCTCGAAGATTTTCCATGAGACTAAGATTTCTCATAATCTTCTCACATACGACGTGAAATTCTTTGTCCTTACCATAATAGTCATGTTCAACATCATCATCATCATGTATGTGATCGTCACCTAGGGAAATGGATTCGTCAGCTCCATGATTATGACAGTGCTCAAATTTATGAATTCTAATGGCTTCTATTATGATGTTGCTAAAGGTTCCAACATCACCTTTAGAATGCATAAGATCATGAAGCTCAAATAGACATTCGTCAAATTTAGGACCACTAGGCTTCATCTTATGAAAGGCAATGGTCTTATGAAGAATTTCATCAAGATTCTTTAATGAGTAATTTGGAATGCACATCTCAATGTTCTTCCACAAAGTGTATGCGCATTAAATTTTTTGTATATGAACAAGCACATTTTTAGGTAATGTTTAATGATAAGATTGACGATTCTAAGATTACAAATCATGTCAATTTCCTCTTCATGAGTGAGGTGCAACAGATCAATAGGAGGCACATAAGGATATTGAACATACTTACTCAAGTTAAATTCATCAAAGATAGCAAGCATTCCATTTTCCCAAGAATTATAGTACTCTCCATCAAGAATGGTCACTCTATGTCTAAGACTCCCGAAAGACCCCCCAAAGTAGACACATCCATGTTCCTCCAATGGTGATTAAACCAAAGAAATGGACACGAAAGCTCTCACACCAATTGTAGGATTAGAGAAGATATGTCTAGAGGGGGGCGAATAGATTCTTAACCAACCAAAGGCGCAGTTTTTAGTTCTCTTGAAAATTAGGCAGATCTTGGCACTAGTTAAGGTATCACCAATACTTTCTACACATGCATATCTAGAGATAGAGCAGTGGAAATGGTAAAGCATGTTGTTGTGCAGAAAGTAAAGGACAAAGTTGGAAGATCAAACAATGAAGACATGATGATTTTTGTCGTATTTTTGATAGGTGGTGCTATCGTACATCCGTGTTGATGGAGACATCAACCCATAGAGGGTAACGGTTGTGTGAGTCCATAGAGGGTTCCACCCATGAAGGGTCCATGAAGAAGCAACCTTGTTTATTCCATCATGGCTTACACCCATGAAGGACTAGCCTCACTCGGATAGATCTTCACTAAGTAGGCGATCGCCTTGCCCTTACAACCTCCTTGGTTCAACTCCACAATCTCTTGGAGGCTCCCAAGTGACACCTAACCAATCTAGGAGACACCACTCTCCAAAAGGTAATAGATGGTGTGTTGATGATGAACTCCTTACTCTTGTGCTTAAAATGATAATCTCCCAAACACTCAATCACTCTCTCATAGATTTGGCTTTGGTGGAAGAGGGGATTGAATGGAAAGCAACTTGGGAAAGGCTAGAAATCAAGGTTCAAATGGTAGGATTGAAATATTTTGATCTCAGCAAAGGAGGTGGTTCTCTCTCAGAAAATGAGTAGTGGAAGTAGTCTTTCGTTCTGATGGATCATTCTAAGAGTAAGTGAGGGTGGAGGGGGTATATGCCTTCACCCAAATATCCAACCGTTACAAGTCTTCGACCCAAATTGGTGACACCGATCGAAATCTTGGTGAGACCGACTAGTATAAAAGATTCGAACATTGGAAGTCCCGGTGACATCAAATCAGAACATCTCGGTGCGAGCGAAGTGCAATGGCTAGGGCAAGACCTCATTTCGGTAGTTTCGATCATTTCATCTCGGTAATTCCGAAAAGAAGCAACTTCATGACAGAAACTTGGTCATGCCATCTCAGTGAGATTGAGATCCATATTGGTAGAACTGAAATGCTAGGGTTTGGCTTAGGCAGTGTATGTGATCAACTTGGTGAATCCGGGATAGAGATTTTCGGTGGGACCAAGATGACACTTTAGGATTTTGGACAGATATGATGTGAAGAAGTGTTTGAGGATCTTGGAGCAATATCACTAAGCACTTGAGCAACAAACTCATCAACAATACCTCATCCCCTTTTAATAGTATTGGCTTTCCTATACGACTCAATGTGATCTTGGATCATTAACAAAAAATGTAAGTCTTGGAGCTTTGCCAATCCTTGTCCTTAGAATTTTGAAGGTGTCCACATCCTCGTGTCCTTGCCATGCCATTGTTGAACTTATGTGAAATGTACTAGGTAAAAGTGTTAGTCCAACAATATGTATGTTAACATTAATTACCAAAACAACCAAGGGAGCAAATGTGCTTTCCAGGAGACGCATCCTTTAGAGCGTCGAGGCTGACGCCACACTAGAGGAGACACTTGCAACCCATGGACACCATCCACAACCGCCGGGTCCGAATCAGTACCGACAAGAGCTCCACCGCAAGGGCACACGCGCCCACCGAGCGCCAAGCCTGACGCCACACTAGAAGAGACACTTTCAACCCATGGACACCATCCAGAGCCATTGAGTCTGAAGCATCACTATCAAGAGTCCCACCACAAGGGCATAGGTGCTCACCGAGCGCCGAGGTTGTTGCCACACTAGAAGAGGCACTTGTAACCCATGGACACCGTCTAGAGCCGTTGGGTCTGAAGCAGCACCCACAGGAGTCCCACCACACGGACACATGCTCCCACTGAGCATCAAGCTGACGCACTGCAAGGGGAGGCCATCGCTGGGAGGCACCACCAGATACACATAGAAAAAACTCAGTTTTGAAGCCGTGGTCATAGATTGGGGCGAAGAACGGTCGTCGCAGGCGCCACCATGAGCGGTTGACGGGAGTGCCCACAATAGGGGGGACCGTGTTAGGATGTTCCGCACTCGCATCTGACATGGGGTTGGTGGAGGAAGTACCTCGCACAACCCCCGCCGCAAGCAGTACCGGGGCAAGGGTGTGACACCCATGTAATTTAGTGCTACTTGTAAACTGCGTTGGGATTTTCCCCAAAGAGGAGAGGAGATCCAGCACAATAGAGGTACGTATTTCCCTCAGTTAGAACCAATGTATTAATCTAGTAGGATTATTACGCAAAGCCTCGTAAACAACACCTGCACACACAAAAGCAAATAGTTGCACCCAACGTGGGCAAGAGGGTTGTCAATCCCCTTGAACTCGTTACATGCAAGGATCAAATCTTGTAGTGGTAGATAGATAAACTGCGAAACAAATAAAAAGTAAATAAATTGCAGCAAGGTTTTATATATATGATAAAATAGATGCGGGGGCCATAGTTTTCACTAGAGGCTTCTCTCTTGAACACATAGCATACAGTGGGTGAACAAATTACTATTGAGCAATTGATAGAAAAGCACATAGTTATGACGATATTCAACGCAATGATCATGTGTATAAGCATCACGTCCGAGACAAGTAAACCAACTTCTGCCTACATCTACTACTATTACTCCACCCATCGAGTGCTATCCAGCATGCGTCTAGGGTATTAAGTCAAAAACAGAGTAACACCTTAAGCAAGATGACATGATGTAGAAAAGGTAAACTCAACTAATATGAATAAACCCCCATCATTTTACCATTAATGGAAACAATAGAAATACGTGTCTTGTCCCCTACTTTGTCACTAGGATATAGAGCACCGCAGGATTGAACCCATCACAAAGCACCTCTCCCACTGAAGATAAATCAATCTAGTTGGCCAAACCAAACTAATAGATCGATGAGAAATACACCACTCTAACAATCATACATAATAAAGTTCATAGACGACTCAATTAGTATTCATTAATAATCTGATCATAAACCCACAATTCATCGGATCCCAACAAGCACACCGCAAAAGAAGATTACATCGGATAGAACTCTAAGAACAACGAGGAGAACATTATATTGAAGATCAAAGAGATATAAGAAGCCATATAGCTACTAGCTATGGACCCATAGGTCAATGGTGAAGTACTCATGCATCATCAAAAGGCATCATAGATGATGTAGAAGCCCTCCTGATACGTCTCCAATGTATCTATATTTTTTTATTGTTCCATGCTATTATATTACCTGTTTTGGATGTTTTATATGCATTAATATGCTATTTTATATTATTTTTGGGACTAACCTATCAACCTAGAGCCCAGTGCCAGTTTCTGTTTTTTTCCTTGTTTTTGAGTTTCACAGAAAAGGAATATCGAACGGAGTCCAAACAGAATGAAACTTTACTAGGATTTTTCTTGGACCAGAAGACATCTAGAGGACTTGGAGTGCACGTCAGGGGAGCCGCGAGGCAGCCACAGGGACGGAGGGCGCGCCCTGGGGGTAGGGCATGCCCCCACCCTTGTGGCCCCCCTTCTGCTCCACAGACCTATTTCTTTCACCTATATATTCACATATATTCCATAAACCCTAGAGGGGGCATCAAAACCAGTTTTCCACCACCGTAACCTTCTGTTTCCACGAGATCCCATCTGGAGGCCTTTTCTGGTACTCTGCCGGAGGGGGATTCGGCCATGGAGGGCATCTGCATTAACCCTATTGCCCTTTCAATGAAGTGTGAGTAGTTTACCATAGATCTATGGGTCCATAGCTAGTAGCTAGATGGCTTGTTCTCTCTCTTTGATTCTCAACACCATGTTCTCCTTGATGTTCTTGGAGATCTATCCAACGTAATCTTATTTTGCGGTGTGTTTGCCAAGATCCGATGAATTGTGGATTTATGATCAGATTATCTATGAATATTATTTGAGTCTTTTCTGAATTCTAATATGCATGATTTCATATGTTAGTAATTCTCTTCGAACTATCGGTCTGGTTTGGCCAACTAGATTGGTTCTTCTTGCAATGGGAGAAGTGCTTTGCTTTGGGTTCAATCTTGCGGTGCTCAATCCCAGTGACAGAAAGGGACATGAAATGTATTGTATTGTTGCCATCGAGGATAACAAGATAGGGTTTTCATAATATTGCTTAAGTTAATTTCGCTACATCATGTCATCTCACTTAATGTGTTACTCTATTCTTTATGAACTTAATACTCTAGATGCAGAATCGTTTCGGTCGATGTGTGGAGTAATAGTAGTAGATGCAGGCGGAGCCGGTCTACTTGACACAGACGTGATGCCTATATTCATAATCATTGCCTTAGATATCGTCATCACTTTGCGCTTTTCTATCAATTGCTTGGCAGTAATTTGTTTACCCACCGTAATATTTGCTATCATGAGAGAAGCCTCTAGTGAAACCTATGGCCCCCGGGTCTATTTTCCATCTTATAAGTTTCCGATCTACTATTTTGTAATCTTTTACTTTGCAATATATAAAATACTAAACGTATTTACTTTACAGTTTATCCATCTCCATCAGATCTCACTTTTGCAAATAACCATGAAGGGATTGGCAACCCCTTTATTGCGCCGGGTGCAAGTTGTTTGATTGTTTGTGTAGGTATTTGGCGATTTGTGCGTTGTCTCCTACTGGATTGATACCTTGGTTCTCAAACTGAGGGAAATACTTACTCTACTTTGTCGCATCACCCTTTCCTCTTCAAGGGAAAAACCAACGCAAGCTCAAGAGGTATCAAGAAGAATTTTTGGCGCCGTTGCCAGGGAGATCTACGCCAAGTCAAGACATACCAAGTACCCTTCATAAAACTTTCATCTCTCGCATTTACATTATTTCCCATTCGCCTCTCGTTTTCCTCTCCCCCACTTCTAAAACGATTTTCAAAAAGATTTGCGTTTTCTTCGCCCTTCTTCCGTTCGTCTTGTTCGCTTGCTTTTTGAGTGTTCTTTTGGTAGATCACTTATCTCGTTTTCATGGCTAGTCTGTTGGGGAATGTAGTATTTCAAAAAATTCCTACGATCATGCAAGATCTATCTAGGAGAAGCATAGCAACGAGAGGGGAGAGTGTGTCTACGTACCCTCGTAGACCGAAAGCGGAAGCATCTAGTGACGCGGTTGATGTAGTCGAACGTCTTCGTGATCCAACCGATCCAAGCACCAAATGTATGGCACCTCCGTGTTTAGCACACGTTCAGCTCAATGACGTCCCATGAGCTCTTGATCTAGTTGAGCTTCACAGGAGAGTTTCGTCAGCATGACGGGGTGGTGACGGAGATGATGAAGCTACCGACGCAGGGCTTCGCCAAAACAATGCAACGATATGATCGAGGTGTGTTTCTGTGGAGGGGGGCACCGCACACAGCTAAAACAATGTTGCTTGTGTGTCCTTGGGTGCCCCTGTCCCCGTATATAAAGGAGCAAGGGGGGACGTGCGGCCAGCTCTATAGGGCGCGGCAGGAGTAGGTTTCCTACTCCTAGTAGGATTAGGAATCCCCCTTTCCTATTCCTACTAGGAGTAGGAAAGGAAGAAGGAGAGGAGAAGGAAGGAGAGGGGCGCCTTCCCCCACTCCTAGTCCAACTAGGATTCCTAGGGGGGGGGGGCGCGGCCAGCCCTAGTGGGCTGCCTCTCTCTTTTCCATCATGGCCCATTATGGCTCATACTCTCCTCGGGGG
>LR738712.1:180505579-180551825 GCA_902687465.1 Secale cereale | reverse complement strand
GGGGGGGTTCCGGTAACCCCTCCGGCACTCCGGTTTTATCCGATAACACCCGGAACACTTCTGGTGTCCGAATATAGTCGTCCAATATATCAATCTTTATGTATCGGACATTCCGAGACTCCTCGTCATGTCCGTGATCACATCCGGGACTTTGAACCACCTTCGGTACATCAAAATGCATAAACTCATAATACCGATCATCATCGAACGTTAAGCGTGCGGACCCTACGGGTTCGAGAACTATGTAGACATGACCGAGACTCATCTCCGATTAATAACCAATAGCGGAACCTGGATGCTCATATCGGCTCCTACATATTCTACGAAGATCTTTATCGGTCAAACCGCATAACAACATACATTGTTCCCTTTGTCATCGGTATGTTACTTCCCCGAGATTCAATCGTCGGTATCACTATACCTAGTTAATCTCGTTACCAGCAAGTCTCTTTACTCATTCCGTAATACATCATCTTGTGACTAACTCATTAGTCATTTGCTTGCAAGGCTTATTATGATGTGTATTACCAAGAGGGCCCAGAGATGCCTCTCCGACAATTGGAGTGACAAATCCTAATATTGATCTATGCCAACTCAAGAAACACCATCGGAGACACCTGTAGAGCATCTTTATAATCACCCAGTTACATTGTGACGTTTGATAGCACACAAAGTGTTCCTCCGGTATTCGGGAGTTGCATAATCTCATAGTCATAGGAACATGTATAAGTCATGAAGAAAGCAATAGCAGTAAAACTAAACAATTAAGTTGCTAAGCTAACAGATGGGTCTTGTCCATCACATCATTCTCCTAATGATGTGATCCCATTGATCAAATGACAACTCATGTCTATGGTTTGGAAACATAACCATCTTTGATTAACGAGCTAGTCTAGTAGAGGCATACTAGGGACACTCTGTTTTGGTCTATGTATTCACACATGTACTAAGTTTTCGGTTAATACAATTCTAGCATGAATAATAAAAATTTATCATGATATAAGGAAATATAAATAACAACTTCCATGCTATTATATTATCCTTCTAGGATGTTTTATGGGCTTTAATATACACTTTTATATGATTTTTGGGACTACCCTATTAACCTAGAGCCCAGTGCCAGTTTCTGTTTTTTCCTTGTTTTTGAGTTTTACAGAAAAGGAATACCAAACGGAGTCCAATTGACGTGCCAATTTTTGATGATTTGTTCTGGACCAAAAGAAGCTCCCGAAGTAAAAGAGTTGGGCCAGGAGAGCCACGGGCTGCCCACGAGGGTGGGGGGCGCGCCCACCCCAAGTGGTGGTGTGCCCGTGTCTCGTGGCAGCCCGGAGACCCCCCTGACGTGAGACCTACGCCCAAAATTCCTATAAATACAGAAACCTCCAAAAATTAACCTAGATTGGGAGTTCCGCCACCGAAAGCCTTCGTAGCCACCGAAAACCAATCTAGACCCCATTCCGGCACCCTGTCGGAGGGGGGAACCCTCACCGGTGGCCATCTTCATCATCCCGGCGCTCTCCATGACGAGGAGGGAGTAGTCCACCCTCGGGGCTGAGGGTATGTACCAGTAGCTATGTGTTTGATCTCTCTCTCTCTCTCTCTCTCTCGTGTTCTTGAGATGGCACGATCTTGATGCATCGCGAGCTTTGCTATTATAGTTGGATCTTATGTTGCTTCTCCCCCTCTACTCTCTTGTAATGGATTGAGTTTTCCCTTTGAAGTTATCTTATCGGATTGAGTCTTTAAGGATTTGAGAACACTTGATATATGTCTTGCATGAGCTTATCTGTGGTGACAATGGGATATCATGTGATCTACTTGATGTATGTTTTGGTGATCAACTTGCGGGTTCCGTGACCTTGGGAATCTATGCATAGGGGTTGGCACACGTTTTCGTCTTGACTTTCCGGTAGAAACTTTGGGGAACTCTTTGAAGTTCTATGTGTTGGTTGAATAGATGTTTCTGAGATTGTGTGATGCATATCGTATAATCATGCCCACGGATACTTGAGGTGACAATGGAGTATCTAGGTGACATTAGGGTTTTGGTTGATTTGTATCTTAAGGTGTTATTCTAGTACGAACTCTATGATAGATTGAACGTTACTACGGACTCTTGAATAGATCGATCAGAAAGAATAACTTTGAGGTGGTTTCGTACCCTACCATAATCTCTTCGTTTGTTCTCCGCTATTAGTTACTTTGGAGTGACTCTTTGTTGTACGTTGAGGGCTAGTAATATGATCCATTTATGTTATCCTTGTCGAGAGAACTTGCACTAGTGAAAGTATGAACCCTAGGCCTTGTTTCCTATCATTGCAACATCGTTTATGCTCATGTTTACCACTTGCTACCTTGCTGTTTTTATATTTTCCTATTACAAAAACCTATATCTACCATCCATATTGCACTTGTATCACCATCTCTTCGCCGAACTAGTGCACCTATACAGTTTACCATTGTATTGGGTGTGTTGGGGACACAAGAGACTATTTGTTATTTGGTTGCAGGGTTGTTTGAGAGAGACCATCTTCATCCTACGGCTCCCACGGATTGATAAACCTTAGGTCATCCACTTGAGGGAAATTTGCTACTGTCCTACAAACCTATGCACTTGGAGGCCCAATGTGACGCCCCGAGACCAGTGCTCCAGAAGACTTCCATATGTTTTGGGTTTCACCGTGTGTTTCATTTGTGCTTGCTCTATTTATTTTGCATTGCATCATGTCATCATGCCATCATGCCATTTTTTTTAAACTCAACTAAATAAATTGTTTGGATCTTCGGTCCATTTAAATTGAGGGATACTCACTATGGTGACTTCTCCTTATAACATATAGAGCCTCTCAATTATTAGGGAGCTATATTAAATTATTCCATTTGTTGGGAATTAACCCAAACAAACTTGCATATACCCCGCATGCCTTTTCTACTTCTAGTTTGACCTTCAAACCTTGTCTATAATTCTTATCTCTGTTATCGAGGTTCCTCCAAAAATCCGAACATTTTTGGGCACTTCGAAAACATGTCCTAGTTCAAACCATTTGAATTAAATTCAAAGGAATTTGAATTTAATCTTTCAATCTTGGCCATCCCTAATTTCTTGGATCAACACATTTTTGTGTGGGTCCAAGAAATTTAACCTCTTGCTCAAATTCTTTCACTAATTAACCCTCTCCTTCTTTTTCTTCTCTCTATCTTTTTCTTTTCTTTTATTTTCCCTTTCATTCTTTCTTCTAAAGTATAGAAGAGAGAGAAGGAGAAGAGCCCAGCAGGCTTTGCTCCTCTGTGCAGCCCGCGACCTCCGACCCAACCATCCCTCGCGGCCCATCTATCTCCCTAACCCTAGTCAGCCCGACCGACCTCTACCTCTCCCTCTCGTTTCCGTGCCCGCCACCACACGCAGCGCCCCGCTCTCCTCTCGACCCCCTCCCCATCGCTCTCTCTCCCTCGCGCCGCACCCCATCTCTCCCTCTGCCCCAATCTCGTTCCCGCATCGCGCCCTCCCCTCCAGCGCTCCTGGCCGAGCCGCGCCTCCGCCTCGCGGTACCCCTCTTGCCTCACGCTGCCGTTCAAACCGCCACCGTCGCCGTCACCGGAGGCCTGCACCGAGCCTGCCCCGCCGTGTCGCCCCTCCGCGCGACTCCTTCCCACCACCTCATCTCCGCCTCGCCAAACGCCGGCGACCAAGGCCCATAGCCGAGTTGGACCTCCTTCCTCCGCACCGCCTCCCTTCTTCCTCCGGCCTCCGCGCGTCCAGCCACACCGCCGCCTCGCCATGGATCCGCGACAGGTCTCCGCGACGGCCACTGGAGCTATCGCCGAAGAGCTCCACCCGACGACCTGCAGACCAAGCCGCCCCACGGGGCTCTGTCCGGCCGGAGCTGACGCGTGCGCACGCGCTGGAGCTCGCCTGCCGTCCTCGCCACTTGCATCGGCCATGGCCTCCTCCACCAGTGACCTCCCCTGCCTTCCTTTGGCCATTACCGTCCTCGTCGGGCCCTTTTGCTCGTCCTACCGAGGCCTCACCGTCGCTCTATTGCTGCTACCACTGTACGCCGAAGACGCCTTCGTGGATTTCGCCAAGTTCGACCACCGCTGAACGAGGGTTTTTTGCCTTGCTCATGTTGGTTACGTCAAGTTCACCGGATGCCTGGTACGACTACACGATGACCGTCAAGTACCACCACACCCGACGATGCAACAAGTACCCCTACGGCAAGTACCACGACGGCCCTGAACGAACTCGAACCGTGTACCACTACCGTCGCCGAAGACCACGAGTACAACTACTACCACGGCGCCCGAGTATGACTACTTCCCTCGACAATCTCGATCCACCGCGAAACACACGCTTCGAAGGTATAACGTCGAGACGATGACCCGTGGACAAATGTTGCATGTGTGTATGAGATGGTTGCACGTATCCGTTGTTGCCGTGCAAGAATTGTTGCTTGCACGAAGCCTCCTCGTTTCCTTGCCACCAACCCATGGGAAACCGGTACCCGGGATCACCCCACCTTCTCTTGCATGAACCGCTCACGCCACCCTTCTTTTGCATCGGCATCTCAACGAGTTTCAGAATCGGAACGTTGCCGTGGCACCGTTCCCGTTTTTGCCGCCAAAACACCCCTTTCCTTCCGTCGTGGCAACAAATGCTTCATATCATCTTCATGTCAACTTTTCATATTTTTTGCATAAAACCTGAAAATGAAGTCCGCATCATGATAACAACATTTAAATTGTTTAAATTGTTGTTGCATTAATAATTGCTATATGCACATGGGGATTTTCCGGAATTGTTTTTGTTATTCCGGCCTCATTTAAAATGCTTAGGTAGTGTAGTTTGCTCATGCTTCACCTCTTGCCATGTTAAAACCCTTTTAAACTTGTTGGGTTCATAATGAGATCAAACTAAATATTCTAACGTGGTGTTTTGTCAATATGCAACTCGTTGCATATTGGGCCCCACTTAACTTGTAGTGTTGTTTGTTGCACTTTGCCAGGCCATGCATATTTAAACTGGACATGCATCATACTTGTTTGTGCATCATATGCCATGGTTATGATATGTGTGTTTACCTTGTTGTTTGCTTCTTTCCGGTTTGCTTCTCTCGTTAGCTTCGGTTTCGTTCCGGAGTTGTGAGGTTTTGCTCGACTTCTTCATGGACTCGTTCTCCTTCCTTGCGGGATCCCAGGCGAGATGACCGCTCCCCGATATCACCTCTTGTCGGGGGAAACTGTCCACCACGAGCACCTATGGGACCGGAGCCCCTTGTTCGTGCGGTAAGGGAGCGGAGGGAGCACAAAGAGCAGATCGTGGAGAGCACGCGGGCAGTTTACCCAGGTTCGGGCCGCGATAGACGCGTAAAACCCTACTCCTGCTTAGTTTGTATTGAGTTGGGGAGCTCGGGAGCTTGAAGAACTAGCTACACCGAGCAAATGAGCGATCTAGGTTCCGAACCCCCTCTACGTTGTGCATGGGCCTCCTTTTATAGCTCAAGGGGTCACCGACAGGTGTCAACGTAGGAGAAAGGGTAAAAATGTAACTTTGGTGGTAGTTGTAACAGTGCGGGAACAGTGGATGAACAGTGCATGAACAGTGGTTATCACCTACTTTGACAGTGGGGGACAAGAGCATTAAATGCCCGTCGCCGTCGACCCCAAAAGCGCCCGCCCTTGCATCTCCGTTTGCCACGGCGATGGCTTCGTCACCGTGGAGTGCCACCGTGTCCCCCAGGCTGCACAGCCATCCGCCACGCGTCCCTGGAATAGCCCCAGGGCGACGCGTGGCTCGATGAGCTGGAGCGCGGGCACACAACGTAACTCTCCCCGGCAAGCACCTTGCCGGGCCTGGGAGCTTGTCGGGCTCTGAAGCTTGTCGCTCCCCGGGCCCTGCCGGGGCGCATGCTGCGCCGAGGCGTGTCTTCTGTAGTGTAATCTTCTGGTCTTCTTGGCAAGCTCCTCTTGCCAGGGTCTTGTGCTAGTGAGGCAATCTTGAGCCTGGGACGGCCTTCCCGGCAAGCTCCACTTGCCGGGGCCTTGATCTTCTGTTTTGTATACTTTGTTTTTGAATGGCTTTATATGGAGCAGAAAGGTCTCCGGCAAGCACGTGGTAGGCCCTGCCGCGGGAAGCTGCTACTGCCCGTGCACAAGTTGGGGTACTGAGGTACCCCTACCTTAGTACACCGACAGGAGCCCCCGGGCCTGGGCCACACACGGTGCCGAGCGCTGTTGGGCCAGGCCCAAAACAGTGCACGGGCACGCGCGGCCCACGGCACGTCGAATCCCCTTCCGCATCCGCCGCGTCCCTCCGTAACGGCACGCGTCGATTGCGGCGTCGTGGGAGGGAACGTGGCCACGTTCTTTAATGGGAAATGCGGAGCGTCCCCCACTTCCCCCTTAAAAGCAGAGGAAGCAGGGGCCGTTACCTTACTTCGTCTTCATTGCTTCTTCCATCTCCAGAAATTCCCCTTTGCGCTCCGCCTCCACACCTCCTCCGCCGTCTCTTGCATCTGCGGCGCCGCCGGACTCCTCGCTCCTCTTCCCTCGCCGCCTCCGCCATGGCCCCGAAGACCGAGAAGGCGAAGGCGGAGAAGACCAAGAAGGAGAAATCCGAGCAGGCGGCGAGGCTTGCTCTCCTGCGGAAGAGGAATGTCGTCTTCGCGCCGAGGCTCAGCGCGCGGGAGCTCTGGAACAAGTACTACTTGTTCTGGGCCAAGAAGACCAAGGCGCATCCTCGGACCAGAGTCTATCCCGCCGCCGCCAAGGACATGTACCCCGGCGGGTATTTCTTCTTCGCCGCTTTCTTTCACTGCGGCCTTTGTCCTCCCTTCTCTGAATTTTTCTGCGATGTCATGAACACCTACAACCTCCACCTTCTAGACTTCACCCCCAACGCCATCCTCACGATGGCGGTTTTCGCACATCTGTGCGAAAACTATATTGGGATCTATCCAAATGTAGCGCTGTTTAGGCATTTCTTTACGCCTAGAGTAGAGGCCGGCGCTCCCCTCTCCGGAGGAATCTCTTGGGTCTTCCGCTTGAACAAAAAGGAGTCCTATCTGCAAGGGGAGCTCCGCGGCAAGTGGGAGGAGTGGCGCGCGGATTGGTGCTGGATAGTAGAGGACGAGCCGCAGCCCTTCACCGCGCCGCGCACAACAGCCATAGTGCGCGGCAGGGACTGGAGCGAGCTGGACTCGGACGACATCAAGCTCAACGTCGCCCTTGTCAGAATCCTTCGTCTCCGAGTAGCCAAGCTGACCATGGGAGAAGTGGGGGCAGACTTCCTCCGCCGCCGCATTGCCCCTCTTCAGGAGAGGAAGAGGCCAGCATGGGAGTACGGCAACGCGGCGGACATTATGAGGCTGCGCCCAGGGCTTAACTTCAATTTCATGTCGCTGGAGCTGAAGGGGATGGTCCGGGAACTTTTTAAGCACGACCCGGCCCACCCAGAGTGGTTTAGAGCTCCCCGGGGAGTGGTGCCCCTCTGCAACAGCACGACCCGAGATCCCCTACGCGCAATGATGCCCGCATGCGACTCGCATGGCGTGGATCCAACATGGATAGCGCCCAAGCCAGACGCCATCATGAGCTTCTTCGACAACTTGGTGGAGGTGCCGAAGAACAAGGAGGAGATCAAGGGGCTCACCCGGGACACCACTGACCGGGAGATTGCCTATATAGCTTCTCGGGTAGAAGAGGCCACCGCAGCCGCAGCGGCAGGGGAGTTTGGGTTCACGGTTAAAGAGGCAGAGGCTGCGGAAGCGTCCTGCCAAGCAGAGGAGGCGGAGATCCGCAGGCTGCTGAAGCTTCCGCCCGACGAGCTCGCCGGGGTCCCCTCTCTGAGGCATGCTGGGATCCCCGGGATCGTGACTGAGGCCGCCGCGAGGGGCAACGTTGCCGGAGGAAGCAGAGGCGCCGGAGGGAGCGGGGCCGCCGGAGGGAGCACGGCCGCAGGGCAGGGCGCTGGGCCCAGCGAGCCGGCCGAGGAGGAGGAGGAGGACGCCGGGGCCGGCGAGGACTCCGGTGGGTCCCTGGGGCTCAACGACGACGCCTCTTCGTCATCGGAGACCTCCCCGCCTCGGGCAAGTCCCAGGCGATCTCCGCTGAAGCGCCTCCGCAAGGCGACGACGGGGACGAGGGCGCAGGCGCCCCGACAACAACCTGCTCGCCGGGCGGCGCGAGCTACCCGGGGGAGTCAAGCCGCGACGGGAGCGCCCGTCGCACCAACCGTGGAGGAGGCGCCCTGCACACAGGCTACGGTGGAGGCGCCCCGTACGTCAGCGCCAAGTGGAGGAGGGTCTTCTCAGAGCGGAGCGGCTGCTCCGCCCGCTCCCCGGGCCTCGGCGTCCACAGGGGCCGGGTCTTCGCAGCCCCCAGCCCCGGGGACCGCCAAGCGCCCGAGAGAGCCTTCTCCTCCCGCTCCTCGCGCGGACGCGCCTCAGGTGGCGTTCGACTTCTCCGCCCTGAGCCACGACGACGACGACGAGGAGCAGGAGTAAGGACTTGAAGTTTTGTATCTTCTTTAACTTTGCCTTGATTCTTTCTTTGCTGATTCTTATCTCGCTTCTTGCTTTGATTTCAGGACCCTGGCCCAGCGAGCGGCGAAGAAGGCCAAGGTTCCCGTGGTCGAGGTCGAGGACGACTCGCCCGTCGCGGCGACAGGGGACGCGCCGGCGACGAGCTTGCCGGACCCGAGCGCTGCTCCGAGGAGCAGCCCCCAGCGTAAGTTTGGTTTTGCACTTTCCGCTCGTCGGGCGCGCTCGAGGATTTTGTTTACACTAACATCTTGTTGTTTTTGTTTTACCTTGATTGTCTTGTGCAGAGGTGGAGCCGCAGCCACAGGGGCGCCCGGAGACCACTCCCGAGGAGCCGCAGGCCCCGCCGTCCCCGCCAAGGACGAACTCTCCGGCAAGGGAGAGCGCTCCGCCAAGGGCGGGTACTCCGCCAAGGGCGAGTACCCCGCCGAGGGCGAGCAGCCCGACGAGGGCGGCCACCCCGCCAAGGGAGAGCTCCCCGGCGAGGGAGCCCGCCGTCGACGAAGTCCGTCAAGGTAAGTTTTGTAACCCTGTCTTCTTGGATTCGTCTTTTTTGGATATTTGCTTGAACTTCTTCTTTTTCTTCTTCTTCTAGATCCTCCTCCCCCAGAGCAGATGGAGACGGAGGTCGTCGTCGAGGAGGAGGTGGGCGGCGGCGGCGGCAACGCCACTGCTACTGATAGCAGGGCGGGAGCCGACGAGCCCGCCGCGGAGGAGACTGCTCCAACCGCAGACGCAGCGGCCGGGGAGGGGGACGGCGGCCACACTGCCGGCCCGGAGGCGGCAGGAGCGTCTAGCGCTGCGCCGGCCGCCGATCCCTCCGCCGAGAAGGAGCAGTCCGCGTTCTACCTTGAGGCTCCCAACGGCGTTTTCATCCAAGTGCCGTGGGGATCCTCGTCGAGAGCCCCCGCAGAGGGAGAGGCCTTTGATGGAGAGGTCCTCGCCTCCGCGGGTCTGAAGATTGTCGAGGCGCCTGGTGGGAGCGACGAGCCCGAGGAGGAGAAGTTGCTCCACCGGCTCCTGGCCCTTTACCGGGCCAGGCAGGCGAAGCTTGAATCTCGGGAGGCCCTCACCGCCAAGGCCGCAGCTGATATGGAGAAGCGCGCCGTGGAGCTCCGCGCCGCCAACCAGGCGGCCCTCCGCGACCTGGCGGAGGAGCGCGAGAGGCTCGCCGGCGAGTACCAGGAGTGGCTTCTGGAGAAAGCTGAGGCCGAGGAGCAGCAGCGACTCGCCGGAGAAGCGCTGTCTCGGCGAGAAGGAGAGCTCACCCAACGGAAGGTCAACCTCGACGCTCACGAGGAAGACCTTACCGCCCGGGAGCAGGCCCTTGGCGGGGAACTAAAAGAAGCAAAGGCCACCGCAGCCACTGCGGAGACCGCCAAGAAGGACCTCGAGGCCAAGGTTGCGCAGCTGGAGGAGTTCCTGAGGGCGAGCACGGAGAGGGTCACCACGCTCAACATAGAGCGCGAGAAGGATGCCCACACTAACTCTGAACTCCAGGTGCGCCTTTCCAAACAAGGCGACGAGCTGAAAGCCGCCAAGGACTCGATTGCAGATCTGGAGCTGAAGGTTTCCACGCTGAAGGACTCTCTTGACGCTGTCCGGGACCGCGAAACCAAGCTGAAGGACGAGCTGCGCAAGGAGCGAGGCTTGGTGGAGAGCGCCACCACTGCGACCAACAACTTCCGCCAGACCGTCGAGGTGTGGACCGAAGACCTGGTGGCCTCTGCAGCTAACATCGACAAGGAGCTGATGGCGCTGAGGGTTGAGCATCTCATATACTCTCCGGATCCAAACCTCCCCCACAGCGCCAAGCTCAGCCTTTTCTTCAGAGGAGTCGCGCCGGCTCTTGCAAATCTTCAGAAGAAGCTCCCCGCGCAACTGGCCGAGGAGTCACGCCAGCTCTGCGCGGGAACCTTGGAGCGCGTTCTGACGAAGATAGTGTACCGCAATCCTGGTATAAATCTCGTCAACGTTCTCCGCAGCTTGCCGGCCGACGCGGATATGGAGGCGCTGAAGGCGCAGGTCGCCCACATCATCGCCAAGGTGAACAAGATCTCCAGGGTCGAAGGCGACCGCGTAGATTAGGCCTCCTTTTCTTTATCTCTTTTGCTGCTGCATAGGGTGCCATGGACATGAACTTATTAGTCATTGCGACAAGTTATCCCTTGTAATATATTATCTTATTTTGATCAATCAGTGCAATGTCATCTCCCTTGCTTTGGCCCTTTACTTTGTATGCTTTTAACCCTACGCTTCTAGGGGACTTGCCGGCAAGGGGCCCTTGCCGCGAGCGCTGAGTGCTGGACTCTGAGCAGCCTGCTGGCCAAGGTCTTACCGGCAAGCAACCTTGCCGCAGCTAGTCGCAACGCACTTAGCTTGCTGAGTGAACTCGAAAACGAAGCAAGGGCGCGACACTTGTCGCAGCTCACTTAAGTCGTTGAGCGTACTCGAAAACAAGATAAGGGTGCGGCTAGCCACGGGTAGGTTCCTCCGCGCACAGGTTTTCCATACAAAGTGTGGTTGTTCAAGGAAGATAACTTAAAATTTAAAAAATTTGAGTTGCTCAAATTCTGGTGACTTAGCTTTCATATATTGCTTGCTTCCCCGACAAGGATCCTCTTTCTTGAACAACACTTGGTTCATCTTCCATCTCCTTCCCCCCCGACAAACTTGTGCGCGAGGAACATTTCTTCTGCTTAAGAGGGAAAGAAAAAAGAAGAGGGGAAAACAAGTATAGGGCCTTTCGGCGTGCTAATGCTTACCGGATACGTGTGTTGCACAAGGTGCCAAATGATGCACGCAAATAGCGAAGAAAAGCATGGAAAAGGCAAATAGGGCAAAACACAAAAGCTTTACTGATGCACGGGGTCTGCGCCCGGCTTTGTACAAAGGGTTACATGCAACAGCGGCAAGGCTTGTACAAAAGGTGGTTGCCGGAACGGATCACGGCAACCGCGCCTTATGGGTGAAACTTGCGAAGATGCTCTATGTTCCAGGAGTTGCTCACCGGTAAGCCTTCTTCGGTCTCAAGGCGGACAGCGCCGGGCCTTGTGACTTGTCTCACCCGATAAGGGCCTTCCCACTTCGGCGTCAACTTGTTGGAATTCTTGGCGGACTGAACACGCCGAAGAACAAGGTCGCCTTCCTCGAGACTCCTGGCCTTAACCTTGCGGCTATGATAGCGGCGCAAGGCTTGCTGGTATCGAGCAGCTCGTACAGCAGCCTGGAGACGTTCCTCCTCGAGGAGCAATGCATCATCTTGTCGCAGTTGCTCTTGCTCGAGCTCATCATAAGCGAGCACCCGAGGAGATCCGTATACGAGTTCCGTGGGGAGAATTGCCTCTGCTCCATAGACTAGAGCAAAGGGTGTCTGTCCGGTGGCTCGACTTGGTGTCGTTCTGATCGACCAAAGAGCCGCCGGTAATTCCTCTATCCAGTTTCTTCCGCACTTGCGCAGCCTGTCAAAGGTCATTGTCTTGAGTCCGCGCAGCACTTCAGCATTGGCCCTCTCCGCTTGACCATTGCTCCTCGGGTGAGCAACGGAAGCGAAATAGACCTTGGCGCCAAGGTCTTGGACGTACTGCATGAAGGTGCGACTAGTAAATTGTGTACCGTTGTCGGTGATGATCCTGTTAGGGATCCCGAAACGGCAAACAATCGACCTGAAGAACCTGACCGCTGATTGTGCTGTCACCTTTCTCACCGGTTCCACTTCTGGCCACTTTGTGAACTTGTCGATTGCAACGTACAAGTACTCAAAGCCCCCGACAGCTCGGGGGAAGGGGCCGAGGATATCGAGCCCCCAGACCGAGAAGGGCCAAGACAAAGGGATCGTCTGGAGAGCTTGAGCTGGCTGATGAATTTGTTTGGCATGGAACTGGCATGCTTCACACTTGGTTACTTGTGCAGTTGCATCTTGGAGGGCTTCTGGCCAGAAGAACCCTTGCCGGGACGCCTTCCCGGCAAGTGCCCTTGCGCCAATGTGGTGGCCGCATATGCCTCCGTGTATTTCTGCCAACAGCTTATGTCCATCTTCTCTGGAAATGCACTTCAACCTGACACCATTGAGTCTTCTTCTGTACAACTCGTTATCTACGAACTGGTACATACTTGACTGCCTGGTTATCTTCTCTATCTCTTCTGGGTCGTCGGGAAGTTCTCCAGTTTGCAAAAAACGGACGATCTGCTGCGCCCATGCCGGAGCCCGAGGCTCAACGGCAAGGACTAAAGGCATGAGGGCCGCTGCGGGAACCTCAGCTTCCACGGCAAGAAACTCTGGTTCCGCCGGAGCGGATGGTCCCCCGGCAAGCTCGCCGGGGCGAGGCTTGTCGGGAACGCTTGCTTCAACTGCACAGATCCTTGGATATGCAGGAGCAAACTGTTCCTCAGCGTTCTGATCGTTGATCTTGGGGACCTTGGCGGCGGTTTCAGGAAGATCCGCCGGCAAGTAGTCGCCGGAGACCAACTTTCTCTTCTTGGGTTGCCCAATAGATGGTGTAACGGATGGTTGAGTTAGCTTGAGCAAGAAGGTCCCTGGTTCCACAGGTAACTTCATCGCAGCACACTTTGAAAGGCCATCTGCAATGTCATTCTGAGCTCTTGGAACGTGCTCCATTTGCAGACCTTCAAAGTGTTCTTCAAGTTTCCTCACTTCATCTACATAAGCTTCCATCAAAGGGCTCTGGTAACTCTTGTTAACTTGTCGGACCACCAACTGAGAATCTCCTCGCACAATTAGCTTTCTGATCCCAAGTTCGGCCGCAATTCTGAGGCCGGCAAGCAAGCCTTCGTACTCAGCAGTATTGTTTGTCGCTTGCTCCCTGGGAAAGTGCATCTGGATAACATACTTGAGGTGTTCTCCGGTGGGCGCGATGAGTACCACACCGGCTCCAGCGCCTTGCAGCGAGAAGGCACCATCAAAGTACATTACCCATTCACTTGTCGCTTCTTGTACGGGTACACTTGTTTCTGGAACTTCCTCATCGGGCGTTGGGGTCCATTCAGCTATGAACTCTGCCAAAGCTCGGCTCTGTATGGTTGAGGTACTCTCAAACTTGAGACCAAAGCTTGACAGCTCAAGGGCCCACTCGACGATCCTGCCTGTTGCTTCTGGATTGTGCAATATCCTCTTCAGCGGAAAGCGAGTGACCACTGTTATCTCATGTGCCTTGAAGTAATGGCGCAGCTTTCTCGAGGCCATGAGGAGGCCGAAAAGCAACTTTTGCACTCCAGAGTACCTTGATCTAGCCCCCTGCAAGAGGGAACTTACAAAATACACTGGGCGCTGCACCATCTTTTTCCGCACTTCTCCTTGTTCCTGCGCGGAGTTGTCCTTGTCGAGGCTAGAGCTTGTCGGAGGAGCCCCCCGCTTGTCGCTGGATTCGCTTGCCGGTGGTGCTGACTCCTCGTCGGCCTCCCTCTCCGCTACTAACGCAGCACTAACCACCTGGTTGGTTGCCGCTAGGTACAGCAGCAACTTCTCCTGTGGCTTAGGTGCGACAAGTATTGGAGTGGAGGATAGGTACCGTTTCAAGTCTTGCAGCGCTGCCTCCGCTTCCGGAGTCCACTTCACGGGACCTGCCTTCTTCAAAATTTTGAAGAAAGGCAGGGCGCGTTCTGCAGACTTCGAAATGAACCTACTGAGGGCAGCCACACAACCTGCAAGTCTCCTTACGTCCTTGACGCGCTTCGGGGCTTCGATTTGCTCGATGGCTTTAATCTTGTCGGGGTTGGCTTCAATCCCCCTCTGTGACACAAAGAACCCGAGAAGCTTGCCGGAGGGGACTCCAAAGACGCACTTCTCGGGGTTCAACTTAAGCTGGATCTTGCGCAGGTTCTCAAATGTCTCTTCCAAGTCTTGGATCAAAGTATCTTTGCTCTTGCTCTTGACCACGATATCATCCATGTAAGCCTCTACATTTCTGTGGATCTGTGGCTCAAAAGCAGTGTATACCACCCTTGCAAAGGTTGAGCCTGCATTCTTCAGTCCAAATGGCATGCGTATGAAGCAATATGTGCCACATGGAGTGATAAATGCAGTCTTCTCTTCATCTTCCTTGGCCATGAAAATCTGGTGGTAGCCAGAATATGCATCAAGAAAAGAGAGCAGCTCACATCCGGAAGTGGAGTCAACAATCTGATCAATGCGCGGCAAGGGAAATGGATCCTTGGGACATGCTTTATTCACATCGGTGAAGTCTATACACAGTCTCCACTTCCCGTTGGCCTTACGCACGACGACTGGGTTTGCTAACCACGTGGGATGGATTACGCCTCTAACTAGGCCCGCTGCTTCTAGCTTCTTGATCTCTTCGGCAATGAATTCTTGGCGCTCCACGGCTTGCTTTCTGACCTTCTGCTTGACGGGCCGCGCATGAGGACAAACAACAAGCTTGTGCTCAATTACCTTCCTGGGAACACCGGGGATGTCAGATGGTTGCCATGCAAACACATCGACATTCGCCCGCAGGAAGGCAACGAGCGCGCTTTCCTATTTGCTGTCAAGTGTGGCACTGATGGTGAAGGTACCACCAGTGCCGTCCTCCTTGGCGGACACCTTCTTGGTTGCCGGAGGAGCGGCCATCCCCTTCTTGCACTTGCCGGTGGAGCTCGATGGAACGTCCTCGACGGCAGCGCAGCACTCCGAAGAGGTGCGGTTGCCGGAGTGGGCCCCAAAGCACTTGCCGGACTTGGTCTTCGTCTTCTTCCCCCCGGGAGCTTCAGCGGCAAGTGTACTGCTCTCTGCCGCGGCTGCTGCGTCCCGGTAGATCTTGTCGGCGCAGATAAGCGCGTCCTTCTTGTCGCCATGGACAGTGATGACGCTTATCGGCCCCGACATCTTGAGTACATTGTAGGCGTAGTGGGAAGCTGCCATGAACTTGGCGAGGGCGGGACGGCCGAGTATCCCATTATATGGCAACGGTATATCGGCAACGTCGAATGTGATGCGCTCAGTTCTGAAGTTGAGCTCCCCGCCAAAGGTCACCGGCAAAGTTATCTTCCCCTTGGGCTTGCTCCTCCCCGGGTTTATTCCTTGGAACGAACCGGTCTCTTCGAGCTCGCCATCTGGGATTTGGAGTTTCTTGATCACAGCCGAGGAGATCAAGTTCAGGCCGGCCCCGCCGTCTACCAACATTTTGGTGACCTTGAGGTTGCGGATGGTTGGTGAGACCAACATCGGCAAACACCCGACCGCTGTTGTGCGGTCAGGGTGATCCTCAAGATCAAAAAAGATGGGTGTGCTGGACCACTTGAGGAGCCTGCGCGACTCCACGGGCGGCTCTGCTGCATTTACTTCCCGCACCCACTGCTTGAGTTGGCGGTGGGAAGTATGCAGAGAGGCGCCACCGTCGACGCACAGGACTTCTGTGGCCTTCTGGAACTCCTGCTCGCTGTTATCTTCATCCTCCATGTCATCGTCGTCGTCTTCTTCATCCTTGTCGCGGCCCCGGGGAGGTCGGTCACCTTGCCGCTGCTTGGCCTTGCTGCGGCGTCCTCCCCGGCCATTGAATGGCCGCTTCTTGCTTGGTTCTCCTCTGCCACCTTGGGCCTTCTCCTTGTCGCGCCGCTCGTACTCAGCTTTCTGCTGCTCGACGAGGTACTCGACGCGTTTGCAGTTGGAGAGGTCGTGGCCCTTGGTGCGGTGGATCTTGCAGTATTGCTTGTCGGAGCCGTCCTGCTTGTCGGCTGCCGCTACAGGGGCAGGCTCCTTGCCGGAGCCGCCAGCCCATGTTTGCTTGGCGGGAGCCTCCTTGCCGGACTTCTCGACGGCAAGCACTTCCTTCTTGTTCTTTCTTCTGTTGTTCCGCCGCCGGCTCTTCTTTGCCGGGGCGGCATCCTCGCTGTCGCTTCCCCCTGCGCCAGCATCCTCTCCGGGGAGTATCCTTCCCTCCTCAGCGCGCGCGCACTTATCAGCTAGAGCATAGAGCTCGCTGACATCCCGTATCTTGGTCATGGCCATCTCCTCACGCATGCGGTGGTTACGTACGTTCTGGTGAAACGCACTGATAACCGCAGCAGGGTGGACGTCGGGGATGTTGTGCTGCACGCGGCTGAAGCACTGGATGTACTTGCGCAGAGGTTCTCCTTCCTTCTGGGCCAAGATGTGGAGATCGCTCTCCTGGCCGTGGGGTTTGTGGCCGCCCGTGAAGGCGCCAACAAACTGGTGGCAAAGATCTGCCCAAGAAGAAATGGAGCCTTCCGGCAAGTGCATAAGCCAAGAACGAACGTTCGGCTTAAGCACCAGCGGGAAGTAGTTCGCCAGTATCTTCTCGTCGCGCCCCCCGGCAGCTTGCACCGCAATGGTGTAGATGCTGAGAAACTCCGAGGGGTGCGTCTTGCCGTCGTACTTCTCTGGTACGTCGGGCTTGAAGTTCTTCATGCTGGGCCACTGGACGCGCCGCAGCTCATGGGTAAACGCAGGGCAACCTGCCGCGTACGGCAAGTCGCCTGGTTCACCGGGCGCGCACGTGTCGACAGCGTTCCCAGCTCGCTGATCTGATTGTCGCCGAGCTTCTCGGCGGCGCTCGATCGTCGTTCGAGCGTCTTCTTGTCGCCGGTCGTCAAGAACTTGGCGCTGGTCCCGACGGGCCCGCGGATCCGACGACGCCGTGGAGTCGTCGTTGACGTTGATCCGGCGGGGCGGCGTCTTCTGCTTCCGCGGCGGGGAGTGCACGGTGGTTGCACCCCCGGCGGTCTTGTCGCCGTCGGCCTTCGTCTTTTCGACTTGCCGTGGCCGCGAGGTCGCCGGCTGCTGCGGAGAGTCGTTGTTGGCGAAAGCGATCAGGCTCTGGATGGTTGCCCTCCAGTCCTCGGCCTTGTCTGCCGCTGGAGGGAAGTCGAGGAGTAGTTGCGCTCTTGCGAGCGCTTCTGCTGGGGAGGAGGGGAGCGGTGGCGAGCGGTGCGAGGAGCGGGATATGCTCGGACTCCTAACAGGGTTAGAAGGAGCAGGGTCCCGCCCCGGCGACCGCGCCTTGCTCGTGCCAGGACGATGGCCCGGAGCATCCCGCGAGCCTCCGGTTTGCCCTTGGCCCAGCAAGCGGATGCCACCTCCTGTGCCATGGCGCTGCTGGGTTGTTGTTTGCTGAGATGGACGTGGCGCATCCACGGAGACCGAAGCTCGGTCACCCGTCTTGTCCTTGGATTTGGTGGCGCCGCGAGTTTCCTCGCCGGCGACCACCCTTCCGACGGCGTCTCCTCCACCCACCGTTGGCTCAGGTGGCGGTGGAACAGACGCAGACGGGCCTCCGACCTCCGAAGCCTTCTTCTTCGGGGCCATGCTGTTGTTGCTGATGAAGTTGACGAATTTGGAGAGGTTGATGAAGAATGCGCCCGCGTGAACGCCGGATCAGATTCGCACAACCTCGACGCCCCCCTACCTGGCGCGCCAAAGATGTCGGGGGAAACTGTCCACCACGAGCACCTATGGGACCGGAGCCCCTTGTTCGTGCGGTAAGGGAGCGGAGGGAGCACAAAGAGCAGATCGTGGAGAGCACGCGGGCAGTTTACCCAGGTTCGGGCCGCGAAAGACGCGTAAAACCCTACTCCTGCTTAGTTTGTATTGAGTTGGGGAGCTCGGGAGCTTGAAGAACTAGCTACACCGAGCAAATGAGCGATCTAGGTTCCGAACCCCCTCTACGTTGTGCATGGGCCTCCTTTTATAGCTCAAGGGGTCACCGACAGGTGTCAACGTAGGAGAAAGGGTAAAAATGTAACTTTGGTGGTAGTTGTAACAGTGCGGGAACAGTGGATGAACAGTGCATGAACAGTGGTTATCACCTACTTTGACAGTGGGGGACAAGAGCATTAAATGCCCGTCGCCGTCGACCCCAAAAGCGCCCGCCCTTGCGTCTCCGTTTGCCACGGCGATGGCTTCGTCACCGTGGAGTGCCACCGTGTCCCCCAGGCTGCACAGCCATCCGCCACGCGTCCCTGGAATAGCCCCAGGGCGACGCGTGGCTCGATGAGCTGGAGCGCGGGCACACAGCGTAACTCTCCCCGGCAAGCACCTTGCCGGGGCCTTGACCTTGCCGGGCCTGGGAGCTTGTCGGGCTCTGAAGCTTGTCGCTCCCCGGGCCCTGCCGGGGCGCATGCTGCGCCGAGGCGTGTCTTCTGTAATGTAATCTTCTGGTCTTCCTGGCAAGCTCCTCTTGCCAGGGTCTTGTGCTAGTGAGGCAATCTTGAGCCTGGGACGGCCTTCCCGGCAAGCTCCACTTGCCGGGGCCTTGATCTTCTGTTTTGTATACTTTGTTTTTGAATGGCTTTATATGGAGCAGAAAGGTCTCCGGCAAGCACGTGGTAGGCCCTGCCGCGGGAAGCTGCTACTGCCCGTGCACAAGTTGGGGTACTGAGGTACCCCTACCTTAGTACACCGACACCTCTATCTTTGCCTTGCTAGTTGTCTCGCTCTTTAGCTATGCCTCGATGCCTATTCTTGTCTTGTGAGCCTCCTATTGTTACCATGAAACACTCTAACGGCCTTCCTAGCAAACTGTTGATTGGCTAAGTATGCTTTTGCTCAGCCCCTCTTATAGCGTTGTTAGTTGCAACTGAAGTTTGAAGATTGCTCCATGTTTGGACTTCTTTATTGGGATAACACAATATATATCTTAATTAAATTGATGCACATATATATTGGCAATGGGTGGAAGGCTTGGCCTTCTGCTTGGTGTTTTGTTCCACTAATGCCACCTTAGGACCCGATAAACCGGTGTTATTTTCCTTGATTTTGCGTTCCTAACACGGTTGGGGTTTATGGGCCCCCTTGATAATTCGCACTGCTTAAAGCTTTTCCAGCAAGGCCCAACTTTGGTACTACATTTGCCTAACAACTAAACTTGCTGAGGGAGTAATTAACCCGAGGATTTATTAATCAACCCCCAGGACAGTGCTCGTTTCGAGTGTTGGTCCAAACTAGAGTCGTGTGCGGTACCCCCCTTGGCAACTTGGGTCTTTGGTCACTATACATTGTGATCATCCGGTCGTGGCCTGAGACGAGATATGCGCGGCTACTATCAGGGTGTTGGCACGCCGGGAGGTCTTGCTGGATTAGTTTTTCCTTTGTTGAAATATCTTGAGCACGGGATTCCGAGAATACTCGGGTCTTCCCACCTTGGAGTTGCGACTCCGCAGATCGTGAGCTTGTGATGGGCTAAGTTGGGACACCCCTGCAAGGTTTTGAACTTTCGAAAGCCGTGCCCGCAGTTATGTGGCAGATGGGAATTTGTTAATATCCGGTTGTAGATAACTTGACACCATATCCTTAAGAATACACTACCTGTGTGAGTAATCGTGATGGTCTCTTTCCGAAGGGCTTTGGGAAGTGAACACGATGGGGTTATGTATGAATGTGAGTAGCTAGGATCACTTCTTGATCAACTTTCGCGACCGTTGGCACTTATTCTCATCTCGCTCTAATCTCGTAAGCTAGTTGCTTAGTGCTTGCTACAAACACTTTATTACCCCTCCACACCTAAAGGATTTGTTAGTTTTGATACCCGGGAATGGGATTGCTGAGTCCTTGTGATTCACAGTTTACAACACACACCAGATGCAGGTACGGCCGAGAACAACGCGGAGATGGACAAGAACTTCACTGGGAGTTCGATGAAGAGCTTGGCCGTATGTATGTGACGTTTTCGACGACCAGTAGTGGTTCCTACTAGGGCGATCAGGCCTTGTGGTTGTTCTGGCTCAGGCTCTGAAGCTTGTGCCTGGCCTTGGTACTTGTAGAAGGCATATGATGTAATGAGGTACTTGCCTATGGACAGATCAAGCAGAGATGGTGCAGGCAATGTAACAATTTCACAATATATTTCATCAAACCTCAATTTACAATGGAGCTGCATATTTTTGTCTTTAACAATAAAGTCATCAGCTACCATGATCTTGTAGTCTAAATAAACAGGGGCAAGTAATTTTTCTTCCTTCTCATGATGCCTAATAGGTATATTAAAATGTTCAGCAAGGCGAGAATAAAGATGCCTCCAAAGACGGTCCCTCTTGAGCGGTTCAAACTCAATCGTTTGGCAACGATGGCGCCCAAGCTAAAAGTTGTGTCATGAAACAAAGCATGGCGTAAAATGATAATATCAGGGGCACTAAGATTCCCACTGTTCCCGCGACCAATTAAACACCTACTAGCAAATAAAGCAAAGTAGCGCAGAACAGGGAAGTGTATACTAGTGATTCTTGCCCCTGAAACTTGTCTAGTTTCACCTACGGCTATCATATCAATAAACCCTTTGACGTCTTCATGACGTGGTTCATCCATTCTACCTTCAAAGGGTACTTTGCATATTTCACAAAAATCTAAATGTGATATCTCCTTACTCACATCATATAAGCGAAACTCCACCGTGGGTGGTGTTTTCCTAGAATGAAACTGAAAGCTTTGCGTAAGAATATTGGTGAGTAAGAGATATTGTTCTTTTTGGTCGTTGAGGAAGTCGGTGAGGCCTGCATTATTCACCATCCAATAAAAGTCTTCGTAAATACCAGCGGACGTCATGAAATTATTACAAGGCCATTCGCACAGTCGAACTTCCGCCATGCAAGGAAGATGATACTTGGGCTTCTTGTTTTCTTCTTTCTTCTTCTCCTCTGAGCTCTTGCTGGAAGAGC
This sequence comes from Secale cereale, assembly GCA_902687465.1. NCBI lineage: Eukaryota > Viridiplantae > Streptophyta > Magnoliopsida > Poales > Poaceae > Secale > Secale cereale. Next base: position 180,530,661 of record LR738712.1, on the reverse strand, counting down.
CCCTCAATAATCTTTTTAACATTTTCCTTTTCTGAAAATTTCTGAAATTTTTAGTAACTCACAATAAAAGTTAACCAAACTCAACAAGATTGATAGCAACAACTCCTACTAGTACCTACAAGCTATATCATGCATTAGAACTACTTGGGACCAACAAAAATTGACATGCAAGCTCAAGAACAAGGTCACCACAGCAACACAAATTGGTAACAAATAAAGTACTAGAACAAAAACTAATTGGACCATTGGAGGAGTCACATACCAAGGAACAATCTCCTCAAACAGTTTGGTGAATGGTGCTTTGAGCAAGGAGATCGAAATTGGCAGAAAAATGAGCTAGCACTCGGGTTTGAGCTAGTTGGGGATTTTTTTGGGAGGAAGAAGAAGAGCATGGGTGAAAGGATAAGTGGAGGGGGGCCACGTGGGGCCCTCGAGGCAGGGGGGCGCGCCCTATGCCCTCGAGGCCACGTGCTGGCTCCCCTCGCTGTGTGTTCAGTGCCATATTTTCTTAGATATTCTAGAAAAATCATATTTCATTTTCATGGCATTTGGAGAACTTTTATTTTTGGGATATTTTTTATTGCACGGATAAGTCTGGAAACAGACAGATAATGCTAATTTTATTTTATTTAACCTAATTAACAGAAAAAAGGGTACAGAAGGTTTGTGCTATCTAGATTCACCTATCCCATGTTCATCAAAAGGAATCCATTAACAAGGTTGATCATGTCTTGTTAATAAACACTTTCCGAGTAACATGAAACCGGAGAATTTTCGAATAACACTATGTTACCTCAATGGGGATATGTATGTCCCCAACAATAAGTATGTCATATGCCTTCTTGATAGTAGGGATAGGAAACTCAAAACCTCCAATAGTAATAGTTGAAGTTTTTCCAATATAATTGATACTATAGACCTGAGGTTGTTTCCTCGCAAAGTGTACCATATGCTCATTACCATTGACATGAAAAGTGACATTGCCTTTGTTGCAATCAATAACAGCCCCTGCAATATTCAAAAGGGTCTTCCAAGAATAATAGACATACTATCATCCTCGAGAATATCAAGTATAACAAAGTCCGTTAGAATAGTAACATTTGCAACTGCAACAGGAACATCCTCGCAAATACCGACAGGTATAGCAGTTGATTTATTGGCCATTTGCAAAGATATTTCAGTAGGTGTCAACTTACTCAAGTCAAGTCTACGATATAAAGAGAGCGGCATAACACTAACACCGGCTCCAAGATCACACAAAGCAGTTTTAACATAGTTTCTCTTAATGGAGCAAGGTATATTAGGTACTCCCGGATCTCCTAGTTTCTTAGGCATTCCACCATCAAAAGTGTAATTGGCAAGCATGGTGGAGATTTCTACTTCAGGTATCTTTGTTTTCTTGGTAATAATATCTTTCATATACTTGGCATAAGGATTTGTTTTAAGCACATCGGTCAAACGCATACGCAAAAAGATAGGTCTAATAATTTTAGCGAAGCGCTCAAAATCCTCATAAGACTTTTTATTGGATGGTTTCGGAGGAAAATGCATGGGTTTCTGAACCCATGGTTCTCTTTCCCTACCGTGCTTCCTAGCAACAAAGTCTCTCTTATCATAACATTGATTCTTTGATTGTGGGTTATCAAGATCAACAACAGGTTCAATCTCTACATCATTATCATTGCTAGGTTGAGCATCAACATGAACATCATCATTAACATTATCACTAGGTTCATGTTCATTAACAGATTGTGTCTCAGCATCAGAAACAAATATATCATTGGGATTCTCAGGTGGGTGAGCTACAGGTTCACTAGAAGCATGCAAAGTCCTATCATTTTTCTTTTTTTTTCTTCTTAGAAGAACTAGGTGCATCTAAATTAGCTCTCTGAGAATCTTGCTCAATTCTCTTGGGGTGTCCCTCGGGATACAGAGGTTCGTGAGTCATTTTACCACCTCTAGTAGCAACTCTAACAGCTTAGTCATTATTCTTACTATTTAGTTCATTGAGCAGATCATTCTGAGCCTTAAGTACTTGTTCTACTTGAGTGGTGACCATGGAAGCATGTATACTAATAAGTTTTAGTTCATCTTTAGCACTAGAAAGATAATCACTCAAGCGTTCAATCATACGAGCATTGTGTTGTAATTGTCAACCAACATAAGCATTGAAGTTTTCTTGTTTCACAATGAAATTGTCAAACTCATCTAAGCATTGGCTAGCAGACTTATAACGAGGAATATCACCTTCATCAAATCTATAAAGAGAATTTACCTTTACTACCTGTGTCGGGTTATCAAGACCATGTATTTCTTCAATATGCAGTAAATTCTTAACATCTTCAGCTTTAATACCTTTTTCTTTCATAGATTTCTATGCCTCTTGCATGTCTTCAGGACTGAGAAATAGAAAACCTCTTTTCTTCAGAGTTGGCTTAGGGGCTGGTTCAGGAAGTGTCCAATTATTTTCATTGGCTAGCATATTATTCAATAGTAATTCAGCTTGTTTCGATGTTCTTTCCCTGAAAACACAACCAGCATAACTATCCAGGTGGTCTCTGGAAGCATCGATTAGTCCATTATAGAAGACATCAAGTATATCATGCATCTCAAGAGGATGATCAGGCAAATCATTAAGTAACTGGAGAAGCCTCCCCCAAGCTTGTGGGAGACTCTCTTCTTCAGTTCGAGCGAAGTTATATATTTCCCGTAAGGCAGCTTGTTTCTTATGAGCGGGAAAATATTTAGCAGAAAAGTAATACATCATATCTTGGGGACTACGAACACAACCAGGATCAAGAGAATTAAACCAAGTCTTAGCATCACCCTTTAACGAGAACGGAAATAGCTTAAGGATATAATAATAGTGAATCTTTTCATCGTTGGTAAACAGGGTGGCTATATCATTCAACTTAGTAAGATGTGCCACAACAGTTTCAGACTCATAGCCATGGAAAGGATCAGATTCAACCAAAGTAATTAACTCAGGATCAACAGAGAATTCATAATCCTTATTAGTGACACAAATAGGTGAAGTAGCAAAAGCAGGGTCATGTTTCATTCTAGCATTCAAGGACTTTTCTTTTAGCTTAGCTAATAACTTTTTAAGATCATATCTATCATTGCAAGCAAGAAAGTCTCTAGCAGTTTCTTCATCCATAACATAACCCTCAGACACAACAGGCAATTCATATCTATTGGGAGTAGTTTCATCATCACTTTCATAAATATCATCAACATTTGCACTCTCCCTAACCTTAGCAATTTGTTCATCTAGAAATTCACCTAGTGGCACAATATCAGGCATAGAGGTAGTTTCATCATACATAGCAGAAGTAGCATCATCAAGGACATACGACATATCAGATTCAATAGTAGGAGTAGGTGTCGCAAGTTTACTCATAACAGAAGGAGAATCTAGTGCAGAGCTAGATGGCAGTTCCTTACCTCCCCTCGTAGTTGAGGGTAAGATCTTGGTTTTTGAGTCCTTCAAATTCTTCATAGTGATAAGCAGATATAAATCCCAAGTGACTTAAAGAATAGAGCTATGCTCCCCGGCAACGGCGCTAGAAAATAGTCTTGATAACCCACAAGTATAGGGGATCGCAACAGTTTTCGAGGGTAAAGTATTAAACCCAAATTTGTTGATTCAACACAAGGGGAGCCAAAGAATACTCTTAAGTATTAGCAGCTGAGTTGTCAATTCAACCACGCCCGGAAACTTAGTATCTGCAACAAGATAGTTTAGTAGCATAGTAATATGACAGTGGTGGTAGCAGCAATAAAAGTAAAGATAGCGTTTTTGTAGTTTTTGTGATAATAGCAACGGAAAAGTAAATAAGTGACAAGCAATATAGGTAAAACTCATAGCCATTGGGTCGGTGATGGGAAATTACGTTGGATGCAATTCATCATGTAGAAGTTATAACCTAGGGTGACACAGAACTAGCTCCAGTTCATCAATGCAATGTAGGCATGTATTCCGAATATAGTCATACATGCTTATGGAAAAGAACTTGCATGACATATTTTGTCCTACCCTCCCATGGCAGCGGGGTCCTATTGGAAACTAAGGGATATTAAGGCCTCCTTTTAATAGAGTATCGGACCAAAGCATTAACACATATTGAATACATGAACTCCTCAAACTATGGTCATCACCGGGAGTGGTCCCGATTATTGTCACTTCGGGGTTGCCGGATCATAACACATAGTAGGTGACTATAGACTTGCAAGATAGGATCAAGAACACACATATATTCATGAAAACATAATAGTTTCAGATCTGAAATCATGGCACTCGGGCCCTAGTGACAAGCATTAAGCATAGCAAAGTCATAGCAACATCAGTCTCAGAACATAGTGGATACTAGGGATCAAACCCTAACAAAACTAACTCGATTACATGATAGATCCCATCCAACCCATCACCGCCAGCAAGCCTACGATGGAATTACTCACACACGGCGGTGAGCATCATGGAATTGGTGATGGAGGAAGGTTGATGATGACGATGGCGATGATCTCCACTCTCCGGAGCCCCGAACGGACTCCAGATCAGCCCTCCCGAGAGAGATTAGGGCTTGGCGGCGGCTCCATCTCGTAAAATGTGATAATTCTTTCTCCCTGATTTTTTTCTTCACGAAACGGAATATATATGACCTGGGGATACGTCGGTGGAGCATCGGGGGGCCCTCGAGGCAGGGGGGCGCGCCCTGGGAAGGGCCGCGCGCCCCCACCCTCGAGGATAGGGTGTGGGACCCCCGGTGCAGATCTTCTTGCAGATATTTTTTATATTTTCTGAAATAATTCTCCGTTGATTTTCAGGCGATTCCGAGAACTTTTTATTCTGCACAAAAACAACACCATGGCAGTTCTGCTGAAAACAACGTCAGTCCGGGTTAGTTCCATTCAAATCATGCAAGTTAGAGTCCAAAACAAGGGCAAAAGGGTTTGGAAAAGTAGATACGTTGGAGACGTATCAATCACACAAAATATTCATATCATGCACAACCCCAGTTTCAGCGAAGTACTTGTTTTCATGCTCTATTCTTTCAAACCTTTCAACTTTCACGCAATACATGAGCGTGAGCCATGGATATAGCACTATGTGGAATAGAATCTTGGTTGTGGAGAAGACAAAAAGGAGGGAGATAGTTTCACATCGACTAGGCATATCAATGGGCTATGGAGATGCCCATCAATCTCTGCTCCTAACAAAACGTGAGTTGGTGATGATGGTGTGCCTGCCATCCTTCCATTATGACCGTCCGATTTACATCCAACGCGTATGAGACAAGCTATGACAATTTTGCAAAAAACGCCCCCACTCCACTCCTCGTTTGTAGATGACCCATTGTCTCTTCCGTTCAGTCCATCTGTATCCCATCCCATCTCAGAAAAGAAGAAGGATGTGGAACGATCCAGAGGAGCTGCTGTTGGCGCCGCCCGGTCCACCCCCAATGCGTCTCATGCCCCACCGGCGACTACCACCATGACCCCCTCCTCCTCGCCATCTCCCCTTCCCTCGTCATCGACCCTGGCAAGGAAGCATGCTGATGCAGTCCCTTCCGGCACCGTGGATGCGCCAACGCCTCCGCTGCCTCCTCCCAGCAGCCCGACCTCCGACCACCAGCACCACCTTCCCCTCCTCATAGTCGCCTCCTCTCAGCAGCCCGACCTCTCACCACCAGCACCACCTTCCCCTTCTCATAGTCGCCTCCTCCATGCCCTCCTCTGTGTGACTGTCTCCTCCAACATCTCTCTCCGTAAGTGCGCCGTCAGCTATGCCCTGCTCAACCTCGGCGGCGGCCCCACCACCTACTACTACTTGTCTACTTCCCCTTCACCGCTGATGCGCTCCACGGCATGTTCGGGTCTGTTCGATAATATGGAGGTGCTACTGTACCGCTAGCAGTGTCCGATGCAACAATATTTCGTTTCAATATCTCTTCTGGAATCTTCTTATGGAATCAAGTTTGTGCAAAGGACTCTTAGAGAAGCAACTTTCATACTTGCTTTAATGCTCATGGTGTTTATGTAAAATTGGTCATGAAAACTTATGTTCCATTTTCCGTTCCATCTACTGGATTATACTACTTGATTTTACCTTTCTATGCAGTTTCCTATGCAATTTACATTAATATGTTTTATTTGCCAAGCAGGCATGATATGGGCATATGACTACCTTCCTATGTAGTTTCCTTGACTGACGATATGGGACTTTGGTTATTCGAAGATACTTCATGCTATTAATGGTGGTGCCGACCGATTGCTTGCTTATTTGATGGGTGTTCTTGGATACCATCTCTAGAATCTCGACAAGAAAACTGAACCATCTTACAACAGCAACTTATTTGATGGATACTAAATTTTAACTGATAGCAGTCCTATTGTCTTTTACTATACAATCGTCGATTCATCATTTAGAGATTGGAGCTCTAGCATATATTGCTCCAGAAGTTCGCCTATAGAAAGAATATGCTGGAAAGGTATGATGCATCATCTTTGTGATTTAAGCTCTCTCTTACATACTCTGGCATCTTAGCAATTCTATAAGTTGTAGTTCTAGCCAAACAACTTAATTCTGAGCTCAAAATGTAGAAAATATTGGGTGTTCAGTACTCGATTCCAGACTATGTTCACATATCTCTAGAGTGTTAAGACCTTATCTCAACGATATATTTTGCTTACACAGAGCTTGATCTCGATATCGACAGAAACAGAGTGATAATATACACCATGTAATCTTGTAAGTATATGTGTAGAAGTAGTTTCAGTCTCCACCTTGTGAATTAGTCTGTCAAGATGTGGATGGTCAAGAGTCACCTGGAGACCAGCAAAGACTATGTACAGGTTACAGCTCTACATTAAAATGTGATGTGTGCTGGGATTTTTTTGTTAGCTATACAATTCATTTTTTAGTGTGCATTTCCAGTTAGAAGTTAAACATGCAACTCAAGTATGTTGTTACTGGATATTGTTGTGGATCATATACAAATTGAAATAATCTTTATTTTTTGAAAAAAATGTTTCTGCAGTTTTGTGAGAACAATGAACAAAGGAGTGCATGCAGCAAAATTCTCTCTAGATTGTCTACTTGCAGAAGATTTCTATACAGAAGTGCCAATTGACAGTGACATGTACAGATGAGATGCATCAATGTAATATCCATCTGATATGTGGTATATAAAGGATGAATGATAACAAGTTCAAGGTTGCTTAGCTTTCCATGACATGGGCTCTCCATCTTTGGATGTTGTTATGCCCAGATTCTTGTGTATTTACATCTTGCAGATTAATTTTATTTCATTCTTGTGCAAATGTATGCATATCACTGGAATGTGGTATAGATAATCCATTGAGGAGCTCTTTTTGTAACCTTTCCGAAAAGGGGAATAGGTACAGTAAGTTTCAGGGATGAATTATATTGTGTGTCTGTTGTGCTACTGGCAAAGAACCTGAATGCCAGTTATTTGTAAAACATGGATTGTCAGATCACATATCTATCCTTTTTGAATTCGTAATTTTAATACGTATTTAGAATTTTAAATACATATTAACTACCTGTTTTTGAAAGAAGAGTTAGTACTAATTCACACAGAGTAGCCTCTCGGAGCAGGTATCTATTATTTGTGGGATGGGACAACACATGCAGGGGAGGTAACACAAGGTCGGGAGAAAGCGCGGTCAGAGGTAGAGCCCGTCTGGAGCGTAGCTAAAGAGGTATCACATATGACCATCATTACAAATGTTATATTGCTGTTATTATCCATGTTAAGGTTAGATGCTTGATGCACAATTATTAGTCTAGAGGAGTTGACAAAGTGTTTCTTTATGATCGATGCGTCCTCAATCTTATGATCCTGCTTTCAATGTGTTCGTCCTAGACATCCAACCAATGTAGTTTCCTATGTTTGTCAGTTCTCAACATGTTGGGCAACCATGTAGAAAGGGGCTCTTTGAGGAACCTAGCGACAGAGAACTGGAGGCCGGCAATGGTGGCACAGGAAGTGTATGTGCGTCGACATGGCTGGAACCCCATGGTCATGAGACTAGCAAAGTAGTCGTCCTCCTCCTTTCCGTGCTCTCCTGTGTGAGCGTATTTCAGATTCTATGTCCAATTTCCTTTTTCTCTGTATGAGAGTTGCTGTAGTTCGTCAAGTTACTCGTTGATGGTGCTTTTTTTCATGTTACCAAGTATGATGTGGGGAGTAGTTGTTTATGCTTTTGTGTTGAGTTTGGGTGGCTTATACCTAGCCCGTACGTTGTGGTGTGTGCGTGCGTGTGTGTAATACTAGAATGATTTCAGCAACGAAATCGGTGAAGCTTTTACTGAAGAGAGTCATGCACAATCAAAGCTTTTACTGAAGAGATAGTGGTGCCAAATCTTATTTTTGGGAAGTATTGTTTTCCTTATAGAGGTGGACTAGGACACATATAGAGAAGAGATGGAGCTACAACAGACATAGTGGCCTTGCCCACAGGACTATAATTGTAGGTTCTCCTAATTTTTGACCGGGCAATTGCTCAAATGGCAGAAGATGAGGCATGAACTTGGCTCCTTAGCTCAAATAATAGAAAATCCAAACAAATCTTAATGTTTTGGGCAACCAAAATGTTGGATTGTTCTTGTTGCGTTCAATATTTTGTGAAAACCCTCCATGATGGTTTAAAAATAAATAAAAACTGCAAGCAACTAGAATAGTTGAACATGTATGTTTGCAAAGAAAAATCGTTGTCTTGTTTGACTTTACTATTCACTGATGCATAAAAGTTCAGGACCAAAATTTAATATCAGGAGAAAAATATCGATACTTATTGCACATGGAATGAACAGACACAGGTCAATCTAAACACATACTCCCTTCATTTCAAAATATAAGGTGTATTGGTTTCCATGCAAGTCAACCATTTGAATGTTTTACCAAGATTATATATTAAAATAATAACATCTGCAATACCTAATAGATAAAATATGAAGCTAGTTTTCTTGATGTATCCCATGATATAAATCTCATATCATGGATATTGACATATTTTTTTTTAAAGTCGGTCAAACATGCACTCATTTGACTTTTGAAAAAATAAATATACATTATATAAAGAAATCAGAGGAAGTACATAGTAAAATAAACTACTTTGGTGTTTTGTGCAATGCACGGGCATCTTACTAGTAGATATCAATGTGAGTGAGTAGGGATTGCCATGCAACGGATGCACTAGAACTAAATATGTATGAAAGCTCAACAAAAGAAACTAAGTGGGTGTGCATCCAACTTGCTTGCTCACGAAGACCTAGGGCATTTGAGGAATCCCATCGTTGGAATATACAAGCCAATTTCTATAATGAAAATTACCACTAGTATATGAAAGTGACTAAACATGAGACTCTCTATCATGAAGAACATGGTGCTACTTTGAAGCACAACTGTGGAAAAAGATAGTAGCAATTGTCCCTTCTCTCTTTTCTCTTTTTTTGGAGGGGCTTTCTCTTTTTTTAGACCCTCTCTATTTTTTGGGCCATCTCCCTTTTTTTATTTGGCCTTTCCTCACATGGGACAATGCTCTAATAATGATGATCATCACACTTTTATTGATTTACAACTCGATATTACAACTCGATACTAGAACAAAGTATGACTCTATATGAATGCCTCCGGCGGTGTACTGGAATATGCAATGAATCAAGAGTGACATGTATGAAAAGTTATGCATGGTGGCTTTGCCACAAATATGACGTCAACTACATGATCATGCATGGTAACATGACAATATGAAGCGTGTCATATGAATGGAACAGTGGAAAGTTGCATGGCAATATATCTCGGGATGGCTATGGAAATGCCATGATAGGTAGGTATGGTGGCTGTTTGGAGGAAGATATATGGTGGCTGTTTTGAGGAAGGATATATAGTGGGTGTATGGTACCGGCGAAAGTTGCACGGTACGAGAGAGGCTAGCAATGGTGGAAGGGTGAGAGTGCGTATAATCCATGGACTCAACAGTAGTCATACGAACTCATATACTTATTGCAAAAAATTTACGAGTCATCAAAACAAAGCAATCAACGCATGCTCCTAGGGGGTAGGTTGGTAGGAGTTAACCATCGTGCGCCCCGACCTCCACACAAAGGATGACACTCTACGAATACCTCATGCTCTAACTTCGTCACATAGCGGTTCACCATACGTGCATGCTACGGGAATCACTAACTTTAACACAAGTATTTCTCCATTTCATAATAACTTTACTAGCATGACTCTAATATCACTATCCTCATATCTCAAAACAATTATCAAGCATCCAACTTCTCATCATATTCAATGCACTTAGTATGAAAGTTTTTACTACATTGATCTTGGATGCCTATCATGTGAAGGCTAGTTTTATAGCCAAAGCACATTACCATGCAGTTTTAATAGACTCTCAAAAGGATATAAGTGAAGCATGAGAGATCAACAATTTCTACAAAATATAATTACCACCGTGCTCTCAAAGATATAAGTGAAGCACTAGAGCAAAAACTATTCAACTCAGAAGATATAAGTGAAGCACATAGAGTGTTCTAACAATTCCTAGGCCATATTTATCTCTCTCAAAAAGGTGTGTCCAGCAAGGATAATTGTGGCAAACTAACAAGCAAATACTCAAATGATACATGATGCTCCAAGTAAAACACATATCATGTGGTGAATAAAAATATAGCTCCGAGTATAGTTACCGATAGATGAAGGCGAAAGAGGGGATGCCTTCCCGGGGCATCCCCAAGCTTAGGCTTTTGGTTGTCCTTGAATTTTACCTTGGGGTGCCTTGGGCATCCCCAAGCTTAGGCTCTTGCCACTCTTTGTTCCATAGTCCATCAAAGCAATACTCAAAACTTGAAAACTTCACAACACAAAACTTAGACAAAAATCTCGTGAGCTCTGTTAGTATAAGAAAACAAACCACTACTCAAAGGTACTGCAATGAACTCATTCTTTGTTTATATTGGTGTTAAACCTACTGTATTCCAACTTCTCTATGATTCATACTCCCCAATACTACTCATAGATCATCAAAATAAGCAAACAACACACGAAAAACAGAAAATGTCAAAAAGAGAACAATCTGTAGTAATCTATAACTTTCACATATACTTCTGTAACTCCAAAAAATTGAAATAAAATGGTAAACGTGAAGAATTTGTGTATTAATCATCTACCAAAAGAATCAACTAAATAGCACACTCCAGTAAAATCTGGTGACCATTCGAGCGAGCGCTAATGATTCTGTTTTTCACAGCAAGATCATATAAACTTCACACAAGTCTTCCCAAAGGTTCTACTTGGCACAAACCCTAATTAAAACAGAAAACCACATCTAAACAGAAGCTAGATGCAATATTTATTCCTAAACAGAAGAAAAAACAAAAAATATAAAATTGGGTTGCCTCCCAACAAGCGCTATCGTTTTACGCCCCTAGCTAGGCACGATACATGGATAGATCTACATATTGCCATCTTTGTAAGGCAATCCATAGGTGGATCTCATAATAGATTCATATGGTAATTTGATTTTCTTTCTAGGAAAGTGCTCCATGCCTTTCCTTAATGGAAATTGGAATCTAATATTTCCTTCATTCATATCAATAATTGCACCAATCGTTCTAAGGAAAGGTCTACCAAGAATAATAGGACATGAAGGATTGCAATCTATATCAAGAACAACGAAATCTATGGGCACATAATTTCTATTGACAACAATAATAACATCATTAATCCTTCCCATAGGTTTCTTAATGGTAGAATCCGCAAGATGCAAATTTAAAGAACAATCATCAAGCTTATGAAAACCTAACAGATCACACAAAGTTTTTGGGATAGTGGAGACACTTGCTCCCAAATAACACAAAGCAAAGCATTCATGATCCTTAATTTTTATTTTAATAGTAGGTTCCCACTCATCATAAAGCTTTCTAGGGATAGAAACATCTAATTCAAGTTTTTCTTGATAAGATTGCATCAAAGCATCAACTATGTGTTTGGTAAAAGCTTTATTTTGGCTATAAGTAAGCGGAGAGTTTAGTACGTATTGCAACAAGGAAATACAATAAATCAAAGAGCAATTATCATAATTGAATCCCTTGGAATCCAAAGTAGTGGGTTCATCACCATGCAAAGTTTTAATCTCTTCAATCCCACTTTTAACAATTTTAGCATCAAGATCTAAAAACTCTGAATCATTGGGACACCTTTTAATTAAAGTAGACTCATCTCCAATCCCATCTCTATCTATATTCATACTAGAAAACAAGGATCTAATAGGAGACACATCAATAACTTTCAGATCTTCATCTTTATTTTCATGATAACTAGAAGAACATGCTTTTATATAATTCTCTCTTTTAGCACGCATCCTAGCGGTTCTTTCTTTGCATTCATCAATGGAAATTCTCATGGCTTTGAGAGACTCATTGATATCATGCTTAGGTGGAATAAATCTAAGTTTCAAAGAATCAACATCAAGAGTAATTCTATCCACACTTCTAGCCAATTCATCAATCTTAAGCAATTTTTCTTCAAGCAAAGCATTGAAATTCTTTTGCGAATTCATAAACTCCTTAACACTAGTTTCAAATTCAGAAGGAATTTTTCAATAAGAGTTATTGTAGGAATTTCCATAATTGTTAGAGGAATTACTAGGAAAAGGCCTAGGATTAAAATTTCCTCTATAAGCATTGTTACCAAAATTATTCCCACTACAGGAAACAGGTAATTTGCAGTTTGTGGATCACAGACGGCAAATACCTAATTCCAGATGGCAAAGACTTTGCCATCATGAAGCAGACGGCGAAGATAAATCGGCAAATAATACTTTGCCATCTGCTGTTTGTCGGGATGACGGCAAAGAGTTTGCCGTCTGTCAATATGGTTTGCCATCAGCAGACTAGCCAGATGGCAAAATATGCCAACAGACGGAGCGGTCACGTTGACGGACGACGTCAAATACTTTGCCGTCAGTTACGCTATGTCTTTGCTGTCTTCCTTGTATGCCCAGACGACAAAGCAAATATTTTTATTAAAACAAAACAAAACAACACTACAAGTGCAGAGGTCGTAGATGGCCGAATGCATATGGAAAATCTTTCACAGCCATGACGAATGAACGGATTTTTACAAGACATAAGTATTCTATTTACATACTATATCCATCATCATAGTATTTACACAATATAATGTGCTCCGTTTATAAGAAGAACGAACAAACAAAACCACAACAAAAAATTGCAAAACGGACGAACTGGCCCTTGCCAGCGTCCAGATCCGAGCACGGGCGTCGAGCTAGAGGAGGCGAATGGTGGTCTTCCGGCGGAGTTGACCATGGTGCCATGGAGCCCCTGGATTGGAGAAGTATAGGGCACAGTTAAACCAATATCAGATCCAGGGTAACTTTAGTTTAAGACGAACTTCTCGCGCCCAGGAAGCCTACCAGATGTCGTCGCCCGCCGCCTCAAACCTAATCCGGGTGCCACGAGGATGGAGAGCAGCCCCTGGGCCTTCTTCTTGACGCCCGTCGCGTCGGTCATCATCTTTGGGATGCTCGTCGGCGGCGCCATCGTTGCCGGCCACGGCGCCCTCCGCATGCCAGAGGACCTGCCGTGTTGAAGGGCGGCGACTGTTGACGAGCACGGGAGGAGGCTCCCGCGCCGGCGAGGCGGGGTCGACCAGCGGCGGTTGATGAGCAAGGGAGGAGGAGAAGGTGCCAGGTCGCGGGCAGGGATGACGAGGAAGATCCCGCGTTGGCCTGCTGCTCAGGCGACGGAGAAGCGGGGTCGAGCAGCGGCGGTTGACGAGCAGGGGAGGAGGAGGAAGATCCCACGCCGGACTCTGCTCAGGCGATGGTGAGGCGGGTTGACTGGCGGCGGTTGACGAGCAGGAGACCAGGCGGAGTGTGTGTGGCAGAGAAGGGATCGAGGGAGAGATGGGGTCGGGCGTGGGAGAGAGATTGTGGTGGGGCTTGGGGATAAGAGAGAGAGGGAGTGGTGGGATGGGTGGGTGGGGCGTGCGTGGTGAGAAACGGATGCGGGTGGGAGCGCCCCAGATCATGCCACCTCGTCGATCCGTGTGCTGTGCTTTTTCTTTGCCGTCTGTGTTTTTTACAGACGGCAAAAAGAGCTCTTTGCTGTCTGTAAAAAAATATCCCAGACGGCAAAGAATCTTTGCTGTCTGTGTTTTTTTACAGACGGCAAAGTATGGATTTGCCGTCAGTTGTTCTTTGTCGTCAGCCGCTGTTGGCAAAGTTTGTCTTTGCCGTCTGGCCCGACAAAATGCTGACGGCAAAGAACAGTACTAACGGCAAATCTCCAGTTTCCCGTAGTGTCCTACCAACAATATTCACATCCAAAGATTCATTATTATTTTCAATCAACGTGGATAAAGGCATATCATTAGGATCAGAAGAAGCACTCTTAGCAGCAAATAATTTCATAAGTTCATCCATCTTTCCACTCAAAAAATTAATCTCTTCAATAGCATGCACTTTTTTACTAGTAGATCTTTCGGTGTGCCATTGAGAATAATTAACCATACTATTATCTAGGAGTTTGGTAGCTTCTCCTAAGGTAGCTTCCATAAAAGTGCCTCCTGCGGCTGAATCTAAAAGATTTCTAGAAGCAAAATTCAAGCCAGCATAAAAGTTTTGAATAATCATCCACAAGTTCAAACCATGTGTAGAGCAATTACGTATCATTAATTTCGTTCCCTCCCAAACTTGTGCAACATGCTCATGATCTAGTTGCTTAAAATTCATAATATCGTTTCTAAGAGAGATGATCTTAGCAGGAGGGAAATACTTAGAAATAAAATTATCTTTGCACTTATTCCACGAATCAATAATATTTCTGGGCAAAGAGGAAAACCAAGTTTTAGCACGATCTCTAAGTGAAAACGGAAATAACTTCAATTTAACAATATCGTTATCCATATCCCTTTTCTTTTGCATATCTCCCAAATCAACAAAGTTGTTTAAATGGGTAGTGGCATCTTCACTAGGAAGGCCGGAAAATTGATCTTTCATGACAAGATTCAACAGAGCAGCATTGATCTCACAAGATTCAGCATCGGTGATAGGAGCAATCGGAGTGCTAATAAAATCATTATTGTTGGTATTGGAGAAGTCACACAATTTCGTATTGTTCTGAGCCATAGTGACAAGCAAGCAATCCAACACACAAGCAAACAAGAAGCAAGCGAATGATAAACACACGTCAAAAAGAAGGGCAAATAAAACAACAAGGGTGAAGTGGGGGAGAGGAAAACGAGAGGCAAATAAATGTAATGCGAAGGATAAGGGTTTGTGATAGATACTTGGTATATAACTTTTGCGTAAGCCTCCCCAGCAACAGCGCCAGAAATTCTTCTTGCTACTTCTCGAGCTTGCGTTGTATTCCCTCGAAGAGGAAAGGGTGATGCAGCACAGTCGTGTAAGTATTTCCCTCAGTTTTTGAGAACCAAGGTATTAATCCTGTAGGAGACCACGCGCGAGTCCCTCGCACCTGCACAAACAAATACGAACTTCGCAGCCAACGCGATAAGGGGTTGTCAATCCCTTTATAGTCACTTACGAAAGTGAGATCTGATAGATAGGATAGTTTGATATTTTTGGTATTTTTGGATATAAGAACAGAAACTAAGAGCAGAAAAGTAAAGTAGATTGTAGATTGATATGTTGAGACTAGACCCGGGGGCCATAGGTTTCTCTAGTGGCTTCTCTCATGATAGCGGTATTCTACGGCGGGTAAACAAATTACTGTTGAGTAATTGATAGAAAAGCGAATACTTATGAGAATATCTAGGCACGACCATTATATATAGGTATCACGTCCGAAACAAGCAGACCGAAACGATTCTGTATCTACTACTATTACTCCATACATCGACCGCTATCCAGCATGCATCTAGAGTATTAAGTTCATAAGAACAGAGTAACACCTTAAGCAAGATGACATGATGTAGAGGGATAAACTCAAATAACATGATATAAACCCCATCTTTTTATCCTGGATGGCAACAATACAATACGTGCCTTGCTGCCCCTACTGTCACTAGGGAAGGACACCACAAGATTGAATCCGAAGCCAAGCACTTATCCCATTGCAAGAACTATAGATCTAGTAGGCCAAACCAAACCAATAATTTGAAGAGACTTGCAAGGATATTATAATCATACATAAAGAGTTCAGAAAAGAACCAAATAATTCTCATAGATAATCTTGATCATAAACCCAAAATTCATCGGATCTCGACAAACACACCGCAAAAAGAGATTACATCTACTAGATCTCCTCGAAGACCGAGGAGAACTTGGTATTGAGATCCAAAGAGAGAGAAGAAGCCATCTAGATACTAGCTATGGACCCGAAGGTCTATGGTAAACTACTCACAACTCATGGTGAGGCGATGATGATGATGTATAAGCACCCCGTGGTAGATCCCCCTCCGGCGGAGCTCCAGAACAGGCCCCAAGATGGGATCTCACCAGAACAAAAGGTTGCGGCGGTGGAACTAGGGTTTTCTCTGTTGTTCTGATGGTTTCGGGATACGTAGGTATATATAGGAGGAAGGAGCGCACCGGGGGCCAAACGTGGGGCCCACGAGGCAGGGGGAGCGCCCTATAGGGGGGGGGGGCGCCCCCACCCTCGTGGATGCCACGTGTGCCCTACTCCGTGGTTCTCAAGTCTCCCGTGCATATTTTGTTCCAAAAATATCTCTCCCAAAGTTTCATTTTGTTTGGACTCCGTTTGATATTCCTTTTCTGTAAAACCCCGAAATAGGCAAAAAAAAAACAACAATCTGGACTGGGCCTTCGGGTTAAAAGGTTAGTCCCAAAAATAATATAAAAGTGTATAACAAAGCCCATTAAACATCCAAAACATCATAAATAATAGCATGGAACAATAAAAAATCATAGATACGTTGGAGACGTATCAGGACCCACCGGACGGGCCACCGCATTGCTCGAAAAAAACGTTCCCCCTGCTGTCAGCTCGGACCCACGGAAGTGCCTCCTTATTACGCACAAAAAAATGAATACTCCCCCTGCTGGTTGGGACCCACATTGGTGGGAGGCTGACTTGTGGGCCTACTAAGTTGACGGGGACAGTGTGCTTTGTCAACTTAGTCAATATGAACGATTCTAGCTCCAGTGACCGTACGATGTCCATCCAACGGCCATAGTGCTTCTTCAACCTCTGGTCTTGTTGCTCCAGCCGCCCAAAGCAGCGCCGGTCGTGCCGCATGCTCCTGCCTCCCGTGGCCGGCTGTGCTGCCGCAGAGGCCTCACCGCCCCCTACTATTCCTACCGCTGGCCAGGCCATCCCTCTAATCACCCACACCCCCTATTATTCTGTGGCGACGGCAACCTCACACCATAGCGAACCAGTGAACCCTCGTACTCCTCAACGCGTGGGCATCCACTGCCGCGTCTTCCCCGACTCCGCGTTGTCCCCTTCCTAGGCCCCAACGTCATCCACCGCCCTGGTGCTCTCGGCGCGGCATGGTCAACGTGGTCAAGGAATGGCTTCCATCGGACGTGTACTGTACGTGGAGAGGCTGACAGGTGGGTCCACGACGGCAGCAAGGAAGTGCCTCCTTATTACGCGGAAAATAATGATTCCTCCACCTGACAACAGGGGCCCACCGGATGGGCCACCGTATTTCGCGAAAAAAAACATTTTCCCCCTGACTGATGGGACCCATCGGACAGGCCACCGTATTGCACGAAGAAACGTTCCCCCCACTGTCAGCTCGGACCCACCGGAAGTGCCTCCTTATTACGCACAAAAAAATGAATACACCCCCTGCTGGTTGGGACCCACCTTGGTGGGAGGCTGACTTGTGGGCCTACTAAGTTGACGGGGATGGTGTGCTTTGTCAACTTAGTCAGTATGAACGATTCTAGCTCCAGTGGCCGTACGATGTCCATCCAACGGCCATAGTGCTTCTTCAACCTCTTGTCTTGTTGCTCCAGCCGCTCAAAGCAGCGCCGGTCGTGCCGCATGCTCCTGCCTCCCGTGGCCGGCTGTGCTGTCACGGAGGCCTCACCGCCCCCTACTATTCCCACTGCTGGCCAGGCCATCCCTCTACTCACCCACACCCCCTGTTATTTTGCGGCGATGGCAGCCTCACACTACAGCGAACCAGTGAACCCTCGTACTCCTCTATGCGTGGGCATCCACTGCCGCGTCTTCCCCAGCTCCGCATCATCCTCTTCCTAGACCTCGCCGTCATCCACTGACCTGGTGCTCTCGACGCGGCGTGGTCAACGTGATCAAGGAACGGCTTCCATCAGACGTAGACTGTACGTGGAGAGGCTGACAGCTGGGTCCACGGCCGCAGCAAGGAAGTGCCTCCTTATTACACGCAAAATAGTTATTCCTCTACCTGACAGTGGGGACCCACCGGACGGGCTACCGCATTTCGTGAAAAAATGTTTCCCCCTGACCGCTGGGACCCACCAGCTACATCTTCGCACGCAAGGAAGTGCGTCTGGGCAAAAAAAAAAGACGATTCGCCCCCCTGACTGCTGGGACCCACCAGCTACATCTTCTCACGCAAGGAAGTGCCTGACAGTCGGGACCCACCTGGTCGAAGCGTACGTAGCGTTGTCATTCTGGTCGCGAACAAGTACGTACATACTGGTCGATGTAGAGGCGTGCACGTGTTGTAGTAGAGGCGCGCACGTAGCATGTACACATACGTACAACGGCCAGTGTGCAAGAAAGAAAATACGGCCACGTACGTACATACGGGCAGGGTCTCGAACGCCTACTCGCGCATACGTATGGCCAGGGCTCATGTACATGGCCTGGTCGGAACGGAGAAACAGCGTTATCGTCGTGTTCATGGGGAGCCAACCGGCTAGGTCGGAACGAAATGTGTCGTCGTGTTCATCGGGAGGGCTTGGACGGAACGGTCGATGGAAACGAGGCCTGGCGTACCGCAGAACGGAGGAATCGGCCTTATGTTCGACCGACCACGTTCGAAACGGGATCCTTTTCATCGGGAGGGGTCTGGCGTACCGCAAAACGGAGGAAACAGACCTCCTACGGTCGAAACGGGGGTCCTGTTGATCAGGAGGGGTGTGGCATACCGCAAAACAGAGGAAACGGACTTGTGTTGGAGCGCTACGGTCGAAACGGGGGTCTTGTTCATCGGGAGGTGTCGTGGAATTAGCACGGCAGATGTCCGGTTTAGTGGACTTAGGTGTGAGGCCATCGCGCGGGTTAGCTTGAAGAGGTTAAAGCGGGCAAAGGACACATGGATTTTATACTAGTTCGGCCCCTTCGATGAAGGTAAAAGCCTACGTCTAGTTTTGTGTGGTATTCCTTGTGCGTCGATGAACAGGGAGCGAATCCGCTTGCCTGTGTATCGAACTGTTGCTTCTTGTCCTTGAACCGTCGCCGGGTCGTCCCTTTATATAGGAGGCGACGCCCGGTCCGGTTTACAGAGTCCCAAGGCCGGCTCATAAACGTGTCCACCTCGACCTCTACTCTTTCTACCTTACATCCCAAGTTACATGGTACGACGGTTCACAGACCGTGGGCCTTATACATGGGCCCTAAGCCTCTACGGGCTACGACCTCTTTACATATTCTACTTGGCTTGTAATAATACAACATTGTCAGTGTAATCCGGACCTTCCTGGCCGGTTTATACCTATTAGTAATATCCCTGACACTAGGCCCCAGATTGATTTGAACTTGTTCATGCTAGTCTTCTAAGTCTTTGCACAAATCTTCTTTTTGCAACTTATTTGCTTCATAAACCAGCCATGACGTCATATCCTGGAATCGCATTAATCCGTTGTGACATCATCTCCGCATTTAATGCCCGCATCTGTCTGTTACCTTTCTTTAATACCGCACCGAAGATCGAGGCGACAACTCAATCTTTATCCAATCTCTGGCCTCCTCAATTCCCGCGCTTACCGTTTTCACCTCTTCGGCTTATAAATACTGCCGAGGCATACCTATTTTCCCCTTCTGCTTTCTTCTTCCTCTGTCTCCAGCGCTCGAAGCTCCGCCGCCGCTCTTCGAGCTCACCGTCGTCCTCGAGCCAGGCAGCTCCATCGACCTGAACGTCTCCAGAGAATTTCGCCGCCGTCCTCTATTTCTTCAGGTACTCCTTCTTCTTCCCCGTAGATCTTACTCTAGGGTTTCTTCCATAGCTTCGCCATGAACCCTCAAAGCTTTGCAGTTCATCCCGTAGGTCAGCCTTGCTGTAGATTCAAACTTATTTAGGCTCGACCCGAATCCATGCGCTTCCGCTCCGTCATCATATCCTTAGTTCCTCTAGCTTTATCAGTTTAGATTCGATCTGTAGAGAACCTCCGCGGCCCTTCCTGAATATAACTTGTATTTATTCCATCTTTTTTCTTATGCCTTAGATCCATGTTTACCTCAGCTTTCTGTGGAAACTGTTTCTTCATACTTTAGATCTGTAGCTCATCTCACCGGTTTAGCCATAACTTGCATGTCATATGCTTTTTCTGATGGTTTAGATGTAAGCCCGTATCCCGTAATTGACGGTTTAGCTTCTTCTTTTCCTATCATCGTGAACCGGTAGCTGTCTCACTCATATCTGCTTCTAGATTAGTAATACCATTAGCCCCTTGTTTAAACCGACAATTAGGCCCATAACTTCATAGAATATACCGGTTTGTACTTAGCAGTTTGTAAACCGGGTCCTGTATTGTATTTTTCAGCACCTCCTCATCAAAAAACAATGGCCAAGCAAATTGTCACTTGCAATTGGGCTCCTTCCCGGATCACAGAAAATGATTTGGCTGAAGCGGCCTCAATCGGCGTTCTGGGCCCTAAGGAAGTTCTGCACTGGCGGGCCCTTGAAAAGGAATGCCCTCCTGAGCCTAAGGAGGGGGAAGTTGTAGTTTTTTATGATCATCTGGCCCGGGGCTTCAGTCCTCTCGGTTCAAAATTCTTCCGGGATATGTTAGCTGCCTTTCAACTCCACCCTCAAGATGTAGGCCCAAATTCTATGTCGAACATCTGCAATTTTCAAGTCTTCTCAGAAGTATATCTTCAGGAAGAACCATCGGTGGATATGTTCCGGGACTTCTTTCATCTGAACCGGCGGACGAAGTTTACTGACGGGCCGCATCAGGAGCTAGGTGGCGTCAGCATCCAAAAGAGAAAAGATGTGAGCTTCCGCCACGCCGCTTTTCACTGCCACCCCAAAGACTGGAACCAGACGTGGTTCTACTGCCGGGACACTTCGCCTGAAGGAGAGAATCCGCTGCCGGGTTACCGTGCCTATCGCCTAGCAACAGACCATCCTCTGCCACAATGTCTCAGCGCCCCAGGCCGGGCCCGATTTGCCCCTCAACTTTCAAAGCTCAGGACCTTCGTGGCAAATGGCTTAACCGGCGTTGACTTCATCCGCTGCTGGCTCTCTTGGAGCATTCTTCCACTAAGACGGCGCTCAAGTCTGATGTGTAAATACACCGGCAAACCGGATGATACTCAACGTCATACCTAAATAATACTTCCTGAAAACGAAGCCACTGAATCTGCGAAGAAGATGCTAAACATCCCTCTGGAGGAGTGCAGCCGGACCAGTTTAGCTATGTTCTGCGCAACCAATGAACCGCCAGCAGTAAGTCTTTTCTGATCCTTTCCTGTTCGTCTTTAATTCGTTCATTTCAATTGTCTTCAACTCATTACTTATCCTTTCGCATAGGCCAACGATCCTTTTTGGAAGAGGAAATCTCAAGATAAACCGGCCAAACAACCACACAAAAATACTTACGCTGTTAAGAAGAAGAACGCTGTTGCTGCTTCCGGTTCACACCCTGAGGAGGATGATCCGGACTCTGAGGTACCAAGTAAAACATATATCCTTTGACTTCCCTTTGTCTAAATTTATGTTAACAATGCCTTTCCACAGGATCTTGCAGAAGGAAGCAAAGCGGGGGGAGTTGAGGTAATTTCTCTCTCATCTGATTCAGAGCCTTTGCCACCCAAGATCCGCCGGGTATCCTGGAAATATCCCTTTTCTCATCCTTATGCTCAATTGGATCCCAAATTTATTTTGAAGAAACAGCAGCACGAAGCTCGCCGGACCACGCGCCATAGTGGCCATGTGGTTGAGTCGTCCAGAATACCCCTTACGCCGGCTCGCCGACGCCGCTCCGAGGTTTTACTCACTCCAACTCTCCTTCATCCAAAAGCAGGCCTTATACGTAAACCGCTTAAACCGTCTGATCCCAACTATCAGGAGGCTCCTCTGTCTTCTTCCGGCGAATCGACTGCCACACAGGTCCCAGTACTCAAGACCGTCCTTGGGTAAGTCCTTTTTACAAACATCCGGTTCAACTTTTCGTCTTTAACCTTATGATTCTCACTATTCCTTTGACCTTTACCAGAATGCCAAAGACTAGTAAGAAGGCGAAAGCAAATAAACCAGCTATGAAAACCACTACTGCTGAACCGGCGGAGGACCCTGAAGGGGCCATCCTTCCAGAAGATAACCTTGAAGCTCAGCTTAATGATCCCATTCATATGGATCGTGACGATGATGCTGCTCCGGGCGATGACAACATGGAGAACACGGCTGAACCGGCAAGCCCTGTCCGGGTTAGCCCTCCTCGGGCTAGCCCGGCTCCTGTTAGTCCGGTGCCTACTGCTGTCCCCCTCCTGCCAACTGCTGCCTCATCCGCAGACGTTGAAGTAGCCGGTCTAGGCTTCACTGCTCCCACAGAGCCTGTCACCTTGGCTAGGCATACTGCCAAGGAAGAGAAATTTCAACAAGACAAAGGCAAGTGGAGTTCAGATTTATCCAGCTATGCTCAGTTGAGTGCCCAGGAAATTCATTCTGGGTACCTGAACCGGCTCTTTACTGGCCGCGACTACGAAGTCGGTTTGGTTAATATGATGAAGGATAGGTATGAGGTGACTTTCTCTCCTTTCACTTCTGTCTCTGCTTGTAATCTTGCAATCCTGTCTTTAGGCCATAGTAGCCCCCAAGTGCCGGTTTAGCTTCATTTTAGGTGACCCGGGACTTCCATTATGCCTGAGAATGAGCTTACATTAGCCCCCAAGTGCCAAGGGCATAACTTGTTTATGCGCTTGGGACTTGTCTGAAATTTTTTCTTTCTTTACTTCAATTGCACATTAGCCCCCAAGTGTCAAGTGTATAACTTGTTATGCACTTGAGACTTGATTGATCCGTCTTTATAATCCGTTTGAATTCCTCGCAGGCTGACTTAACCCGGCTGGCTTCGGAGGCAGCTAAACTCCGGAACGGCTTGGCCTTCCATGAAACCGCTTCAGCTAAAGCTAAGGAAGAACTTTTCCTTGCTATGACTAACACGGAAAAACTGAAGAAAGATTTTGAAGCGGAGCGGTCTACATGGGAGGTGCAGAGGGATGCTCTTGAAAAAAGAGCAAAGGATGCCGAAGCCGCTCTCAATCCGGTTACACAGGAGCTATCCGGATTGAAACAACAAGTAGAGCTCATGACTTCTGCTATCTTTGGTGAGTACTTATCTTTGTATAGTCATATCCTTGCAACCTTTGTTCCGCTCCGGTTTAATTCGCTAATTACGTACAGGGAGGCGCATAACTCATCTTGGAGATGATGTCCGGAAGAAACTCAAGGTAGCCTATACCCTGGTAGAGCAGCTAAACTCCGGCGCTGAAAGGGCTATCAGTGCCATGTCCCATAACAAACCGGCACCAACCACCATCCAAGCCACTTTGGAGAAACTATCGGGCCTGCCTGTGCGTCTGGTGGAGGTGAAGAAGTCTGCTGCACGGGCTGGTTCTCTTATGGCGCTGACCCGGGCCAAAGCATGGGTCCCCGATTTTGACCCGGCTGAAGCTATGAACGACTATCCCAGCAACAAAGAGGACGGGTCAATCTTTTCTGCCGAAGATCTCCGTGCTTTGACTATGGACATGCGCTCGCTGGCCAGTAAGCTTGCCGATGAAGCGGATTTGATATGGTATCATCCGGCCTATGACTTAGAAAATTCGCGGGTGGAGCGGCCGGTTTATGATACTAAAAATCTGATCCCACCAGTTCGTGGTCATACCTTCACTCCAGATATTGATCCTTCAGATCTTATTGACGACGAAATGTATTTCCGCGCACTCTCCAAGGTTGATTGGTGCGCTCCTGGTTTCCAGCCATTGCCTGAAGTTGATGAAGACCCGAAACAAGTTGACCCTCAGCCTTCGCAGCGTGAAGTGGAGTCGTAAACCGTCCGGATTAATTTGTAGTTGCTGAATATTTTGCAAAAAACTTTGATATATTCGGGCCTGTAGGTGCCTTGTAATAGGATAGTTAAAACACTGTTTTTGTCCCAATATGTATGGCACTGCTCAACTTTGCATCTGTCAATTTAATCCTCTGTTTTGCCATACGTGATCTGTTTACATTATCTGTGCCTGCATGAACAAAACTAAAAGGCGTCCTGGCGGTTTACCACCAGACGGATTATACTGTTCTTATATATATATATATATATATATATATATATATATATATATATATATATATATATATATATATATATATATATATATATATATCAAAGGAATAACTGTTTATCACAAATATACATCATACCTCTGATTAAGTGTGCCTGACGATCTTAATCAGGTAGGCATAATTGAAAGCATAGGCGCTGATGAGGCTCTTGGCTTTCTTGTTTGGCTTTTATCTGATGGCCAATCCGGGTTATAATGAACGCCGGTTTAACTCACGCTGGTGTTCATGACCCAGACTTTTTAACTTTGTAGATATATGGTCAACCTTGTAGTTGCCCAATCCCACATCAATAGACTTGGTTAAAAACAAAATTTGTGAAATCATAGAAACAAAGCTTTTTCGGCAAATAAGACCATGTAGTCGAGGCTTTTTGCGAGCTGCCAGGCTCCAAATTCGAGGCTTTTTGTGAGCTGCCAGGCTCTAAATTCAAGGCTTTTTGCGAGCTGCCAGGCTCCAAATTCGAGGCTTTTTGCGAGCTGCCAGGCTCCAGGCTTTTTGTGAGCTGCCAGGCTCTAGGCTTTTTGTGAGCTG
>LR738712.1:180361577-180505569 GCA_902687465.1 Secale cereale | reverse complement strand
GCCAGGCTCTAGGCTTTTTTCGAGCTGCCAGGCTCCATATTTGAGGCTTTTTGTGAGCTGCCAGGCTCTAGGCTTTTTGCGAGCTGCCAGGCTCCATATTTGAGGCTTTTTGTGAGCTGCCAGGCTCCATATTTGACATTTTCATCAGTGACACACCACCCAATGTTTCAAAACCTCTGAGGGATCTTGTCTTTAGGTGGTCGACTCGATGATTGTCAGTGGCTGATTCCTTGTTGTATCAAGGGCGCTAGTTTAGGAGGCCATGGTAAGTTTTCAGAGAAAACTCCCATGTGATACTCCTTTGAAGAAAAACACAGCTGACTCCCTGATGTTATCAAGGGCGCCGGTTTAGGAGGTCTTGATGAGTTTTCAGTGAAACTCTCATTCTTTCGAAGAAGATGGCTGATTCCCCGGTTTACTGAGGGCGCCGGTTTATTTATTAATCATAATATATACATGGTACATAAAGCGGAGCCAATGGCTCAAATGTAGTAAGGTCGCAGAAGAGCAATGTTCCATTGCCGCTTTGTCTCTTCTTCTGCTGTACGTGAGTCTTTATGCTCTCGAACGTCAACCAGGTAGTATGAACTGTTGTGTAGGTTCTTGCTGACCACAAAGGGTCCTTCCCAAGGTGGGGATAACTTGTGCATATCTGTCTGGTCTTGGATGAGCCGGAGCACCAGATCCCCCTCCTGGAACGTCCTGGTCTTAACCCGACGGTTGTGGTACCGGCGCAGGTCTTGTTGATAAATTGCTGATCGCGCTGCTGCCGTGTCCCGTTCCTCATCTAGCCGGTCCAAGCTGTCTTGTCTTGCTTGCTCATTATCCGCTTCAACATAAGCTGCCACCCGTGGTGAGTCGTGCCGGATGTCACTAGGGAGAGCCGCTTCAGCACCATATACCATGAAGAAGGGCGTATAACCTGTGGACCTGTTAGGTGTAGTGTTGATGCTCCAGAGGACAGAAGGTAACTCCTCTACCCAGCAACCTGGTGTTCTTTGCAAAGGAACCATAAGCCGGGGCTTGATGCCTCTCAAGATCTCTTGGTTGGCCCTCTCAGCTTGGCCATTGGACTGAGGGTGAGCTACTGACGATACATCCAGGCGAATATGTTCCCCTTGGCAGAACTCTTCCATCTCTCCTTTAGATAGGTTGGTGCCATTATCAGTAATGATGCTGTGTGGAAAGCCAAACCGGAAAATTATCTTTTTGACGAACTTAACTGCTGTTGCCACATCACACTTACTGATAGGCTCTGCCTCAATCCACTTTGTAAACATGTCCACTGCTACCAACAGGTGGGTTTTCTGATCTTGGGATCTTTTAAAGGGTCCAACCATAGCAAGCCCCCAAGTTGCAAATGGCCAAGTAATTGGAATCATTCGTAGCTCCTGTGCCGGAACATGAGCACGCCGTGAAAATTTCTGGCAAGCATCACATTTTCTGACTAGGTCCTCTGCATCAGCATGAGCCGTTAACCAGTAGAACCCATGACGAAAAGCTTTAGCTACCAATGACTTTGAACCGGCGTGATGACCACAATCTCCTTCGTGTATCTCTCGAAGAATATCACAGCCTTCTTCTGACGATACGCATCGCTGAAATGCCCCAGAGACACTGCGGTGATGAAGTTCTCCGTTGATGATGGTCATCGATTTGGACCACCGGATTATCTGTCGAGCCTCAACCTCATCCTCTGGTAACTCACCTCGGCTCAGGTACGCCAAGTAAGGGAGTGTCCAATCTGGAATAACGCAATGTGCTGCAACTAGTTGTGCTTCCAGATCAGGAACAACTAAATCCTCCTCTGACGGTATCTGTACCGACGGACTATGCAATTCATCCAAGAAGGTATTTGGTGGAACCGGTTTACGCTGAGAGCCCAGCCGGCTTAATGCATCGGCCGCTTCGTTTTTTCGCTGGTCTATGTGGTCCACCTGATATCCTTTGAAGTACCCTGCAACCGCTTCAACTTCTCGCTGGTAAGCTGCCATGAGCGGATCTTTAGAGTCCCACTTGCCAGACACCTGTTGTGCCACTAGATCTGAGTCACCAAAGCACTTGACCCTGCTCAAGTTCATCTCCTAGGCCATCCGTAAACCGTGGAGGAGAGCTTCATACTCAGCAGCATTGTTAGTGCAAGGGAACATTAATCGAAGGACATAACATAACTTGTCACCTCGTGGGGAAGTTAACACGACTCCAGCCCCCGAGCCCTCCAATTGTCTTGAACCGTCAAAGTGAATAGTCCAGTATGTATGATCTGGCTTCTCCTCTGGTGCTTGCAATTCTGTCCAATCATTGATGAAATCTACCAGTGCTTGGGATTTTATAGCAGTACGGGGTACATACTTCAATCCGTGTGGGCTAAGCTCAATAGCCCATTTCGCCACTCTGCCAGTGGCTTCTCTGTTCTAGATTATATCCCCCAATGGAGCTGAGCTGACAACAGTGATTGGGTGGCCCTGGAAATAATGCTTCAACTTCCGGTTTGCCATGAATACGCCGTATACCAACTTCTGCCAGTGTGGATACCTTTGTTTTGACTCAATAAGGACCTCACTGATGTAGTAAACCAGACGCTGAACCGGATATTCTTTGCCTGCTTCCTTGCGTTCCACCACAACTGCTACGCTAACTGCGCGGGCATTGGCGGCCACGTACAACAACAGCGGCTCCTTGTCAACCGGGGCAGCAAGAACTGGCGGTTCTGCTAATTGCCGCTTCAAATCCTCGAACACAGCGTTTGCCGCATCGCTCCATAGAAACCGATCTGTCTTTTTCAGCATCTGATAAAGCGGGATCGCCTTCTCTCCCAAACGGCTGATGAATCGGCTCAACGCTACAATACGGCCTGCTACGCGCTGAACATCATTGATACAAACCGGTTTAGCGAAGGATGTGATCGCCTTGATTTTCTCCGGATTAGCCTCAATCCCTCTGTTTGACACTAAGAATCCAAGGAGCTTGCCTGCCAGCACACCGAAAACACACTTCTCCGAATTAAGCATCATCTTGTAAACCCGGAGGTTGTCAAAGGTTTCTTTCAAGTCCTCTATCAGCATCTCCTCCTTCCTGGATTTCACCACAATGTCATCAACATAAGCATGCACATTTTTTTCCAATCTGCCCCTTGAAGCAGTTCTGCACACAACGTTGATAAGTTGCTTGGGCACTCTTGAGCCCAAAAGGCATGGATACATAGCAGAAGGCTCCAAAAGGAGTTATGAAAGTGTCTTCTCCTGGTCCTTAACTGCCATCTTCATCTGTTGATAACCTGAATATGCATCCAAAAAACTTAGCCGCTCACATCCTACCGTAGCATCAATAATCTGATCAATACGGGGGAGAGCAAAGGGATCCGTTGGGCAAGCCTTATTTAAGTCTGTGTAATCAACACACATCCTCTAGGTTCCATTTTTCTTTAGCACCAGCACCGGATTAGCCAACCACTCTGGATGAAACACCTCAACTATGAATCCTGCAGCCAAAAGCCTGGCCACTTCTTCACCTATCGCCTTGCGCCTCTCCTCATTGAAACGGCGCAAATACTGCTTGACCGGTTTAAACTTAGGATCAATATTAAGACTGTGCTCAGCGAATTCCCTCGGTATACCTGGCATGTCAGAAGGCTTCCATGCAAAGATATCCTGGTTCTCACGGTTGAACTCGATGAGCACGCCTTTCTATTTGGGGTCTAGGTTAGCGCTGGTAGTGAACTACTTGGACGAATCGCCCGGGACAAAGTCGACCTGCTTGGTCTCCTCCGCTGATTTAAACTTTAACGCCGGATCATGCTCTGTAGTTGGCTTCTTTAACGGGGACATATCCGCCGGATCAACATTGTCTTTGTAGAATTTCAGCTCCTCCGTAGCACAAACTGCCTCAGCGTATGCTGCGTCTCCTTCCACGCATTCCAAAGCAATCTTGCGGCTTCCGTGAACCGTTATGGTTCCTTTGTGGCCCGGCATCTTGAGCTGCAGATAAACATAACACGGTCTAGCCATGAACTTGGCGTAAACCGGTCTCCCAAACAGAGCATGATATGGGCTCCTGATTTTTACGACCTCGAAGGTCACTGTCTCTGATCTAGAATCCTGCTCATCCCCAAAGGTAACTTCCAGATAAATTTTCCCAACTGGGTAAGCCGATTTACCGGGCACCACTCCATGGAATACTGTGTTGGACTGGCGGAGCTTCTTATCTGTCAACCCCATACGTCAGAAAGTATCATAATATAAGATGTTGATGCCGCTGCCGCCATCCATAAGTACCTTTGTGAACTTGTAGCCACCCACCTATGGTGCCACCACTAATGCCAACTAGCCCGGATTATTAACCCGTGACAGGTGATCTTCTCTGCTCCACACAATGGGTTGCTCAGACCAACGTAAAAAACGTGGTATCGCCGGTTCAACTGCGTGTACTGCCCAGTTCAGCACCTTTTGATCCCGTTTGCACAAACTTGTGGTGAAAACATGATACTGCCCACTGCTTAGCTCCTTCGGATTATTTTGATATCCGGATTGCTACTGCTGCTGACGCTGCTGATTGCCTTGGTTGTTGTAACCGCCCTGACCATGCTGCTGGTTATGTTGATGCTGACCGTTGCCGTTGTAGTTATTGTTACTGCCGTGATACCCTGATCCGGACCCGTTACCTTGGTAACCTGGACCCGAAAAGCCGGAACTTGATCCGCCGCCGGGGGGTCCGTGGCTATATCTGGCCTGTTTCATGACCTCCTGCATGATACGACAGTCCTTCCAGAGATGCTTAGCCGGGTTTCCCTCTGTACTGTGTCTTGGGGAAGCCACACTTAGCTGCCGATCTAGATTGAAGGATTGCCCCTCGCTGTGCGGGGGAGGTTTACCCTTGCGGCGCTGCCCGTTTGCCTGAACGTTGGTACTAGCCACAAAGTCTGAGCCGCCTTCCGCTTTTCGCTTGCCGTTGTAACCTGTACCCGCTGGATTGGCTTGCGCCGGTTTACCAGCTTTGTTCGCCTTCCCATACTTGTCTCCGTCTGCATCTGGGTACTTGATGTTATCAGAGTCCCCACGGTGGGCGCCAACTGTAGTGGAATTAGCACGGCAGATGTCCGGTTTAGTGGACTTCGGTGTGAGGCCATCGCGCGGGTTAGCTTGAAGAGGTTAAAGCGGGCAAAGGACACACGGAGTTTATACTAGTTCGGCCCCTTCGATGAAGGTAAAAGCCTACATCTAGTTTTGTGTGGTATTGCTTGTGCGTCGATGAACAGGGAGCGAATCCGCTTGCCTGTGTCTCGAGCTGTTGTTTCTTGTCCTTGAACCGTCGTCGGGTCGTTCCTTTATATAGGAGGCGACGCCCGGTCCGGTTTACAGAGTCCCGAGGCCGGCTCATAAACGTGTGCGCCTCGGCCTCTACTCTTTCTACCTTACATCCCAAGTTACATGGTACGACGGTTCACAGACCGTGGGCCTTATACATGGGCCCTAAGCCTCTACGGGCTACGACCTCTTTACATATTCTACTGGGCTTGTAATAATACAACCTTGTCAGTGTAATCCGGACCTTCCTGGCCGGTTTATACCTGTTAGTATTATCCCTGACAGGAGGGGTGTGGTGATACGTCCATTTTGCATCATGCTTATATGTTGATATTTATTGCACTTTGGGCTGTTATTACATGTTTTGTCACAATACTTATGCCTTTTCTCTCTTATTTTACAAGGTTTACATGAAGAGGGAGAATGCCGGCAGCTGGAATTCTGGGCTGGAAAAGGAGCAAACTCTGGAAACCTAGTCTGCACAACTCCAAAAGCCCTGAAACTCAACAGAACACCGTTTCAGAAAATGTAAAAAATATCTGGCGAAAGAAGTTCACGAGGGGGGCCACCGGCCGTCCACGAGGGTGTGGGGCGCGCCCCCCTGCCCAGGGCGCACCCCCCTGTCTCGTGGGCCCCCCGATGCCCATTTTCTCCTATATGAGGTGTTTTGACCTGGAAAAAATCAGAAGGAGGCTTTTGGGACCAGACGCCGCCGTCTCGAGGCGGAACCGAGGCGGAAACCAATCTAGGGCTCCGACAGGGCTGTTCTGCCGGGGATACTTCCCTCCGGGAGGGGAAATCATCACCGCCGTCATCACCAACAACTCTCCTATCTTGGGGAGAGCTGTCTTCATCAATATCTTCACCAGCACCATCTCCTCTCAAATCCTAGTTCATCTCTTGTATCCAATCTTTGTAACCAAACCTCAGATTGGTACCTGTGGGTTGCTAGTAGTGTTGATTACTCCTTGTAGTTGATGCTAGTTGGTTTATTTGGTGGAAGATCATATGTTCAGATCCATTATGCATATTAATACCCCTCTGATCATGAACAATATTATGTCTTGTGAGTAGTTACTTTTGTTCCTGAGGACATGTGAGAAGTCTTGCTATTCGTAGTCATGTGAATTTGGTCTTCGTTCGATATTTTGATGAGATGTATGTTGTCTCTCCTCTAGTGGTGTCATGTGAACGTCGGCTACATGACACTTCACCATTAATTGGGCCTAGAGGAAGGCATTGGGAAGTAATAAGTAGATGATGGGTTGCTAGAGTGACATAAGCTTAAACCCTAGTTTATGCGTTGCTTCGTAAGGGGCTGATTTGGATCCATATGTTTCAGGCTATGGTTAGGTTTACCTTAATACTTCTTTTGTAGTTGCGGATGCTCGCATAGGAGGTTAATCATAAGTGGGAGGCTTGTCCAAGTAAGGACAGCACCCAAGCACTGGTCCACCCACATACCAGATTATCAAAGTACCGAACGCGAATCAGATGATCGTGATGAAAACTAGCCTGACGATAATTCCCATGTGTCCTCGGGAGCGCCTTCCTTTATATAAGAGTTTGTCCAGTCTTGTCCTTTGCTACAAAAAAGGATTGGGACACCTTGCGGCACCTCATTTACTTTTACCTTTTGTCACTTGCAACCAATTACCGTATCACAAAACTATCTGTTACCTATAATTTTAGTGCTTGCAGAAAATACCTTACTGAAAACTGCCTATCATTTCCTTCTGCTCCTCGTTGGGTTCGACACTCTTACTTACCGAAAGGACTACGATAGATCCCCTACGCTTGTGGGTCATCAAGACTCTTTTCTGGCGCCGTTGCCGGGGAGTGATGCGCCTTTGGTAAGGAAAAATTTATATAGTGTGCTGAAATTTATTGTCACTTGTTACTACGGCTCATAATCCTTTGAGGGACTTGTTCGGGGTATCTTCACCCCAAACAGAAGAGCAAAGAGTTGCTCCTCAACCTACTGCACCTACTGAAAATGTTTGCTTTGAGATTCCTTCGGGTATGATAGAGAAACTGCTTGAAAACCCTTTTACACGAGACGGAACATTGCATCCCGATCTACATCTAATCTATGTGGATGAAGTTTGTGGATTGTTTAAGCTTGCAGGTATGCCCGAGGATGTTATCAAGAAGAAGGTTTTCCCTTTATCTTTGAAGGGAGATGCATTGCCATGGTTTAGGTTATGTGATGATATGGGATCATGGAACTATAATCGTCTGAAGTTGGAATTTCATCAGAAGTTCTACCCTATGCACCAGGTTCATCGTGATCGTAATTATATTTGTAATTTCTGGCCTCGCGAAGGAGAAAGCATCGCTCAAGCTTGGGGGAGGCTTAAGTCAATGTTATATTCATGCCCCAATCATGTGCTCTCAAGAAAAATGATCATTCAAAATTTTTATGCTCGGCTTTCTCTCAATAATCGCACCATGCTCGATAATTCTTGTTCTGGCTCTTTTATGATGAAGACCGTTGAATTCAAATGGGATTTATTGGAAAGAATTAAACGCAACTCTGAAGATTGGGATCTCGACGAAGGTAAGGAGTCAGGTATGACCCCTAAGTTCGATTGTGTTAAAGCTTTTATGGATACCGATGTTTTCCGTGAGTTTAGCACTAAATATGGACTTGACTCTGAGATAGTAGCTTCTTTCTGTGAATCTTTTGCTAGTCATGTTGATCTCTCCAAGGAGAAGTGGTTTAAATACCATCCCCCTATTGAAGTAAAAGTAGTTGAACCTGTTAAAGTTGAAGAAAAGACTATCACTTATAATGTTGATCCTATTATACCTACTGCTTATATTGAGAAACCACCTTTCCCTGTTAGGATAAAGGATCATGCTCAAGCTTCAACTATAGTTCGTAAAAGTAATACCAGAACACCTACACCCTCTGAGCAAATTAAAGTTGAACCTAGTGTTGCTATGGTTAAATATCTCTTGGTAGAAGATTTAGATGGACATGTTATTTACCTCCAAGAAGAGTCCGCTAGAATAGCCAAAACCAATGCTAGGAACAAACATAGATCTATTGTGGGCTTGCCTGTTATCTCTGTTAAGATGGGAGATCATTGTTTGTGACACCCCGAGACCGGTGCGCCAGGTGTCAACCAGTTATTCGTTGTCGTTACCGTGTCATTTGCTTGCGTGTGCATCCTTGCCATGTCATCATGTGTGTTGCATCAGCATGTTTTCAGAACTTGCATCCGTCCGAGTCCGTTCGTCCTTTCCGTTGTCCGTTCTGAGCCCAGACACACTTGCGCGCACCCGCGGCGCCTCCGAATATTTATTTTGTGAGTGGCCGAAAAACGTTCTTGGAATGGGTTGAAACTTGGTGTGTGGTCTTATTATAGCATAGGTAGACCGCCTGTCAAGTTTCGTCGCGTTCGGAGCTCGTTTGATAGCCCAACGGTTAACCGTGTTAACCGCCGGAAGCCTTTCTCTTTTGGCGCAACACCCCTTTCTCACAGCCCACCAAGCCCTTTCTAACCCCTCCATGCTCTTGGCCGTTCGATCACGATCGCGTGGCCGCGAACGGCTCCTCATTTGAACACTCCTAGCTCCCTCTACCTATAAATATGTGCCTCTCCATCCATTTTCGCGCAGATGAAACCCTAAAAATCCTCCCTCCGCGCAGCCGGACATGTCCGTTCCGCCGCCGGACATGTCAAGTGCCGTCCACCTCACTCCGGCCAATCAGGCGTCGCCACCTCAGCTCCGCCGCCTCCTGCAGCCACTCCGGAGCCGCCACGTGGCCTCCCCACGCCTGCACTCCGCCGCGGCCCGCGGAGCCCATCGTGGGCCCGCGCGAGCCCGCAGCCGCCGCCGTCGGATCCCGCGTCCTGCGCCTCGCCTCCCCCCCGCCGCCGCGCTCTCCGGCAACCAGCGCCGGCTCGCCTCCGTGCCTCTACCGCCGGCAACCCCCATCCCCGCCGGCTACCATACCTCACCGCTGCCGGCGCCATGGAGTTCGCCGGCCTCGAGGCCCGCCGTCGACGCCTCCAGCCGCCGCGCGCGCCGGCCACCGCCTCCTGCCGCTGCCCGTGGCCGGATCCGCACCGCCCCGCCTCCCTTCCTCCCGCGAGGGCGCCGCCGCGCCGTCCCTCCGTTGCCATACCCGCCGCTGCCGCCATGGACAGGCTCGGGAGCAAGGAGAGGAGCTGCTCCTCCCGTGCGCCTCGTGGGCCGCCCCCACAAACCCTAGGCCCAGATCCGGCCCAGGGCACCGCGAGGCCCAGCCTGCCCTGCCTCTCCTCTTCCTGGGCCACGGCCTGCTTGGTGAGCCCACGTAATCCCCGCCCGGGCAACTTTTAGTTATCCAGCGCCCATGCATTTTTTTCTAAGTCTGGAAGTCCCTGAGATGTTGTATTTTATTGCATTCTTGTGGAGCTAATAACTTTTTGTGTGTATGTCCAAATTGAGTGTATGATATGTCAAAATGAACGTGGTGATATGCTCTACACTTTGTTCCATAATTCCATGCTTGTTTGACTTCATCTAGGTGCACTAATCTCTGTTGCAAGAGTGCTACTTGTTATAAACTACTTTTACTTGTTATTTTGTTGCCATGTTTGAGATATGATAACTTGGTGCAAGTTTATCCAAATAGTGCAAATGATATGTCAAAATGTTCATTATGAAGTGTACTACATGATGGTTGCTGTAGCATGCTTGTTTGAGTCCATCTTGCCATGCTAATCTCTGTTGCAAAAGTGCATTTGGCTGTTAGGTGCTGAAACTTGTTATGAGATGCTTATTTCAATTGCTTTTTGCTATTGATGTGTTTGTCCTCATGCCACATGTTTAGATGTTTTAGAAGCACCATTATATGGTCTTTGCTATGGTGCATTTATATTTCCATGATATGACTTGTGTTGACTTAAACATGCTTGCAAACATGCCATGCCAACATAACTGTTTTATACTTAGTGAAATTTCTACTAAGTCTGGAATCTGTCATATCCTGATGCTATGTTTGCTTGATGCCCCACTCAAATCCATGCTTGTTTTGGAGTGGCCAATGATCATGTCTTGTTGTCCATGTTATTGTCTATCCATTCATGCCCTTACTTGCTCATATGACCTGCTGTAGCTTATTTATTTCTTGC
The DNA here is from genome assembly GCA_902687465.1 of Secale cereale. Lineage (NCBI taxonomy): Eukaryota > Viridiplantae > Streptophyta > Magnoliopsida > Poales > Poaceae > Secale > Secale cereale. Next base: position 180,495,137 of record LR738712.1, on the reverse strand, counting down.
TCTCAAGTTGCTATAAATTATAACTGTCAGGTTTTTATCAGCATGTTTAATTTGGTGGAGCTTGTTGCTATTGATCCATGCCTCCTATGGAGTTGCTCCAATGGAGTTGTTTGCTGTAGGATATGTCTAATACACGTCCATGCTCTTTATGTTCTTATTAGAGTTGATATGCTTGTTGTTTTGTGCCTCCGAAGGCAGCATCGTGATGATGTTTTTGCCTTCCCAGATTTTGGCTAAGTCTGGATAATTTTATTGCAACTTGCCATGCTTGTTTAAATGTGTTCCAGCAAGCTTTTGGGTGTGTTCTAAGTTCCTACTAGTTAAGCATCACGTCTACTTCACATCCATGCTTCTTGTTATCATGTTTGGGTGATTTAGCTTATATTTACCTTGCTCCAAAGTTGCTATGTGGCTGTTAACTTCAGCTTGTTGTTATATCTTGTTTCATGTGTATCTTTTAGCCCGTTGCTCCGTTTTGGGTGTGCCTTATATGAAACTTGTGTGATTTCACATGTAGAATCATAATATCATGTTGGTTACATGTTTGGAGTGTGTTTGCTTGATGCTTGGGTGCATCTTGCACCGTTACCTTGCTTGTCTTGTTTTGCTCATATCTTCTAGGCCGTAGCTCCGAATTAAACAAACTTTATATGAAACTTGACTAGAATTTCATGTAGATCATCATGGTGCGTGTTAATCTGCTGTTTAACAACTTTAACATAAGGTTTGTTCAGATCTCAACTAATTTCAAATTATGCATATGAGGACTTACCGGATTTGTTATAAGTTGATTCCGGCCTCATTTAAACTTGTTGTTTGGTGTTGTTCTTGTGTGCTTCATCCCTTGCCATGTATTGCATCATATAAAGACTTGTCTTGCATCATACTTGCTTGAGCATATTGTCATGTTCTTGTGTTGTTTTTCTGTGCTTCCTACCTTGCCATGTATTACATCATATATAGACTTGTCTTGCACCATACTTGCTTGAGCATATTGTCACGTTCTTGTGTTGTGTGTTTACCGTATTGCTTGCTTCTTCTCGTTAGTGCTTGTTCCGTTGCGATCGCGAGGATTCGTTCGTCTACCCGTGGTTCGTCTTCGAGGCTTCTTCTTCGTCTTCTTCATGGAACCGTTCTTCTTCCTTGCGGGATCTCAGGCAAGATGACCATACCCTTGGATACCTTTACTATCATGGCCATGCTTAGTTGTCTGGATGCTATCATTACATGTCGCGCTACCCATCTTTATTGTCAGCCCCTCTCCTTGTTGCCATGAAACCTCTAACCTTTGACACCTTCCTAGCAAACCATTGTTTGGCTATGTTACCCGCTTGCTCAGCCCCTCTTATAGCGTTGTTAGTTGCAGGTGAAGATGAAGATCGTTCCATGTTGGAACTTGTTGTTGGAATATCACAATATGTCTTATAAATATTAACACACCTATATACTGGGCATGGGTGGAAGGCTTGGCCTTTTGCTCGGTGTTTTGTTCCACTCATGCCACCTTAGGCGCCGATAAACCGGCATTATGTTCCTTGCTTTTGCGTTCCTTACACGGTTGGGTATATGGGGACCCCTTGACAGTTCGTCTTTGAATAAAACTCCTCCAGCAAGGCCCAACATTGGTTTTAATTTGCCTCATAATAACAACTTAATTGAATAGTTAAATTTGCATAGGGGGTCGCGCCCTCGGGATTCTTTTCTACATAGCAGGGGGGCCAGTGCTGATGGTGTTGGTCCCGAACGGGGGTTATGCGGGGCCACCTCGGGGAAACTCGAGGGCTGGTTTTACTCATATAATCGCCCATCCGGTCGTGGCCTGAGATGAGATACGCGCGGCTACTATCAGGGTGTCGACACACCGGGAGGTCTTGCTGGACTTGTTTTACCATTGTCGAAATGTCTTGTGCACCGGGATGCCGAGCCTGATCGGATTTCCCTAAGATAAGGGGTAATAATAATAATCATTACTTCAGCTGATCGTGAGAGCTTGTGATGGTCTAAGTTGGGACACCCTTGCAGGGTTATGATCTTTCGAAAGCCGTGCCCGCGGTTATGTGGCAGATTGGAATTTGTTAATGTCCGGTTGTAGAAAACTTGACAGAGGATCCGAAGTAAAACACACAACTATGTGAGTAACCGTGACTGTCTCTTTTCACTTTGAGAAGAGAAAACGGTGGGGTTATGTTTGACTCGTAGGTAGTTCAGGATCTTTAGCGATCACTACTAGTTTGCGACCGTTTGCGTAGATGCTCATCTTATTCTTGTACTCGTAAGTTAGCCACCATATATTGCTTAGCCGCTGCTGCAACCTCACCACTTTACCTCTCCTTACCTTAAGCTTTGATAGTCTTGTTACCTATGGTTATGGGATTGCTGAGTCCTCGTGGCTCATAGATACTACAACAACAGTTGCAGGTGCAGGTTTCCGATGTATTCACGTGAGAGCATTGACCGTTGTGTTGGAGTTCTCTCTCTCTTCTTCTTCTTCTTCTTTAGTCTTGGGTTGGTTCCGGGTCGGTAGCCTGATATAGCAGATGGATGTCATTGTTCTTTTCATGTTTGCATCTGTAGTCGGATGCTTGTATTGATGTTGTTGTATTCATGTGACTTGTATGTATTGTTGTATCCCCCATGTATGTATGTAATGGTATGATGTAATGATATCCATCTTGCTAAGCGCTCGAAATGCGGTTGTGCCCCAATCACGTAAGTGTCACGTGATCGGGATAGACTCACATCTTGGGCCTGACAAGTTGGTATCAGAGCCTCGACCGACCATAGGATCCCCCTTGATTGATCGTAGCATGGCCGTTGTTGAGTCTAGCAGAAAACTTTTTCGGAGTCTAGTTATATCGGAGAGTAGGAACTCTTTTTACTCCTCTGCCCCTTCGTCGCTCTGATGAGGAATCTTGACGTAGGTGTTTTGAATTACTCCTCTTCCCCTTCAAATTTTTTAGGATCACGTGGTTAGTTTTCTTTCATTGCATCGTTAGTTCTTTCATCTGGTGCATCTCTCGTCAAGTGGATTCAACCCTCTTCTTCTTTGCAAGCTCAACCCTCAGTTCTTTTCCTTCAACGGTGTTTTCCCCATCCGATGGGGTCTTTTCTTTTCCCACACGCCCACCCTTTTGCTTCTCGGAGTCGGAGTCCTTAATCGAGTATCCATCCTACTCGTGTGAAGTCTTTGCTTTCTTTCATCAATTGTTTCAGTTGGTGAATTCTCGTCTAGCTCGTCATCGTTCTTCTCTTTTCTTCTCTCGGAGAATTCTCCTCTCGTTCGATATTCTTCATCTCTTTTCTTTTCAACTCAAGTATTCGGTGTTGTTCATATTCTTTTCCCTCGGCTCAGATATTCCCCTTGCTCGTTAACTCTCGTCATTTAATCATCCCGGAGTTCCAAAGACATCTCAGGATATTCGTCTGTCTTCCGATTAATTCGAGGTTGTCACCTCCTTCGAGTCTTTTAATCGTTCTGGTGCATTATCTCTTTTCGATCCTTTTCAACCGTGTTTTCTTTTCGGTGGGCTCATAACCCACAGGTTTATTCCCAGGATCTTACCTGACTCTTCTAATTTTTTCCCGGAGTGTTCCCAAATTCTTTTCAAGTCTGACGTAAGTATTGATTCCATCAGTCATATGCCGCTCCAAGATCACTTGGAATTCTTTTCATCTTCGGTTCAACCTTTCTTTTTCCATTCTTCTGGAGTTTTTCATGAATTCTTTTCTTTGTGTTCCTCCGAAGGCCATCATGTCAGAAGATTTCTTCGTTCTCAGTTTTCAACTTCGTCCTTCAAATATTCTTCATCGATGCCTCTTCGTTCGTCTCACATTTGTCCAGTGCTTCCTTCAAATATTCTTAATTAGTTCGTGATCTCTTCATTCTCGTTATTCTAATTCCCTCAAGTTATTTATTCTTCCCGGCGATTCATTCTCTTGTGTTCACTCAATTTCAATTTCTTACGGTGGCGTGTCCTCTTGCATCGTTCAATTTCATTCCTTACGGTGGTCATTCTCGTTCTTCACTCGATTGTAATTCTTTTCGGTGGTTTGTTCTTTTTCATCACTCGATTAATTCTTCTCGGTGGTTCGTTCTTTCTTCCCTCGGCTCCAATTTTATGGTGGTTCGCTCAACAGTTCTATTCCGGTGCTATCATATCAATTCATTCGTTCTTTCCAACTCTACCGGTGTTTCATGAAGATTTTCCCGAGTTCAAGTTATATCACTCTTTAATCTTTTTCAACGCGAATAAGTGGTATGCGATCCATTGCTTTTGATCAATTTAATTGGTGAAGGATAAGCATAACATAATTCTTATTTCATTCTCGTCAAGTTGATTAATTCCTTCCTTCGGAGTTTATTCTTCATGAATAAATTCTAGTTCCAAGTGCTTTAAGCTTTTCTTCCCCGGAGTTCAAAGATTTCTCGGTTATCTCGTCGGAACCCTGAATAATCATCGCGAGGCTTATTCTTATTCTTGAATCCTTCACTTCTTTATATCATCATTCTTTCATTACCGGAGTTCTTCTTGGTGGTTCATCGCGAGTAAACTCATTCTTCAAACGTTCAGCTAATTATTCTGGAGCAGCTCAAGCATTATTATTCTTTTGCCTCTCGAGTGCAAATAATTCTCCGTATTCTTTTGAAGTGGAGTTTTGCATTCTTCGCTCTTCTCAGCTCATCAATCTTGTCGTTGTGGCGGTAATTCACCTCAAGCCTTGAGATGTTTTTCTTAAGTCCACTTCAAGCTTATTCTTTTGTTGTTGATTTTTTTTTCAACAACTTTGTTCAAGTCTTTCTCTTATAAATTCTCTTTCATGTCACTCGTGCTCAAAGTTGTTCTTTTCTTATCCGTTCTTTTCATTCCATCATTTCAATTCTTCCGGAGGCATTATGTTGTTGCTCTCGTCGAGCATCATTTTATCTTTTCAAGTTCTTGTTCCTTTCCATTCATGTTCAACCGCTGTGCTATTTCTTTTAGTTTCAGCCGGAGTGCTGCCCGAATTCCTTCGTGTAGATTTCTTTTCTATCTCTGTTAACCGGAGTGGTTTCGAAATCATTCTTGTTCCTTCAGCTCTTGTTTCGTGCCTTCCAACCTAATTGGTTCTCGTGTGTTCCTAGTTCCTCTTTTGTAATGGAGCTTCGCTTTCCCATTCATCTCCATTATATTATTTCTTTCGAAGTTGTTCATCCTCTCAAGGTTCCTTTCTTTCACGCTGTTGTCCTCGAAGAACTTTGTTCTTCCTTTGTCCCTTCCGTCTCGTTCCTAAGATCTCGGGACGAGATCTCTTGTTAGTAGGGGAGTGTTGTGACACCCCGAGACCAGTGCGCCAGGTGTCAGCCAATTATTCATTGTCGTTGCCGTGTCATCTGCTTGCGTGTGCATCCTTGCCATGTCATCATGTGGGTTGCATCAGCATGTTTTCAAAACTTGCATCCGTCCGAGTCCGTTCGTCCTTTCCGTTGTCCATTCTGAGCCCAGACACACTTGCGCGCGCCCGCGGCGCCTCAGAATATTTATTTTGTGAGTGGCCGAAAAACATTCTCGGAATGGGTTGACACTTGGCGTCTGGTCTTATTATAGCATAGGTAGACCGCCTGTCAAGTTTCATCGCGTTCGGAGCTCGTTTGATAGCCCAACGGTTAACCGTGTTAACCGCCGGAAGCCTTTTCTCTTTTGGCCCAGCACCCCTTTCTCACAGCCCACCAAGCCCTTTCTAACCCCTCCATGCTCTTGGCCGTTCGATCACGATCGCGTGGCCGCGAACGGCTCCTCATTTGGACACTCCTAGCTCCCTCTACCTATAAATATGTGCCTCTCCATTTTCGCGCAGATGAAACCCTAAAAATCCTCCCTCCGCGCAGCCAGACATGTCGTTCCGCCGCCAGACATGTCCAGTGCCCTCCACCTCACTCCGGCCAATCAGGCGTCGCCACCTCAGCTCCGCCGCCTCCCGCAGCCACTCCGGAGCCGCCACGTGGCCTCCCCACGCCTCCACTCCGCCGCGGCCCGCGGAGCCCATCGCTGGCCCGCGCGAGCCCGCAACCGCCGCCGCCGGATCCCGCGTCCTGCGCCTCGCCTCCCCCACGCCGCCGCGCTCTCCGGCAACCAGCGCTGGCTCGTCGCCGTGCCTCCGCCGCCGGCAACCCCCATCCCCCGCCGGCCACCATACCGCACCGCCGCCGGCGCCATGGAGTTCGCCGGCCTCGAGGCCCGCCGTCGCCGCCTCCGGCCGCCGCGCGCGCCGGCCACCGCCTCCTGCCGCTGCCCGTGGCCGGATCCGCACCGCCCCGCCTCCCTTCCTCCGGCGAGGGCGCCGCCGCGCTGTCGCTCTGTTGCCAGACCCGCCGCCGCCGCCATGGACAGGCTCGGGAGCGAGCAGAGGAGCTGCTCCTCCCGTGCGTCTCGTGGGCCGCCCCCACAAACCCTAGGGCCAGCTCCGGCCCAGGGCACCGCGAGGCCCAGCCTGCCCTGCCTCTCCTCTTCCTGGGCCACGACCTGCTTGGTGAGCCCACGTAATCCCCGCCCGGGCAACTTTTAGTTATCCAGCGCTCATGCATTTTTTTCTAAGTCTGGAAGTCCCTGAGATCTTGTATTTTATTGCATTCTTATGGAGCTAATAACTTTTTGTGTGTATGTCCAAATTGAGTGTATGATATGTCAAAATGACCGTGGTGATATGCTCTACACTTTGTTACATTGTGCCATGCTTGTTTGCCTTCATCTAGGAGCACTAATCTCTGTTGCAAGAGTGCTACTTGTTATAAACCGTTGTTACTTGTTATTTTGTTGCCATGTTTGAGATATGATAACTTGGTGCATGTTTATCCAAATGGTGCAAATGATATGTCAAAATGTTCATTATGAAGTGTACTACATGATGGTTGCTGTAGCATGCTTGTTTGAGTCCATCTTGCCATGTTAATATCTGTTGCAAAAGTGCATTTGGCTGTTAGGTGCTGAAACTTGTTATGAGATGCTGATTTCAATTGCTCTTTGCTATTGATGTGTTTGTCCTCATGCCACATGTTTAGATGTTTTAGAAGCACCATTATATGGTCTTTGCTATGGTGCATTTATCTTTCCATGATATAACTTGTGTTGACTTAAACATGCTTGCAAACATGCCATGCCAACATAACTGTTTTATACTTAGTGAAATTTCTACTAAGTCTGGAATCTGTCATATCCTGATGCTATGTTTGCTTGATGCCCCACTCAAATCCATGCTTGTTTTGGAGTGGCCAATGATCATGTCTTGTTGTCCATGTTATTGTCTATCCATTCATGCCCTTACTTGCTCATATGACCTGCTGTAGCTTATTTATTTCTTGCTCTCAAGTTGCTATAAATTATAACTGTCAGGTTTTTATCGGCATGTTCAATTTGGTGGGGCTTGTTGCTATTGATCCATGCCTCCTATGGAGTTGCTCCAATGGAGTTGTTTGCTGTAGGATATGTCTACCACATATCCATGCTCTTTATGTTCTTATTAGAGTTGATATGCTTGTTGTTTTGTGCCTCCGAAAGCAGCACCGTGATGATGTTTTTGCCTTCCCAGATTTTGGCTAAGTCTGGATAATTTTATTGCAACTTGCCATGCTTGTTTAAATGTGTTCCAGCAAGCTTTTGGTTGTGTTCTAAGTTCCTACTTGTTAAGCATCACGTCTACTTCACAGCCATGCTTCTTGTTATCATGTTTAGGTGATTTAGCTTATATTTACCTTGCTCCAAAGTTGCTATGTGGCTGTTAACTTCAGCTTGTTGTTATATCTTGTTTCATGTGTATCTTTTAGCCCGTTGCTCCGTTTTGGGTGTGCCTTATATGAAACTTGTGTGATTTCGCATGTAGAATCATAATATCATGTTGTTTACATGTTTGGAGTGTGTTTGCTTGATGCTTGGGTGCATCTTGCACCGTTGCCTTGCTTGTCTTGTTTTGCTCATATCTTCTAGGCCGTAGCTCCGAATTAAACAAACTTGATATGAAACTTGACTAGAATTTCGTGTAGATCATCATGGTGCATGTTAACATGCTGTTTAACAACTTTAACATAAGGTTTTTTCAGATCTGGACTAATTTCAAATTATGCATATGAGGACTTACCGGATTTGTTATAAGTTGATTCCGGCCTCATTTAAACTTGTTGTTTGGTGTTGTTCTTGTGTGCTTCATCCCTTGCTATGTATTGCATCATATAAAGACTTGTCTTGCATCATACTTGCTTGAGCATATTGTCATGTTCTTGTGTTGTTTTTCTGTGCTTCCTACCTTGCCAAGTATTGCATCATATATAGACTTGTCTTGCACCATACTTGCTTGAGAATATTGTCATGTTCTTGTGTTGTGTGTTTACCGTATTGCTCACTTCTTCTCGTTAGTGCTTGTTCCGTTGCGATCGTGAGGATTCGTTCGTCTACCCGTGGTTCGTCTTCGAGGCTTCTTCTTCGTCTTCTTCATGGAACCGTTCTTCTTCCTTGCGGGATCTCAGGCAAGATGACCATACCCTTGGATACCTTTACTATCATGGCCATGCTTAGTTGTCTGGATGCTATCGTTACATGTCGCGCTACCCATCTTTATTGTCAGCCCCTCTCCTTGTTGCCATGAAACCTCTAACCTTTGACACCTTCCTAGCAAACCATTGTTTGGCTATGTTACCCGCTTGCTCAGCCCCTCTTATAGCGTTGTTAGTTGCAGGTGAAGATGAAGATCGTTCCATGTTGGAACTTGTTGTTGGAATATCACAATATGTCTTATAAATATTAACACACCTATATACTGGGCATGGGTGGAAGGCTTGGCCTTTTGCTCGGTGTTTTCTTCCACTCATGCCACCTTAGGCGCCGATAAACCGGCATTATGTTCCTTGCTTTTGCGTCCCTTACACGGTTGGGTATATGGGGACCCCTTGACAGTTCGTCTTTGAATAAAACTCCTCCAGCAAGGCCCAACATTGGTTTTAATTTGCCTCATAATAACAACTTAATTGAATAGTTAAATTTGCATAGGGGGTCGCGCCCTCGGGATTCTTTTCTACATAGCAGGGGGGCCTGTGCTGATGGTGTTGGTCCCGAATGGGGGTTATGCGGGGCCACCTCGGGGAAACTCGAGGGCTGGTTTTACTCATATAATCGCCCATCCGGTCGTGGCCTGAGACGAGATACGCGCGGCTACTATCAGGGTGTCGACACACCGGGAGGTCTTGCTGGACTTGTTTTACCATTGTCGAAATGTCTTGTGCACCGGGATGCCGAGCCTGATCGGATTTCCCTAAGATAAGGGGTAATAATAATAATCATTACTTCAGCTGATCGTGAGAGCTTGTGATGGTCTAAGTTGGGACACCCTTGCAGGGTTATGATCTTTCGAAAGCCGTGCCCGCGGTTATGTGGCAGATTGGAATTTGTTAATGTCCGGTTGTAGAAAACTTGACAGAGGATCCGAAGTAAAACACACAACTATGTGAGTAACCGTGACTGTCTCTTTTCACTTTGAGAAGAGAACACGGTGGGGTTATGTTTGACTCGTAGGTAGTTCAGGATCTTTATCGATCACTACTAGTTTGCGACCGTTTGCGTAGATGCTCATCTTATTCTTGTACTCGTAAGTTAGCCACCATATATTGCTTAGCCGCTGCTGCAACCTCACCACTTTACCTCTCCTTACCTATTAAGCTTTGATAGTCTTGTTACCTATGGTTATGGGATTGTTGAGTCCTCGTGGCTCATAGATACTACAACAACAGTTGCAAGTGCAGGTTTCCGATGTCTTGACGTGAGAGCGTTTATCGTTGTGTTGGAGTTCTCTCTTCTTCTTCTTCTTCTTCTTCTTCTTCTTCTTTAGTCTTGGGTTGGTTCGGGTCGGCAGCCTGATATAGCAGATGGATGTCGTTGTTCTTTTCATGTTTGCATCTGTAGTCGGATGCTTGTATTGATGTTGTTGTATTCATGTGACTTGTATGTATTGTTGTATCCCCCATGTATGTATGTAATGGTACGATGTAATGATATCCATCTTGCTAAGCGCCCGAAATGCGGTTGTGCCCCAAATTCTAAGTGTCAGGTGATCGGGATAGAATCGCATCTTGGGCCTGACATTGTTACCATGGTTTATGTGACGTAGGTGCTAGTGCGAGTATTATCCCTCTTGATTTTTATCGCGAAATTATGCATGATATTGCACCTGTTGAGTTAGAAGGGATTGATGTTACTATTAAGCTTGCTAATAGAGACACTATTTCACCAGTTGGGATTGTTAGAGATGTTGAAGTTTTGTGTGGGACGGTTAAATACCCTGCTGATTTTCTTGTTCTTAGTTCCCCACAAGATGATTTTTGTCCCATTATATTTGGTAGACCCTTCTTGAATACTGTTAATGCCAAGATAGACTGCGTGAAAGATATTGTTACTGTGGGATTAGGGGATATGTCTCATGATTTTAACTTTGCTAAATTCCGTAGACAACCCCTTGAAAAGGAACCACCCAGTAAGGATGCAATTATTGGTCTTGCTTCTGTTGCCGTGCCTCCTAATGATCCTTTAGAACAATACTTGCTAGACCATGAAAACGATATGCATATGAATGAGAGAAGGGAAATAGATGAAATATTCTTTAAACAGGGACCCGTATTGAAAAACAACTTGCCTGTTGAAATCCTAGGGGATCCACCTCCACCCAAGGGTGATCCCGTGTTTGAACTTAAACCTTTACCTGATAATCTTAAGTATGTTTATCTTGATGAAAAGAAGATATATCCTGTTATTATTAGTGCTAACCTTTCAGAGCAGGAAGAAGAAAAACTATTGAAAACTCTGAAGAAGCACCGTGCTGCTATTGGATATACTCTGGATGATCTTAAGGGCATTAGTCCCACTATATGCCAACACAAGATAAATTTGGAAGAAAATGCTAAACCGGTTATTGATCATCAGCGACGGTTAAATCCTAAGATGAAAGAAGTGGTAAGGAAGGAAATACTAAAGCTTCTAGAGGCAGGTATTATCTATCCAGTTACTGATAGCCAGTGGGTAAGTCCTGTCCATTGTGTTCCTAAGAAAGGAGGTATGACTGTCGTTCCTAATGATACAGATGAATTGATCGTGCAAAGAATAGTTACAAGTTATAGGATGGTGATTGATTTCCGTAAGTTAAATAAAGCTACTAAGAAAGGTCATTACCCCTTGCGTTTTATTGATCCAATGCTAGAAAGGTTATCCAAACATACTCATTTCTGCTTTCTAGATGGTTATTCCGGTTTCTCTCAAATACATGTGTCAAAAGGGGATCAAGAAAAGACCACTTTTACTCGTCCTTTCGATACCTTTGCTTATAGACGTATGCCTTTTGGTTTATGTAATGCACCTGCTACCTTTCAAAGATGCATGATGGCTATATTCTCTGATTTTTGTGAAAAGATTGTTGAGGTTTTCATGGATGATTTCTCCGTTTACAGAACTTCTTTTGATGATTGCTTAAGCAACCTTGATCCAGTTTTGCAGAGATGTGAAGACACTAATCTTGTTTTGAATTGGGAGAAGTGCCACTTTATGGTTAATGAAGGCATTGTCTTGGGACATAAAATTTCTGAAAGAGGTATTGAACTTCACAAAGCTAAAGTTGATGCTATTGAAAAAATGCCATGCCCTAAGGACATCAAAGGTATACGAAGTTTCCTTGGTCATGCCGGGTTTTATAGGAGGTTCATAAAGGACTTCTCCAAAATCTCCAGGCCTCTGACTAATCTCTTACAAAAAGATATTCCTTTTGTCTTTGATGATGATTGTCTAGAAGCATTTGAAATACTTAAGAAAGCATTGATCTCTGCACCTATTGTCCAGCCTCCTGACTGGAATTTACCCTTTGAGATTATGTGCGATGCTAGTGATTATGCTGTAGGAGCTGTTTTAGGGCAAAGAGTTGATAAGAAATTGAATGTTATCCAGTATGCTAGTAAAACTCTAGATATTGCCCAGAAAAATTATGCTACTACTGAGAAAGAATTTTTAGCAGTTGTATTTGCTTGTGATAAGTTTAGACCCTATATCGTTGATTCCAAAGTAACTATTCATAGTGATCACGATGCTATCAAATACCTTATGGAAAAGAAAGATGCTAAACCTAGACTTATTAGATGGGTTCTCTTGCTACAAGAATTTGACTTGCATATTATTGATAGAAAGAGAGCTGAGAACCCCGTTGCAGATAACTTGTCTAGGTTTGAGAATATACTTGATGACCCACAACTTATTGATGATAGCTTTCTTGATGAACAATTAGCTGTCATAAATACTTCTCGTACTGCTCCATGGTATGCTGATTATGCTAATTATATTGTTGCTAAGTTTATACTCCCTAGCTTCACATACCAGCAAAAGAAAAAGTTCTTCTATGATTTGAGACATTACTTCTGGGATGACCCACATCTTTATAAAGAAGGAGTAGATGGTATTATTAGACGTTGTGTACCTGACCATGAACAGGAACATATCCTACGCAAGTGCCACTCCGAAGCTTATGGAGGACACCATGCGGGAGATAGAACTGCACACAAGATATTGCAATCCGGTTTTTATTGGCCTACTCTCTTCAAGGATGCCCTTAAGTTTGTCTTATCTTGTGATGAATGTCAAAGAATTGGTAATATCAGTAGACGTCAAGAAATGCCTATGAATTATTCACTTGTTATTGAACCATTTGATGTTTGGGGCTTTGATTATATGGGACCGTTTCCTGCCTCTAATGGTTACACACATATTTTAGTTGCTGTTGATTACATTACTAAGTGGGTAGAAGCTATTCCAACTAGTAGCGCTGATCATAACACCTCTATTAAGATGCTTAAAGAAGTTATTTTCCCGAGGTTTGGAGTCCCTAGATATCTAATGACTGATGGTGGTTCACACTTTCATGGTGCTTTCCGTAAGATGCTTGCAAAATATGATATCAACTATAGAATTGCATTCCCTTACCAGCCACATACTAGTGGTCAAGTAGAACTAAGTAATAGAGAGTTGAAATTAATTTTGCAAAACACAGTTAATAGGTCTAGGAAGAATTGGTCCAAGAAGCTAGATGATGCATTATGGGCCTATAGAACTGCATACAAAAATCCTATGGGTATGTCTCCATATAAGATGGTTTACGGAAAAGCTTGTCACTTACCTCTTGAGCTAGAACATAAGGCATATTGGGCTATTAAAGAGCTTAATTATGATTTCAAACTTGCCGGTGAAAAGAGGTTATTTGACATTAGCTGCCTTGATGAATGGAGAACCCAGGCTTATGAGAATGCCAAACTGTTTAAAGACAAAGTTAAAAGATGGCATGACAAAAGGATACAAAAGCGTGAGTTTAACGTAGGTGATTATGTCTTGCTATTCAACTCTCGTTTAAGATTTTTTGCAGGAAAACTTCTCTCCAAGTGGGAAGGACCTTACATTATCGAGGAGGTCTATCGTTCCGGTGCCATAAAAATCAACAACTTCGAAGGCACAAATCCAAAGGTGGTGAACGGTCAAAGAATTAAACATTATATCTCAGGTAATCCTATAAATGTTGAAACCAATATTATTTAAACCGTAACCCCGGAGGAATACATAAGGGACACTTTCCAGAACGATCCAGCCTCCGAAAAGGAAGAGGTATGTGATACGGTAAGTAAACCGACTCCAAACCAGTTCTAAAGGCAATTTTTCTCCGTTTTGGAATATTTAGAAAAATAGAAAAATAAGTAGCAGTCCGGAAGAGACACGAGGCGTCCACGAGGGTGGAGGGCACGCGCCATGCCCAGGACGCGCCCCCTGCCTTGTGGGCACACGTGTGTTCCCCGGACTCCGTTTCCTTGTGGGTTACTCCTTTTGGTCGGTAAAAATTCATTATATATACTCCTGAAGATTTTGACCTCTGTATCACGCAAAAATCATGTGTTCTTGTTTTGAGCTGTTTTCTGCTAGGGTTTGCGATGCCAGGCATCATGTCGTCTCCCTCCTCCAACAACGAAGGCAACGATGCTTGGCTCATGCAGATATATCTGAAGAGGGAAGGACCCGAGGAAATCCACAAGGTGAAGAAGATCAAGAAGGAGGTGGAAGATCCGGCTCCGGGATCGGGAGAAGACACCCCTAAATCTCTTCCTAATCTCTTTACCTCAACTGAGATCGAAGCTTTCAGGATGATTGAGTTGGCTCAAATTTGGAACAAGCATCTCACAAGTGAAAATATTTTGTTGAAGGATTACATAGCTGCACTCAAAGGTATTATCTGCAAGCTGGAGGATCTCCTACGCTCGATATATGATGATCCAGCGTCACTACTTCCAACTCCATCCTCACCACCCCCGAAGAAGGAGACATAATCATATGGGTATGGGCACTCACCTTGGCAACTGCCAAGCTTGGGGGAGTGACCCCGGTATCGTATCACCATCACTCCTATCTTTTCCGTTTTTCTTAGTTCGATCCTTTTGATAGTATCTTGATCTAGTAGAATAAAGTTAGCATGATCTAGTTGTGATCTTTTGCTTTATGATCTTTACCCTTTGTAATCGAGTCTGTGAGCTATATAATAAAGATTAGTGTTGGTTCAAGGGCTTGATTTCCTCACTTGGGTCATGATAAAAAGAAAGAAAATATGAAAAATATCAAAGAGATCATATTGATCTTATGGGAAGTAATGACTTCACATATAAGAGTATGATAAATAAAAGTTGTTGGGAGTTGACAAACGTAGTTTTGGTCATCGTTGCAATTAATAGGAAGTAATAAAGAAAGAGGGGCTTCACATACAAATATACTATCTTGGACATCTTTTATGATTGTGAGCACTCATTAAAGTATGACATGCTAAAGAGTTAATGTTGGACAAGGAAGACAACATAATGGGTTATGTTTTCTTGTATCCAAAATAAAGTATATTGTCATGGATCATCCAACATGTTGATCTTGCCTTTCCTCCTCATGCTAGCCAAAACTTCTCGCACTAAGTATAGATACTACTTGTGCTTCCGTACATCCTTAAACCCATTTTTGCCTTGAGAGTCCACCATACCTACCTATGGATTGAGAAAGATCCTTCCAAGTAAGTTGTCATGTTACAAACTCGCTAAACTATGTATGATTTATTAGTATGGAGGAAATTAGCTTTATACGATCTTGTGATATAGAAGTAATAAAAGCGATGGACTGCATAATAAAGGTCCTTATCACAAGTGGCAATATAAAGTGAAGTTCTTCTATGCTAAGACTTTGTGCATCCAACCATAAAAACACATGACAACCTATGCTTCCCTCTGCGAAGGGCCTATCTATTATTCTTGCCTTATAAGAGTCAAGGTGAAATTCACCTTTCCTTTTTACCTTTTATCCTTTGGCAAGCATATTGTGTTGGAAAGATCCTGGCATATATACCCACTTGGATGTAAGTTTTCATGGTATTACTATTGACATTACCCTTGAGGTAAAAGGTTGGGAGGCAACACCATAAGCCCCTATCTTTCTCTGTGTCCGACTAAAACTCCATAACCATAAGTATTGCGTGAGTGTGAGCAATTATGAAAGACTATATGATAGTTGAGTATGTAGGCTTGCTGAAAAGCTCTTATATTGACTCTTTCCGATGTTAGGATAAATTGCAATTGGTTCAATGACCGAGATCATAGTTTGTTGGTTTTCAATGAAGTTTATGATTCATGCTCAATATGTGTGTGTGTGTGTGTGTTGCTGTTATGAAAATGACCATGATGGCCTCATGTCCGTATTTTGTTTTTATCGACACCTCTATCTCTAAACATGTGGACATATTTTTCGATATCGGCTTTCGCTTGAGGACAAGCAAGGCTAAGCTTGGGGGAGTTGATACGTCCATTTTGCATCATGCTTATATGTTGATATTTATTGCACTATGGGCTGTTATTACATGTTTTGTCACAATACTTATGCCTTTTCTCTCTTATTTTACAAGGTTTACATGAAGAGGGAGAATGCCGGCAGCTGGAATTCTGGACTGGAAAAGGAGCAGACTCTGGAAACCTATTATGCACAACTCCAAAAGCCCCGAAACTCAACAGAACTCCATTTCAGAAAATATAAAAAATATCTGGCGAAAGAAGTTCACGAGGGGGGCCACCGGTTGTCCACGAGGGTGGGCGGCGCCCCCTGCCCAGGGCGCGCCCCCTGTCTTGTGGCCCCCCCGAAGGCCCCCCGATGCCCATCTTCTCCTATATGAGGTGTTTTGACCTGGAAAAATTCAGAAGGAGGCTTTCGGGACCAGAAGCCGTCGTCTCGAGGCGGAACCGAGGCGGAAACCAATCTAGGGCTCCGGCCGGGCTGTTCTGCCGGGGATACTTTCCTTCGGGAGGGGGAAATCATCACCGCCGTCGTCACCAACAACTCTCCCATCTTTGGGAGAACTATCTTCATCAACATCTTCACCAGCTCCATCTCCTCTCAAACCCTAGTTCATCTCTTGTATCCAATCTTTGTAACCAAACCTCAGATTGGTACCTGTGGGTTGCTAGTAGTGTTGATTACTCCTTGTAGTTGATGCTAGTTGGTTTATTTGTTGGAAGATCATATGTTCAGATCCATTATGCATATTAATACCCCTCTGAACATGAACAATATTATGTCTTGTGAGTAGTTACTTTTGTTCCCGAGGACATGGGAGAAGTCTTGCTATTAGTAGTCATGTGAATTTGGTCTTCGTTCGATATTTTGATGAGATGTATGTTGTCTCTCCTCTAGTGGTGTCATGTGAACATCGACTACATGACACTTCACCATTAATTGGGCCTAGATGAAGGCATTGGGAGGTAATAAGTAGATGATGGGTTGCTAGAGTGACAGAAGCTTAAACCCTAGTTTATGCGTTGCTTCGTAAGGGGCTGATTTGGATCCATATGTTTCAGGCTATGGTTAGGTTTACCTTAATACTTCTTTTGTAGTTGCGGATGCTTGCATAGGGGTTAATCATAAGTGGGAGGCTTGTCCAACTAAGGACAACACCCAAGCACCAGTCCACCCAGATACCAAATTATCAAAGTACCGAACGCGAATCAGATGATCGTGATGAAAACTAGCTTGACGATAATTCCCATGTGTCCTCGGGAGCGCTTTCCTTTATATAAGAGTTTGTCCAGGCTTGGCCTTTACTACAAAAAAGATTGGGCCACCTTGCTGCACCTCATTTACTTTTACCTTTTGTCACTTGCAACCAATTACCGTATCACAAAACTATTTGTTACCTATAATTTCAGTGCTTGCAGAAAATACCTTACTGAAAACTGCCTATCATTTCCTTCTGCTCCTCGTTGGGTTCGACACTCTTACTTATCGAAAGGACTATGATAGATCCCCTACACTTGTGGGTCATCATGTGGTGTACTGCAAAACTGAGGAAACGGACTTGTGTTGGAGCGCTACGGTCGAAACGGGGGTCCTGTTCATCGGGAGGGGTGTGGCGTACCGCAAAACGGAGGAAACGGACTTGTGTTGGAGCGCTACGGTTGAAACGAGGGTCCTGTTCATCAGGAGTGGTGTGGCATACCGCAAAACGGGACTCCACACCACCGTCGACCCCTCCAGCCTCCACGGGCTACTGTCCATCCACCGTCGACCTCCTCCAGCCTCCACCTACGACTGTTCAGCCTCCACCACACGCTACTCCATTGGCTACTGTTCAACCAGCCCTCTCCACGGGCTCCTTTTCAACCACCCCTCCACGAGATATTGTTCATCCAGCCCTCCATCGTCTACTGTTCATGCAGCCCTCCACGGGGTGGTCCTGTTCATGCAGCCCTCCACGGGGTCCTGTTCATGCAGCCCCAACCGGCTCGATCGATCGGGGTCCTGTTCAACACCACGGGGTCATGTTCAGCCACCCCCACCGGGAACTGTTCATCCACCCCCCAATAATGCTCACTGTTCATGTAGAGGCAGCATCGATTGACTTCAGTTAGCAGCAGTAGCAAAGGAATCGCTCGATCGGGTTCAGTTAACAGCCATCGATCGATCGCTCGTGTTCAGTAACGCGTAGCCTACACTGCAATCACTCGGGTTCAGTTAGAGCCCAACGCCTCGCTCGGGTTTAGTTAGAGCCCAACCCCTCGCACCCACGCGTGTGCGTGTACGAGAGAAACGCGCATCGCTCGGCCCCAACCACCCATCGTAACCGGGAATACACCGATATTTTCCTCGCCCTCGCTTCTACCACGGTTTTTTCCGTCATGGACGGCCCAAAGAATGCCATGCCACTGCGTCTCCGGCCCGCCCAGGACGAAAAGCCCATTTTCTATCATGATTTTTTGTCATAGAAGTAGGACCCCACCACATCTATGATGATACCGGTTTTGTCACAATTATCGTCATAGAAGTGTCATAAGTATGACAGAAAAAACTTTCGTTCGTCCCAAAATGTCGCAGATGTGTCTTTTTTGTAGTGTTGCCAAACTTTAGTCTAAGTTATGTAATATCTTTTACCCATGTTTGTATTATGTAAGATCTGTACTTGGTCATCAGCATATTAATGAAAAAGACAAGCTTTGTCGTGAACTTGTGCATGTACAATAGACATGCAAAGGCGGAATGCCTCTATACGTTCAAGTAAACAAGTTTTATCCGGTAGGCTATCCTGCCGGTACCCTCAGTTTGTTGCCGCGGGGTTGGGCCTGCCGTGCACTAAACCAAAAAGAGGGACCAGCCCCCCGCCAATCCTTTTCCACCAAAGGCCACTACGACCATCCTGATCGAAGCAACATTCGACACAAAGGATGGGAGAACCTATGCTTCGAAGGTGACAAGGTTTTCATATGCACAAGTTTCACTTTACATAATAAGTATGGATAAAAAAGATAACTTATCTGTTTGGCTTGTCGAGGACCGCTACATAGGCTTGTCTTCGTTTCTTCTCTTTGAGAACAAGTCTGCGGCAAGAAACCTGTAGCTCAGTGCAGATGAAAACAATGCCATATGCGATCTTAACTACATGAACGTGCCATGCTCGTGATATGCTTATGCATGCATGCAATCTTCTTCGGGCCCCCCAACGCTTTATTTATTTCTCTGTTGCTCAGGGTTTGAGCCTGGCTTTGTACAAAGGGTTACATGCAACTTCGACAAAGCTGGTACAAAAGGGTGGCTGGCGGGCAGGGCCGGACAGCCGCACCTTACGGGTAGAACTTATGGAGATGCTCGATGTTCCATGAGTTTTGCAATCGAATGCCATCTCCGGTCTCTAGACGGACTGCACCGGGTCTGGTGACTGGTACTACCCGATAAGGGCCTTCCCACTTCAGGGTCAACTTGTTTGTACCCATGGCGGACTGAACACGCCTAAGGACAAGGTCACCTTCCTCAATACTCTGGGCTTTCACCCTGTGACTGTGATGGCGACGCAGGGCTTGCTGGTAGCGTACATCACGTGTAGCACCCCAGAGACGATTCTCCTCAAGTAGCACAACATCGTCACGCCGGTTTTGTTCTCGCGCTACTTCATCGTAGGCAAGTACTCCAGGTGACCCATAAATGAGTTCCATGGGGATAACTGCTTCTGCCCCATAGACTAGGGAGAAGGGAGTCTGCCCGGTAGCTCGATTTGGTGTCGTACCGAGGGACCAAAGAGCCACCGGCAGCTCATTGATCCATCGCCTGCCACACTCCTGTAGATTAAGAAATGGTCTTGTCTTGAGACCTTGCAGCATTTCAGCGTTTGCCTTCTCAGCTTGTCTGTTGCTCCTTGGGTGAGCGACATAGGCGAATGAGATCTTGATTCCGAGGGCATGAACGTATTGCATGAAGGCGCGGCTCGTGAATTGGGTGCCATTGTGAGTGATGATTCGGACAGGGACTCCGGATCGGCACACCAATCCTTTCGAGAACCTGATAGCCGACTGTGTAGTCACCTTCCTCACGAGCTCTACTTCCGGCCACTTTTTAAACTTGTCGACAACGACAAACAAGAATTCAAAGACCCCGGCAGCACGGGGGAAGGGGCCCAAGATATCGAGCCCCTAGACCGAAAATGGCCATGGAAAAGGGATCGTGTGGAGAGCTTGGGCAGGCTGATGGATATCTTGGAATGGAACTGGCAGGCTCCACACTTGGTGACTAGTTCGATTGCGACTTGGAGGGCTATGGGCCAGTAGAATCCTTGCCGGAAAGCTTTCCCAACCAAGGACCTTGATCTAATGTGGGAGCCGCACATACCCTTGTGTATTTCTGCCAGCAGTTCCTTTCCTTCTTCTTGACAAATGCACTTCAATTTCACTCCGTTGGGCCTTCTTCTATGTAGTGTGTCATCGACAAACTGATACATATTGGCCCTCCGAGCTACTCTTTCAGCTTCTTCTTGCTCTTCGGGAAATTCTCCTGTTTGGAGGAAATGGACAATGTGTTGTGCCCATGTTGGAGCCCGAGGCTCGGCAACGAGGACTAGGCACGTGCTCATTCACGGGAGCGCACTCCTCAACCGCAAATGTTGGTATTTTGGCGGGAGGGTGCAACTTACCGATCAAAGGGGAGTTGTTCCCGCCAAGTTCTCTGTCGGGGGTTTCGGAAATCCCTGTCGGGAGAGGCTTGCCGGAGTCCAGTTTCCTCCTCTTTCTGGCCATTGTCGTCGGGGATACGGAGGGTTCAGTCAGATGTAGAACAAAAGTCCCTGGTTCCATAGGGAGTTTTTGCGCATCGGACTTTGACAGATGATCAACAATGTTGTTTTTCGTACGAGGTACATGCTCTATTTGCAATCTATCAAAGAGCTCCTCCAACTTTCTCACTTCCTCTACGTACGCCTCCATCAATGCGCTTTGATAATCATTGTTCACTTGTCTCACCACAAGTTGTGAATCTCCACGAATGATCAGCGTCTTGATTCCCAGTTCTATGGCAATTCTGAGCCTGGCAAGGAGCCCTTCGTACGCTGCCGTGTTATGGTAGCCTTATCCCGGGGGAAATGCATTTGGACGATAGACTTGAGGTGCTCCCCAGAGGGAGAAACGAGAAGCACACCAGCCCCTGCACCTTGTAAGGAGAAGGCACCATCAAAGTACATGATCCATTCTTGGGGCACTTCCTTGATGGGGATGACTGTCTCCAATACTTCTTTATCAGGGGTAGATGTCCACTCTGAAATGAACTCTTCTAGTGCTTTGCTATGAATAGTTGACGTGCTTTCAAACTTCAAACCAAAGCCGGACAACTCTAAATCCCACTCCACAATTCTACCAGTGGCCTCAGGGTTTTGAAGTATTCGTTGTCAGGGGAAAGGGGTGACAACCGTGATCTCGTCGGCTTGGAAGTAGTGGCACAGTTTCCTTGAGGCCATGATGAGGCCAAAAATCAACTTTTGCACACCGAAGTACCTTGATCTAGCCCCCTCCAATAGGGAGCTGACAAAGTACTAAAGGAAATATGCCTTAGAGGCAATAATAAAGTTGTTATTTATATTTCCTTATATATCATGATAAATGTCTTTTATTCATTCTAGAATTGTATTAACCGGAAACTTGATACATGTGTGAATACATAGACAAAACATAGTGTACCTAGTACGCCTATACTAGACTAGCTCGTTAATCAAAGATCGTTAAGTTTCCTAACCATAGACATGTGTTGTCATTTAATGAAGATCGTTAGGAGAATGATGTGATGGACAAGACCCATCCGTTAGCTTAGCATAATGATCGTTTAGTTTTATTGATATTGCTTTCTTCATGACTTATACATGTTCCTCTGACTATGAAATTATGCAACTCCCGAATACCAGAGGAACACTTTGTGTGTTATCAAACATCACAACGTAACTGGGTGATTATAAATATGCTCTACATGTGTCTCTTAAAGTGTTTGTTGAGTTGGCATAGATCGATAATAGGACTTGTCACTCCGAGTGTCGGAGAGGTATCTCTGGGCCCTCTCGGTAATACACATCATAATAAGCCTTGCAAGCAAATGACTAATGAGTTAGTCATGATACGATGCATTGCGGAACGAGTAAAGAGACTTGCCAGTAACGAGATTGAACTAGTTATGATGATACCGACGATCGAATCTCGGGCAAGTAACATACTGATGACAAAGGGAACAACGTATGTTGTTATGCGGTTTGACCGATAAAAATCTTCGTAGAATATGTAGGAGCCAATATGAGCATCCAGGTTCCCCTATTGGTTATTGACCGGAGATATGTCTCGGTCATGTCTACATAGTTCTCGAACCCGTAGGGTCCGCACACTTAGCATTCGATGATGATTTGTACTATGAGTTATGTGTTTTTGGTGACCGAAGTTTGTTCAGAGTACCGGATGAGATCAAGGACAAGACGAGGAGTCTCGAAATGGTCGAGAGGTAAAGAATCATATATAGGACGACGGTATTTGGACATCGGAAGTGTTCCAGGTGATATCGGGTCAACGGAAGGGATTCCGGGCACCCCCAGCAAAGTTATGGGCCTATTGGGCCAAGTAAGGGATAGACCCGCCCCTGGTGGGATGGTACGCCCCTCCTAGGCCGAATAGGAGTAGGAGGAAAGTCAGGGGAAGGAGAAAGGAAGGAGGAGGGTTCGCCCTCCACCCTTTCCTTCTCTTCCCCCTTCTCTTTCCTTCCCATATGCTAAATAAGGAAGGGGGGCGAATTGGGCTTGCACCCCAAGTAGGATTTGGCCTACTTGGGGACGCCCTAGGATGCTTCTCCCCCCTCCAACCTATATATATGTGGGGAGAGGGGGCGCCTACAACACACAAGTTTCTCTTAGCCGTGTGCGGTGCCCCCTCCACACATTACACCTCAGATCATATTGTCGTGGTGCTTAGGCGAGGCCCTACGCGGATCACATCACCAACACCGTCGCCACCCCGTCGTGCTGACGGAACTCTCCCTCGAGCATCTGTTGGATCAAGAGCTCATGGGACGTCATCGTGCTGAACGTGTGCTGAACACGGAGGTGCCGTACGTTTGGTACTTGGATCGGTTGGATCATGAAGACGTTCGACTACATCAATCGCGTTAACATAGCGCTTCCGCTTTCGATATACGAGGGTACGTGGACACACTCTCCCCGCCTCGTTGCCATGCATCTCCTAGGTAGATCTTGCGTGAGCGTAGGATTTTTTTTGGAAATTGCATGCTACGTTCCCCAACAGTGGCATCAAGAGCCAGGTCTATGCGTAGATGATATGCACGAGTAGAACACAAAGAGTTTTGGGCGATAATTGTCATACTACTTACCACCAATGTCTTACTTTGATTCGACGGTATTGTTTGATGAAGCGGCCTGGAACGACATTACATGACCGCGTTCATGAGACTGGTTCTACCGACGTGCTTTGCACACAGGTGGCTGGTGGGTGTCAGTTTCTCCAACTTTAGTTCAATCGAGTGTGACTACGACCGTTCTGACCGTTCTTGTTGAAGGTTAAAACATCACACTTGATGAAAAATCGTTGTGGTTTTGATGCGTAGGTAAGAACGGTTCTTGCTATAAGCCCGTAGCAGCCACGTAAAACTTGCAACAACAAAGTAGAGGACGTCTAACTTGTTTTTGCAGGGCATGTTGTGATGTGATATGGTCAAGCCATGATGAGTTATATGATATTGTATGAGATGATCATGTTTTGTAAATTATCAGCAACTGACAGGAGCCTTATGGTTGTCTCTTTATTATATGAATTGCGAATGCCATGTAATTGCTTTACTTTATCACTATGAGTTAGCGATAGTAGTAGAAGCAATAGTTGGCAAGACGACCATGACGCTACGATGAAGATCATGGTGTCAAGCCGGTGACGATGGAGATCATGAGGATGCTTTGGAGATGGAGCTTTGGAGATGGAGAGCAAAAGCACAAGATGATGATGGCCATATCGTGTCACGTATTTTGATTGCATGTGATGTTTATCTTATTATGCATCTTATTTTGCTTAGAACGACGGTAGCATTATAAGATGATCCCTTACAAAATTTCAATGTACAAGTGTTCTCACTGAGTATGCACCGTTGCGACAGTTCATCGTGCCGAGACACCACATGATGATCGGGTGTGATAAGCTCTACGTTCACATATACCGGGTGTAACATAGTTTTGCACATGCAGAATAGTCGGGTTAAACTTGACGAGCCTAGCATGTACAGACATGGCCTCGGAACACTAGAGACCGAAAGGTCGAGCCTGAATCATATAGTAGATATGATCAACATAAGATGTTCAGCATTGAAAATTACTCCATCTCACGTGATGATCGGACATGGTTTAGTTGATTTGGATCACGTGATCATTTAGATGACTTGAGGGATGTCTATCGAAGTGGGAGTTCTTTAGTAATATGATTAATTGAACTTTAATTTATCATCAACTTAGTCCTGATAGTATTTGAAAGATGTTAGTAGCAATGATGCAGACTAGATCCATGATCTGAGGATTATCCTCATTGTTGTGCAGAAGTATTATGTCCTTGATGCACCGCTAAGTGACAGATCTATTGCAGGAGCAGATATAAACATTATGAACATTTGGCAAAGCTCAATATGATGTCTACTTAATAGTTTAGTGCACCATTCTTTACGGCTTAGAACCGGGACTTCAAAAATGTTTTGAACGCCGCGGAGCATATGAGATGTTCCAAGAGTTGAAATTGGTATTTCAAACTCATGCCCATGTCGAGAGGTATGAGACCTCTGACAAATACTTTGCCTACAAGATGGAGGAGAATAGCTCAGCTAGTGAGCATGTGCTCAGAATGTCTGGGTACTACAATCACTTGAATCAAGTGGGAGTTAATCTTCCAGATAAGATAGTGATTGACAGAGTTCTCTAGTCACTATCACCAAGGTACTAGAACTTCGTGATTAACTATAATATGCAAGGGATGATGAAAACGATTCCTAAGCTCTTCGTGATGCTGAAATCAGCGAAGGTAGAAATCAAGAAAAAGCATCAAGTGCTGATGGTTAAACAAGACCACTAGTTTCAAGAAAAAGGGCAGGGGAAACAAATGAAACTTCAAGAAGAACGACAAGCAAGTTGCCACTCCCAAGAACAAGCCCAAAGCTAGACCCAAGCATGAGACTGAGTGCTTCTACTGCAAAGGAAATGGTCACTGAAAGTGGAACTACCCCAAATATTTGGCGGATAAGAAGGATGGCGAAGTGAACAAAGGTATATTTGATATACATGTTATTGATGTGTACGTCACTAGTGTTCATAGTAGCCCCTGGGTATTTGATACATGTTCGGTTGCTAAGATTACTAACTCGAAGCAGGAGTTGCAGAATAAACGAAGACTAGTTGAGGGTGAGGTGATGATGTGTGTTGGAAGTAGTTCCAATATTGATATGATCATTATCGCACGCTCCCTATACTTTCGGGATTAGTGTTAAACCTAAATAAATGGTATTGGGTGTTTCCATTGAGCATGAACAAGATTGGATCGTGTTTATTGCAATATGATTATTCATCTAACTGAGAGAATAATTGTTATTCTTTTTACATCAATAAAACCTTCTATGGTCATACACCCAAGGTGAATGGTTTATTGAATCTCGATCGCAGTAATACACATATTCATAGCCAAAAGATGCAGAGTTGATAATGATAGTGCACCATACTTGTGGCACTGCCGTTTAAGTCATATTGGTGTAAAGCGCATGAAGAAACTCCATGCTAATGGTCTTTTGGAATCACTTGATTAAGAATCATTTGATGATTGCGAACCATGCCTCATGGGCAAGATGAATAAAACTCTGTTCTCCGGAACAATGGAGCGAGCCAATGACTTATTGGAAATAATACATACAGATGTATGCGGTCCGATGAGTGTTGAGGCTCGCAGAAGGTATCATTATTTTCTGACCTTCACAGATGATTTGAGTAGATATGAATATATCTACTTGGTGAAACACAAGTCTGAAACATTTGAAAAGTTAAAAGAATTTCAGAGTGCAGTAGAGAATCATCGTAACAAGAAAATAAAGTTTCTACGATCTGATCGCGGAGGTGAATATTTGAGTTACGAGTTTGGTCTTCATTTAAAACAATGTGGAATAGTTTCGCAAATCACGCCACCTGGAACACCACAGTGTAATGGTGTGTCCGAACGTCATAACCGTACTTTATTATGGTACGATCTATGATGTCTCTTACCGATTTACCACTATCGTTTTGGGGTTATGCATTAGAGACAGCTGCATTCACGTTAAATAGGTCACCATCTAAATCCGTTGAGATGACACCGTATGAACTATGGTTTGGCAAGAAACCTAAGCTGTCGTTTCTTAAAGTTTAGGGTTGGGATGCTTATGTGAAAATGCTTGAGCCTGATAAGCTTGAACCCAAATTGGAGAAATGCATATTCATAGGATACCCAAAAGAAACAGTTGGGTACACCTTCTATCACAGATCCAAAGGCAATATCGTTTTTTGCTAAGAATAGATCCTTTCTAGAGAAGGAGTTTTTCTCGAAAGAAGCGAGTGGGAGGAAAGTAGAACTTGATGAGTTAATTATACCTTCTCTCTAATTGGAAAGTAGCTGATCACAGAAAATCATTCCCGCGATGCCTACACCAATTGGCGAGGAAGCTAATGATGATGATCATGAAACTTCAGATCAAGTTACTACCATACCTCGTAGGTTAACCAGAGTATGTTCCGCACCAGAGTGGTATGGTAATCCCATTCTGGAAGTCATGCTATGTAATGCCCAGTATGCGGCTATGTCCCCCACGTGTCGAGGCACGACTTAAGGACATAAAGGCATACTAGAATGATCTCAAGTATGGTATCTTTGCACATCTCATGTAAAATTCAGGGATGAAATTGTAAAACGATAGTTGTCTTACACTCGCCACATCACACAATGAATACAATAGCATACATCATCCAAGAACATCAGGGTCCGACTACGGACGAAATCCAAACGAGAAAAGATACCATAAAGAACACAAGCCCGGATCCTCCTATAAGAACCACTACCGATCGTCGGGATACGAGACATAGTAATGACAACACTCTTCATCGAACTCCCAGTGAAGTTCCGAACCATCTCCTGCAGTGTTCTCACCGGTACCTGCATCTGGTGTGTTGAATCTGTGAGCCTGAGAGGACTCAGCAATCCCATTCCCGGGTATCAAAACTACCAAAGCCTTAGGTGTGGTAAAGGATATAAACAAGGGTTGCAACAAGCACTAAGCACTAGCTTACGAGTTTAGAGCGAGTAGTGGACAAGTGCCAACGATCGCCAAGTTGATCAAGAAGTGATCCTAGCTACTCACGATCAAACATAACCCCACCATGTTCACTTCCCGAAGCCCTTAGGAAAGAGACCATCACGGTTACTCACGCGGGTATTGTATTCATGAATAAGGTGTCAAGTTATCTACAACCGGATATTAACAAATTCCCATCTGCCACATAACCGCGGGCATGGCTTTCGAAAGATCAAACCCTGCAGGGGTGTCCCAACTTAGCCCATCATAAGCTCACGATCTGCGGAGTCGCAACTCCAAAGTGGGAAGACCCGAGTATCCTTGGAATCTCGTGCTCAAGATATTTCGACAAAGGTAAAACTAATCCAGCAAGACCTCCCAGCGTGCCGACACCCTGATAGTAGCCGCGCGTATCTCGTCTCAGGCCACGACCGGATGGGACATGTTACAGGTGTATACCAGACCTTGAGTTTCCCTGAGGTGGCCCCGCAGGTTGCCCAGTTTGGACCAACACTCATGAGGAGCACTGGCCCGGGTTGTTAATTAAGAACTCAGGTTTGCAACGCCCTATGCTAGTTTTAGTTATTTTGGAAAAAGTAAAACCAATGTTGGGCCTTGCTGGAAATTCTTTAAACAGAGCGAATTATCAAGGGGGGCCCATAAACCCCAACCGTGTTAGGGACGCAAAATCAAGGAACATAACACCGGTTTATCGGTTCCTAAGGTGGCATGAGTGGAACAAAACACCAACCAGAAAGGCTTAGCCTTCCACCCATTACCAATATATAGGTGCATTAGTTTTTAACTGGTAATATATTGTGATATCCCAATAACAACTTCATCATGGAGCAAAATCTTCAAAAGCTTCACCTGCAACTAACAACACTGTAAGAGGGGCTGAGCGGTGCGTACTTAGCCAAACAGCGGTTTGCTAGGAAGGTGGTTAGAGTGCTTCATGGCAACAATAGGAGGGCTGACAAACAGGAATAGGCATCGAGGCAATACCTAAAGAACGAGACATCTAGCATAGGCAAAGATAGAAGTGATATCTGGGAATGGTCATCTTGCCTGTTGAGTCCACGGAGGGATCATAACCTTGCTCCTCAAACTCAGCCTCGAAAGGAACCTCGAACTCCGAATCGTCACTGGGCTCTAACCAACACAACACCGCAAACACCGGAACAACAATCAATCATCATGCAATGCTCAAACACATGATGCATGAATATGATGCATATGGACATGGGTAGGACATAATGCAACTCCTAGGAACAAGAATAGTGCACAAGCAACATGGCAATAACAAGATCATACCATGTGGAACACAAGCAAAAGGAACACAATTAGTATGGCCACAAGTGGTTATGTAGATGATTTAAACAAGAACCCAACAAGTTTTATAAGTTGTTTAACATGGCAAGGGGTTCAACTAGGCCCAATAGCAACATGCTAGCATTTTAAATGGGCCGGAAAGAACAAACAACAATTTCCGGAAACTCCCATATTCATATAAATACAATTAGGGCAGATCTGAGATAGACATGTTTTAAAGTTGTTAAACATGCAAAACAACAGCACCACATTAATCTACACATTTTTCCATGCCAAATGCATATAAAGTTTGTTAAATTTGGAGTTGTAGATATTTAGTTATGAATTTTTGCAAGTTTAATCATATTTTAAACACAAATTAATTCAAACAGCATTTTAAATGTTTTAAACATGGCAACCAACAACATATTAATATTCTACATGAAAAACTAAGCAGTTTTCATATATAACTTATTTTCATCAGATGCATATTTTAACAGATATTAAATATGCAAAGAAAATGCATACAAGAATGACAAAAACATAACAAAAAAGAAAAACAAAAGGAAAAGACAAACTGACCCTGATACACCTCCAACGTATCTATAATTTTTTATTGTTCCACGCTATTATTTATGATGTTTTGGATGTTTAATGGGCTTTGTCATACACTTTTTATATTATTTTTGGGAGTAACCTACTAACCCAAAGGCCCAGTCCAGATTGCTCTTTTTTGCCTGTTTCGGGGTTTTGCAGAAAAGGAATATCAAACGGAGTCCAAACGGAATGAAACCTTCAGGAGAGATATTTTTGGAGAAAATCACGCACGGGAGACTTGAGAACCACGGCAGAGGGGCCACGAGGTGCCCACGAGGGTGGGGGGCATGCCCCCTTCCCAGGGCGCACCCCCTGCCTCGTGGGCCCCTCGTGAGTCCCTCGGTGTTCTCCTTCCTCCTATATAAGCCTACGTACTCCGAAACCATGAGCAACAGAGAGAAAACCCTAATTCCACCGCCGTAACCTTCTGTTCCCGTGAGATCCCATCTTGGAGCCTGTTTCGGAGCTCCGCCGGACGGGGGATCCATCACGGAGTGCTTCTACTACATCATCATCGCCCTCACCATGAGTTGTGAGTAGTTTACCATAGACCTTCGGGTCCATAGCTAGTATCTAGATGGCTTCTTCTCTCTCTCTGGATCTCAATACAAAGTTCTCCTCGGTCTTCGAGGAGATCTATTTGATGTAATCTCTTTTTGCGGTGTGTTTGTTGAGATCCGATGAATTGTGAGTTTATGATTAAGATTATCTATGAGAAATATTTGGTTCTTTTCTGAACTCTTTATGTGTGCTCATAATATCTTGCAAGTCTCTTCGAATTATTGGTTGGGTTTGGCCTACTAGATCTATAGTTCTTGCAATGGGAGAAGTGCTTGGCTTTGGGTTTAATCTTGCGGTGTCCTTCCCCAGTGACAGTAGGGGCAGCAAGGCACGCATTGTATTGTTGCCATCGAGGATAAAAAGTTGGGGTTTATATCATATTTCTTGAGTTTATCCCTCTACATCATGTCATCTTGCTTAAGGCGTTACTCTGTTCTTATGAACTCAATACACTAGATGCATGCTGGATAGCGGTCGATGTGTGGAGTAATAGTAGTAGATGCAGGCACGAGTCGGTCTACTTGTCTCGGACGTGATGCCTATATACAATGATCATGCCTAGATAGTCTCATAATTATTCACTTTTCTATCAATTGCCCGACGGAAATTTGTTTACCCGCCGTAGAATATCACTATCATGAGAGATGCCACTAGAGAACACTATGGCCCCCGGGTCTATTCTCAACATATCAATCTACATCTACTTTACTTTTTCCGCTTTTACTTTCTGTTCTTGTAAACAAAAAAATACCAAAAATATAAACTATCATCTCTATCAGATCTCACTTTCGTAAGTGACTGTAAAGGGATTGAAAACCCCTTATCGAGTTGGCTGCGAAGTTCTTATTTGTTTGTGTAGGTGCGAGGGACTCGCGCGTGGTCTCCTACTGGATTGATACCTTGGTTCTCAAAAACTGAGGGAAATACTTACGCTACTGTGCTACATCTCCCTTTCCTCTCCGAGGAATACAACGCAAGCTCGAGAAGTAGCAAGAAGAATTTCTGGCGCCATTGCCGGGGAGGCTTACGCAAAAGTCATATACCAAGTACCTATCACAAACCCCTATCCTTCACCTTACATTTTTTGCCTCTCGTTTTCCTCTCCCCCACTTCACCCTTGCCATTTTATTTGCCCTTCTTCTGCCGTGTGTTTATCGTTCACTTGCTTATTGTTTGCTTGTGTGTTGCTTGCTTGTTTGTCATCATGTCTAGCACACCTATCATTATCAATACTCCTGAGAGTGAGGTCCTCAACTTTAAACAAAGGGAGGAAGAAAACTTAAAAGATGCTTGGTATAGAATTTGCAACGCTCAAAATAGATCCAATACGAAGCTTTCCACTTCCGTGCTTCTTCGTAATTTTTATGTTGGCATAACTCCGTGGAATAGATTTATCTTAGATACCATTACCGGAGGGAGTTTCTTGGTTATCCATACCTTTGATTCTTATAATGCAATGACTGAATTATTTGGCTCACCCCCTCTTATGGTTAAGGGGACCGTTTTAACTTTGGAGCATGTTATGCAAAGGTTAGAAATCATTGAAAACAAAGTTGCTACGGTAGAACTGGTAGAGAACTTGGATAGAAAAATCCATAATGAAATTACCCAATATTCATCTAAGGTAGGAGTTGTTCTGAAAAATCTTAAGGAAAAGGAGCCCATAATTAAAGAAAAGCTAGATCAAGATTCTACTAGAATCAATAAGCTTGAGGATATTATCACTAATGTGGGTTCTGCTCTTTCTGCTATAAAAACTACTCCAAATACCTCTACCACTAAATTATTTAAGTTCATGTATGTCCCTAAAGACAAGGGTGAAACATCTAGTAAAGGAATTACGGATCTCAAATCCATAAGTTACCCTAATTTTCTTACTTTTGCAAGGGACCCTTTTGACACTTTAGAATTTCTTGATTTCTTGCCCAAGAGTTTGATTATTAATAGGGACAAAGAAGTGCCTATGAATCCGCAAAGATGGCAATACCTAGATCTATCTTGTATCGTGCCTAGCTAGGGGCGTAAAACGATAGCGCTTGTTGGGAGGCAACCCAATTTTATTTTATTTTTGTTTTTGCTGCTGTTAGGGAATAAATATTGCATCTAGCTTCTGTTTAGATGTGGTTTAATGTTTTGTTTAGTGTTTGTGCCAAGTAGAACCTTTGGTAAGACTTGCGTGAAGTTTATATGATCTTGTTGTGAGAAACAGAATCGTTAGCACTCGCTAAATCAGTCTTCAGATTTTACTGGAGCATGATTTTTAGTTGATTCTTGTTGAAGATGATTAATAGACAAATTCCTCACATTTACCAATTTATTTTGAATTTTTTGGAGTTACAGAAGTATGCGAAACCTGCAGATTACTACAGACTATTCCGTTTTTGACAGATTCTGTTTTTCGTGTGTTGTTTGCTTATTTCAATGCATCTATGAGTAATATTGGGAGGTATGAACCATAGAGAAGTTGTAATACAGTAGGTTTAACACCAATATAAACAAATAATGAATTCATTGCATTACCTTTGAGTAGTGGTTTGCTTTCTTATACTAACAGAGCTCATGTGAATTTTTGTCTAAGTTTTGTGTTGTGAAGTTTTCAAGTTTTGAGTATTGCTTTGATGGACTATGGAACAAAGAGTAGAAAGGGCCTAAGCTTGGGGATGCCCATGGCACCCCAAGTAAAATTCAAGTACAATCAAAAGCCTAACCTTGGGGATGCCCCGGGAAGGCATCCCCTCTTTCGTCTTCATTCATCGGTAACTATACTTGGAGCTATATTTTTATTCACCACATTATATGTGTTTTGCTTGGAGCGTCTTGTATAATTTGAGTCTTTGCTTTTTAGTTTGCCACAATTATCCTTGCTGGACACACCTATTTGAGAGAGTTAGATATGGCCTAGGAATTGTTAGAACACTCTATGTGCTTCACTTATATCTTTTGAGTTGAATAGTTTTGCTCTAGTGCTTCACTTATATCTTTTAGAGCACGGTGGTGATAATATTTTGAAGAAATTGTTGAACTATCATGCTTCACTTATATCCATTTGAGAGTCTATTGAAACAGCATGGTGATGTGTTTAGGCTATAAAACTAGTCTTCACATGATAGACATCCAATATCAATGTAGTAAAAAAATTCATACTAAGTGCATTGAATATGATGAGATGTTGGATGCTTGATAATTTTTTTGAGATATGAGGATAGTGATATTAGAGTCATGCTAGTGGAGTTATTATGAAATTGAGAAATACTTGTGTTAAGGTTAGTGATTCCCGTAGCATGCACGTATGGTGAATCGCTATGTGACGAAGTTAGAGCATGAATTATTTGTAAAGTGCCAACTTTTGTGTGGAGGTCGGGGGCGCGCGATGGTTAACTCCTACCAACCTCCCCCTAGGTGCATGCGTTGATTGCTTTGTTTTGATGACTCGTAGATTTTTGCAATAAGTATATGAGTTCTTATGACTAATGTTGAGTCCATGGATTATACACACTCTCTCCCTTCCACCATTGCTAGCCTCTCTTGTACCACGCAACTCTCGCCGGTACCATACACCCACTATGTATCCTTCCTCAAAACAGCCACCATATTATTCCTCAAAACAGCCACCATACCTACCCATCATGGCATTTCCATAGCCATTCCGAGATATATTGCCATGCAACTTTCCACCGTTCCGTTCATATGACACGCATCATATTGTCATATTGCCATGCATGATTATGTAGTTGACATCGTATTTGTGGCAAGGCCACCATGCATAACTTTTCATACATGTCACCATTTTTTCATTGCACATCCCGGTACACCGCCGGAGGCATTCATATTGGGTCATACTTTGTTGTAGTATCGAGTTGTAATGAAAGTGTGATGATCATCATTATTAGAGCATTATCCCATGGGAGGAAAGGCTAAATCAATAAAGCCCCTCCGCAAAAAAGGCAAAAAGGCCCAAAAAAAGAAAAAAAGAAAATTTAAAAAGAAAAAGGGACAATTGCTACTATCTTTTTTCCACACTTGTGCTTCAAAGTAGCACCATGTTCTTCATTGTAGAGAGTCTCATGCTTAGTCACTTTATAGTTTATATACCAATGGGAATTTTCGTTATAGAACTTGGCTTGTATATTCCAACGATGGGCATCCTTAAATGCCCTAGGTCTTCGTGAGCAAGCAAGTTTGATGCACACCCACTAGTTTCTTTTGTTGAGCCTTCATACATATTTAGCTCTTGTGCATCCGTTGCATGGCAATCCCTACTCTCTCATATTGATATCTATTCATGGGCATCTCCATAGCCCGTTGATACGCCTAGTTGATGTGAGACTATCTCCCTCCTTTTTGTCTTCTCCACAATCACCTCTCTATTCCACCCATAGTGTTATGTCCATGGCTCACGCTCATGTATTGCGTGAAAGTTGAAAGGTTTGAAAGAATAGAGTATGAAAACAAGTGCTTGGCTGAAATCGGGGCTGTGCATGATATGAATATTTTGTGTGATGAAGAGGGAGCATAGCCAGACTATATGATTTTGTAGGGATAACTTTCTTTAGCCATAGTATTTTGAGAAGACATGATTGCTTTGTTAGTATGCTTGAAGTATTATTATTTATTATGTCAATATAGACTTTTATCTTGAATCTTTAAGATCTGAACATTCATGCCACAATTAAGAGAATTACATTGAAAAACTATGTTGGTTAGCATTCCACATCAAAATTCTGTTTTTATCATTTACCTACTCGAGGACGAGCAGGAATTAAGCTTGGGGATGCTTGATACGTCTCCAACGTATCTATAATTTTTTATTGTTCCATGCTATTATTTATGATGTTTTGGATGTTTAATGGGCTTTATCATACACTTTTTATATTATTTTTGGGACTAACCTACTAACCCAAAGGCCCAGTCCAGATTGCTATTTTTTGCCTGTTTCAGGGTTTTGCATAAAAGGAATATCAAACGGAGTCCAAACGGAATGAAACCTTTGGGAGAGATATTTTTGGAGAAAATCAGGCACAGGAGACTTGAGAACCACGACAGAAGGGCCACGAGGTGCCCATGAGGGTGGGGGCGCGCCCCCCTTCCCAGGGCGTGCCCCCTGCCTCATGGGCTCCTCGTGAGTCCCCCGGTGTCCTCCTTCCTCTTATATAAGCCTACGTACCCTGAAACCATCAGCAATAGAGAGAAAACCCTAATTCCACCGTTGTAACCTTCTGTTCCCGTGAGATCCCATCTTGGAGCCTGTTTCGGAGCTCCGCCGGAGGGGGGATCCATCATGGAGTTCTTCTACATCATCATCATCGCCCTCACCATGAGTTGTGAGTAGTTTACTACCGACCTTCAGGTCCAGAGCTAGTATCTAGATGACTTCTTCTCTCTCTCTCTGGATCTCAATACAAAGTTCTCCTCGGTCTTCGAGGAGATCTATTCGATGTAATCTCTGTTTGCGGTGTGTGTCGAGATCCGATGAATTGTGAGTTTATGATCAAGATTATATATGAGAAATATTTGGTTCTCTTCTGAACTCTTTATGTGTGCTCGTAATATCCTTGCAAGTCTCTTTGAATTATTGGTTTGGTTTGCCTACTAGATCTACAGTTCTTGCAATGGGAGAAGTGCTTGGCTTTGGGTTCAATCTTGCGGTGTCCTTTCCCAGTGACAGTAGGGGCAGGAAGGCACGCATTGTATTTTTTCCATCGAGGATAAAAAGTTGGGGTTTATATCATATTGCTTGAGTTTATCCCTCTACATCATGTCATCTTGCTTTAGGCGTTACTCTGTTCTTATGAACTCAATACACTAGATGCATGCTGGATAGCGGTCGATGTGTGGAGTAATAGTAGTAGATGCAGGCACGAGTCGGTCTACTTGTCTCGGACGTGATGCCTATATACAATGATAATGCCTAGATAGTCTCATAATTATTCGCTTTTCTATTAATTGCTCGACAGTAATTTGTTTACCCGCCGTAGAATATCGGTATCATGAGAGAAGCCACTAGAGAACACTATGGCCCCCGGGTCTATTCTCAACATATCAATCTACATCTACTTTACTTTTTCTGCTTTTAATTTCTGTTCTTATAAATAAAAAATACCAAAAATATAAACTATCATCTCTATCAGATCTCACTTTCGTAAGTGACCGTAAAGGGACTAACAACCCCTTAATGTGTTGGCTGCGAAGTTCTTATTTGTTTGTGCAGGTGCGAGGGACTCGCGCGTGGTCTCCTACTGGATTGATACCTTGGTTCTCAAAAACTGAGGGAAATACTTACGCTACTGTGCTGCATCTCCCTTTCCTCTTCGAGGGAATACAACACAAGCTCGAGAAGTAGCAGACCCCGCCTGGATCTAGCTAGAGGCACCGACTGGTGGACCCAGGGGAATCCAACGTGGCAGAGTGGGTGCGGGTGTGGGTGGACTGAGCAGAGAGGATGACAGGTAGGGCCAACCTGTCAGTGGCTCAAAAATTGCAAAAGGGGGGAGTAACCACTGCCCCCGGCAGAGTTCGAACCCTGCCCACTGGTTAACTGACGAAGAGACGAGCCAGTGGGCTAGGCGAGTGTTGCTGACAGATAAGGCGAACATTGCCTTAAGAGATAACCGAAGACGCAGAGCGAAGGGGAAAATAGAGCCCGTCGGAGGAGCTTGTCGGAGCTGCTCCGGTGACCCAATCTGGCGGTGGAGTGGCGCGGTCTGTTCGTGGGGGAAATCCGCATCCACGACGTGCACTTGAAGCACCTAGCGATGACCACAACAACACCGGTGAGCATCAAACAGAGCGGCGGCAGCGGACCTCAACGAGACAAAGCACGGGCCTAAACGGAGCGGCAAAAGCACTAGCAGCATCTACGCGACATGGCGAACACTACGGGCAACATCGGAGGAACTAAGGTGGTCGAAACACTCACCGGAGACGAGGCCCAATGGCTACGAGCTCGGGTGCATGGTGAACTATGTGCTGGATGACGCGGCGGAAGGGGAAAAGGGCACGTGGAGGTGCGCACACGTACCACGAGCATGAAGGTGTGCTTGGATAGCCTGGAGGTGGACGGAGTCGACGGCGGCGATGATCGAACACCCGCGGCTACCGGAGTTGAAGAAGAGGAAGAAGAAGTCCCAGGCGAGGCGATCGGCTCTGTGTAGTGGACGTAGACGACATAGACGACGTCGAGGAAGAAGACCGGCAAGGTTGGCAAGGCAGAGGAGGACGGGAAGCACGCCGGCGACGAGCCCGCGCTCTCAGATGCGCTTTGGATAGCTGCAGAGCGGCAGATCTGGTGGCTCTCAGCTCACCAGGCTGTGGGAGGGGGAAGAGGGAACCCTAAAGGACGGGTTGGACACGGAGATGGTTTAAAAGGAGGGCCAGAGCCACGACGGTGCGGCGACGCAGTCATGCTCGCGATCCCCATGGCGTCGTGGGAGGAGGAAGAAAAGGTGGGTGAGATTTCTGGCGCAGTCGATGACAAGTGGGGTCGAGACGTCCACGTGGCTAGGAAGCAGAGGGGGCGTGCGGGTGCGCGGGTGCAAATAGGTAGCAGGGACATGCTGCGTGCTGTGCTGGGCTGCGGGCAGGTGCTGGAGCTGGGCCGAGGGGGAAAAGGAGGCCCAGGTTGGCTGGGCTGCACTGCTGCGGCTGCTGCTGTTTAAATCTTTTCCTTTTTCTATTTTCCTCAGACAGAAAATAAAATAAAAAGCACAGGCCCAAAGAAAAGGAATCAGGAAATAAATAAAATATCCCCATGCTCCTGGATTTATGTCCTATTTTATAAAAATGACTTGGGCATTTTTAGAGGTGGAAAAATAAAATAAGTTTGAATATGGTTCAAACTTTTGTCATTTTGGAACCTAACCAAATCAATTCAAATTGAGGCAAGGCTTTGCAATGTGACTCATGTCATGGCAACAAAGAAGTGGGAAGGAGATGAACATTAAAAGAAGAGGCTAAGTCACGTACAAAATTGATTAAAGAAAGGAAAGAAAAGAAGGAGGGAGAAGAGTGATGCAAAAAGGAAGAGGGGGTTTTAGGGTTTAGCATGGCCAAGGTCTCTATCACCACCAACATGCAAACAAGATGCACTCACTTGGCATGCTAGGACAAGGATCATCACATATGCAAGTAAAAGAATGCTAAGATGAACATGATGTCATGATGATGATGAAGTAAACATGAATGCATAAAGAAAAAAAATAACATGAGAATGCAATAACAAAAGAATGCATAAATGACAAGAACCCCCAAGGAAAGGAGAAGGATCAAATTGATAAATGCTTTATTGCCATATATGGAAGGTATCACATATGGTGTGTTGCAAACTCTCCTCCACTACAAAAAGATCTCGTCCTGAGATCTAGGACTAAAAGAAGGCGGGATACTCGGAACGGAGAAGATCTTCTCGTTCCCATGTAGCTTCTCGGTCGGTATGGTGTGACCACTTCACTTTCAAGA
The DNA here is from genome assembly GCA_902687465.1 of Secale cereale. Lineage (NCBI taxonomy): Eukaryota > Viridiplantae > Streptophyta > Magnoliopsida > Poales > Poaceae > Secale > Secale cereale. The sequence goes on along the minus strand of LR738712.1, from coordinate 180,457,020 downwards.
ATTTGATTGACTTGTTGCGGGTCTTGCGCTCAGTTTCTTCAAGAATAGCAACGGGGTGCTCACGATAAGACAAGTCTTGTTGAAGATCAATCTCTTCGAATGGAATGGTGCGTTCAGGCGTCTTGAAGCACTTGCGGAGTTGAGACACGTGGAACACATCATGCACATTTGCAAAGTTGGAGGGAAGCTCGAGTTGGTAGGCTAGATCGCCTCTCTTTCCAAGAATCTGGAAAGGGCCCACGTATCTTGGAGCAAGCTTGCCCTTGATACCGAACCTCTGAGTACCCTTCATGGGAGAAACACGGAGATAGACATGGTCTCCAATGTCGAAAGCCAAGTCACGATGCTTGCCGTTATAGTAGCTCTTTTGACACGATTGCGCGGCTTTGAGATTCTCACGTATGACTTTGCACATTTCTTCGGCTTCTGAGATCAAATCATTTCCATGGAGTTGACGTTCACCAGTCTTGGACCAATTGAGAGGGGTACGACACTTTCTGCCAAAGAGGATTTCAAAAGGAGCTTTGCCGGCACTTGCTTGGAAACTGTTGTTGTAGGAGAATTCGGCAAATGGAAGGCAATATTCCCATTTCATACAGATACGTCCATTTTGCATCATACTTATATGTTGATATTTATTGCATTATGGGTTGTTCTTACATGTTTTGTCACAATACTTATTCCTTTTATCTCTTATTTTACAAGGTTTACATGAAGAGGGAGAATGTGGGTAGCTGGAATTCTGGGCTGGAAAAGGAGAAACTCTGGAAACCTATTATGCACAACTCCAAAAGCCCTGAAACTCAACAGAACGCTGTTTCAGAAAATATAAAAAATATTTGGCGAAAGAAGTCCATGAGGGGGCCACCGGCTATCCACGAGGGTGGGGGGCGCGCCCCCTTCCCAGGGCGCGCCCCCTGCCTCATGGGCCAGCCGGAAGGCCCCCGATGCCCATCTTATCCTATATGAGGTGTTTTGACCTGGAAAAAATCATAAGGAAGCTTTCGGGACCAGACGCCACCGTCTCGAGGTGGAACCGAGGTGGAAACCAATCTAGGGCTCCGGCAGAGCTATTCTGCCGGGGATACTTCCCTCCGGGAGGGGCAAATCATCACCTCCGTCATCACCAACAAGTATCCCATCTCGGGGAAGGCTATATTCATCAACATCTTCACCAGCACCATCTCCTCTCAAACCCTAGTTCATCTCTTGTATCCAATCTTTGTACCCAAACCTCAGATTGGTACGTGTGGGTTGCTAGTAGTGTTGATTACTCATTGTAGTTGATGCTAGTTGGTTTATTTGGTGGAAGATCATATGTTCAGATCCATTATGCATATTAATACCCCTCTGATCATGAACAATATTATGTCTTGTGAGTAGTTACTTTTGTTCCTGAGGACTTGGGAGAAGTCTTGCTATTAGTAGTCATGTGAGTTTGGTCTTCGTTCGATATTTTGATGAGATGTATGTTGTCTCTCCTCTAGTGGTGTCATGTGAATGTTGACTACATGACACTTCACCATTATTTGGGCCTAGAGGAAGGCATTGGGAAGTAATAAGTAGATGATGGGTTGCTAGAGTGAGAGAAGCTTAAACCCTAGTTTATGCGTTGCTTCGTAAGGGGCTGATTTGGATCGATATGTTTCAGGCTATGGTTAGGTTTACCTTAATACTTCTTTTGTAGTTGCGGATGCTTGCATTAGATGTTAATCATAAGTGGGAGGCTTGTCCAAGTAAGGATAGCACCCAAGCACCGGTCCACCCACATACCAAATTATCAAAGTACCGAACACGAATCAGATGATCGTGATGAAAACTAGCTTGACGATAATTCCCATGTGTCCTCGGGAGCGCTTTACTTTATATAAGAGTTTGTCTAGGCTTGTCCTTTGCTACAAAAAGGATTGGGCCACCTTGCTGCACCTTATTTACTTTTACCTTTTGTCACTTGCTACCAATTACCTTATCAAAAAACTATCTGTTACCTATAATTTCAGTGCTTGCAGAAAATACCTTACTAAAAACTGCCTATCATTTCCTTCTGCTCCTCGTTGGGTTCGACACTCTTACTTATCGAAAGGACTACGATAGATCTCCTACACTTGTGGTTCATCACATACCGAAGGAGATGACACAAGCTCTGAGCATATCTTCAAGGATTTGGTTCACTCTTTCGACTTGAGCACTAGTCTGAGGGTGAAACGCAGTGCTGAAGCGAATCTTTGTGCCCATGGCTGACTGAAAAGAATCCCAGAACTTGGAAGTGAACAAGCTTCCATGGTCCGAGGAGATCACTTGAGGAATGCCATGCAAATAAACAATTCTGGAGGTATATAGTTCTGCCAGCTGAGCTGCGTTGATGGATTCTTTGACGGGAAGAAAATGAGCTACTTTAGTTAGCTTGTCAATAACCACAAAGATAGCATCATTTCCTTTCTTGGACTTGGGAAACCCGGTGACGAAATCCATCTCAATGTGATCGAATTTCCACTCTGGAATAGGTAGAGGTTGAAGGAGTCTGACTGGACGTTGATGCTCTGCCTTCACTCTTCATGCAAGTCCACCAATACGATTGCTTGAGGTCTTGGTACATCTTGGAGCTTCCTGGATGTATCGAGAGAAGTGAGTCATGTGCTTCGTTCATTATGAGCTTCCTGAGATCACCTTCGGGAACCACAATCCTGTACTCAAAGAACAAGGTGTCTTTCTCATCAATGCGATAGCACTTATACTTAGGAGTACCCTTAGCAATACCATGTTTCACTTTCTGCACCATAGCATCACTGAGTTGGGCTTCACGGATTTGATCTTCCAAGGTAGGAGCAACGTGAAGATTTGCAAGAAAGCCTTGCGGAACAACTTGGAGGTTGAGCTTCCTGAATGATTCACAAAGTACAGGCTGGAACGGTTTGAGAAGGAGGCTGTTGCAATACGCCTTTCTGCTTAAGGCATCTGCAATGACATTGGCCTTGCCAGGAGTATACTCATTTCAACCCAACGAGTCTGGCGAAGGTTAAGGTTTGGCTGAGTGAAGATGTACTTCAAGCTCTTGTGATCGGTGAAGATGTCCACTTTTCTGCCCAACAGAAGGTGTCTCCACGTGATCAAGGCATGAACAACTGCTGCTAGCTCAAGATCATGTGTGGGATAATTCTTGTCATTTGGTTTCAGCTGACGAGAAGTGTATGCCACAATCTTCTTGTCTTGCATGAGAACACCACCAAGACCTTGCAATGAAGCATCACAAAAGACTTCATAAGGCTTGGACTCATCTGGAGGAGTAAGAACCGGAGCAAAAATGAGCTTCTCTTTGAGTGTCTTGAATGCCACATCACAATTAGGAGTCCACGAGTACTTGACATTCTTCTGCAACAGGTTGGAAAGAGGCTTGGCAATCTTGGAGAAGTTCTCAACGAACCTTCAGCAATAGCTTGTGAGACCAAGGAAACTTTGGAGTTGCTTGACATTCTACGGGGGTTCTTAGTTGACAATAGCTTCAACCTTCTCGGGGTTAACAGAAATGCTCTCGGCAGAGATAATATGGCCAAGATAGAGGACTTTATCCAGCCAGAATTCACATTTGGAGAACTTCACATAGAACCGGTGCTCACTGAGCCTGTCAAGGACCAAATGGAGGTGCTTGGCACGGTCTTCTTCATTCTTGGAGAATACCAAGATATCATCCAGATAGACGAGAACAAATTCATTGGTGTAGGGGTTGAATATGAAGTGCATCATCCGAGAGAAGGTGGTGGAGCATTTGCAAGGACGAAAGACATGACCGTGTATTCATAGGAGCCAAAACTCGTTCTGAATGCGGTCTTAGGAATATCCTCTTCACGGATGCGAATCTGATGGTAACCCATCCGGAGATCGAGCTTCGAGAACACCTTTGCTCCTTCGAGCTGCTCGAACAATTCATTGCTATTGGGGAGCGGGTACTTATTCTTTATTGTCTTCTTGTTCAATGGCCGGTAATCAACGCAAAGGCGTTCCGTGCCATCCTTCTTCTTGACAAATAGAACACCACAGCCCCAAGGATAAGTACTTGGTCTGATTAGACCCATACATTCTTGCTCATCGAGTTATTTCTTCAGCTCCTTCAACTCATCAGGAGAAAGCTTGTACGGACGCCGACATGCTGGCTCGGTACCGGGTTCAAGTTCAATGATGAATTCAACTGGACGGTGGGGAGGCATGCCCGGAAGCTCTTCAGGGAATACATCCTCATATTCACGAACCACCGAAATCTGAGAAAGGGCATTAATCTCGCCCTTGTCATTGAGAGAGAATAGCCTGATTGTGTTATCTCGAGCTGCGAAAAAAATCACGTCTTCTTCAGGATGAGTTAGCTTGACCTCCTTGTTTGCACAATCAATGTTTGAAGGGAGATGCATTGACATGGTTTAGGCTATGCGATGATATGGGATCATGGAACTATAATCGTCTGAAGTTGGAATTTCATCAGAAGTTCTACCCTATGCACCAGGTTCATCGTGATCGTAATTATATTTATAATTTCTGGCCTGGTGAAGGAGAAAGCGTCGCCCAAGCTTGGGGGAGGCTTAAGTCAATGTTATATTCATGCCCCAATCATGAGCTTTCAAGAGAAATGATCATTCAAAATTTTTATGCTCGGCTTTCTCTTAATAATCGCTCCATGCTCGATACTTCCTGTTCTGGCTCTTATATGATGAAGACTATTGAATTCAAATGGGATTTATTGGAAAGAATTAAACGCAACTCTGAAGGTTGGGATCTCGACGAAGGTAAGGAGTCAGGTATGACCCCTAAGTTTGATTGTGTTAAAGCTTTTATGGATACTGATGTTTTCCATGAGTTTAGCACTAAATATTAACTTGACTCTAAGAAAGTAGCTTCTTTCTGTGAATCTTTTGCTACTCATGTTGATCTCCCCAAGGAGAAGTGGTTTAAATACCATCCCCCTATTGAAGTAAAAGTACCTGAACCTATTAAAGTTGAAGAAAAGACTATCACTTATAATGTTGATCCTGTTATTCCTACTGCTTATATTGAGAAACGACCTTTCCCCGTTAGGATAAAGGATCATGCTCAAGCTTCAACTGTAGTTCGTAAGAGTAATACTAGAACACCAACACCCTCTGAGCAAATTAAAGTTGAACCTAGTGTTGCTATGGTTAAAGATCTCTTGGCAGAAGATTTAGATGGACATGTTATTTATCTCCAAGAAGAGTCTGCTAGAATAGCCAAACCCAATGTTAGGAATAAACATAAACCTGTTGTAGGCTTGCCTGTTATCTCCGTTAAGATAGGAGATCATTGCTATCATGGCTTATGCGACGTAGGTGCTAGTGCGAGTATTATCCCTCTTGATTTGTATAACGAAATTATGCATGATATTGCACCTGTTGAGTTAGAAGGGATTGATATTACTATTAAGCTTGCTAATAGAGACATTATTTCACCAGTTGGGATTGTTAGAGATACTGAAGTCTTGTGTGGGAAGGTTAAATACCCTGCTGATTTTCTTGTTCTTAGTTCCCCGCAAGATGAATTATGTCCCATTATATTTGGTAGACCCTTCTTGAATACTGTTAATGCCAAGATAGACTGCGTGAAAGACATTGTCACTATTGGATTAGGGGATATGTCTCATGATTTTAACTTTGCTAATTTCCGTAGACAACCCCTTGAAAAGGCACCACCCAGTAAGGATGAAATTATTGGTCTTGCTTCTATTGCTGTACCACCTAATGATCCTTTAGAACAATACTTGCTAGACCATGAAAATGACATGCATATGAATGAGAGAAGGGAAATAGATGAAATATTCCTTAAACAGGGACACGTATTGAAAAACAACTTGCCTGTTGAAATCCTAGGGGATCCTCCTCCACCCAAGGGTGATCCCGTGTTCGAACTTAAACCTTTACCTGATAATCTGAAATATGTTTATCTTGATGAGAAGAAGATATATCCTGTTATTATTAGTTCTAACCTTTCAGAACAGGAAGAAGAAAAATTATTGAAAACTCTGAAGAAGCACCGTGCTGCTATTGGATATACTCTAGACGATCTTAAGGGCATTAGTCCCACTATATGCCAACACAAGATAAAATTGGAAGAAAATGCTAAACCAATTATTGATCATCAGCGACGGTTAAATCCTAAGATGAAAGAAGTGGTAAGGAAGGAAATACTAATGCTCCTAGAGGCAGGTATTATCTATCCAGTTGCTGATAGCCAGTGGGTAAGTCCTGTCCATTGGGTTCCTAAGAAAGGAGGTATGACTGTCGTTCCTAATGATAAAGATGAATTGATCCCACAAAGAATAGTTACAGGTTATAGGACGGTAATTGATTTTCGTAAGTTAAATAGAGCTACTAAGAAAGATCATTACCCCTTGCCATTTATTGATCAAATGCTAGAAAAGTTATCCAAACATACTCATTCATGCTTTCTAGATGGTTATTCTGGTTTCTCTCAAATACCTGTGTCAAAAGGGGATCAAGAAAAGACCACTTTTACTTGTCCTTTCGGTATATTTGCTTATAGACGTATGCCTTTTGGTTTTTATAATGCACCTGCTACCTTTCAAAGATGCATGATGGCTATATTCTCTATTTTTGTGAAAAGATTGCTGAGGTGTTCATGGATGATTTCTCCGTTTATGGAACTTCTTTTGATGATTGCTTAAGCAACCTTGATCGAGTTTTGCAGAGATGTGAAGACAATAACCTTGTCTTGAATTGGGAGAAGTGCCACTTTATGGTTAATGAAGGCATTACCTTGGGACATAAAATTTCTGAAAGAGGTATTGAAGTTGATAAAGCTAAAGTTGATGCTATTGAAAAAATGCCATGCCCTAAGGACATCAAAGGTATACGAAGTTTCCTTGGCCATGTCGGGTTTTATAGGAGGTTCATAAAGGACTTCTCCAAAATCTCCAGGCCTCTGACTAATCTCTTACAAAAAGATATTCCTTTTGTCTTTGATGATGATTGTCTAGAAGCATTTGAAATACTTAAGAAAGCATTCATCTCTGCACCTATTGTCCAGCCTCCTCACTGGAATTTACCCTTTGAGATTATGTGCGATGCTAGCGATTATGCTGTAGGTGCTGTTCTAGGGCAAAGAGTTGATAAGAAATTGAATGTTATCCAGTATGCTAGTAAAACTCTAGATAGTGCCCAAAGAAATTATGCCACTACTGAGAAATAATTCTTAGCAGTTGTATTTGCTTGTGATAAGTTTAGACCCTATATCGTTGATTCCAAAGTAACTATTCACACTGATCATGCTGCTATCAAATACCTTATGGAAAAGAAAGATGCTAAGCCTAGACTTATTAGATGGGTTCTCTTGCTGCAAGAATTTGACTTGCATATTATTGATAGAAAGGGAGCTGAGAACCCCGTAGCAGATAACTTCTCTAGGTTAGAGAATATACTTGATGACCCACAACCTATTGATGATAGCTTTCCTGATGAACAACTAACTGTCATAAATACTTCCCGTACTGCTCCATGGTATGCTGATTATGCTAATTATATTGTTGCTAGGTTTATACCTCCTAGCTTCACATACCAGCAAAAGAAAAATTTCTTCTATGATTTAAGACATTACTTATGGGATGACCCACATCTTTATAAAGAAGGAGTAGATGGTATTATTAGACGTTGTGTACCTGAGCATGAACAGGAACAGATCCTACGCAAGTGCCACTCCGAAGCTTATGGAGGACACCATGCTGGAGATGGAACTGCACATAAGGTATTGCAATCTGGTTTTTATTGGCCTACTCTCTTCAAGGATGCCCGTAAGTTTGTCCTATCTTGTGATGAATGTCAAAGAATTGGTAATATTAGTAAACGTCAAGAAATGCCTATGAATTATTCACTTGTTATTGAACCATTTGATGTTTGGGGCTTTGATTACATGGGACCGTTTCCTACCTCTAATGGGTACACACATATTTTAGTTGCTGTTGATTACATAACTAAGTGGGTAGAAGCTATTCCAACTAGTAGTGCTAATCACAACACCTCTATTAAGATGCTTAAAGAAGTTATTTTTCCGAGGTTTGGAGTCCCTAGATACTTGATGACTGATGGTGGTTCACACTTTATTCATGGTGCTTTCCGTAAGATGCTTGCAAAATATGATGTCAACCATAGAATTGCATCCCCCTATCACCCACAGACTAGTGGTCAAGTAGAACTAAGTAATAGAGAGTTGAAATTAATTTTGTAAAAGACAGTTAATAGGTCTAGGAAGAATTGGTCCAAGAAACTTGATGATGCATTATGGGCCTATAGAACTGCATACAAAAATCCTATGGGTATGTCTCCATATAAGATGGTGTATGGAAAAGCTTGTCACTTACCTCTTGAGCTAGAACATAAGGCATATTGGCTTATTAAAGAGCTCAATTATGATTTCAAACTTGCTGGTGAGAAGAGGTTATTTGACATTAGCTGTCTCAATGAATGGAGGACCCAGGCCTATGAGAATGCCAAGCTGTTTAAAGAAAAAGTTAAAAGATGGCATGACAAAAGGATACAAAAGCGTGAGTTTAACGTAGGTGATTATGTATTGCTATACAACTCTCATTTAAGATTTTTTGCAGGAAAAATTCTCTCCAAGTGGGAAGGACCTTACGTTATCGGGGAGGTCTATCGTTCCGGTGCCATAAAAATCAACAATTTTGAAAGCACGAATCCGAAGGTGGTGAACGATCAAATAATCAAACACTATATCTCAGGTAATCCTATAAATGTTGAAACCAATATTATTAAAACCGTAACTCCGGAGGAATACATAAGGGACACTTTCCAGAACGATTCAGCCTCCGAAAAGGAAGAGGTATGTGATACGGTAAGTAAACCGACCCCAAAACAATTTTAAAGGCAAGTTTTCTCCGTTTTGGAATATTTAGAAAAATAGAAAATAAGAAGCAGTCCGGAGGGGACACGAGGCGCCCACGAGGGTGGAGGGCGCGCCCCCTTCCCAGGGCGCGCCCCCTGCCTCGTGGGAACCCCGTGTGTCCCCCGGACTCCGTTTTCTTGCGGGTTACTCCTTTTGGTCGGTAATAATTCATTATATATACTCCCAAAGGTTTTGATCTTTTTATCACGCGAAAATCCTCTGTTTTCGTTTCAAGCTATTTCTGTCGCAGATAAAGGCAACATGTCGTCCCAAGATTCGGAGGGAGAAAGCTATGTGGCTGATTCCCTTGCTGACCCTAAGGTCTATGGTGACTTGGAGCATTATGGTTGGACCACGGAGGAAGAAGAGGACCATGATCCCAAGGGAAAGGATTGGACCAGCTCAGATGAAGACGAATTCCCACTACCTCAACCGGGGGACATGCATGTGGAGTTCAAAAAGTCAAGCCTCCTCGACAGAGTAAAGGAACCTAAGATCAAATTTATCCCTTTTAACCTCTTGTAGGAAAACAAGCAGGCATTATGCAAGAATATATTAAACCTTGAGCAAGAGATCAATGATCTAAAGGAGCAAAATTTTGCACTTAAGCGCAAGTTCAGGAAGAAGCCATCCTCACCACCCCCGAAGAAGGAGACATAATCATATGGGTATGTGCACTCCCCTTGGCAACTACCAAGCTTGGGGGAGTGACCCTGGTATCATCGCCATCACTCCTGTCTTTACCGTTTTACTTAGTTCGATCCTTTTGGTAGTATCTTGATCTGGTAGAATAAAGTTAGCATAATCTAGTTGTGAGCTTTTGCTTTGTGAGCTTTACCCTTTGTAATTGAGTCCGTAAGCTATATAATAAAGATTAGTGTTGAGTCAAGGGCTTGATTTCCTCACTTGGGTCATGATAAAAAGAAAGAAAACATAGAGAGTATCAAAGAGATCATATCGATCTTATGGGAAGTAATGACTTCACATACAAGAGTATGATAAATAAAAGTAGTTGGGAGTTGACAAACATAGTTTTGGTCATTGTTGCAATTAATAGGAAGTAATAAAAGAAGAGAGGCTTCACATACAAATATACTATCTTGGACATCTTTTATGATTGTGACCACTCATTAAAGTATGACATGCTAAAGAGTTGATGTTGGACAAGGAAGACAACATAATGGGTTATGTCTTCTTATATCCAAAATAAAGTATATTGCCATGGATCATCCAGCATGTTGAGCTTGCCTTTCCCCCTCATGCTAGCCAAAACTCCTCGCACTAAGTAGAGATACTACTTGTTCTTCCATATCTCCTTAAACCCAGTTTTGCCATGATAGTCCACCATACCTACCTATGGATCGAGAAAGATCCTTCCAAGTAAGTTGTCATGTTGCAAACTCGCTAAAATATGTATGATTTATTGGTGTGGGAGAAATTAGCTTTATACGATCTTGTGATATGGAATTAATAAAGGCGATAGACTTCATAATAAAGGTCCTTATCACAAGTGGTAATATAAAGTGAAGTTCTTCTATGCTAAGACTTTGTGCATCCAACCATAAAAACACATGACAACCTCAGCTTCCCTCTCCAAAGGGCCTATCTATTATTCTTGTCTTATAAGTGTCAAGGTGAAATCCACCTTTCCTTTTTACATTTTATCCTTTGGCAAGTGCATTGTGTTGGAAAGATCCTGACGTATATAACCACTTGGATGTAAATTTTCATGATCTATTACTGTTGACATTACCATTGAGGTAAAAGGTTGGGAGGCAACACCATAAGCCCCTATCTTTCTCCGTGTCCTATTAAAACGCCATAAACATAAGTATTGCGTGAGTGTGAGCAATTGTGAAAGACTATATGATAGTTGAGTATGTAGGTTGGCTGAAAAGCTCTTATATTGACTCTTTCCGATGTTACGATAAATTGCAATTGCTTCAATGACCAAGATCAAAGTTTGTTAGTATCCAATGAAGTTTATGATTCATACTTGATATTGTGGATGAATTTTTACTTTATCATAAGAATCATATGACTATATTTACTTAAGTTGCTGTTATGAGAATGATCATGATGCCCTCATGTCCGTATTTTGTTTTTATCGACACCTCTATCTCTAAACATGTGGACATATTTTTCGACATCGGCTTTCGCTTGAGGACAAGCAAGCTCTAAGCTTGGGGGAGTTGATACGTCCATTTTGCATCATACTTATATGTTGATATTTATTGTATTATGGGTTGTTCTTACATGTTTTGTCACAATACTTATGCCTTTTCTCTCTTATTTTACAAGGTTTACATGAAGAGGGTGAATGCCGGTAGCTGGAATTTTGGGCTGGAAAAGGAGCAAACTCTGGAAACCTATTCTGCACAACTCCAAAAGCCCTGAAACTCAATAGAACGCCGTTTCAGAAAATATAAAAATTATCTGGCGAAAGAAGTCCACGAGGGGGGCCACCGGCTGTCCACGAGGGTGGGGGCGCGCCCCCCTTCCCAGGGCGCGCCCCCTGCCTTGTGGGCCAGCCGGAAGGCCCCCGATGCCCATCTTCTCCTATATAAGGTGTTTTGACCTGGAAAAAAATCATAAGGAGGCTTTCGGGACCAGATGCTGCCGTCTCGAGGCGGAACCGAGGAGGAAACAAATCTAGGGCTCCGGCAGAGCTGTTCTGCCGGGGATACTTCCCTCCAGGAGGGGGAAATCATCACCGCCGACATCACCAACAACTCTCCCATCTTGGGGAGGGCTATCTTTATCAACATCTTCACCGGCACCATCTCCTCTCAAACCCTAGTTCATCTCTTGTATCCAATCTTTGTACCCAAACCTCAGATTGGTACATGTGGGTTGCTAGTAGTGTTGATTACTCCTTGTAGTTGATGCTAGTTGGTTTATTTGGTGGAAGATGATATGTTCAGATCCATTATGAATATTAATACCCCTCTGATCATGAACAATATTATGTCTTGTGAGTAGTTACTTTTGTTCCTGGGGACATGGGAGAAGTCTTGCTATTTGTAGACATGTGAGTTTGGTCTTCATTCGATATTTTGATGAGATGTATGTTGTCTCTCCACTAGTGGTGTCATGTGAACGTCGACTACATGACACTTCACCATTATTTGGGCCTAGAAGAAGGCATTGGGGAGTAATAAGTAGATGATGGGTTGCTAGTGTGACAGAAGCTTAAACCCTAGTTTATGTGTTGCTTCGTAAGGGTTTGATTTGGATCCATATGTTTCAGGCTATGGTTAGGTTTACCTTAATACTTCTTTTGTAGTTGTGGATGCTTGCATTAGATGTTAATCATAAGTGGTAGGCTTGTCCAAGTAAGGACATCACCCAAGCACCGGTCCACCCACATACCAAATTATCAAAGTACCGAACGCGAATCAGATGACCGTGATGAAAACTAGCTTGACGATAATTCCCATGTGTCCTCGGGAGCGCTTTACTTTATATAAGAGTTTGTCCAGGCTTGTCCTTTGCTACAAAAAGGATTGGGCCACCTTTCTGCACCTTATTTACTTTTACCTTTTGTCACTTGCTACCAATTACCTTATCACTAAGCTATCTGTTACCTATAATTTCAGTGCTTGCGGAAAATACCTTACTGAAAACTGCCTATCATTTCCTTCTGCTCCTCGTTGGGTTCGACACTCTTACTTATCGAAAGGACTACGACAGATCCCCTACACTTGTGGGTCATCACATACCGAAGGAGATGACACAAGCTCTAAGCATATCTTCAAGGATTTGGTGCACTCTTTCGATTTGACCACTAGTCTGAGGGTGAAACGCAGTGCTAAAGCGAATCTTTGTACCCATGGCAAAGAATCCCAGAACTTGGAAGTGAACAAGCTTCCACGGTCTGAGGAGATCACTTGAGGAATGCCATGCAAAGAAACAAGTCTGGAGGTATACAGTTATGCCAGCTGAGCTACGTTGATGGATTCTTTGCCGGGAAGAAAATGAGCTACTTTAGTTAGCTTGTCAATCACCACAAAGATAGCATCATTTCCTTTCTTGGACTTGGGAAACCCGGTGACGAAATCCATCTCAATGTGATCGAATTTCTACTCTGGAATAGGTAGAGGTTGAAGGAGTCTGGCTGGACGTTGATGCTCTGCCTTCACTCTTCTGCAAACATCACATTCATTCACGAATTGGGCAATCTCCCTTTTCATGCGAGTCCACCAATACGATTGCTTGAGGTCTTGGTACATCTTGGAGCTTCCTGGATGTATCGAGAGAAGTGAGTCATGTGCTTCGTTCATTATGAGCTTCCTGAGATCACCTGTGGGAACCACGATCCTTTCCTCAAAGAACAAGGTGTCTTTATCATCAACGCGATAGCATTTGTACTTAGGAGTACCCTTAGCAATACCATGTTTCACTTTCTGCACCATAGCATCACTGAGTTGGGCCTCACGGATTTGATCTTCCAAGGTAGGAGCAACTTGAAGATTTGCAAGAAAGCCTTGCGGAACAACTTGGAGGTTGAGCTTCCTGGATGATTCACAAAGTTCAGGCTTGAAAGGTTTGAGAAGGAGATTGTTGCAATACGCCTTTCTGCTCAAGGCATCTGCAATGACATTGGCCTTGTCTGGTGAAGGTTAAGGTTTGGCTAAGTGAAGATGTACTTCAAGCTCTTTTGATCGGTGAAGATGTCCACTTTTCTGCCCAACATAAGGTGTCTCCACGTGATCAAGGCATGAACAACTGCTGCTAGCTCAAGATCACGTGTGGGATAATTCTTCTCATTTGGTTTCAGCTGACGAGAAGTGTATGCCACAATATTCTTGTCTTGCATGAGAACACCACCAAGACCTTGCAATGAAGCATCACAAAAAACTTCATAAGGCTTGGACTCATCCGGAGGAGTAAGAACCGGAGTAGAAATGAGCTTCTCTTTGAGTGTCTTGAATGCCACATCACAATCAGGAGTCCATGAGTACTTGACATTCTTCTGCAATAGGTTGGAAAGAGGCTTGGCAATCTTAGAGAAGTTCTCAACGAACCTTCTGCAATAGCTTGCGAGACCTAGGAAACTTCGGAGTTGCTTGACATTCTGCGGAGGTTCCCAGTTGACAATAGGTTCAACCTTCTCGGGGTTAACAGAAATGCCCTCGGCAGAGATAATATGGCCAAGATAGAGGACTTTATCCAGCCAGAATTCACATTTGAAGAACTTCGCATAGAACCGGTGCTCACGGAGCCTGTCAAGGACCAAACGGAGGTGCTTGGCATGGTCTTCTTCATTCTTCGAGAATACCAAGATATCATCCAGATAGACGAGAATGAATTCATTGGTTTAGGGGTTGAATATGAAGTGCATCATCCGAGAGAAGGTGGGTGGAGCATTTGCAAGGCCGAAAGACATGACTGTGTATTCATAGGAGCCAAAACTCGTTCTGAATGCGGTCTTAGGAATATCCTCTTCACGGATACGAATCTGATGGAAACCCATCTGGAGATTGAGCTTCGAGAACACCTTTGCTCCTTCAAGCTGCTCGAACAATTCATTTATATTGGGGAGCGGGTACTTATTCTTTATTGTCTTCTTGTTCAATGGCCGGTAATCAACGCAAAGGCGTTCCGTGCCATCCTTCTTCTTGACAAATATAACACCACAGCCCCAAGGAGAAGTACTTGGTCTGATTAGACCCATACGTTCTTGCTCATCGAGTTGTTTCTTCAGCTCCTTCAACTCATTAGGAGAAAGCTTGTACGAACACCGACATGCTGGCTCGGTACCGGGTTCAAGTTCAATGACGAATTCAACTTGACGGTGAGGAGGCATGCCTGGAAGCTCTTCAGGGAATACATCCTCATATTCACGAACCACCGGAATATGAGAAATGGCATTAATCTCTCCCTTGTCACTGAGAGAGAATAGCCTAATTGTGTTATCTCGAGCTGCGAAGATAATCACGTCTTCTTCAGGATGAGTTAGCTTGACCTCCTTGTTTGCACAATCAATGTTTGCATCATGCTTGGAGAGCCAATCCATCCCAAGAATAAGATCAATGTCGGAGTTGCTGAGAATAACCGGGGAAACCAGAAAACTGTAATCACCCATATGAATAGATATGTCCGGAGCCACCATACTAGAAATCAATCTCTTACCAGGAGAAACAACACTCAAAGTTGTTGGCAAAGCTTCGGTGCGAACATTATGCTTAGATGCAAATGGATAAGACATGAAGGAATGTGATGCACCAGAATCAAACAAGACTTTGGCAGGTTTAAGGTTAATTGGAAGATTACCAATTATCACATCTGAAGAATTCTCTGCTGGAGCTGCATTCATCAGATTCACTCTTGCTGCCTTGGCGTTGTGCTTGACAATAGCAGTGCTGACAGGTGGAGGAGGCGGAAGGCGCCTTGGGTTGGGACACTTGTTGGCATAGTGACCCTTCTGAGAACACTTGTTGCAAGTAACTTCTGAAAGAGGCCGATGATAAGGACCACTTGATCTTGGAGCTTGGAACTGAGGCTTGGACTGATTGCTTGGGTTGGGTGGGTGGGAGAAACCACGACCACCTGAGTGCTTGTTGTTGCTTGGAGGACGGAGCACTGGAGGAGGCGGTAGCCAGAACTTCTGCTGCTTGGCAACCACTTGAGAGGAAGAGGAGGAGTGAATAACATCTCTAATCCTCTTTTTGGAAGCTTCACACTTGAGCTGAGCTACCTCTTTCTTGAGAGCCATGTTGTAGAATTGGTCAAATTCATCCGGCTCGAACAAGGTGAGAGTAAGTTGGAGTTCATCTTTCAGACCACCTCGGAACTGATTTATCATGCTCTTGGCATCGGGGATGTCTTGCTTCGCATAACAGGCAAGATTCTGGAACTTGACATTGTATTGATAGACGAGCATGGTGCCTTGCTTCAGGTTGCGGAATTGCTCATGCATGCCTTCAATGACACTGGTTGGAATGTGATGAGAGTGGAAATCTTTGCAGAAGTCAGTCCACGAGATCTCACGATCACCTCTGGAGTCTTTGTACTGTTCCCACCAATCAGCGGCTTGATCTTTGAGTTGGAAAGCGGCAAACTTGACATAATCCTCAGGTCTCACGTTACTGCATTCAAAGTGCTTTTTGATGTCTCTGATCCAATCTTCAGCATCTAGCGGGTCCACACAGTAACTGAACGACTTTGGTTGGTTTGCCAGGAATTGGTTCAGTGTCGCAAAGTGAGGTTTATTGAACATATTGCCTTGGCCTTGGTTCCCATGATTGCCTTGATTTGCTTGATTGGCTTGGAAATTCTGCATCATCTGTATGAGCATCTGAGTGTTCTGGTTGGTTGCTTGCATAATTGCTCTCCATGCTTCAGACGGAGGAGGAGGGGAAGGAGGATGCTCTTCTTCACCCTCTTGGTTTGGGTTGGGAACCTTCTTAGGAGCCAGCCTGAATATGATGACAACCGTTTGCCATTGATGCAAAACAGATAAGCTGAATCAACGGCTAGATATTTGCAACATAAGTCTTCACAATGAACATTCGAACAAAATGAACGAATGAATTCTACAGTTTAATGGTACAACAATCTTGTCGAGAAGCCACTTAGGAGACAAAAGATAAAATGAAAACAACAAGTTGCAGATGGAACAAATACATGATAGAAGTTTTGTCCCACATGCTCGTGCTGAATGCCCCATGGAACGTGTTATAAAGGGTGTTGCAATCCCCGGATCAGCATAGCCAAGGACCCTTTAAGATGCAACGCCCAATTGGAACAACGCCCATGAAACCTCTTCACTCGATGTTGAACACCAAACCTCATACCATGCACTCGTTGCAAGAATACCTACGAGCTACTTGAAAACCCACCTATTAATTCCCGAAGCTTTCTAGTTATGCAATTTGGTGTTGGGGATACAGGGGAAGCACCACGCAGTCAACTCTAAACCTACATCCAGCTATATCCATCCGTCAACACATAACCAGTCATCCTCGGAAACTATTTACCTCGGACCTTCGAAACGCATCCGCTATACTAGCTGTGGCAATACTCCCGAACTATCCCACCAGTATTGGGTGACGTCGGGGTTATCTCACCACTAACCGCATAGAAGAGTTTTCAATGTCGGCCGACTCTGGTATTCTAGAACCGCTACGATACATTTGTGACGACAACACCTCGGAGCTCAACTCCCCGGGACACTGCCACAACCCCTAAATGACTGGAGGCATCGAGAATAATGTTCTCGTCACAAAGATATTGGAACAATCCAAACAATACCCGCGTGATCCTAAAAAAATAGTGAATTTTTTAGAGTAGAGGAGATAGAACAACGTCAGGAGTCCTCACCAGAGCGATGAAGGGATGAGGAGTAAAAGAAATCCTACTCTCTGAAAACATTTTATGTGTGTGCCTAGACTCAGCTGTCAGCGATTCGATCAATCAGGGGGCTCCTAGGTCGGAGAAGGCTCTGAATACCAACTTGTAATGCCCAGTATGTGGCTATGTCCCCCACGTGCCGAAGCACGACTTAAGGACATAAACACATACTAGAATGATCTCATGTATGGTATTTTTGCACATCTCATGTAAAATTCAGGGATGAAATTGTAAAATGATAGTTGGCTTACACTCGCCACGTCACACAATGAATACAATAGCATACATCATCCAAGAACATCAGGGTCCGACTATGGACGAAATCCAAATGAGAAAAGATACCATAAAGAACACAAGCCCGGATCCTCCTAGTAAGAACCACTACTGATCGTCAGGATACGAGACATAGTAACAACCACGCTCTTCATCGAACTCCCAGTGGAGTTCCGAACCATCTCCTGCAGTGTTCTCAGAGGTACCTGCATCTGGTGTGTGTTGAATCTATGAGCCATAGAGGACTCAGCAATCCTGTTCCTGGGTATGAAAACTACCAAAGCCTTAGGTGTGGTAAAGGCTATAAACAAGGGTTGCAGCAAGCACTAAGCACTAGCTTACGAGTTTAGAGCGAGAAGAGGACACGTGCCAACGATCGCCAAGTTGATCAAGAAGTGATCCTAGCTACTCACGGTCAAACATAACCTCACCGTGTTCACTTCCCGAAGCCCTTCGGAAAGAGACCATCACAGTTACTCACGCAGGTAGTGTATTCATGAATAAGGTGTCAAGTTATCTACAACCGGATATGAACAAATTCCCATCTGCCACATAACCGCGTGCACGGCTTTCGAAAGATCAAACCCTGCCGGGGTGTCCCAACTTAGCCCATCACAAGCTCACGATCCGCGGAGTCGCAATTCCAAAGTGGGAAGACCCGAGTATCCTCGGAATCCCGTGCTCAATATATCTTTACAAAGGTAAAACTAATCCAGCAAGACCTCCCGGCGTGCCGACACCCTGATAATAGCGGCGTGTATCTTGTCTCAGGACACGACCAGATGTGACAAGCTACGGGTGTATACCAAACCTTGAGTTTCCCCGAGGTGGCCCCGCGGGTTGCCCAGTTTGGACCAACACTCATGAGGAGCACTGGCTGTAGCGACCAGACCTCAAACAGTCTGATCTCTGTGCATCAGTGTCATCCCTGGATTAGTAATGCTGACACACACAATACTTGAAGGATTTATAACAGAGTAGCAACCACACACTTATTATGTCGATAGTTCCAACGATGAACTTATTACAGTAAAAATGGCTTAAGGCCATCAAACACGATAACAGCGGAAGGCTTGGAAGATAAGTGAGTCCATCAACTCCAACGGCATCACTGAGTATAGAACCACGACCTATAAGGCACCTTACTCGTCGTCTGAAAAGTCTGCAACATGAACGTTGCAGCCCGAAAACGGGTCAGCACATGGAATATGCTGGTAAAGTAACACATAGAGAGTAGCAAAAGTAAAGCTATACTATATGCAATATGGCTGGTGGAAAGCTTTATGGTTACAGTTTTTGCGTAAATCCAAATTTTCCCTACTTCAAAGGAATAGATTTTAATTAACTATCATGGTAGTTGAAACATCATTGAGAAGACATCCTCTCAACCCCAATTAATAAATCATCATTTAAACCCAACAATATTAATTAGAGTAACATGATGAGATTCACATGATATCCAAGTACTAGATACTCAAGAAGTCCATAACCGGGGACACGGCTAATCATGATCAGTTTGTACACTCTGCAAAGGTTTGCGCACTTTTCCCCACAAGACTCGATCACCTCCGTTTGGTTTCTCGCACGGCATGGTGTTTGAGAAACGGATGACCGAGACACAGTCTTTCCGAAGAGGTCCCCTTAACCAGATAGATAGGCCGGTACACCTACAATCCCTCTACATCTGCTAGCCCATCATGGAAAGGTTTCCCACAACTTACTCAACTATGCCAGAGCCCATATTGGCCTATGGCTGCACACGGAAGTTTCTAGTATGAATAATCTCATGATCCCTTTGAGCCTGGGTGGCGGTCCAAAAGAAAAACAGCCAATCGCTGGAATACCCAGGTGCCTCAATCCACCCAGATGTGTGTTAAAGTTGCCACCTTAAGTTGAACCTTTAATTAACAAACTCACATCTGTCATGGATACACTCACCCAATCCACGTCTACGAGCATAGCATGGCCTAATAGCAAACGTAGAAGTAACTCCCAAAGGTTTGAATGAAATGCAGGTAATAGGTACTACCTCAATCTACTTCCCAGTCCCACAAGTTAAAAGATCCTACTCATGCAATGTGTGAGGGTTTGACTAATGCAATGAAAACTGGGTAATTGGAAAGTATGATCAAAGTGTTACTTGCCTTGCTGATGATCCGCAAAACCTAGAGATTCAAAGTAGCAAGCGGCGCACTCCAGGTACTCTATCGCAACAAACAAGCACACAATAAGTACTTAACTAATGCACAGGTAAAACTCAAATAAGAGATCTTAACCAGAAAGTTCAACTTAAGAACTCCGGTTTGCAAAAAGAATCAACTCGAAAGAAGCAACGAAACTCAAACTATGAAAGAAACGAGCTCCGGTTTGCTAATTGTCCTAAAGTCAAATTTTACAGTAGCCAAAACCTTGGTCAAGTTGGTTAAACGTAAAGAGGGCATTGAGACGAAGATCTGGGATTTGGAATCACCTGATTCCGACTCTCGAGCGAAAAGAAAAACGAAAAACAAGATCAGGGCAGAAATCACGATCGGAATAATCGCGGATAAATACCCCGAAAAAGAAAACGGACGAATAGGCTAACGAACGAACGTTCGCTGTCTGCGGCTAACGGACGAAAACCGTTCGTTAAAACGAACATACGGACGAACGTCCGCTAAGTAACTAAACCGACAAAAACCGAACACATCTAATCTATAAAAACGAATCTACGGTCTACGGAAAAAAACCCGATCGGTTCTTAAAAAAACTGATTAACTACCTCACGGCAACTCCGGCGAGACAGCGTCCGGCGGCGGCGGCAGCCCGGCGCGGCAGCGGGCGAGGCGGCTGCGCTGCGGGGCGGCGGGGCGGCGGTGCTGCGGCGCTAGTGGGCGGCGGCGCGACGCGGCTTGCGGCGTGACGCGGCTTGGGCGGCGGCGACGCTAGGGCTAGGGCAGAGGAGGCGGGCCAGCTAGGCTGTCGGGCCGGCTTGGGCGGCTTATAAAGCCCAGAGTCCCGGTCCTAAACGACTCCAAGTCGGTTCCGTTTTTTTAGAGAGAGTCCTGGCGCGGAAAAACTAACGAAAGAAATACTAAACAGACTCCAAAAATCCCGAAATAAATTTTCACCGTCCTCTAATAATAATTAGGACAAAGTGAATATTTTTCCCAGACCTAAATGCAATTTTGAAAAACGCGCAATTTTCCTATGCAAATAAAATCGCAAATAAATCCAGAAAAATACCAAAAGTGATTTTAATATTTTTCCTCCAATATATCTGTTATTTTGGAGAAGTCATATTATCTCCGCTCATAATTTGTATTTAGAAATATCTTTAGGAGAGAAAAATAACTAGAATCACACTATCCTCGTGCCGGTATTCGAGCGAACTCAAATACGAAAACGGTAAAATTCCCAACTCTCTCCGTAGGTCCTTGAGTTGCTTAGAATTTCGAGGAACGCCACAAACAAAATGCAAAGAGCATGCAATGCAGTATGATCTATGTATAACATTCCAAATTGAAAATTTGGGATGTTACAAACCTACCCCCCTTAGAATGAATCTCGCCCTTGAGATTCGACTTGGCTAGAGAACAGGTGTGGGTGGTCCTTGCGTAGATCATCTTCTCGTTCCCAGGTGGCTTCTTCCTCGGTGTGGTGACTCCACTGAACTTTGCAAAGCTTGATAACCTTACTGCGGGTGACTCTGCTCGAAAATTCGAGAATCTTAACAGGCTTCTCCTCCTAAGTCAGATCACTGTCCAACTGAATTGCTTCCAGGGGTACTGTGTCTCTAAGTGGTATATCGGCCATCTCCGCATGGCACTTCTTAAGCTGTGAAACGTGAAACACATCGTGCACTCCTGACAATCCTTCGGGCAATTCCAACTTATAGGCAACCTCTCCCATGCGTTCCAAAACACGGTAAGGTCCCACAAATCTCGGGGCTAGCTTCCCTTTAACTCCGAAACGTTTAACTCCTCGCAGAGGCGATACTCTCAAGTACGCTCTATCTCCGATCTCATAGGCTATCTCCTTGCACTTCGAGTCTGCATAACTCTTCTGCCTGTACTGAGCTACCTTCAATCTATCACGAATCAACTTCACCTTCTCCTCAGACTCTTTGATCAAATCTGGTCCAAACAACTATCGGTCTCCAACTTCGTCCCACAACAACGGAGACCTACATCTCCTTCCGTATAACGCTTCGAAAGGGGCCATCTTCAAACTGGATTGATAACTGTTGTTGTAAGAAAATTCGGCATACGGCAAATTGTCGTCCCAACTAGAGCCATAATCCAGTGCACAGGCTCTCAGCATATCCTCCAAAATCTGATTGACTCTCTCAGTCTGTCCATCTATCTGCGGGTGAAAAGCTGTGCTAAACTCTATCCTGGTACTCAAAGTTTCATGTAACTGATTCCAGAACTTTGAGGTAAACTGGGTTCCTCTATCTGATACGATGCTCCTCGGAACTCCATGCAGACATACAATTCGGGTCATGTATATCTTTGCCAACTTTGCACTGGTATAAGTAGTCTTTACGGGGATGAAATGAGCTACCATTGTTAAACGATCGACTATGACCCAAATCGAGTCATAGCCAGAACGAGTTCTGGGTAATCCCGTAATAAAATCCATACCTAGCTTATCCCACTTCCATTCGGGTATTGGCAATGGTTGTAACAATCCTGCCGGCTTCTGATGTTCTGCCTTCACTCTCTGACATACATCACAAACTGCTACATACTCCGCAATATCTTTCTTCATACCGGTCCACCAGAAAATGTCCTTCAAATCCAAATACATCTTAGTATTTCCTGGGTGAATCGAGTATGGTGAATCATGGGCCTCCTGTAGAATCAACTTCCTGATCTCCGGGTCATTTGGCACATAAATGTGGTCCTCAAACCATAAGGTGTCGTGTTCATCCTCACGAAAACCTTTAGCTCTTTCTTCGCTCATCCTCTCCTTTATAGAGGCAACCTCCTCGTCAGTTTTCTGAGCTTCTGTGATTTTATCCATCAGGGTAGACTGGATCTCCAGGGTTGCTACATAGCCTCTCCGAACTATCTCCATACTTAGATCTCGTAAGTCCTCGGCTAATTCCTCTGGAAATTCCTCCGTCAATAGGGTATTGACATGGCTCTTACGGCTTAGCGCATCGGCTACTATGTTAGCCTTTCCGGGATGATAATGCAATCTCATGTCGTAATCCTTAATGAGTTCCAGCCAACTCCTTTGCCTGAGATTCAGCTCCTTCTGAGTGAATATATACTTCAAACTCTTGTGATCCGTATATACTTCACAATGGTTTCCAATAAGAAAATGTCTCCACGTCTTCAATGCATGCACTACGGCTGCTAACTCCAAATCGTGGGTGGCGTAGTTCAGCTCATGAGGTTTTAGCTGTCGTGAAGCATACGAAACAACTCTTCCTTCCTGCATAAGGACTGCTCCAAGTCCTCGACGTGAAGCGTCGCAGTACACCTCATAATCCTTATGTTGATCTGGCAAAATCAACACAGGGGATGAGACCAACCTTTTCTTTAATTCCTGGAAACTGGCCTCACATTCTTCTGTCCAACTGAACTTGGTGTACTTCTTTAACAACTCTGTCATTGGCTTTGCAATCCTCGAGAAATTCTCAATAAATCTCCGATAGTATCCTGCAAGTCCAAGAAAACTCCGGATCTCTCCAACTGTTGTTGGTGCTTCCCAATGGGTCACAATGTCCACCTTAGCGGGATCTACTGCTATTCCTTCTCCAGATATAACGTCTCCGAGAAATCCGACTTCCTTCAACCAAAACTCGCATTTGCTAAACTTGGCATATAACTGATGTTCTCTGAGCTTCTCCAATACCAAACGCAAATGCTCTGCATGCTCCTCTTCATCCTTCGAGAAGATCAATATATCATCTATGAACACCACAACGAACTTATCCAAATACTCCATAAACACTTTGTTCATCGGGTTCATAAAGTATGCCGCTGCGTTAGTCAGACCAAAAGACATAACGGTATACTCATACAACCCGTACCTGGTGGTAAAGGCCGTCATAGGTATATCCTGCTCTCGGATCTTCAATTGGTGGTACCCTGATCACAGATCGATCTTGGAAAATATCTTAGCTCCTTGCAATCTATCAAACAGATCATTGAACATCGGCAGTGGGTACTTGTTCTTGATCGTTACTTCGTTCATCCCTCGGTAATCAACAACCATTCTTAACGATCCATCCTTCTTCTCCACTAGAAGTACTGGCGAACCCCAAGGCGAAGAACTTGGGCGTATGAATCCTTTATCCAGTAACTCCTTAATATGTTTCTTTATCTCCTCCAAATCCTTTGCGGGCATCCTATATGGTCTCTTAGTAATTTGCCCGGTGCCTGGTAAAAGTTCAATAAAAAACTCTATATCTATATCCGGTGGCATGCCAGGTAACTCCTCTGGAAACACATCCGAATAATCCTTCACTACTGGCACTTCCTCCTGAACAACTCCCGTGAGAGAATGTACTTGAGTCCTTATAGGCGAATGCCTAGATACATACTTAATCCTTTTTCCCTCCGGGGTGGTGAGCAAAATTGACTTACTAGCACAGTCATTGTTACCTCCATACTTCGATAGCCAATCCATACCTAATAACACATCCAATCCTTGTGATTCCAGGACTATTAGGTCACAGGGGAAAGTATGGCGTCCTATGATCAATGGCATCTGAAAACATCCTTGGTGTGCCATATACTCTGCTCCAGGTGAACTTACTAACATGGGGGCCTTAAGAACTCGGGTGGACATCCTATGTCTATTTACGAATCCCCTTGAAATATATGAATGCGATGCACCAGTATCGAAAAGAACTATTGCGGTAAATGTCTTAACCAAAAACTTACCGACAACAACATCTGGTTGCTCTTCTACCTCCTCCACAGTCACGTGGTTCACTTGTCCTTTGTTGAACGGGTTGGGCTTCTTTGCGGCGCTTCCATTGCCGTTCCCATTCTTAGCTTCTGGGAATTCATTGGCATAATGTCCATTCTTCCCGCACTTGTAACAGGTGACATGGCTGAAATCCTTCTTGGTAGGTGTGGACGGGGTAGGTCGGCTCTGGTTACCATTTGCTCCATTTCCATTCTTGGGGCCATTGTGATTGTGCGAGCTACCTCCTCCATGGGTATGTTGGAATTGTCCTACCGTTTTAGGAGTAAAACGAGGCTTTTGCTGAGCTCCAGAGTTATACTTTCCTTGTCCATACTTCCGCTTGCGACTTTCAATCTATTGATGCTTCCTTTCAATCATTAGGGCGCGGTCAACCAGCTCCTGGTAGTTATTGAAAGTGGCCACCATCAACTGTACACTCATCTCATCATTCAGCCCTTCCATGAATCTCTCCTGCTTAGCGGCATCTGTGGCCACATCATTGAAGGAAATATGCCCTAGAGGCAATAATAAAGTTGTTATTTATATTTCCTTATATCATGATAAATGTTTATTATTCATGCTAGAATTGTATTAACCGGAAACTTAGTACATGTGTGAATACATAGACAAAACAGAGTGTCCCTAGTATGCCTCTACTAGACTAGCTCATTGATCAAAGATGGTTATGTTTCCTAGCCATAGACATGAGTTGTCATTTGATCAACGGGATCACATCATTAGGAGAATGATGTGATGGACAAGACCCATCCGTTAGCATAGCACTATGATCGTTTAGTTTTACTGCTATTGCTTTCTTCATGACTTATACATGTTCCTATGACTATGAGATTATGCAACTCCCTAATACCGTAGGAACACCTTGTGTGCTATCAAACATCACAACGTAACTGGGTGATCATAAAGATGCTCTACAGGTGTCTCCGAAAGTATTCGTGATGTTGGCATAGATCAAGATTAGGATTTGTCACTCCGAGTGTCGGAGAGGTATCTCTGGGCCCTCTCGGTAACACACATCACAATAAGCCTTGCAAGCAAAAGACTAATGAGTTAGTCACGAGATGATGTGTTACGGAACGAGTAAAGAGACTTGCCGGTAACGAGATTGAACTAGGTATAGAGATACCGACGATCGAATCTCGGGCAAGTAACATACCGATGACAAAAGGAACAACGTATGTTGTTATGCGGTTCTGACCGATAAAAGATCTTCGTAAAATATGTAGGAGCCAATATGAACATCTAGGTTCCGCTATTGGTTATTGACCAGCGATGAGTCTCGGTCATGTCTACATAGTTCTCGAACCCGTAGGGTCCGCACGCTTAACGTTTGATGACGATCGGTATTATGAGTTTATGAGTTTTGATGTACCGAAGGTAGTTTGGAGTCCCGGATGAGATCACGGACATGATGAGGAGTCTCGGAATGTTCGAGACATAAAGATTGATATATTGGACGACTATATTCGGATACCGGAAGTGTTCCGGAAAAGTTTCGGATTTAACGGGATTGCCGGAGGGGGTTACCGGAACCCCCTACGAGGGGGGATGGTCCATAGTGGGCCTTAAGGGAAAGAGAGAGGCAGCCCATAGGGCTGGCCGGCGCCCCACCTAGGGTTCCTAGTTGGACTAGGATTGGGGGGCGCCACCTCTCCCTCTTTTCCTTTCCCTCTCTTCCTTTGGTGATTCCTACTAGGAATAGGATTGCAATCCTATTCCTAGTAGGATTGCACCTCTAGCCGCACCAAACAAGGGCCGGCCGGCCTCCCCCTTGCTCCTTTATAAACGGGGGCAGAGGGCACCCAAAGACACACAAGTTGAATTGTTCCAGCCGTGTGCGGTGCCCCCCTCCACATAATCACACCTCGGTCATACCGTCGCGGAGCTTAGGCGAAGCCCTGCGTCGGTGAATACATCATATCCGTCACCACGCCATCGTGCTGACGAAACTCTCCCGTGAAGCTCAACTAGATCAAGAGCTCGTGGGACGTCATCAAGCTGAACGTGTGCTGAACGCGGAGGTGTCGTACGTTCGGTGCTTGATCGGTTGAATCGTGAAGAAGTTCGACTACATCAACCGCATCACTTGACGCTTCCGCTTCCGGTCCACGAGGGTACGTAGACACACTCTTCCCTCTCGTTGCTATGCATCTGGTAGATAGATCTTGCGTGATCGTAGGAAATGTTTAAAATACTACGTTCCCCATCAGTGGTATCAGAGCCAGGTCTATGCGTAGATGATATGCACGAGTAGAACACAATGAGTTGTGGGCGATACTAGTCATACTGCTTACCAGCATGTCATACTTTCTTCGGCGGTATTGTGAGATGAAGCGGCCCGGACCGACATTACGCGTACGCTTACGCGAGACTGGTTTCACCGTTACGAGCACTCGTTGCTTAAAGGTGACTGGCGGGTGTCTGTCTCTCTCACTTTAGCTGAATCAAGTGTGGCTACGCCCGGTCCTTGTGAAGGTTAAAACAGCACATACTTGACGAAACATCGTTGTGGTTTTGTATGCGTAGGTAAGAACGGTTCTTGCTAAGCCCGTAGCAGCCACGTAAAAACTTGCAACAACAAAGTAGAGGACGTCTAACTTGTTTTTGCAGGGCATGTTGTGATGTGATATGGTCAAGACATGATGAGTTATACGGTTTTGTATGAGATGATCATGTTTTGTAATGTTATCGGCAACTGGCAGGAGCCATATGGTTGTCGCTTTATTGTATGAAATGCAATCGCCATGTAATTGCTTTACTTTATCACTAAGCGGTAGCGATAGTCGTAGAAGCAATAGTTGACAAGACGACAACGATGCTACGATGGAGATCAAGGTGTCGCGCCGGTGACGAAGGTGATCATGACGGTGCTTTGGAGATGGAGATCAAAAGCACAAGATGATGATGGCCATATCATGTCACATATTTTGATTGCATGTGATGTTTATGTTATTTTGCTTAGAACGACGGTAGCATTATAAGATGATCCCTTACTAAATTTCAAGGTATAAGTGTTCTCCCTGAGTATGCACCGTTGCGAAAGTTCGTCGTGCCGAGACACCACGTGATGATCGGGTGTGATAAGCTCTACGTTCAAATACAACGGGTGTAAGCCAGTTTTGCACACGGAGAATACTCGGGTTAAACTTGACGAGCCTAGCATATGCAGATATGGCCTCGGAACACTGGAGACCGAAAGGTCGAGCGTGAATCATATAGTAGATATGATCAACATAAGATGTTCACCATTGAAACTACTCCATCTCACGTGATGATCGGACATGGTATAGTTGATTTGGATCACGTGATCATTTAGATGACCGGAGGGATGTCTATCTAAGTGGGAGTTCTTAAGTAATATGATTAAATTGAACTTCAATTTATCATGAAGTTAGTCCTGGTAGTATTAGCATATCTATGTTGTAGATCAATAGCTCGCGATGTTGCTCCTCGTTTATTTTTCATATGTTCCTAGAGAAAACCAAGTTGAAAGATGTTAGTAGCAATGATGCGGAATTGTTCCGTGATCTGAGGATTATCCTCATTGCTGCACAGAAGAATTATGTCCTTGATGCACCGCTAGGTGACAGACCTATTGCAGGAGCAGATGTAGACGTTATGAACGTTTTGACAAAAGCTCGATATGATGACTACTTGATAGTTTTGTGCACCATGCTTTACGGCTTATAACAGGGACTTCAAAAACGTTTTTGAAACGCCACGGAACATATGAGATGTTCCAAGAGTTGAAATTAGTATTTCATACTCATGCCCTTGTCGAGAGGTATAAGACCTCTGACAGTACTTTGCCTATAAGATGGAGGAGAATAGCTCAACCAGTGAGCATGTGCTCAGATTGTCTGGGTAGTACAATTGCTTGAATCAAGTGGGAGTTAATCTTCCAGATAAGATAGTAATTGACAAAGTTCTCTAGACACTATCACCAAGTTAGTAGAACTTCGTGATGAACTATAATATGCAAGGGATGACGAAAGTAATTCCCGAGCTCTTCACGATGCTGAAATCAGCGAAGGTAGAAATCAAGAAAGAGCATCAAGTGTTGATGGTTAACCAGACCACTTGTTTCAAGTAAAGGGCAAAGGGATAGAAGGGGAACTTCAAGAAGAATGACAAGCAAGTTGTCACTCCCGTGAAGAAACCCAAAGCTAAACTCAAGCCTGAAACAAATGCTTCTACTACAAAGGAAATGGTCACTGGAAGTGGAACTGCCCTAGATATTTGGCGGATAAGAAGGATGGCAAAGTGAACAAAGGTATATTTGATATACAGATTACTGATGTGTATTTTACTAGTGTTCATAGCAACCCCTCGGTATTTGATATTGGTTCAGTTGCTAAAGAGTAGTAACTCGAAATGGGAGTTGCATAATGAACAGAAACTAGTTAAAGGATGAAGTGACGATGTGTATTGGAAGTAGTTCCAAGATTGATATGATCATCATCGCACACTCCCTATACTTTCGGGATTAGTGTTGAACCTAAATAAGTGTTATTTGGTGTTGAGCATGAATATGATTTGATCATGTTTATTGCAATACGGTTATTCATGTAAGTTAGAGAATAATTGTTGTTCTGTTTACATGAATAAAACCTTCTATGGTCATACACCCAATGAAAATGGTTTGTTGGATCTCGATCGTGGTGATACACATATTCATAATATTGAAGCCAAAAGATGCAGGGTTAATAATGATAGTGCAACTTATTTGTGGCACTGCCGTTTAGGTCATATTGGTGTAAAGCGCATGAAGAAACTCCATAGTGATGGACTTTTGGAATCACTTGATTATGAATCACTTGGTGCTTGCGAACCATGCCTCATGGGCAAGATGACTAAAATTCCGTTCTCCGGAACTGTGGAGCGAGCAACAGATTTGTTGGAGATCATACATACAGATGTATGTGGACCAATGAGTTTTGAAGCTCGCGGCGGGTATCGTTATTTTCTGACCTTCACTGATGATTTGAGCAGATATGGGTATATCTACTTAATGAAGCACAAGTCTGAAACATTTGAAAAGTTCAAAGAATTTCAGAGTGAAGTGGAGAATCATCCTAACAATAAAATAAGAGTTTCTACGATATGATCGTAGAGGTAAAATATTTGAGTTAGCGAGTTTGGCCTTCAGTAAAAACAATGTGAAATAGTTTCACTACTCACGCCATCTGGAACACCATAGTGTAATGGTGTGTCCGAACATCATAACCGTACTTTATTAGATATGGTGCGATCGATGATGTCTCTTACCGATCTACTACTATCGCTTTTGGGGTTATGCATTAGAGACAGCTACATTCACGTTAAATAGGGCACCATCTAAATCCGTGGAGATGACACCGTATGAACTGTGGTTTGACGAGAAACCTAAGCTGTCATTTATTTAAGTTTGGGACTGCGATGCTTATGTGGAAAAGTTTCAACATGATAAGCTCGAACCCAAATCGGAAAAGTAAATCTTCATAGGATACCCAAAAGAAACTGTTGGGTACACCTTCTATCACAGATCCGAAGGCAAGATATTTGTTGCTAAGAGTGGATCCTTTCTAGAGAAGGAGTTTCTCTTGAAAGAAGTGAGTGGTAGGAAAGTAGAACTTGATGAGGTAATTGTACCTTCTCCCGGATTGGAAAGTAGTACATCACAGAAAATTGTTCCAGTGATTCCTACACCAATCAGTGAGGAAGTTAATGATGATGATCATGAAACTTCGGATCAAGTTTCTGCTGAAACGTCGTAGATCAACCAGAGTACGTTCCGCACCAGAGTGGTACGGCAACCCAGTTCTGGAAATCATGTTACTAGACCATGATGAACCTACGAACTATGAGGAAGCGATGATGAGCCCAGATTCCGCAAAATGGCTTGAGGCCATGAAATCTGAGATGGGATCCATGTATGAGAACAAAGTGTGGACTTTGGTTGACTTGCTCGATGATCGGCAGGCCATCGAAAATAAATGGATCTTTAAGAGGAAGACCGACGCAGACGGTAATATTACTGTTTACAAAGCTCGACTTGTTGCGAAAGGTTTTCGACAAGTTCAAAGAGTTGACTACGATGAGACTTTCTCACCCGTAGCGATGCTTAAGTCTGTCCGAATCATGTTAGCAATTGCCGCATTTATGAAATCTGGCAAATGGATAACAAAACTGCATTCTTTAATGGATTTATTAAAGAAGAATTGTATATGATGCAACCAGAAGGTTTTGTCAATCCTAAAGGTGCTAACAAAATGTGCAAGCTCCAGCGATCCATCTATGGACTGGTGCAAGCATCTCGGAGTTGGAATATACGCTTTGATAAGTTAATCAAAGCATATAGATTTATACAGACTTGCGGTGAAGCCTGTATTTACAAGAAGTGAGTGGGAGCACTACAACCTTTCTGATAAGTATATGTGAATGACATATTGTCGATCAGAAATGATGTAGAATTTTCTGGAAAGCATAAAGGAGTGTTTGAAAGGAGTTTTTTTCTTTTCAAAAAGGACCTTGGTGAAGCTGCTTACATATTGGGCATCAAGATCTATATAGATAGATCAAGACGCTTGATAAGACTTTCCATGAGTACATACCTTGATAAGATTTTGAAGTAGTTCAAAATGGATCAGTCAAAGAAGGAGTTCTTGCCTGACTTGTAAGGTGTGAAGTTGAGTAAGACTCAAAGCCAGACCACGGCAGAAAAAATATAGAGAGAACGAAAGTCATTCCCTATGCCTCAGCCATAGGTTCTATAAAGTATGCCATGCTGTGTACAAAACACGTTGTGTACCTTGCCATAAGTTTGACAGGGAGGTACAATAGTGATCCAGGAGTAGATCACTGTATAGCGGTCAAAATTATCCTTAGTAATTGGATGACTAAGGAAATGTTTCTCGATTATGGAGGTGATAAAGAGTTCGTCGTAAAGGGTTACACCGATGCAAGCTTTGACACTAAATCCAGATGACTCTAAGTATCAATCTAGATGCGTATTGAAAGTGTGAGCAATTAGCTAGAGTAGCTCCATGCAGAGCATTGTAGACATAGAAATTTGCGAAATACATACGGATCTGAATGTGACAAGACCCGTTGACTAAACTTCTCTCACAAGCAAAACATGATCACACCTTATTACTCTTGGGTATTAATCACATAGCGATGTGAACTAGATTATTGACTCTAGTAAACCCTTTGGGTGTTGGTCACATGGTGATGTGAACTATGGGTGTTATTCACATAACGATGTGAACTATCGGTATTAAATCACATGGCGATGTGAGCTAGATTATTGACTCTAGTGCAAGTGGGAGACTGAAGGAAATATGCCCTAGAGGCAATAATAAAGTTGTTATTTATATTTCCTTATATCATGATAAATGTTTATTATTCATGCTAGAATTGTATTAACCGAAAACTTAGTACATGTGTGAATACATAGACAAAACAGAGTGTCCCTAGTATGCCTCTACTAGACTAGCTCATTGATCAAAGATGGTTATGTTTCCTAGCCATAGACATGAGTTGTCATTTGATCAACGGGATCACATCATTAGGAGAATGATGTGATGGACAAGACCCATCTGTTAGCATAGCACTATGATCGTTTAGTTTTACTGCTATTGCTTTCTTCATGACTTATACATGTTCCTATGACTATGAGATTATGCAACTCCCGAATACCATAGGAACACCTTGTGTTCTATCAAACATCACAACGTAACTGGGTGATCATAAAGATGCTTTACAGGTGTCTCCGAAAGTATTCGTGGTGTTGGCATAGATCAAGATTAGGATTTGTCACTCCGAGTGTCGGAGAGGTATCTCTGGGCCCTCTCGGTAACACACATCACAATAAGCCTTGCAAGCAAAAGACTAATGAGTTAGTCACGAGATGATGTGTTACGAAACGAGTAAAGAGACTTGCCGGTAACGAGATTGAACTAGGTATAGAGATACCGACGATCGAATCTCGGGCAAGTAACATACCGATGACAAAAGGAACAACGTATGTTGTTATGCGGTTCTGACCGATAAAAGATCTTCGTAGAATATGTAGGAGCCAATATGAACATCCAGGTTCCGCTATTGGTTATTGACCAGAGATGAGTCTCGGTCATGTCTACATAGTTCTCGAACCCGTAGGGTCCGCACGCTTAACGTTTGATGACGATCGGTATTATGAGTTTATGAGTTTTGATGTACCGAAGGTAGTTCGGAGTCCCGGATGAGATCACGGAAATGACGAGGAGTCTCGGAATGTTTGAGACATAAAGATTGATATATTGGACGACTATATTCGGACACCGGAAGTGTTCCGGAAAAGTTTCGAATTTAACGGGATTGCCGGAGGGGGTTACCGGAACCCCCTACGAGGGGGGATGGTCCATAGTGGGCCTTAAGGGAAAGAGAGAGGCAGCCCATAGGGCTGGCCGGCGCCCCACCTAGGGTTCCTAGTTGGACTAGGATTGGGGGGCGCCACCTCTCCCTCTTTTCCTTTCTCTCTCTTCCTTCTTTGGTGATTCCTACTAGGAATAGGATTGCAATCCTATTCCTAGTAGGATTGCACCTCTAGCCGCACCAAACAAGGGCCGGCCGGCCTCCCCCTTGATCCTTTATATACGGCGGCAGGGGGGCACCCAAAGACACACAAGTTGAATTGTTCCAGCCGTGTGCGGTGCCCCCCTCCACAGAATCACACCTCGGTCATACCGTCGCGGAGCTTAGGCGAAGCCCTGCGTCGGTGAATAAATCTTATCCGTCACCACGCCATCGTGCTGACGAAACTCTCCCGTGAAGCTCAACTGGATCAAGAGCTCGTGGGACGTCATCAAGCTGAACGTGTGCTGAACGCGGAGGTGCCGTACGTTCGGTGCTTGATCGGTTGAATCGTGAAGAAGTTCGACTACATCAACCGCATCACTTGACGCTTCCGCTTCCGGTCTACGAGGGTACGTAGACACACTCTTCCCTCTCGTTGCTATGCATCTGGTAGATAGATCTTGCGTGATCGTAGGAAAATTTTAAAATACTACGTTCCCCATCAATCATCTGGGGCATAACGAGATAGGGTACTAAACTCATCCACGTACTCGGCCACAGTACGGTTGCCTTGGCGCAAATTGCGAAACTCCTGCTTCTTCATACTCATAGCTCCAGTTGAGACATGGGCGGTACAAAAAGCTTGCTGAAACTGATCCCAAGTCACATTGGCTATGGGAAAAGTGGCTGTGTAATTCTCCCACCATGCTGCGGCTGGTCGAGACAACTGGTGTGCGGCAAAACGCACCTTCTCAGCATCTGAGCAGTTAGCGGTGGTCAAATCCCTTCCAATCTTGCGTAGCCAGTCATCAGCCACTATTGGTTTGATGCTGCTAGCAAACACGGGTGGTTGCAACCTTAAGAAACGTGTCAGGTTGTCCACGGGTGGTGGTGGTGGAGGGTTGTTGTTGTTGTTCTGGTTGTTCTGAGTGTTCTGGACAAGTAGTTGCATCAGGGTGTTCTGCTGCTAGATCAACTGGGTGAGCTCAGGGGGGAACTCAAATCCGGGCTCACGTCTTGGAGGCATCTGATGGGTGTAGAGGGAAGAGATTAGAATATAAAAGAGGTCTAAGGGAAATTACTACCCAATTCACATGAGGCAAACACAAACATTATCACACCAATATCAATTTCAAACCAGGGCTTACATGGATCTAATCGTTACAAAAGTGTTATAAGTCTTCTAAGTGGAAAAACTACTAGCCATGGGAAGGTCTTCTAGAAATTTTGATCGACAGAGGATTCCATGATATCCGCTCCAGCTTCATCTTCGTACTCTTCGTCTTTGCTATCATCAGGTTCCGAATACGTGTCGTCAATGATGATGTAGTCTTCCGGTGGAATCTCCTTGGGTTCTTCTTCCTCTTCTTCTTCTCCCATGAGTATCCCTAACTTCCGTGTCAAGTCATCATTCTTCTCCACAAGTATTAGCATCTCCTCCTCGTATTCGTCGTGCGTAGACTTGAGTACCTCTTCTAACTGCAAGTTTCTGTTTAGTGCTTTCTTCAAATCTATCATCCCCGCACACATCTGGTGCTCCTGGCGACGAATGTGATGGTTCAACTCCTGGATGAAGGCTGCAATGGATCTATCCTTCCGGGTGCTGATCATATCCCAATTCTCATCTCAGCGTCCACAAATTTGGTAGATGGTGTGCTTTAGCTCCTGCTTGTAGACTTATCCAATCCTTCCCATAGCGATGTGGGCTGCCATGCTCCTGCCTAGGCTCCATGTAGGCGCATTAAAAGAAAATGCTATGAGTGCGGTGACGGGCTTGAACGTCCTTCCTGGAACTTGGGCTTGAATCAACCAACGCTCCTCCTCAGGTAGAGTGGCGTTGTAGGTTCCGGTGAAACTTGGTAGTCCAATGTTTAGATATCTGGTGACTTCCTTCAGGTGTCGTCAAAATGGTGTATCTTCATCCGGTTGCGTGAACTTGTTCTTTGCATCCACCATCCTAAAAGAGTAGAAAAGATGAGGAGTTAGAAAAGAGAAGACTGAATAGTGCTCTAGGGCTTTAACTTAGTGGTCGTGTCCTACAGTCAGCGTGTGCTCTGATACCATCTTGTAGCGACCAGACCTCAAACAGTCTGATCTCTGTGCATCAGTATCATTCCTGGATCAGTAATGCTGACACGCACAGTACTTGAAGGATTTAAAACAGAGTAGCAACCACACACTTATTACATCGATAGTTCCAACGATGAACTTATTACAGTAAAAATGGCTTAAGGCCATCTAAAACGATAAGAGTGGATGGCTTGGAAGATAAGTGAGTCCATCAACTCCAACGGCATCACTGAGTATAGAACCACGACCTATAAGGCACCTTACTCATCGTCTGAAAAGTATGCAACATGAACGCTGCAGCCCGAAAACGGGTCAGCACATGGAATATGCTGGCAAAGTAACACATAGAGAGTAGCAAAAGTAAAGCTATACTATATACAATATGGCTGGTGGAAAGCTCTATGGTTACAGTTTTTGCGTAAAGCCAATTTTCCCTACTTCAAAGGAATAGATTTTAATTAACTATCATGGTAGTTGAAACATCGTTGAGAAGATAGACATCCTCTCAACCCCAATTAATAAATCATCATTTAAACCCAACAATATTAATTAGAGTAACATGATGAGATTCACATGATATCCAAGTACTAGATACTCAAGAAGTCCATAACTGGGGACACGGCTAATCATGATCAGTTTGAACACTCTGCAGAGGTTTGCGCACTTTTCCCCACAAGACTCGATCGCCTCCGTTTGGTTTCTCGCACGTCATGGTGTTTGAGAAACGGATGACCGAGACATAGTCTTTACGAAGAGGTCCCCTCAACCAGATAGATAGGCCGGTACACCTATAATCCCTCTACATCTTCTAGCCCATCATGGAAAGGTTTCCCACAACTTACTCAACTATGCCAGAGCCCATATTGGCCTGTGGCTGCACACGGAAGTTTCTAGTATGAATAATCTCATGATCCCTTTGAGCCTGGGTGGCAGTCCAAAAGAAAAACAGGCAATCGCTGGAATACCCAGGTGCCTCAATCCACCCAGGTGTGTGTTAAAGTTGCCACCTTAAGTTGAACCTTTAATTAACAAACTCACATCTGTCATGGATACACTCACCCAATCCACGTCTACGAGCATAGCATGGCCTAACAGCAAACGTAGAAGTAACTCCCAAAGGTTTGAATGAAATGCAGGTAATAGGTACTACCTCAATCTACTTCCCAGTCCCACAAGTTAAAATATCCTACTCATGCAATGTGTGAGGGTTTGACTAATGCAATGAAAACTGGGTAATTAGAAAGTATGATCAAAGTGTTACTTGCCTTGCTGATGATCCGCAAAACCTAGAGATTCAAAGTAGCAAGCGGCGCACTCCAGGTACTCTATCGCAACAAACAAGCACACAATAAGTCCTTAACTAATGCATGGGTAAAACTCAAATAAGAGATCTTAACCAGAAAGTTCAACTTAAGAACTCCGGTTTGCAAAAAGAATCAACTCGAAAGAAGCAACGAAACTCAAACTGCGAAAGAAACGAGCTCCGGTTTGGTAATTGGCCTAAAGTCAAATTTTACAGTAGACAAAACCTTGTTCAAGTTGGTTAAACGTAAAGAGGGCATCGAGACGAAGATCTGGGATTTTGAATCACCTGATTCCGACTCTCGAGCGAAAAGAAAAACGAAAAACAAGATCAGGGCAGAAATCGCGATCGGAATAATTGCGGATAAATACCCCGAAAAAGAAAATGGACGAACAGGCTAACGAACAAACGTTCGCTGTCTGCGGCTAACGGACGAAAACCGTTCGTTAAAACGAACGTACGGACGAACGTCCGCTAAGTAACTAAACCGATGAAAACCGAACCGATCTAATCTAAAAAAACGAATCTACGGTCTACGAAAAAAAACCGATCAGTTCTTAAAAAAACCGATTAACTACCTCACGGCAACTCCTGCGTGACAGCGTCCGGCGGCGGCGGGGGTCCGACGCGGTGGCGGACGAGGCGGCTGCGCTGCGGGGCGGCGGTGCTGCGGGCAGCGGGCGGCGGTGCGGCGTGGCGCGGCTTGGGCGGCGGCGGCGCTAAGGCTAGGGCAGAGGAGGCGGGGCGGCTGGGCTGTCAGGCCGGCTCGGGCGGCTTATATAGCCCAGAGTCCCGGTCCTAAACGACTCCAAGTCGGTTGCATTTTTTTAGAGAGAGTCCTGGCGCAGAAAAACTAACGAAAGAAATACTAAACGGACTCCAAAAATCCCGAAATAAATTTTCACCGTCCTCTAATAATAATTAGGTCAAAGTTAACATTTTTCCCGGACCTAAATGCAATTTTGAAAAACATGCATTTTTCCTATGCAAATAAAATCACAAATAAATCCAGAAAAATACCAAAAGTGATTTTAATATTTTCCTCCAATATTTCTGTTATTTTGGAGAAGTCATATTATCTTCGCTCATAATTTGTATTTAGAAATATCTTTAGGAGAAAAAAAAATTAGAATCACACTGTCCTCGTACCGGTATTCGAGCGAACTCAAATACGAAAATGGTAAAATTCCCAACTCTCTCCGTAGGTCCTTGAGTTGCTTAGAATTTCGAGGAACGCCACAAACAAAATGCAAATAGCATGCAATGCAGTATGATCTATGTATAACATTCCAAATTGAAAATTTGGGATGTTACACTGGCCCCGGTTATTAATTAAGAACTCGGGTTTGCAACGCCCTATGCAAGTTTTAGTTATTTAGGCAAAAGTAATACCAATGTTGGGCCTTGCTGGAAAAGCTTTAAACAGAGCGAATTATCAAGGGGGGCCCATAAACCCCAACCATGTTAGGAACGCAAAATCAAGGAACATAACACCGGTTAATCGGTTCCTAAGGTGGCATGAGTGGAACAAAACACCAAGCAGAAAGGCTTAGCCTTCCACCCATTACCAATATATAGGTGCATTAGTTTTTAACAGGTGATATATTGTGA
The DNA here is from genome assembly GCA_902687465.1 of Secale cereale. Lineage (NCBI taxonomy): Eukaryota > Viridiplantae > Streptophyta > Magnoliopsida > Poales > Poaceae > Secale > Secale cereale. The sequence continues at coordinate 180,419,030 of LR738712.1, read as the reverse complement.
TTTTCCAATAACAACTTCATCATGGAGCAAAATCTTCAAAAGCTTCACCTGCAACTAACAACACTATAAGAGGGGCTGAGCGATGCGTACTTAGCCAAACAACGGTTTGCTAGGCAGGTGGTTAGAGTGTTTCATGAAAACAATAGGAGGCCTGACAAACAGGAATAGGCATCGAGGCAATATCTAAAGAACGAGACATCTAGCATAGGCAATGATAGAAGTGATATCTAGGAATGGTCATCTTGCCTGTTGAGTCCACGGAGGGATCATAACCTTGCTCCTCAAACTCAGCCTCGAAAGGAACCCCGAACTCCGAATCGTCACCAGGCTCTAACCAACTCAACAACGCAAACATCGGAACAACAATCAATCATCATGCAATGCTCAAACACATGATGCATGAATATGATGCATATGGACATGGGTAGGACATAATGCAACTCCAAGGAACAAGAAGAGTGCACAAGCAACATGGCAATAACAAGATCATACCATGTGGAACACAAGCAAAAGGAACACAATTAGCATGGCCACAAGTGGTTATGTAGATGATTAAAACAAGAACCTAACAAGTTTTATAAGTTGTTTAACATGGCAAGGGGTTCAACTAGGACCAACAGCAACATGCTAGCATTTTAAATGGGCCAGAAAGAACAAACAACAATTTCCAGAAACTCCCATATCCATATAAATACAATTAGGGCAGATCTGAGATAGTCATGTTTTAAAGTTGTTAAACATGCAAAACAACAACACCACATTAATCTACACATTTTTTCACCCCAAATGCATATAAAGTTTGTTAAATTTGGAGTTGTAGATATTTAGTTATGAAGTTTTGCAAGTTTAAGCATATTTTAAACACAAATTAATTCAAACAACATTTTAAATGTTTTAAACATGGCAACCAATAGCATATTAATATTCTACATGAAAAAGTAAGCAGTTTTCATATATAACTTATTTTCAGCAGATGCATATTTTAACAGATATTAAATATGCAAAGAAAATGCGTAAAAGAATAACAAAAACAAAACAGAAAAGAAAAACAAAAGGAAAAGACAAACTGACCCCGCCTGGATCTAGCCAGAGGCACTGACTGGTGGATCCAGGGGAAATCCAACGTGACAGATTGGGTGCGTGTGTTGGTGGACTGAGCAGAGAGGATGATAGGTGAGGCCAACCTGTTAGTGGCTCAGAAATTGCAAAAAGGGGGGAATAACCACTGCCCCCCGCGGGATTCGAACCCTGCCCACTAGTTAACTGACGAAGAGATGAGCCACTGGGCTAGGTGAGTGTTGCTGACAGATAAGGCGAACATTGCCTTAAGAGATAACTGAAGACGCAGAGCGAAGGGGAAAACAGAGCCCGTCGGAGGAGCTCGTCGGAGCTGCTCCGGCCACCCAATCTGGCGGCGGAGTGGTGCGGTCTGTTCCTGGGGGAACTCCGCATCCACGACGTGCACTTGCAGCACCTAGCGACGACTACAACAACGCCGGCGAGCATCAAACAGAGCGTCGGCGGCGGACCTCGACGAGACAAAGCATGGGCCTAAACGGAGCGGTGAAAGCACTAGCAGCATCTACGTGACATGGCGAACACTACGGGCAACAACGGAGGAACTAAGGTGGTCGGAACACTTGCCAGAGACGAGGCCCGACGGCGACGAGCTGATGGCTTCTCACCCCTCGTTGGTTACCCCAAGTGGAAGGTTTGAGATGCAGTGTAGCGGAAGTTTTCCCTTGGCAAAGATACCAAGGATCAATTTCCCCTGAGACTCCCAGTTTCAACAAGAAGGTGTCAACTGCTAACGGCACCAGATATTAGCAATCAACGTGGACCTGCACACAGATACAAATAACTTTGCTCCCAACGAGTACAGAGAGGTTGTCAATCCCTCCGGCCTTGTCGTTTACAAAGGATCAAACGCAAGTGATAATAGTGATAGGTATAATTGCAAATAATAAGTAAAAGCGTAAAGTAAATAGCGGATATGATCAGTGATGGTAATATGGACCGGGGTCCCATGATGTTCACTAGTGATGTCTCTCTCCCAAAAGACGATAAAACAGCTATGTGAGGTAAACGAATTATAGCTAGGCAATTGACAAAATTATGTGCGCAAACCAATGCTAACTATGTTACAAGAAAGGTAGAGGTTCAAAGCATGGGCGGTACGCCAAGACAAGTAGACCGAAATCCATCTGCATCTACTACTAATCATCCACCTTGAGATATCTATCCAGAACATCTCGCTGGTATTAAGTTGCGAGTCCCACCCATAGTGTAAACTCAAAGCAACAGACAACTGCATTAAAAGAACTTTGCGTAAAGTAAACAATCCTTGCACCCGCGGGCACAAACACCGTTGTTTTCCCCCTTGTGGCAACAGCACATCCCCTAGACTCATGTTTCTGTCACTCAAGCGAGTCATCGAGGGGCATGAACACACAATTGAGCATAACGTTCCCTCTTGGAGTCACTACCTACTACTTGGCCAAAGCAACAAATAGCAACGGAGAACATGCAGGAATTACTTACGAACATAAATATAAAAGAGGTAAATCAAATATATTACTCAAACACAATCTGAACATAATCTCACAATCCATCGGATCCTAGCAAACTCATCATAGCAACAACATAAGGATTACATATGTGCCTCGATCATGTAGGGCAGCTCACGAGGTCTAATTAGTGAAGCACAAGAAGGGGAGGAGAACATCACATAGCTACTGGTCATGGACCCATGGTCCAAGGGAGACTACTCACAACTCATCCGGGAGGCGTCCATGGTGGTGGAGAGGCTCCCGGTGGTGATCCTCCCCTCCGGCAGGGTGCCGGGAAGAGTTCTCCTGGTGCTCCCGGTCTTGGAAGCACGGCGGCGGCGGAACAGAGATGAGATCGCGAAAAAGGGTTCCCGTCTCAAGGGTTTCGGGACGCGTGTTAAATATATGCCAAAGGTGGGCATCAGCGGAGGCCTGGGGGGCCCAGGCGCCCCCCCCGGCGCTGCCAGGAGGGGGGCCGCGCCACCAGGGCGCCTGGAGCCCTGGTAGCCCCCCTCCGGCTCTACTTTGGCTGCCGGGAAGCTTCTGGAACGCTGATTTTTTATATAATTTTGCCGGGATTTTTTTGGCAGTTTACGTGATGGGAAAACCTGAAATACAAAAACAGCAGAAAACAAAAACTGGCACTGGGGTGCACTGAGTTAATAGGTTAGTCCAAATATGATCAAAAGTGTATGGAAGTGTATAAATATCATAGCAATATCACCCAAAAGAGGCATGGAGCAAGCAGAAATTATAGATACGTTTTGGACATATCAACATCCCCAAGCTTAATTCCTGCTCGTCCTCGAGTAGGTAAATGATAACAAGAATAATTTCTGTGGTGACATGCCATTAACCATATAAGGATTTTTCATAGTCATATAACAAAAGCTTACTGAGACAATGAATCTGTAGTAATTAAGTTGCCTCATGAGAAAATCACAAAGAACTGAAAGTTTTACAATATGATACTGAAACATCAAATAGATTTGTAATGAGCATGGTGTGTAAATATGATAAAGTGATATCTCGCTTGCCCCCTTTAGTGAAGCAAAACATAAATGCAGGGGCACCTCCAAGGTTTAAGTGATGACTAGATACAATAATTTTAGAATAAATGATATCACAATCATGCAAAAGACAATGCTACTTTGGGACAATGCACATTACACTCAGAATGACAATCATGCTCTCAGTAGTTGGTGCTTTAAAAGAAGGTGGAGACTCTCGAACCGTGGCTTTTGTTGGCAAGGTTGAAAACCCGTGGTCGGAAACAAAGACAAAACAGGTACCAGAGCTCTTGGTTTTAAAAACAGAGGTAATAATTATTTTTTAGATATGCATGTTCCGTCAACGAATGCTAGCAGACAACTCAATCACATCTTGAGATGGACAAGTTTCGAGGAACGGCTCCCGAATGAGGACGATCACATCCTCTTAATCTCCTTTGTTTATCACTGCCAAAGTTTTCTGATTTCTCATGAACAAAGCGTGAAGGAGGGTTTGTTTGTTATATTAATTTTGAGCCGGACGCAATCTTTGCCAGTTCCTTCTCGTATTATGGGTTTGCACATTAGACATGCAATCCCGGGGTGAAGCTTGTCCAACTTAAAAAGATCATGAATTAACTACTACTTCCTCATGAACTAAAATAGAGGCACAAAACAGAAATGCATTTTTTTGAATAATTTTGAGATGGTACATGAAAGTCTTCGTTAGGAATGGCAGGTAAATACCATGTATAGGAAGGTATGGTGGACTCATATGGCATAACAGGTTTAACAGAATTTGGATGCACAAGCAGTCAGTCCGCTTAGTACAGGTGGAGGTTAGCAAAAGACTGGGAGCGACCAACTAAAAGAGCAATGACGGTCATAATCATGCAGAGCGACAAAGCAACATTGAATCAGGCATGAAAGTTATATCGCTACTCAGAAATAAAAGATCATCAAGGCTTGACAGACTTTCTTTACAGTCTTAAATATGTGTGAACATACGCCAAGTCAATCAAAATAAATTCTTGAAGGAAGATATTACTAAACCATACCACATCATAGGCAAACAAATCATGTTGGTACTCCAATAACACATTGGGAACCCCCCAGCTATTTGAGACTAACCATAAGAAAACATGAACTACTAAGCACCATTATGCACGTAGCATTTTTATCATTAACATATCGACCAATGCAACAGAAGCAAACTCTCTTAATAAGATAAGCATGATAACTAAAGAGAGTTCAAGCAACCAACTAAACAAAAGCTCTTTAAAAAGATAAGCATGAAAACTAAGAGCTAAGCATGATAGTAGCTATTAAAAGACAAAGAACATACACAGCAAAGATAAACATGAAAATTCTATGTTGTGTTCTAGGTTGAAGTGGAGCGTGTTTCTCTCCCACACAAAGAAAGCTGAGTTCCGACTCTTTATGAAAAGCTAAAGAAAACTAAAAAGGAAACTAAAAGCAAGACGCTCCAAGCATAGCACATAACACATGAAGTGATAAAAATATAGTGGAACGAAAGACGAACTGATAATTGTTGATGGAGAAGGGGATGCACGGGGGCATCCCCAAGCTTAGACGCTTGAGTCTCCTTGAATATTTCTTGGGGGTGCATGGGGGCATCCCCAAGCTTGAGCGTTTGACACTCCTGAATCTTTTTATCATCTTCCCTCGCACACTTCAAAACTCCCTTCATACATAACTCATCATAATCTGATTAGCGAGGTTAGTACCCACAATAATATAATTGTTCCTTGCTGGAAATAAGGATATTCTTGAAGGTCTACTGTTTCTCAAGATTGCCAAAAGGTTTTTGCAAAGAAAAAGCAAGCTCAAGGTTTGCAAAATGAAGGAAAGGCAAAACATGACAGAATCTGTGAAAAACAGAACAGCAGGTAGTAAATGATTTTTTCGGGGCACTTCTGCAACTCTAATCAAAAAACTCAGAACAGACGCACAAAAGACAATTGTATAGAGCACACTTTCGAAAATATTCAGACCAAAAAGATGATCTGGTGATTTTATACGAGTTTTTCTATCCAAGGACATAATCTGTTTCCTGGACAACACGTCACAACTTTTGAACTTTCTTGCAATCAGAGGCTACACTTGGCACAAAGTTGAAAAGTAAAGATACAATGATGGTGCTACTGTAGTAACAACATCAAGACACAACAAAAGCAAAATAAAATTTTATTCATGTGGGCTGCCTCCCAAAAGTGCTTTCTTTTATGCCTTTAAGCTAGGCATAATGCAAAGAGATCAAGTTTTATCAAGAGTAAAAGAATAGCTAGCCCGTATAACGGACTCAAAAGGTAACTTAATCTTCTTTCTAGGGAAGTGTTCCATCCCTTTCTTGAGAGGAAATTGGAATCTTATATTCCCCTCTTTCATGTCAATGATAGCACCAACGGTGCGAAGAAAAGGACGTCCCAAAATAATTGGACAAGAAGGTTCACATTCAATGTCCATAATAGTAAAATCAACGGGAACATAATTGTCATTGACAATGATAAGAACATCGTCGATCCTCCCCAAAGGTTTCTTTATGGAAGAATCAACGAGACGAACACCAAAAGAACAAGAATCAAAAGGTTTCAATTTAAGCATATCATATATTCTTTTGGGCATAACGGAGGTACTAGCTCCAACATCACATAGTGCATAGCAAGAGAAGTTATTCAACTTAATTTTAATCATAGGATCCCAACCATCTTCTAGCTTTCTAGGTATGGAGGCTTCTACTCTAAGTTTCTCCTCCCTAGCTTTGATGAGAGCATTAGTGATATGCTCTGTGAAGGCAAGGTTAAGCGTGCTAGTGCGGGGATCTCTAGACATCTTGTGAAGGAAATCAATAACTTCGGTAAGAGTGCAATTGTCAAAATCAAGGTCACTACTATCAAGTAAGGTGGTAGTGGTGTCCTTTAGGTTCACTTGTTTGGTAGTTTCTATAGTCATAGCATCACCATTAATAGGTCCAATGGGACCAGGAGTGCATTGGGTGCTAAGAGTTTGGATATCCTCAAGAACTTGGATAGTAGCAACAGTGTGGTGGGTAGGAAGGTTCTTAATTCTATCTTCTTCCTCCCTTTCTCTAGCCCATCTCTCTTTAAGTTTAGCCAACATCCTAATGTTTTCATTAATTTGCACTTGAATAGCATTCATAGGAGTGACCTTCCTCTCCTCAAGAGGAGAAGTTCTAATTTTAAGCAATTCTACCTCATGGGCTAAATTGTCTACCTTCGAAGAGAGATCATCTAGTTTGTTTAGTTTCTCTTCTACACACTTATTAAAAGCTTTTTGGGTAGTGATGAAATCTTTAAGCATAATCTCTAGTTCAGTAGTGGAGTTCTTGGTGCTAGGATAAGCATTGTTGTTCCCATAGGAATTAGAGGGGAACGGTCTAGGATTGCTACCAAAATTACTCCTATAAGCATTGTTATTAAAATTGTTTCTAGAGATAAAGTTCACATCTACTTGTTCTTGAGCAATCAAAGAATTTAAAGGAACATCACGAGGATCAATAGAAGATTGCTTCGAAAGTAGAGACATGATCAAGTCAACTTTTTCATTTAGGGAGGAAATCTCCTCGACAGAGTTTACCTTCCTACCTGTTGGAGCGTGTTCGATGTGCCATTGGGAATAATTGGTCATCATCTCATCGAGATGCTTTGTGGCAGCACCAAGTGTAGTTGACATAAAGGTTCCTCCCGCGGCCGAATCTAACAAGTTCCGCGAGGTAAAGTTCAAGCCTGCATAAAAAGTTTGGATAACCATCCAAGTAGTCAAACCATGAGTAGGGCAGTTCTTGACAAGAGATTTCATACGTTCCCAAGCTTGGGCAACGTGTTCTTTATCCAATTGTTTAAAATTCATTATGTTACTTCTTAGTTGGATAATTTTAGCAGGTGGATAGTATTTTCCAATAAAAGCATCTTTGCACTTGTCCCATGAATCTATGCTATTTCTAGGCAAAGATTGAAACCAAATTTTAGCTCCTCCTCTCAAGGAGAAAGGAAAAAGCTTGAGCTTAACAATATTACCATCTATTTCTTGGTACTTTTGCATATCACAGAGTTCAACAAAATTGTTTAAGTGTAAAGCAGCAGCATCTCCAGCACCGGAGAATTGATCTTTCATAACTAGGTTCAGTAAAGCAGGTTTAATTTCATAAGAAGGTGCTGAAGTGGCAGGTGTAGTGATAGGCGTGCAAATAAAGTCATCATTGTTATGACTAGTGAATTCACACAACTTGGTGTTCTCAGTGGAACCCATAGTAGCAAGCAAGCAAGATAACTATTTTTGTGATTTTCGATAAAAGATACTAAAGCAAAAACTGAAAGGTAAACTAACAAGACTAAAAGCAAAGGTAAAAGATAGCGTGCAACTCCCCTATCCTGAAGAGTGGAGTCCCCGGCAACGGCGCCAGAAAACTTTGCTTGATGGCTTCTCGCCCCTCGTTGGTTACCCCAAGTGGAAGGTTTGAGATGCAGTGTAGCGGAAGTTTTCCCTTGGAAAGATACCAAGGATCGATTTCCCCTGAGACTCCCAGTTTCAACAAGAAGGTGTCAACTGCTAACGGCGCCAGATATTAGCAATCAACGTGGACCTGCACACATATACAAATAACTTTGCTCCCAACGAGTACATAGAGGTTGTCAATCCCTCTGGCCTTGTCGTTTACAAAGGATCAAACGCAAGTGATAATAGTGATAGGTATAATTGCAAATAATAAGTAAAAGCGTAAAGTAAATAGCGGATGTGATCAGTGATGGTAATATGGACCGGGGTCCCATGATGTTCACTAGTGATGTCTCTCTCCCAAAAGACGATAAAACAGCTATGTGAGGTAAACGAATTACAGCTGGGCAATTGACAGAATTATGTGCGCAAACCAATGCTAACTATGTTACAAGAAAGGTAGAGGTTCAAAGCATGGGCGGTACGCCAAGGCAAGTAGACCGAAATCCATCTGCATCTACTACTAATCATCCACCTTGAGATATCTATCCAGAACATCTCGCTGGTATTAAGTTGCGAGTCCCACCCATAGTGTAAACTCAAAGCAATAGACAACTGCATTAAAAGAACTTTGCGTAAAGTAAACAATCCTTGCACCCGCGGGCACAAGCACCGTTGTTTTCCCCCTTGTGGCAACAGCACATCCCCTAGACTCATGTTTCTGTCACTCAAGCTAGTCATCGAGGGGCATGATCCCACAATCGAGCATAACGTTCCCTCTTGGAGTCACTACCTACTACTTGGCCAAAGCAATAAATAGCAACGGAGAACATGCAGGAATTACTTACGAACATAAATATAAAAGAGGTAAATCAAATATATTACTCAAACACAATCTGAACATAATCTCACAATCCATCGGATCCCAGCAAACTCATCATAGCAACAGCATAAGGATTACATATGTGCCTCGATCATGTAGGGCAGTTCACGAGGTCTAATTAGTGATGCACAAGAAGGGGAGGAGAACATCACATAGCTACTGGTCATGGACCCATGGTCCAAGGGAGACTACTCACAACTCATCCGGGAGGCGTCCATGGTGGTGGAGAGGCTCCCGGTGGTGATCCTCCCCTCCGACAGGGTGCCGGGAAGAGTTCTCCTGGTGCTCCCGATCTTGGAAGCGCAGCGGCGGCGGAACAGAGATGATATCGCGAAAAAGGGTTCCCGTCTCGAGGGTTTCGGGACGCGTGTTAAATATATGCCAAAGGGGGGCATCAGCGGAGGCCTGGGGGGCCCAGGCGCCCCCCGGCGCGGCCAGGAGGGGGGCCGCGCCACCAGGGCACCTGGAGCCCTGGTGGCCCCCCTCCGGCTCTACTTTGGCTGCCAGGAAGCTTCTGGAACACTGATTTTTTATATAATTTTTCCGGGATTTTTCTGGCAGTTTACGTGATGGGAAAACCTGAAATACAAAAACAGCAGAAAACAGAAACTGGCACTGGGGTGCACTGAGTTAATAGGTTAGTCCAAATATGATCAAAAGTGTATGGAAGTGTATAAATATCATAGCAATATCACCCAAAAGAGGCATGGAGCAAGCAAAAATTATAGATACGTTTTGGACGTATCACGAGCTCGGGTGCACGGTGAACTATGTGCTAGACGATACGGCCGAAGGGGAAAATGGCACGGGTAGGTGCGCGCACGTACCACAAGCACGGAGGTGTGCTTGGATATCCTGGGGGTGGACGGAGTCGATGGTGGCGATGATCAAACACCCGCGGCTGTCGGAGTTGAAGAAGAGGAAGAAGAAGTCGCGGGCGAGGCGATCGGCTCCGTGTAGTAGACGTAGACGACATCGAGGAAGAAGACCGGCAAGGTTGGCGAGGCGGAGGAGGATGGGAAGCACGCCGGCGATGAGCCCGCGCACTCAGATGCACTACGGATAGCTGCGGAGCGGCGGATCTGGTGGCTCTCAGCTCACCAGGCGGCGGGAGGAGGACGAGGGAACCCTAGAGGATGGGTTGGACATGGAGAGGGTTTAAAAGGAGGGCCAGAGCCATGATGGTGCGGCGACGGCGTCGTGCTCGTGGTCCCCATGGCGTCGCGGAAGGAGGAAGAAAAGTTGGGTGAGATTTCTGGCACAGTCAATGACAAGTGGGGTCGAGACGGCCATGTGGCGGCGAAGCAGAGGGGGGCGTGCGGGTGCGCGGGTGCAAATAGGTAGCAGGGACGTACTGCGGGCTGTGCTGGGCTGCGGGCACGCGCTGGAGCTGGGCCGAGCGGGAAAAGGAGGCCCAGGTTGGCTGGGGTGCACTGCTGCGGCTGCTAATGTTTAACTCTTTTCCTTTTTCCATTTTCCTCAGACATAAAAGAAAAGAAAAGGCACAGGCCCAAGTAAAAGGAATTAGGAGATAAATGCAATATCCACATGCTCCTGGATTTATGCCCTATTTTATAAAAATGACTTGGGCATTTTTAGAGGTAGAAAAATAAAATAAGTTTGAATATGGTTCAAACTTCTATCATTTTTTAACCTAACTAAATCAATTCAAATTGAGACAAGGCTTTTCAATGTGACTCATGTCAAGGCAACAAAGAAGTGGGAAGGAGATGAACGTTAAAAGAAGAGGCTAAGTCACTTGCAAAATTGATTAAAGAAAGGAAAGAAAAGAAGGATGGAGAAGAGTGATGCAAAAAGGAAGAGGGGGTTTTAGGGTTTAGCATGGCCAAGGTCTCTATCACCACCAACATGCAAACAAGATGCACTCACTTGGCATGCTAGGACAAGGATCATCACATATGCAAGTAAAAGAATGCTAAGATGAAGATGATGTCATGATGATGATGAAGTAAACATGAATGCATAAAGAAAAAAATTAACATGACAATGCAATAACAAAAGAATGCATAAATGACAAGAACCCCCAAGGAAAGGACAAGGATCAAATTGATAAATGCTTTATTGCCATATATGGAAGGTATCACATATGGGGTGTTACATGCTACTAGACCATGACGAACCTACGAACTATGAGGAAGCAATGATGAGCCCAGATTCCGCGAAATGGCTTGAGGCCATGAAATCTGAGATGGGATCCATGTATGAGAACAAAGTGTGGACTTTGGTTGACTTTCCCGATGATCGGCAAGCCATAGAGAATAAATGGATCTTCAAGAGGAAGACATACGCTGATGGTAATGTCACTATCTACAAAGATCCACTTGTGTCAAAAGGTTTTCGACAAGTTCAAGGAGTTGACTACGATGAGACTTTCTCACCCGTAGCGATACTTAAGTCTGTTCGAATCATGTTAGCAATTGTCGCATTTTATGAAATCTGGCAAATGGATGTCAAAACTACATTCCTTAATGTATTTCTGAAAGAAGAGTTGTATATGATGCAATCAAAAGGTTTTGTCGATCCTGAAAGTGCTAATAAAGTGTGCAAGCTCTAGCGATCCATGTATGGACTGGTGCAAGCATCTCGGAGTTGGAATGTACTCTTTGATAAGGTGATCAAAACATATGGTTTTATACAGACTTACGATGAAGCCTGTATTTACAAGAAAGTGAGTGGGAGCACTACAACATTTCTGATAAGTATGTGTGGTGACATATTGTTGATCGGAAATGATGTAGAATTTTCTGGAAAGCATAAAGGATTGCTTAAAAGGAGTTTTTCAATAAAATACCTCGGTGAAACTGCTAACATATTGGGCACCAAGATCTATAGAGATAGATCATGACGCTTGATAAGACTTTCGACTAGTACATACCTTGACAAGATTTTGAAGTAGTTCAAAATGGACCAGTCAAAGAAGGAGTTCTTGCCTGATTTGTAAGGTGTGAAGTTGAGTAAGACTCAAAGCCCGACCACGACAGAAACATATAGAGAGAATGAAAGTCATTCCTTATGCCTCAGCCATAGGTTCTATAAAGTATGTCATGCTGTGTACCAAACCTATTTTGTACCTTGCCATGAGTTTGGCAAGGAGGTACAATAGTGATCTAGGAGTAGATCACTGGACAACGATCAAAATTATCCTTAGTAACTGGAGGACTAATGTAACATCCCAAAATTCTAAATTTTGGAATGTTATAATAAATAGATAGATTTGATTGTTGTTTGATGTGCTGAGTGAAATTGAGTGGAAATTGATCTTTTGAAAGTTAAATGAGAGGGAATAAAATGACTTTCCCAAAACTTTCACTTTGCTTTTGACCTCCGAGGGAATTCAAATTCTTTTCAACACAAAACCCTAGAGTGAAGATAATATGACTTCTTCCATTTATTTTAAATGATAAAGGGCTTTGAAAGGATTTTTGAATTTCATCCTCGAAATATTCTCAATTCAGAAACTTTAAGAAACTCAATGATTTTCCCGAGAGAAGATAAAATGACTTCTTCAAATTATAGGAAATATGAGTTGGAAGTTTTTCTGAAATTTTCTACAACTCAATTTCAAATATTGAGTTATTTGGGTTTTATTCAAATTATTTTTCTCCAAAAATAAAATATATGGAAATTAGGGTAACATGATTCCCTACAGAAGAAAATTGGAGAGAAATAAATTTGAAGACCTTTTGGTATTTTAGTATGATTTTTATTGGTTTTTATTGCATTAGTAGGACCTTTTGATTTATTAGATTTTGTGGACATTTTATTTGACAGTAGTAAAATTTTCACGTTGTAGGGCTTATTTTTCTGCAAATTTTGATATATAATATGCCTATAGTATATTATATATTATTTGTCTTTATTTTATTTTTCTTGCCTGTGTAAAAAAATGTTCTCCTCCACCGACTGGGCCGGCCCCGCTCCAGCCGGGCCCCGCCCAGCCCGCTCGCCGCCGCCTTCCTCCTTCCGTCGGGACGAAGACCCGATCCCGCACGACGCCGCTGGCCGACCTCGGCTTCCGTGCCGCACCCGGCCACCTCCCCTTTGCCCCTCCTCCAAGTCGGTCGCCGCCCCACCGCCTTTATAAAGCCCCGCCTCCTCTCGCCCCTCCCCTCGCTCTCGCGCACCGCCGCCGCTGCTTTCCGCGCCGCCGCTGCTTCGCTCCCCGCCGCTGCTTGCTGCTGCTGCCTCGCCGCCCCGCTCCTCGCCCCTCCCGCAGCGCCGCGCAGCCGCCCCGCGCCGCGTTCGCCGCCGTCTGCCGCCCCAGCCGGAGTTCACCGCCGACTGGAACTCGCTGGAGAGCCGCCGGAGCTCCGACCCGCGCCGGTTCGCCCGAACCCGCGGTTTTCAAAGAAAACCGTTAGGTATAAAACCCTGGTCCGGTTTATTTTGTTAGGTTAGGTTTTTCTTCGGTTTTTTTAGATCTATCTAGTGAACGTTCTCTGTTTAGATCTAAATAGCGAGCGTTCGCACGATAACCTTTTCTCTATCTGTTTAGTTTTCGGCCAGGGACTTAGATGTGAATATTTCATTCACAGTTTAGCCCCTAAACTTCAAACAGCCATAACCTTTTACCAGTTGGTCCAAATCCAACGAAACCAACGCCCACGTCTTCGTTACGAAGCCCTCTTTCCAGTAATACAACTTCAACATGTTTTTGAAATTCTAAAACTTGAATTCAACTAGTTTTACATTTGAACTTCGTTTGATCATAACTTGAGTTTCGTAACTCCGTTTGAGTTGATTCTTTTTGCAAATCGAAGCTCTTGACCTAAACTTTCTGATAAGGCCAAATTCACATAATTTTGGTACTATTGGAAATTGTTTTGTGTTTCAAGAATCATTCGTTTGTTTTCGAAGTTTTCCGAAGTGTTTATTCGTTCTGTCCGATCTTTCTGAGTGATTGCTTATGTGTGGTTACTATTGCTTGCTTAAGATAGATTGACCGGAGTGTGACGAGTAGAGATATCAAGAGTTTTGAGTGCGAATCATCTTCATCAACATTGTAGGCAAGTTCACACTTTGATCATACCTTCCAATTACCAAGTTTTCATTGCATTAGTCAAACCCTCACACATTGCATGAGTAGGACTAATTAACTTGTGGGACTGGGAAGTAGATTGAGGTAGTACCTATTACCTGCATTACTTTCAAACCTTTGGGAGTTACTTCTACATTGCTGTTAGGACATGCTATGCTCGTAGACGTGGATTGGGTGAGTGAAATCCATGACATATGTGAGTTTGTTAATTAATGGTTCACCTTAAGGTGGCAACTTTAACACACATCTGGGTGGATTGAGGCATCTGGGTATTCCAATGATTGCCTGTTTTTCTTATGGACCGCCACCCAGGCTCAAAGGGATCATGAGATTTTTCATACTAGAAACTTCCGTGTGCAGCCACATGCCAATATGGGCTCTGGCATAGTTGAGTAAGTTGTGGGAAACCTTTCCATGATGGGCTAGCAGATGTAGAGGGTTTGTAGGTGTACCGGCCTATCTATCTGGTTAAGGGGACCTCTTCTGAAAGATTGTGTCTCGGTCATCCGTTTCTCAAACACCATGCAGTGCGAGAAACCAAACGGAGGCGATCGAGTCTTGTGGGGAAAAGTGCACAAACCTCTACAGAGTGTACAAACTGATCATGATTAGCCGTGTCCCCGGTTACGGACGTCTTGAGTATCTAGTACTTGGATTATCATGTGAATCTCATCATGTTACTTTAAAAATAATATTGTTGGGTTTAATGATGATTTTTAATTGGGGTTGAGAGGATGTCTATCTTCTCAGCGATGTTTCAACTACCATGATAGTTAATTAAAATCTATTCCTTTGCAGTAGGGAAAAATTGGCTTTATGCAAGAACTTTAAACTTACAGCCTCCACCAGCCAAATATGCATGTAGTTGTAGGCTTTGTTCATCATTATCATTACAGTGTGAATTTGCCAGTACATTCAATGTACTGACCCTTTGTGGCTGCAACGTCTCATGTTGCAGGATTATCTTACGACGAGTAAGTGACACATTAGGGTTACGATTTCTACACTCAACTTTGCCGTTGGTGTTGATGGGAATCCACACCTTTGTTGCTTCCGCTATGATCGATTGAGGTAATAGTATTTACGTTACTTAGTACATGTGATTTACCTCTATTATAAATCCTCGAGTACTGTGTGTGTCAGCATACCGATCCAGGGATGACACAGAACACATAGACTTCGGTCCATTCGGATCGTGGTCGCTACAAGATGGTATCAGAGCACATGTTGACTGTAGGATGTGACCCTAGAAACTAGCAATGCCCATAGGAAAGGATTTCTCTAAAACTATATTTTTCAAAAGATTCTTATCTCTCTTCTTTTCTGAGCTTTGTCAAAACTTCCCTTTTTCCTAAATAGTTAGACAATACCCTTTTCCATTGGATCACTTCGGAGTAAAGAGGATTTCACCATGCATTGGAAGTGTTGAAGCTACAACAATGGATACTCTGAAGGTTTGAATAGTTGACAACTTTGAGGAGATGACAATATTTAGAAGACCAAACCCCTGTTATGTACCTACGTTAGATGCGACGATTGTGAGCCGTCATTTGTTTGATGTTTTCTGACGCCCACAAACTAAAACCGTCTTTTCAAAACAATTGTTTGTATTGAGTGTATCTCTCTCTCCATCTCTCTTATCTCACCCAAAACCCATGGACCCAATAGAGAATGAATGAAGATAGCCTTGTATTCTCTGGACCAATGACCCAGCGAGAGGCAGAGTTATGGATACAAAACATGGAGGATCACTTCAGGAAAAATTTGGTAGTAAGGAAGTATGAGGTTCAATACGCTCTTCAGTACTCTACAAAAAGTGCTGCAACATGGTGGAAGATGCATCAAGCCATACAAGGATGTAATAGAGCAGAAAATTGGGAGGAATTCAAGGAGACTCTGTTAAGATCCCGTCTCATCCGAGAGCGTGGTGACAACCCGAAGCAGAAACGTTGTGCATGTAGGATTTGTGGAGAAATAGGACACACCCAGGAGGAGCACAATGATGAATGCCCTAATTGTGAAGGAAGACACCTAGCTGAAGAATGCCCAACTAGGCAGATTACTTGTTTCTTGTGTGAAGGGACTACCCACTACCCTGCTTAGTGTCACATTTACCCCATGGTGCAACGAACTATCCAGCAGAAGAATGAAGCAATGAAAGAAGCAGTCAAGGAAACCCTAAGGGAATCCGCGATGGAGGAAGATATTGACGACCCTGATGGAGAAGACCTAAACAGATATTACTCACGTGCTTGCTATTCATGCGGAGAAGAAGGACATCTTTCACAGTATTGCATGAAGGAAAGCCATGAGTATCTGGGAGACTTCCCGAAAGAAGAAGTGGAGTTTGATCCACAAAAGATAGAAGAATTTATTGGAACGAAGAAGTCGAGGAAGAGAAAGAACATGTGTCCCTAGAAGAACCCAATTTCTATGGAAAAGGACCTGAGTCACATCACTTGTTATCGGTGCAAGGATTTAGGTCATTATGCTATCAAATGCCCAACCAGGAAGCGAAGAACCCAGTGAACCAGGACAGCCACCATGAAGTCTTTAGATTGGTCCGATGCCATTAGTTTACGCTATAAGGAAGTAGAGTATTTTGCCAGGAGAAGGTTCAGACCGGAGGAAAGATTGATTAGAGTAGTCGAGATCTGGATATTAGAATGAAGCATGTAGCCAAATATGGAATACACTTTATTACGATGTTGAGTTGAGTTATGGAAAGAAACATTGTAATAGTTCGTGAAGCAATAGAAGTTGATATTTCTTTGGAATCTAAGAAGGAGATGTTATGAGTTGTTGGATGATGATGAATGCCTCTCTTGCTATCTCACACAGACCAAGACCTAGAACCCATGGACCAGTTGACCCCAAACCTTTCTCGGGCAAAAGACCCCATTTTATCCAAGGATGTCCGTAGGTTGTCCTAAGAACCCCTTCTGTCTTATGCCTACAGATGACAACCCTTTACAAGTCTTTTCTCAAAGGCCCGGAAACCATCATGACCCTGACAAGCAACCAGGATTATCCAAAGATCCTGAAGGACATGATGAAGCATATTCACCTAGAAGGAGATGCAGTTTACAAGGGTTATCCCTTCATGGAGAATGGAGTTGAACTTTGGTACGTGGAGGTACACCTCCACCGTGTGAAAGGAGTTTGCCCAAGGACTATGGGTCAATACTTTTTCATCTCCCGAGTACCACGAACAACATTTTTCGATTCTGTTCGTGAAGCTGCTATGAAGGCCATACGTCAGATTGGAGAAATACTCGAAGCAAGACTTCGTTATACCCAGGAATGCCTGAGTAAGGTGCATGAAGAGATGATGGAGATGAAGCACACAACCAATAGGATGGATCAAAAGATTGATGAGTTCAAGAATCACATTGCACAATTCCAGTGGGACTAAAGCAACCTTAGCTAGGACGAATGGATATAGATGGAAGGAATTATTGACCCTACTAGACTATCTGGATAGTAGCAATTGTAGTGATGCACCCTTGGAAATTGGAGCATTGAATACTGGTTCAAGAATACATAAAAGATTTGATATGAGGAGAATATGGATTATGGATGAACCAGTGCATTTTGTTTAGTTGAACCTTACTAAGTGAACCCTGGACCAATAGAAAGGAAGGTGTTGCTCCAAGGAGTGGAGTTTGCACAAATAAATTGGAGTTTATTTTTGATATGAGGCTTACCCCAAGAGTGTGAAGGAAAGAAGTACAATTGGATTTTTAAGAGGGTGTAAGATTGGAGTATGGAACTATAGTGACCCCAAGGATTGAGTTATGGATATACAAGTTCTGACGTGGACCCTTTAGCCGAGGACCTAAGGAGGCTACATAATCACAAGGGAACCACGAGACTTGACAATAGTTATGTGTATCTGCTGTAGTAAAGAGTGCATTTTGCTATAGATTGTACCAAGAAGAAGGAGATTTGTGCTAAGAAGTTGAGTTGAAGCCTGCAATGGAAATGCGGTAGACTGTAGTGAGTTGAGAATCGGTGAAGTTAGCAGCCTGGTATTGATTTTGTATTCTATGAGTTGTTACTACATAGGTGATGAGTGAAGACATGATGCATGGAAGGAGATTTTGAGAAAACTAGTGTTATTCATTTTAAGTGTGGTAGAATCCAACACCGTTACCCGAATACACTAGCTAGTGGTTATATACGTCCGACTTGGAAAGGACTACCCAAGGCTGAGTGTGAGTAATTACGCTCAGTTTGGTACCCAGAGAAAAAGGGATACCAAACAAAATTGGATGGATTTAAGAGAGCCAATGAAGTTGGATGTTGGAAGAATGTCCAGTTGCAACACGATGATGAGACCAAGTGTTACTAGTGGTGAGATGAGCCATAACCCACAGGCCCCAGGACTTGCCAGGAAAACAAGCTCACTCTTGCTAAGGGAAAACCCCTGGAAAAAGTTACGACCTTATCAACGGACGATTTTATAGGTGCTTACGTTAAACCCGAGGGTTGTGAAGAAACGTTAGATGTTTTGTTTGGCTTGCAGGATCAATGGATTTCTTCGAACTTAGTTCGTTGACAAGAGAAAGTTCTGCAATGCTTGTGAGGATGACCGAGTGTTAGAATTCGAGATTCATTAAACCATATACAAGGTAATGATTTGGGTGCGGGATGGATTGATCACCATACCGACTTACTCTTATTATTCGCCTCTGTTATATGGGATGGTAAATCTGCGTGACTTACCTATAGTAGAGAGACGCCGATGTCAAAAATTTGTTTATACCTTAGAATGGTATAGAAATTTTTCCCTTGTACACGGCATGTTGTTGCCAACCGTAGGATATACGGTGAGGATGAAGCCCAGACCCGTTTTCTGCAGGGACCCAACAAATTGTTTGATGACCCCCATGAGATATCCATATTGTATAAAATTGGCGCCAGACCTATCAGCTAAGGAGAACTAGTCTCAAAGGAACCTTGCCAAGATGAAAGGACCCAAGAATGGATGACAAATGTCATGCCACTACCGGAAGAACCCAGAGAAGGTATTATGCCGAAGATTTGAGAAGACCGACCCTGTCAACCATAAGGGCGGAGTATATGAGCTCTGGTTAGAACCGTGACCTTGTTTCTAAGTGTGGTAGCACACTAGACCATACCGATCAATGGATTTGTTAGGAGACCCCCAAACCCTAACCTATTTCTTGCTAGCCACTCCGAATCTCGAGGACGAGATTCATTTTAAGTGTGGTAGGTTTGTAACACCCAAAATTCTAAATTTTGGAATGTTATAATAAATAGATAGATTTGATTGTTGTTTGATGTGCTGAGTGAAATTGAGTGGAAATTGATGTTTTGAAAGTTAAATGAGAGGGAATAAAATGACTTTCCCAAAACTTTCACTTTGCTTTTGACCTCCGAGGGAATTCAAATTCTATTCAACACAAAACCCTAGAGTGAAGATAATATGACTTCTTCCATTTATTTTAAATGATAAAGGGTTTTGAAAGGATTTTTGAATTTCATCCTCGAAATATTCTCAATTCAGAAACTTTAAGCAACTCAATGATTTTCCCGAGAGAAGATAAAATGACTTCTTCAAATTATAGGAAATATGAGTTGGAAGTTTTTCTGAAATTTTCTGCAACTCAATTTCAAATATTGAGTTATTTGGGTTTTATTCAAATTATTTTTCTCCAAAAATAAAATATATGGAAATTAGGGTAAGATGATTCCCTACAGCAGAAAATTGGAGAGAAATAAATTTGAAGTCTTTTTGGTATTTTAGTATAATTTTTATTGGTTTTTATTGCATTAGTAGGACCTTTTGATTTATTAGATTTTGTGGACATTTTATTTGACAGTAGTAAAATGTTCATGATGTAGGGCTTATTTTTCTGCAAATTTTGATATATAATATGCCTATAGTATATTACATATTATTTGTCTTTATTTTATTTTTCTTGCCTGTGTAAAAAAAATGTTCTCCTCCGCCGACTAGGCCGGCCCAACTCCAGGCGGGCCCAGCCCAGCCCGCTCGCCACCGCCTTCCTCCTTCCGTCGGGACGAAGACCCGATCCCGCACGACGCCGTCGGCCGACCTCGGCTTCCGTGCCGCACCCGGCCACCTCCCCTTTGCCCCTCCTCCAGGTCGGTCGCCGCCCCACTGCCTTTATAAAGCCCCGCCTCCTCTCGCCCCTCCCCTCGCTCTCGCGCACCGCCGCCGCCGCTTTCTGCACCGCCGCCGCTTCGCTTGCCGCCGCTGCTTGCTGCTGCTGCCTCGCCGCCCCGCTCCTCGCCCCTCCCGCAGCGCCGCGTGCGCCGTCGACTGCCGCCCCAGCCGGAGTTCGCCACCGGCTGGAACTCGCCGGAGAGCCGCCGGAGCTCCGATCCGCGCTAGTTCGCCCGAACGCGCGGTTTTCAAAGAAAACCGTTAGGTATAAAACCCTGGTCCGGTTTATTTTGTTAGGTTAGGTTTTTCTTCAGGTTTTCTTAGATCTATCTAGTGAACGTTCTATGTTTAGATCTAAATAGCGAGCGTTCGCATGATAACCTTTTCTTTTTCTGTTTAGTTTTCGGCAAGGGACTTAGATGTGAATATTTCATTCACAGTTTAGCCCCTAAACTTCAAACGGCCATAACTTTTTACCAGTTGGTCCAAATCCAACGAAACCAACGCCCACGTCTTCGTTACGAAGCCCTCTTTACAGTAATACAACTTCAACATGTTTTGGAAAATTATAAAATTTGAATTCAACTAGTTTTAGATTTGAACTTTGTTTGATCATAACTTGAGTTTCGTAACTCCGTTTGAGTTGATTCTTTTTGCAAATCGAAGCTCTTGACCTAAACTTTCTGATAAGGCCAAATTCACATAATTTTGGTACTGTCGGAAATTGTTTTGTGTTTCAAGAATCATTCGTTTGTTTTCGAAGTTTTCTGAAGTGTTTATTCGTTCTGTCCGATCTTTCTGAGTAATTGCTTATGTGTGGTTACTATTGCTTGCTTACGATAGATTGAACGGAGTGTGACGAGTAGAGATATCAAAAGTTTTGAGTGCGAATCGTCTTCATCAACATTGCAGGCAAGTTCACACTTTGATCATACCTTCCAATTACCCAGTTTTCATTGCATTAGTCAAACCCTCACACATTGCATGAGTAGGACTAATTAACTTGTGGCACTGGGAAGTAGATTGAGGTAGTACCTATTACCTGCATTACTTTCAAACCTTTGGGAGTTACTTCTACGTTGCTGTTAGGACATGCTATGCTCGTAGACGTGGATTGGGTGAGTGAAATCCATGACAGATGTGAGTTTGTTAATTAATGGTTCAACTTAAGGTGGCAACTTTAACACACATCTGGGTGGATTGAGGCATCTGGGTATTCTAGTGATTGCCTGTTTTTCTTTTGGACCGCCACCCAGGCTCAAAGGGATCATGAGATTTTTCATACTAGAAACTTCCGTGTGCAGCCACATGCCAATATGGGCTCTGGCATAGTTGAGTAAGTTTTGGGAAACCTTTCCATGATGGGCTAGCAGATGTAGAGGGTTAGTAGGTGTACCGGCCTATCTATCTGGTTAAGGGGACCTCTTCTGAAAGACTGTGTCTCGGTCATCCGTTTCTCAAACACCATGCAGTGCGAGAAACCAAACGGAGGCGATCGAGTCTTGTGGGGAAAAGTGCACAAACCTCTGCAGAGTGTACAAACTGATCATGATTAGCCGTGTCCCCGGTTATGGACGTCTTGAGTATCTAGTACTTGGATTATCATGTGAATCTCATCATGTTACTTTAAAAATAATATTGTTGGGTTTAATGATGATTTTAAATTGGGGTTGAGAGGATGTCTAGCTTCTCAGCGATGTTTCAACTACCATGATAGTTAATTAAAATCTATTCCTTTGCAGTAGGGAAAAATTGGCTTTACGCAAAAACTTTAACCTTACAGCCTCCACCAGCCAAATATGCATGTAGTTGTAGGCTTTGTTCATCATTGTCATTACAGTGTGAATTTGCCAGTACATTCAATGTACTGACCCTTTGTGGCTGCAACGTCTCATGTTGCAGGATTATCTTACGACGAGTAAGTGACACGTTAGGGTTACGATTTCTACACTCAACTTTGTCGTTGGTGTTGTTGGGAATCCACAACCTTTGTTGCTTCCGCTATGATCGATTGAGGTAATAGTATTTACGTTACTTAATACATGTGATTTACCTCTGTTATAAATCCTCAAGTACTGTGTGTGTCAGCATACCGATACAGGGATGACGCAGAACACAGAGACTTCGGTCCATTCGGATCGTGGTCGCTACAACTAAGGAAATGTTTCTCAATTATGGAGGTGATAAAGAGTTCATCATAAAGGGTTACGCTGATGCAAGCTTTGACACTAATCCAGATGACTAAGTATCAATCTGGATGCGTATTGAAAGTGGGAGCAATTACCTAGAGCAGTTCCATGCAGATCATTATAGACATAGAAATTCGGAAATACATACGGATCTCAATGTGACAGACTCATTGACTAAACTTCTCTCACAAAGCAAAACATTATCATACCTTAGTACTCTTTGGGTGTTAATCACATGGCGATGTGAACTAGATTATTTACTCTAGTAAACCCTTTGGGTGTTGGTCACATGGCGATGTGAACTATCGGTGTTAAATCACATGGCGATGTGAACTATGGGTGTTAAATCACATGGCGATGTGAACTAGATTATTGACTCTAGTGCAAGTGGGAGACTGAAGGAAATATGCCCTATAGGCAATAATAGAGTTGGTATTTATATTTCCTTATATATCATGATAAATGTCTTTTATTCATGCTAGAATTTTATTAACCGGAAGCTTGATACATGTGTCAATACATAGACAAAATAGAGTGTCCCTAGTATGCCTCTACTAGACTAGCTCGTTAATCAAAGATGGTTAAGTTTCCTAACCATAGACATGTTTTCTCATTTGATGAACGGGATCACATCATTAGGAGAATGATGTGACGGACAAGACCCATCCGTTAGCTCAGCATAATGATCATTTAGTTTTATTGCTATTGCTATCTTCATGACTTATACATGTTCCTCTAACTATGAGATTATGCAACTCCCAAATACCGGAGGAACACTTTGTGCGCTATGAAACGTCACAACATAACTGGGCGATTATAAAGATGCTCTACAGGTGTCTCCGAAAGTATTAGTTGAGTTGGCATAGATCGAGAATAGGATTTGTCACTCCGAGTGTCAGAGAGGTATCTCTGGCCCTCTCGGTATTACACATCATAATAAGCCTTGCAAGCAAATGACTAATGAGTTAGTCACGAGATGATGTATTACGGAACGAGTAAAGAGACTTGATAGTAACGATATTGAACTAGGTATGATGATACCGATGATCGAATCCTGGGCAAGTAACATACCGATGACAAAGGGAACAACGTATGTTGTTATGCAGTTTGACCGATAAAGATCTTCGTATAATATGTAGGGGCGAAGATGAGCATCCAGGTTCTACTATTGGTTATTGACTGGAGATATATCTCGCTCATTTCTACATAGTTCTCAAACCCGTAGGGTCCGCACGCTTAACGTTCGATGATGATTTGTATTATGAGTTATGTGTTTTTGGTGACCGAAGTTTGTTCGGAGTACGGGATGAGATCACTGACATGACTAGGAGTCTCTAAATGGTTGAGAAGTAAAGATTCATATATAGGACGATGATATTTGGACACCAGAAGTGTTCCGGATGATATCGGGTCACCGGAAGTGGTTTCGGGCACCCCGGCGAAGTTATGGGCCTATTGGGCCAAGTAAGGGACAAACCACCCTCTGGTGGGCTGGTGCACCCCTCCTAGGCCGAATAGGAGTAGGAGGAAAGGAAGGGGAAGGAGAAAGGAATGAGGAGGGTTCGGCCTCCACCCTTTCCTTCTCTCCCCCCTTATCTTTCCTTCCCATATGCTATATAAGGAAGGGGGCGCGAATTGGGCTTGCACCCCAAGTAGGATTCGGCCTACTTGGGAGCTCCCTAGGCTGCCTCTCCCCCCTCCAACTTATATATATGTGGGGAGAGGGGGAGCCTACAACACACCAGTTTCTCTTAGCCGTGTGCGGTGCCCCCTCCATGGATTACACCTCACATCATATTGTTGTGGTGCTTAGGCGAAGCCCTGCGCGGATCACATCACCAACACCGTCGCCACCCGATCGTGCTGACAGAACTCTCCCTCGAGAATCTGCTGGATCAAGAGTTCATGGGATGTCATCATGCTGAACATGTGCTGAATACGGAGGTGTCGTACGTTTGGTACTTGGATCGGTTGTGTCATGAAGACGTTCGACTACAACAACCGCTTTAACATAACACTTCCGCTTTCGGAGTACGAGGGTACGTGGAAACTCTCTCCACGCCTCGTTGCTATGCATCTCCTAGATAGATCTTGCGGGCGCGTAGGATTTGTTTTGAAATTGCATGTTACGTTCCCCAACAAGTACACCGGGCCATGCACCACTTTCTTCCTAGCCGCAATCATGGAGCTGCATGCACTGCCCTGCTCTTCCTTGTCTTGAACTTCCTCTCACCTTGCCAGGACGGGTTCACTTTCCTTTCAATAGAGGACTGCGGCGGTAGCTGCCGCGTCATCTACCTCCCGCTGTGCTACCGGTGCTGCACTAACCACTTGATTGGTTGTTGCTAAATATAACAACAACAACTCCTCTGGTTTGGGAGCGACTAAGGTGGGAACAGAGGAAATGTAGGTCTTCAAATCTTGTAGCGCAGCGTCTGCCTCCAGGGTCCATTCCATAGGCCCTGTCTTCTTCAAGATTTTGAAGAACGACAATGCACGCTCGGTGGACTTGGAAATGAACCTACTCAGCACGACAACACATCCAGTCAAGCGCCTCACATCCTTAACTGTCTTGGGTGCATGAATCTGCTCGATAGCCTTGATCTTGTCGGGGTTGGCCTCTATCCCTCGGTGGGACACAAAGAAGCTACCGACGTCCTGGGAACGGGGGTACCCAGACTTGCCTGCCTGCAGCCCATGACACGGCTCCATCGACGGCCTGGTACGGCCCAGCTTCAGCAACCACATCTCAAGACCCTCGCGAGGGACCAAGCCTTGCGAGACAGACGACGACAAGACCTCCCTGGGGGCAGCCTCTCTTGGCTGGCTCCCGAGGAGCGGAGATATCTATGTGGGGTGCACCTCGCGAGGTTCACATGACGTGAGCCATGACGGCCAAGGCCAGGCGGGAGCCAGCGGGCGCAGTGTACCAGTTTCCCATTTGGTGCCAAGGGGGCAAGCGCAGGTGCGGAGTCCTGAAGTATCAAGTGAAGGTTTCCATATCGGCGCAACAAGACCAACGACTGCCAGGACGATAGGACGGAGGTCACCGTGGAGCCCGGTGCGGCGTCACCACCCGAGCCTTTGGTAGGCGAAGACCACTTTTGTCAGGATAGCTTGTACTAGTTGTTCCCCTTCAAATTTGTCCGTTGTGGGATCCCTTCCCGCCTACATTTGGGAAGAGGACCAAGGCCATTATAAATAGGACCTAGCCACCACCATAGATAGGGAGAGAGAGCATTCCACCACAACGAGGAGCGGATCACCGAGAGCATCCTCACACTCACTAGCTCATCGAGCCCTAGAACACCTCACCTACTGAGGCTGTTCATCCACTGTACTAGTTCATCCTCAGCCCCACGAGGCAATTCACCACACACACTAGAGTGGGGTATTACACCGCAAGGTGGCCCGAACATATATAAACCCCTGTGTCTTTTGTTCCTTGAGTTCGTTGAGCTAGGCCGTGGGATCGTAGGGCGAGCGCGCTGGGTAGAGAGTGTTCTTCGTGCGCACCCCAGATTTCGAACCTCTCTAGGGTCTATCGAGCCCAAAATCTGACAATTTAAGTACATACATGTCCCCCCATATTGGTTGCTTGATCCATATGGTTACAATCCATAAGCATTTCTCTTTTGGATTCATCTATACTAGTTTTCTTAGGGAACTTTTCATCCACTCCATCCTCTTGTGAAGAAGGGTACACTTTTGTTGATTGTAATCAAATGCCCATGTTAATCATGTCAGATCAAAGATGGAATGCTAGTGCGATTTACAAATCCTGCAAACCAAATAGGCCTGTAGTAGTGTTCAAAACTGCATGTAGGCACTAACACGTTTTCTTCTTTTGCAGATAAGATTAGGCCCAGTGGTGAATAATATGATACAATGTAATCACGTCGACTGCCTAGATCTGCATCTCTCATAAATTACTTTGAACTCCCACCGAGGGACCTTACCGGAGATTATATTGGCCAGGTTCTTTGTTGTCAGAGGAAGGGTGCTGAAGGTAATGAGGTTTGCCCTACATTTATTTCGCAAAAATGAATGGTTTGCTGATCAGCGCCGGCGGCTGCGACAGAATGGAATAGGCTCCGAAAATGCTGAATTTCATTTTGGAACTTTAGATGACAAAGTAATCAAAGTCTCGTGTCAGCCCCATACATGACTTCTCAGTGGCTGACCCCTTTGCAAAAATTATGAGGTTTCAGAACTAGACTTAGAAGTGGTAATATTAGTTTGAACCTCTCTGATATCCATGTTAACCGGATCAGCGCGAGCGTTTGCAGCTGATGAGCTGAATTTCCTTTCTAATATCTGTTTGAACCTTGTAATCTTTGAATTTGAACCACATAACTCTGGAATTTGAACCTTGTAATATTTTGAGCTTTTGTGGTACAATCGTTGAAATGACATCGTATGAGACTCGTATATTGGTAGCACTATTTTGACCTTAATAGGCAATGGTCTTAGATTTTATTAACCATTCTCGAATCTGTTTAGCTTGTCGATCTCATAGCACACGATTTTATAGCTAACTCGACTGTGATCTTCGAAATTATTCAATACAATTTGTTTCTTCAACTGTGTGCCCTGTAGAGCATAGAATTAATTGTCGCACTCAAGTGTACATCATCACCCTTCTGTGTAACTTTGACCTCATCAACCACGGGTAAACTTATGACCGAAGTCATTCCACACACTTTGTTTTTACAAAGCTTTTTGCCAATAAACGCCCACGATTTGTCCCTCTTGTAGCCGACGCGTGGCCAAACTAGCCGGTCGGGAAGCTTGCGCGATAAACTGCGCGGTAGCGCGGAAACAGGCTCACCAACGATATATTTGGCGCCTCTTCGAGCCCACGCGTGGTCAAACGAATTGCGTGCGTTGCGGTGTTGTCAAGCGTGCACTAGAATCCTCCGCTATGAAGGCCATGACAAGACGTGACGATTACAGGCCGGCCGGCCCCAGTTATTATAGCGGCCATTTAACCCTTGTGTCTCATCGACCTTTCGATCGTGCCCCACCATTGCAAGAAGCACACCCATGATACGTCTCCAATGTATCTACTTTTCCAAATACTTTTGCCCATGTTTTGGACTCCACCTTGCATGATTTGAATGGAACTAACCGGGACTTAAGCTATTTTCAGCAGAGCTACCATGGTGTTATTTTTGTGCAGAAATAAAAGTTCTCGGAATGACCTGAAAGTCAACGGAGAATTATTTCGAAATATATAAATAATACCGGCGGAAGAATCCAGACCAGGGGGCCCACACCCTGTCCATGAAAGTGGGGGCCGCCCCCTGGGCGCGCCCGCCTATCTCGTGGGCCCCTGATGCTCCACCGACATCAACCCCAACTCCGTATATTCACGTTCAGGGAGAAAAAAATCAGGGAGAAGGATTCATCGTGTTTTACGATACGGAGCCGCCGCCAAGCCCTAATCTCTCTCGGGAGGGCTGATCTGGAGTCCGTTCGGGGCTCCGGAGATTGGAGATCGTCGCCGTCGTCATCATCAACCTTCCTCCATCACCAATTCAATGAAGCTCACCGTCGTGCGTGAGTAATTCCATTGTAGGATTGCTGGATGGTGATGGGTTGGATGAGATTTACCATGTTATCGAGTTAGTTTTGTTAGGGTTTGATCCCTAGTATCCACTATGTTCTAAGATTGATGTTGCTATGACTTTGCCATGCTCAATGCTTTTCACTAGGGCACGAGTGCCGTGATTTCAGATCTGAACCTATTATGTTTTCATGAATATATGTGAGTTCTTGATCCTATCTTGCAAGTCAATAGTCACCTACTATGTGTTATGATCCGGCAAACGCGAAGTGAAAATAATCGGGACCACTCCCGGTGATGACTGTAGTTTGAGGAGTTCATGTTTTCACTAAGTGTTAATGCTTTGGTCCGGTACTCTATTAAATGGAGGCCTTAATATCCCTTAGTTTCCAATAGGACCCCGCTGCCACGGGAGTGTAGGACAAAAGATGTCATGCAAGTTCTTTTCCATAAGCACGTATGACTATATTCGGAATACACGCCACATTACATTGATGAACTGGAGCTAGTTCTGTGTCACCCTATGTTATAACTATTACATGAGGAATCACATCCGACATAATTATCCATCACTGATCCAATGCCTACGAGCTTTTCACATATTGCTTGTTGCTTAGTTACTTTACCGCTTCTACTGTTACAATCACTACAAATGCTATCGTCACTTTTGCTACTATTACTGTTACTTCCATATTACTTTGCTACTAAATACTTTGCTGCAGATATTAAGTCTTCCAGGCGTGGTTGAATTGAAAACTCAACTGCTAATACTTGAGTGTATTCTTTGGCTCCCCTTGTGTCGAATCAATAAATTTGGGTTGAATACTCTACCCTCGAAAACTGTTGCGATCCCCTACACTCGTGGGATATCAAGACTATTTTCTGGCGCCGTTGCCGGGGAGCATAACTATATTCTTTGAGTCACTTGGGATTTATATCTGTTCATCACTATGAAGAACTTGAAAGACGAAAGAACCAAAATTTATCCCTCAACTACGAGGGGAGGTAAGGAACTGCCATCTAGCTCTGCACTTGATTCACCCTCTGTTATGAGTAAATTTGCGACACCTACACCTGTTATTGAATCAGATATGTCACATGTTCTTGATGATGCCACTTCTGCTATGCATGATACTTATGATGAAACTACTTCTATGCTTGATAATACTATGCCAGTAGGTGAATTTCTTGATGAACAAATTGCTAGGGCTAGAGAGAATGCAATTAATGAAATAATTGATGAAAGTGATGTTGAAGATTCTCCCCCTAGATATGAATTGCCTGTTGTGCTTGAGGGTTATGTTATGGATGAAGAAATTGCTAGAGACTTTCTTGCTTACAATGATAGATATGATCTTAAGAAACTGTTAGCTAAGCTTAAAGAAAAGTCTTTGAATGCTAGAATAAAATATGACCCTGCTTTTGCTACTTCACCTATCTGTGTTTCTGACAAGGATTATGATTTCTCTGTCGACCCCGAGTTAATTACTTTGGTTGAATCTGATCCTTTCCATGGCTACGAATCTGAAACTGTTGTGGCACATCTTACTAAGTTGTATGATATAGCCAGCCTATTCACCAACGAGGAAAAATTTTCTACTATTATATCCTTAAGTTATTTCCGTTCTCCTTAAAGGGTGATGCTAAGATATGGTTTAATTCTCTTGATCCTGGTTGTGTGCGTAGTCCCCAGGACATGATTTATTACTTCTCTGCTAAATATTTTCCCGCTCATAAGAAACAAGTTGCCTTAAGGGAAATTATGTTAATTTTGTTAAAATGGAAGAAGAAAGTCTCCCACAAGCTTGGGGGAGACTTCTCCGATTATAATGCTTTGCCTGATCATCCTCTCAAGAAAAATGAAATACTTGATATCTTTTATAATGGACTAACCGATGCTTCCAGAGACCACCTGGATAGTTGTGCTGGTTGTGTATTCAGGGAAAGAACTGTTGATCAAGTTGAATTGTTATTGAATAATATGTTGAGTAATGAAAATGATTGGCCACTTCTTGAACCAACTCGTAAGCCAACTCCGAAGAAAAGGGGTGTTCAGTTTCTCAGTCCTGAAGATATGCAAGAGGCAAATAAATCTGTTAAAGAAAAAGGTATTAAAGCTGAAGATGTTAAGAATTTACCACCTATTGAAGAAATACATGGTCTTGATAACCCGACACAGGTAGTAAAGGTAAATTCTCTCTATAGATTTGATGAAGGTGATATTCCTCGTTATAAGTGTACTAGCCAATGCTTAGATGAGTTTGACAATTTTATTGTCAAAAAAGAAAATTTCAATGCTTATGTTGGTAGACAATTGAAACGTAATGCTTATATGATTGAACACTTGAGTGATTATATGTCTAGAGTTAAAGGTGAACTTAAACTCACTAGTAAACATGCTTCTATGGTTACCACTCAAGTACAACAAGTACTTAAAGCACAAAATGATTTGCTTAATGAATTAAATAGTAAGAAAAATGATAATGCTGTTAGAGTTGTAACTAGAGGAGGTAGAATGACTGAGGAACCTCTGTATCCTGAGGGCCACCCTAAGAGAACTGAGCAAGATTCTTAGAGAGATAATGTTGATGCACCTAGTCCTTCTAAGAAGAAGAAAAAGAAAAATGATAGACTTTGCATGCTTCTAGTGAACCTGTTGTTGACACACCTGAGAATCCCAACGATATTTCTATCTCTGATGCTGAAACACAATCTGGTAATGAACATGAACATAGTGATAATGTTAATAATGATGTTCATGATGATGCTCGACCTAGCAATAACAACGGTGTAGAGACTGAACCTGTTGTTGATCTTGATAACCCACAATCAAAGAATCAACGTTATGATATGAGAGGCTTTGTTTCTAAGAAACACGGTAAGGAAAGAGAACCATGGGTTCAGACACCCATGGCTTTTCCTCCTAAACCATCCAAGAAAAAGGATGATGAGGATTTTGAGCGCTTTGCTGAAATGATTAGACCTATCTTTTTGCATATGCGTTTGACTGATATGCTTAAAACAAATCCTTATGCTAAGTATTTGAAAGATATTATTACAAATAAAAGGAAGATACCGGAAGTTGAAATTTCCACCATGCTTGCCAATTATACTTTTAAAGGTGGAATACCAAAGAAACTAGGAGATCCACGAGTACTAATTATACCATGCTCCTTTAAAAGAAATTATGTTAAAACTGCTTTATGTGATCTTGGAGCCGGTGTTAGTGTTATGCCTCTCTCTTTATATGGTAGACTTGATTTGAATAAGTTGACACCTACTGAAATATCATTGCAAATGGCTGATAAATCAACTGCTATACCTGTTGGTATTTGTGTGGATGTGCCTGTTGTGGTTGCAAATGTTACTATTTTAACGGACTTTGTTATTCTTGATATTCCCGAGGACGATAGTATGTCTATTATCCTTGGTAGACCCTTTTTGAATACTGCAGGGGTTGTTATTGATTTCAACAAAGGCAAAGTCACTTTTCAGGTCAATGGTAATGAGCATACGGTACACTTCCCGAGGAAACAACCTCAAGTCCAAAGTATAAATTCTATTGGAAAAGTTTCAACGATTATTTTTGGTGGTTTTGAATTTCCTCTTCCGTCAAGAAGAAATATGATATTTTTATTGTTGGGGACATACATATCCCCATTGAGGTAACCTATTGTTATTCTAAAATTCTCCTGTTTCATGTTATTCGGAAAGAGTTTGTTAACAAGACTTGATCAACCTTGTTAATAGATTCCTTTTGATGAGCATGAGATGGATGAATTTAGAAAGGACAACTCTCTGTATCCTCTTTTTACTTTCTGTTATTTAGATTAAATAAAGCAAAAATAGTATTTTCTGTCTGTTTTCTGAGTTAACCATGCAATAAAAAATACCCCAAAAATGAAATATGAACTTTTTTCTAGAATATTTAAGAATATTTGGCACCGAGAACACAGCAGGGGGAGCCAGCACCTGTCCACGAGGGTACAGGGCGCGCCTACCCCCTGGGTGCGCCCCCCTTCCTCGTGGGTCCCACGTGCCCCCTCCACTTACTCTAGCACCCACACACTTCATCTTCCTCCAGAATAAAAATCCTCCCATAGCTCAAACTCGTGTTCTAGCTCATCTTGCTTCCATTTTCGATCTCCTTGCTCAAAGCTCCATTCAGAAAATTGTTTGGGGAGATTCGTTCTTCGGTATGTGACTCCTCCAATGGTCCAATTAGTTTTTGTTCTAGTGCTTTATTTATTACAAAAAAATTCTGCTGAGATGACCCTGTTCTTTAGCTTGCATGTCAAATTTATGTGGTCAAAAGTAGTTCGAATGCATGATATAGTCTCTAGGCACTTATGGGAGTAGTTGCTATCAATCTTGTTGAGTTTGGTTCACTTTTATTTTGAGTCACTAAAAATTTCAGAAATATTGCAGAAAAGAATGCATAGGAAAATCTACCAAGGTGGTTCCTCAAGGAAGCAAGGACCAAGGCTCGTGATACGTGAGCCGGACGATGAACTACCAAGGGAAGCTCAAGTACGGCCTTGTGAATGGCCGTCAGAGGA
Source organism: Secale cereale (assembly GCA_902687465.1). Lineage (NCBI taxonomy): Eukaryota > Viridiplantae > Streptophyta > Magnoliopsida > Poales > Poaceae > Secale > Secale cereale. The sequence continues at coordinate 180,386,600 of LR738712.1, read as the reverse complement.
GTTTATGATCCGGGCAGGTATCAAGGAAGAATTTTACACATATGTGCGTAATGCTGATATTGAGGACTTCATGTCAGATAAGTGCCCACAATACCACTACTTAACTGATTCCTTTGTGAGAAGGTTTAAATTACATCTTCACGTAATTCTCACACTGTCTTATTTGATCTTTATGATAAATCTTATACCATGGACTCAGAAGATTTTAATGATGCTTGCAAACTCCCACGGTGGGGTAATGTTGGCGAACCTCGCAAATCTGAATATAAGGACTTTCTAGCTAGTATCACTGTGGGGGAATATAGAGAAATCACACAAGCTACCATAGGGAGCATTCATTTCCCCGCTATACTTTACTTTGCTCTCTTCATTGGTAGATGCATTAACAGTAAGGATGAGGCTTGCCACATGTACGTTCCAGATCTTAGTGTCCTCAAGAGTGCGGTATTAGGTGATAGACAATATAATTTGGGTGCCATTGTTGCACGAATGTTACATCTTAACAGTTTAAATGGAGATTTGTTTGGTGGAATTTATGCAACTCGCTTGGCTAATCATCTTCATGTACCCATACACGAGAACGATGCGAAGTTGCCACCTGCTTATCTAGATTATAATGCTATGGTTCGCCATTAGTTTGTTGAGAGGGATGAACAATCCCTCTAGTACCAACTAATCGTTGAAAGGCGTCGCACTGTCCATATTGATCTCTCTGCTCCTACTTTCTCTGACTTTCAGGCAAAAAGGAGATATGTTATAACCAGGGAGGAGGCGAACGAGTATGAGGAGAGGACGGAGGCGGCTCGTCTCCAAGCTGCAGCTCATCATGCAATAGCCGCTGCATCTCAGTACAACCCCAACTACGACTTTGGATATCCGTTGGGCCAGTACTGGCCATAGACCAACTTAGGCCAAAAGCCTAAGCTTGGGGGAGTACGTATTTCTCACCGACATTACATTCATGTTCGCACACTCATGCCAGTAGTCGGTGCTCAAACTTTTTCATTGTACTATCCATGCTAGTTTATTTTCTTTTCCAAGTCTTTTCCTTGTGTGTTAGAAAAACCTTAAGAAAAACAAAAAAAATAGTTGTAGCTTTTAGCTAGCTTACTTTCCATGCCTGTAGTAGTAGTAATTAAAAGAAAACCCCAAAAGATTTCTTGTTCTTCTTTTGCTTGTTGGGAGCTTTCCCATGTAAATAATTTTATTTCTTTTCTTTTCTTTGGGGTTCAAGAGGAGAAGACCATGATGAAAATGTTGAGTGGCTCTCATATGCAATACTGTTGATTTAACCAAGAGCCATATCACCTTGTCTTCTCCCTTGTATTAAATGCTTGCAGATTCCAACTTAGTCCAATGCACGTGCACTATTATTATTATCCACACCGTTCGGTCGTGCGAGTGAAAGGCAATAATGACGATATGTGATGAATTTATTGAGATGAGAAAAGCTGGTATGAACTCGACCTCTCTTGTTTTTGTAAATATGATAGTTCATCGTTCCTGATTCGGCCTATTATGAATGAAACATGCTTGCAATGACAATTATAGCTACTCATGCCATGCTTAATTAGCTAGGAGTTTATAATGGTCTATCTTGCATGCCAACATGATATTAAAATGGTTGTGATGTGGTATGATAGGGTGGTATCCTCCTTTGAACGATTCAAGTGGTTTGACTTGGCACAAGTTCACGCATGTAGTTGAAACAAAATCAACATAGCCTCCACGATATTAATGTTCATGGTGATTTATATCCTACTCATGCTTGCATTCATTGTTGATTAATCTTAATGCATGTTCATGACCGTTGTAGCTCTCTAGCTGGTCGCTTCCCAGTCTCTTTCTAGCCTTCACTTGTACTAAGCGAGAATACAGCTTGTGCATCCACTTCCATAAACCCCAAAGTTATTCCAAATGAGTCCACCATACCTTCCTATATGCGGTACTTACCTGCCGTTCCAAGTAAATTTGTATGTGCCAAACTCCAAACCTTCAAATGAAATTCTATTTTGTATGCTCGAACAGCTCATGTATCAGCTAGGGTTGTCCATATCTTCCATGCTAGGTGGGTTATTCTCACGATGAGTGGACTCCGCTCATCATTCACGAGAAAATGGCTGGTTACCGGGATGCCCAGTCCCATGCTCAAATCAAAATAATTAATCAAAACTCCCCCAGGGCTATTGTTGGTATGGACGGTACCCGTTGTTTCGGGCCAGCCGTGGAGTGTGCTTGTTGGTGGTTGGGGGAGTATAAAATTTACCATTCTGTTTGGGAACCGCCTATAATGTGTGTAGCATGGAAGATATCGGGAACTCTTGGTTGTTATGTTGACAATAAAAGTATATCGCTCAAAATATTATTCATCTCTATTTCAAAGCTCTGGCACCTCTGCAAATCCCTGCTTCCCTCTGCGAAGGGCCTATCTATTTACTTTTATGTTGAGTCATCATCCTCTTATTTAAAAGCACCAGTTGGAGAGCACCGCTGTCATTTGCATGCATCGCTATTAATTTACATTGAGTATGACTCTGACTGGATCTCTTTTACCATGAATTACAATGTCTAGTCAGTCCTTGATCTTCAAAGGTGCTCTGCATTTATGTTTTGCGGTCTCAGAAAGGGCTAGCGAGATACCATCTTGTTATATCGTATTATGATTGTTTTGAGAAAGTGTTGTCATCCGAGGTTCATTATTATTACTCGCTAGTTGATTATGCCATTGATATGAGTAAACATGAGACCTGAAAGTTATTGTGAATGTGTTTAGTTCATAATCTTTGCTGAAAACTTGAATGCTGACTTTACATATTTGCAACAACAAGAGCAAACAGAGTTTGTCAAAGTTTTTCTTTATCAGTTTCAGTTTGTCAACTGAATTGCTTGAGGACAAGCAAAGGTTTAAGCTTGGGGGAGTTGATACGTCTCCAACGTATCTACTTTTCCAAACACTTTTGCCCTTTTTTTTGGACTCTAACTTGCATGATTTGAAAGGAACTAACCCGGACTGACGCTGTTTTCAGCAGAACTGCCGTGGTGTTATTTTTGTGCAGAAATAAAGTTCTCGGAATGACCTGAAAATCAACGGAAAATTATTTTGGAATATATAAAAATACCGGCGGAAGAATCCAGACCAGGGGGCCCACACCCTGTCCACGAGGGTGAGGGCCCCCCGGGCGTGCCCGCCTGTCTCGTGGGCCCCCTGATGCTCCACCGATATCAACCCCGACTCCATATATTCACGTTCGGGGAGAAAAAAAATCAGGGAGAAGGATTCATCGCATTTTACGATACGGAGCCGCCGCCAAGCCCTAATCTCTCTCGGGAGGGCTGATCTGGAGTCCATTCGGGGCTCCGGAGAGTAGAGATCGTCGTCGTCATCATCATCGACCTTCCTCCATCACTAATTCCATGATGCTCACCGCCATGCGTGAGTAATTCCATCGTAGGCTTGCTGGACGGTGATGGGTTGGATGAGATTTACCATGTTATCGAGTTAGTTTTGTTAGGGTTTGATCCCTAGTATCTACTATGTTCTAACATTGATGTTGCTATGACTTTGCCATGCTTAATGCTTGTCACTAGGGCCTGAGTGCCATGATTTCAGAACCTATTATGTTTTCATGAATATACGTGAGTTCTTGATCCTATCTTGCAAGTCAATAGTCACCTACTATGTGTTATGATCGGGCAGCCCCGAAGTGACAATAATCGGGACCACTCCCGGTGATGACCGTAGTTTGAGGAGTTCATGTATTCACTGAGTTTTAATGCTTTGGTCCGGTACTCTATTAAAAGGAGGCCTTAATATCCCTTAGTTTCCAATAGGACCCCGCTGCCACAGGCGGGTAGGACAAAAGATGTCATGCAAGTTCTTTTCCATAAGCACATATGACTATATTCGGAATACATGCCTACATTACATTGATGAACTGGAGCTAGTTCTGTGTCACCCTATGTTATAACTATTACATGAGGAATCACATCCGACATAATTATCCATCATTGATCCAATGCCTACGAGCTTTTCACATATTGCTTGTTGCTTACTTACTTTACCGCTACTACTGTTACAATCACTACAAAATTGCTATCATTACTTTTGCTACTGTTACCGTTACTCCATATTACTTTCCTACTAAATACTTTGCTGCAGATATTAAGTCTTCCAGGTGTGGTTGAATTGACAACTCAACTGCTAATACTTGAGAGTATTCTTTGGCTCCCCTTGTATCGAATCAATAAATTTGGATTGAATACTCTACCCTCAAAAACTATTGCGATCCCCTACACTTGTGGGTTATCAACCCACCACGACAAGTTCTTAGAGGGTATCCTTCGCTGCTCTGATGGCGCTCCGAGTGGCTGCCGACGATGAGCAGCAGTTCACTATGCATGCCATGGTGGACACCCACAGAAGGTTCACAGAGCTCTCGGTGGTGTACACCAACGACCCGGTCAAGGTGGAGCACTCCATCTGCATCATGGAGTTGTTGCTTGCCGAGGAGAAGTACAAGGTGGTCGGGTTCAACCGCGAGTACACCCGTACTCGTGCCGGGTCTTGTCCCAAGGTCGCATCGCCTAGATGTGCGTGCGCAACAACATCCTCGTCTACCACTACTGCCTGGCCACAAGGCCTTGCGAGTATTTCGCCAGGTTGTCAACAGCCCCCACTACATGTTTGCTGTGGTGGACATCACCAACGATGTAAAGGTGCTCAAAAATTTGGGCATCGCCTGCCAGAATATTGTCGACATCTAGGGCCAATACAAGATCTAGGGCAGCAAGGAGCATGAGAAGGACTCACTGGTTCACCTCGCCGAGGCCATCATCGACGCCTACTATAGAGATATGAAGGATTCATGCAATAAGGACAAGCGTGCCTCGCACTCGGCCTGGATGGAGAAACTCGAAAAAGCTCATGTCGTGTACGCGGCCAAGGAGGTGTACACGAGCTACGACATGTACAGGCGGATCCTTGACATGAGGAAGTGCCTCCTTCCCCAAAACGGCCAGGGGTCCAGCCGGAAGCAGAGCAATGGCAAGCGTCGTCGCAACAATTAGTAGATGATTAAATCCTCGTTTCTCCTAGTTTAGTATGCATGTAATTGCTTACTTTGGTGTGTGGAAATGTTATGTGTGTAGTCACTTGTGTAATTGTATGCTTAATTTGGTTTTGCAATGCTGCTTTTTTAAGTATGTATGTTGATCCTCTGTAGACAGAGCAAATCACATCGCACACGGACTAAACAATGGAACCCGTCGGTGATGATTTCATCAATCACTGACAATTGTATACCAACCATCATTTGCTGCAACACACACATCTTGTTAACAGGAATCATCTGTGTTGTTATCGGTCTTCCCACACATTTCCAATTACAGACATGTTTGCCGCGTATCACACATATCTTGTTAAGTTGAACCGTTTCTGTTCTCTTGGCTCAACGCAAATAGTTTATCCGAGTGAAAATGTATGCCGTATATCACACACCTTCATCTGGCTGCCCATTTCTATTGTTCTGCCTCATCACAAATAGTTTATCCGAGTGAACTGTATGCCATATATCGCACACCCCTTCATCTGGCTGCCCATTTCTTTTGTTTTGCCTCATCGCACACAGTTCATTGAACTGAACCGTATGCCCCTCATTACACACGCAACTAAAATTTGAACCGTGTTTGATGTATCCTTCATCGCAAATATTTTACATATTTTTTATGGTCATCACCGTTTGCGATTAATGCATTGCACACAGTTTCGTCAAAGGGTCTCTGATCGTAGTGTCGCGTTAGCAGCATCCTGCAGTAGTGTCAGTCTTTGGCTCAAAACCTCAGATTGGTACCTCTAGGTTGCTTGTAGTGTTTATTACTCCTTGTAGTTGATTCTAGTTGGTTTATTTGGTGGAAGATCGTATGTTCAGATCCTTAATGATATTTAATACTCTTCTAATCATGATCATGAACATGCTTTGTGAGTAGTTACTTTTGTTCCTGAGGACATGGGAGAAGTCTTGTTATAAATAATCATGTGAATTTGGTATTCGTTCGATATTTTGATGAGATGCATCTTGTCTTTCCTCTAGTGGTGTTATGTGAACGTCGACTACATGACACATCACCAAGATTTGGGCCTAGCGAAAGGCATTGGGAAGTAGCAAGTAGATGATGGGTTGCTAGAGTGACAGAACCTTATACCCTAGTTTGTGTGTTGCTTCGTAAGGGGTTGATTTGGATCCACATGTTTAATATCATGGTTAGGTTTATCTTAATTCTTCTTTCGTAGTTGCGGATGCTTGCGAGAGGGATTAATCATAAGTGGGAGGCTTGTCCAAGTAAGGACAGCACCCAAGCACCGGTCCACCCACATATCATATTATCAAAGTAGCGAACGCTAATCATATGAGCATGATGAAAACTAACTTGTCAGAAATTCCCATGTGTCATCGGGAGCGTTTAGCTTCATATAAGAATTTGTCCAGGTCAGTCATTTGCTATAAAAAAGGATTGGGCCATCTTGCTGCACCTTTGTTATACTTGTTACTTGTCACCTGTTACAAATTATCTTGCTATCAAACAACCTGCTACCAACAATTTCAGTGCTTGCAGAAATTACCTAGCTGAAAACCGCCTGTCATTTCCTTCTGCTCCTCGTTGGGTTCGACACTCTTACTTACCGAGAGGACTACGATTAATCCCCTATACTTCTGGCTCATCAATTGTCACCTGAGCTCCTTCCCCACGACCTATCTAGGATACATATTAGTGACTCAGGGCTTCCCATAGCCGGCTTGAGACCTACAGTGCACAATCTCCAACACCGTATCAAGCCCTCGCAGGGTAGATGGACGTCTAAGGTGGCGCAGACGATACTCATGAATTCCTCCTTGTCCAGCATGCTCCCCTTCATCATGAACTTCTATAGCATACACAAGACGCTCCATCATGATATCCCAAAGTCCAGGATAGATTCTTCTGGGTTAGCAAAGGCGATAAACGGAAGTACCATATGGTTCGCTGGCCCAACATCTGCAAGCCGCATGATCAGGGCGGCCTCGGGGTCATGTCCTCCAAGCGCATGAACATGGCCCTTCTGACGCGCTGGCTTTGGCAGGTCACGAATGGGGAGGACGGTCTTTTAGCTTAACATCATCCAGAACAAATACCTATGCAACCAGCCGCTTGCCTTCTGTGAGAGGTCTGGTGGATCCCAGTTCTGGCAGTCCATCATCCAGTTGCTCCCTGTCCTCCGCATCGGGACCCCCATCGCAGTTGGATCTGATGCATCCACCCTGTTCTGGTTCAACCGGTGGGCTGGCGATGCCCCTTTCGTGGCCCGCTTCCCGGGCTTGTTCTCCATTGTGGTGGAACCTAGAGTCTTCGTCGAGGTGGCCCTTATTAACTTAGGGTGCCTCACGTTCCGATGGCGATTTCGACCTCCTAAGCTAATCACCTGGCATGAGCTCCCTGAGTGCATCGCTTAGCATGAGCAGGATCTAGAGCAGGCGAATGATCGCATCTCTTGGCACTTAGAGCCTTCGGGCAGCTTCTCCACGAAGTCTCTGTACCGGGCCATCGCTGCCTCACCTGGGCGTGAGCCCCTTGCGTTGATATGGTTGATCAGACTCCCACTAAAGATTAGGATCTTCCTGTGGCAATGGATCTGGGGGCGTGTCCCTTCCGGTGTGGAGGTTCGAAAGCGGAATGGCCCAGGCGATGGGATTTGTCCTCTATGTGGGACGAAAGAAGACTCAAACCACATCTTCTTTTTGTGTGTGTCTGCCCAGTTCCTCTGGAGTTGCCTCCGCGAGTTGGTTGGTGGTTGTTGGTGTAACACCAACTTTCCGGACCTCTTCGCCGAGATCCAGGCCTCGCCCCCAACGGGCCACCACATTAGGTGGCTGACTATCGGGGTCTTTGCGTGGACGCTTTGGACGACTCGAAATAAGCTTGTGATTCAGCGTGTGCCTCTTTGACGTGCTACTGATGCGGTGTTCAAAATGGGTGGCTATTTGCAGCTTTGGCAGCTGCTTAGCCGTCACCAGGACCGGATGCCATCAACATCATCATTGGCTCATTGCTGACCTTCGCGCGATGGCTCTTCGCTTGGCGCCGCCGCTTCCTCCTCCACCACCTGAGCCAGATTATCTTATTCGCTTGCGGTTCTACTGCATTTGTTTTACTTTCAGGCCGTGTTGAGTTGTGCACTCAGCAGAATCCTTTCATACTTTCTATTGTGCTACCTTGTGTGCGTGTGAACTTGTGTTGAACCTTGTGGTTGTGGTGGTCTGCTTTATATATAAAGAGGGGCGAAAGACTTTTTCCGTAATGTTGGCTAGACTTAGCCTTTTCATTTTAGTGATTCAATCACATTAAGGGCCAGTTCTTTTGGCTCGATTATGAAGAATTACTGTCCCGAGAATCAAAATGACAAAAGAACTCATCTCTGCCCTAGGAATCATCCAAAATCATCCCAGAATTGCAAGTGCAATATAGAATCACCACTTTTGGCAATTCTCATAATTCTAGCCAGTCCCGCAAAACAAAACGGTTCGTTTTGAGCTAGTACCCCTATTGGACACCTTATTTACGATCAGAATGTCATTGGGCTGCTCGACCGAGCGATGGCCCGAAAGCCTATCGAACTCACCTCCACCCCCGCACTACCTCGTCCCCAGCCTCCGCCGCCAGGCTGCTCCCCGCCCCGGCGTTAGATCCGCCGGCGGGAGCCCCCCTACTCACCGCCCCAACCTGGCTGCCCCTCCTCCTCCAATCCTCCCAGCCCGGCCGCCCCTCCTCTGCCTCGTCCCCTCCTGACCCGAGCTCCTTCAGTGTGCTCAGTAGCAGGGCGCGATCGACCGACCGCCTGCCCGGCCCTCTCTTCCCTTCGCCTGGCAGCAGGAGGCGCCCGCCCAGTCGGCCCTCCCTTCCATTAGCCGGTGAGCTACTTGGCCCCTGCCTCTCTTCTCCCGCATGCTCTGTCCAGGGGTGTTACAGATATTTCAACAAAAAAACTCATAAAACAATCACATGCTAGAATTACAGAAAAGAACTGGACAGACAATTCTGTGGGCAGTTTCCCAGAATCATATTCTGTAGAATTATGAGGTGAAAAAACTGGCCCTAAGTCCGTAGGTATGCCAATGCAATAAAAAAAATGGATCGATAATGTGACGATGTTTCTCAAGTGTGCTTAAAAATCAAACTCGAAAACTGCTAAAAAACCTCTCATTTTCCCCACCGCGTGTCTGCATTTTTTTTTTTTTTTTTTGAAGGCCGTGTCTGCATTCCTATTGCCGTGCGAGGACCCTGCGAGGGACATCCTTTCAAACACCTCGATCCATTTCTGAGATAGTTGTTGCCAAACTCGAATCAGTTGGAGTCTCCAGAGCAATTGCGCACTCCTTTGTATGGGCTTGGAAACTCCGAACGACAACATCTGGCCGGAATTTCCTAACGCTGTTATTCCAGTAGCGTGCGCAGGTGAGCCAAGGCCAGGGGAAGCCTCCGAACAAGATATATCACCTACCAATAAATCACTCCAATGTTAGGTCAGGAGTAGTACTTTTCTTCAACTATGATTCTATGGAGAAGAGAGTTGATGGTGGCGGTCCACCGCCCTACTCTACTATTCTCACTAGTCGCTACCTTCAATCTGGTTAGCACCGATCTTCTCTGGTTGCCCCCGTTGCAGAGCACCAAAAGCTACGATTGCTGGTGGTTTCATGACGAGTTTTGCTAGTATTCTGTCTAGTCGCCTTTGGTGGTAGCCTGGTAGGCTGGAATATTGGTGTTGGTGGTGTGAGGGCATTCCTGATTCAGCAGGTCTCTCTCTCTCTCTCTCTCTCTCTCTCTCTCCCCGTAACGAAGTGGCCATTTCCGCTCCCGATCCACAGCTTCAAGTCAAGACCGGCGTCATGGACCCTGCCTCCGACATCATCGAGTACGAGAGGCCCGGCGTCGTGCGCGTGTACAAGAGCGGCCGCGTCGAGCGCTTCGACGGCACCCACACCAACACCGTGCCGCCCTGCCCCTCCGGGGACCTCGCCAATGGCGTCGCCTCCAAGGACGTCGTCCTGGACGCCTCCGCCAACATCTCCGCTCGCCTGTACGTTCCGGACGCGGAGCCTGGCAAGAAGCTCCCCGTCGTCGTTTACTTCCACGGCGGCGGTTTCCTTGTCCAAACCCCGACCTCCCCGTTCTACCACGCCTACACCGCGTCGCTCGCCGCGGCGGCGCCCGCCGTCGTCGTCTCCGTCAACTACCGCCTCGCTCCCGAGCACCGCCTCCCCGCCGCCTACGACGACGCCTTCGCCGCCCTTAAGGCGGTCCTCGCCTCATGCCGCCCGGACGGCGCCGAGCCGTGGCTCGCGGCGCACGGCGACGCCTCCCGCGTCGTCCTCGCCGGCGACAGCGCCGGCGGCAACATCGCGCACAACACGGCCATCAGGCTAAGGAAGGAACGCATTGAGAGCTACGGCGACGGCGTCAGCGGCGTCGCGCTCCTGCACTCCTACTTCTGGGGGACAGAACGGGTGGGCGGGGAGCCCACGGATGCCGCCTACCGCGGCGAGTTTGAACGCTTGTGGGACGTCGCCTGCGGCAGCCAGTTCGGCCCCGACCACCCTTACATCAACCCGGCGACGTCGCCCGGGGAGTGGAGCCAGCTCGGGTGCCGCCGCGTGCTGGTCACCACAGCGGAGCTCTGCTGGTTCGTGGACAGGGCGCGCGCCTACGCGGACGGGATCAAGGCGTGCGGGTGGGACGGAGAGGTCGAGTTCCACGAGAGCAAGGGCGAGGAGCATGTCTACTTCTTGTTCAAGTCCAGCTGCGACAATGCCGTCAAGGAGCTCGCCGTCGTGGCCGACTTCGTCGGGCGCTGTTGAGGTTGCTTGGCTTTTCTGCTCGCCCGATGAATGACTCATCGCATCAGTATTTTCTTTTTCGGAAACAAGGCCAACCGGCCAAAATTTCGGCCAGTCACACCGGTCCGAATGACGAGTAAAACTGATTGCTCATTCCCAACCACCACACCGTTTCGCTTTCTTCTTTGCAAATCTGACCGAGGTGGTGGTGCCTCAGCGTGGCTTGAGGCAGGGGTGTTCTCTATCACCTTACTTTTTCATCTTGTGTGCTGAGGGGCTCTCGGCTCTTTTTCGCCGGGCCGAGGAGGATAGATCCCTGCAGGGGGTTCAGGTTTGCCCTACGGCTCGCAAGATAAACCACCTTTTCTTCGCCGACGACTCCTTGATCTTTATGAAGGCGAATGAGCCAAGTGCTCGAAGACTCCAAGAGATCCTTGCTCTCTACGAGGATGCGTCTGGTCAAATGATAAACAAGGAAAAGTCCGCTGTTATGTTCAGCAAGGGAACTATCCAGCGAGCAAAAAGAAATTTTCAGAGGGTCTTAAAAATACGGGACGAAGCCTTCAATGAAAGATATCTTGGTCTGCCAATTTTCTTCGGAAGATCAAAAGCCAAGGCCTTTGAGTATCTTAAAGAGAGAATCTGGAAGTTGATCCAAGGGTGGAAGGAGAAATTCTTGTCTAGAGCAGGAAAAGAGATATTGGTTAAAGCCGTGGCCCAGGCGATCCCCATCTATGCCATGTCCTGCTTTGACATCACGAAATCTTTCTGCGATGAAATTAGCTCAATGGTCTGTCGCTATTGGTGGAATAATCAGGATGAGGAACGCCATCACTGGCTGAGCTGGCAATGTCTTACAAAGCCGAAAACTGAGGGTGGCCTTGGCCTTCGTGATCTCCACATCTTTAACCTGGCCATGTTGGCTAGACAAGGTTGGAGACTGCTGCAAGATCCCGAGTCTCTATGTGAGAGGGTGCTGCGGGCTAAATACTTTCCTGATGGGAAGCTTCTGGACGCTGTTCCCGCCCCTGGCATATCGTACACTTGGCGCAGCATCTTAAAAAGGGTGGACTTATTAAAGGAAGGGATTATTTGGAGAGTGGGGGGTGGGGCTAACATCAAGGTGTGGGAAGACCCTTGGATCCCCGAGGGCGATACGAGGAGGCCTAGAACTCTCCCAGGGCGCTCCCCAATCACTCTTGTAGCACATTTGCTCAATCCAAACACCGGGGGCTGGGACGAGGCGTTGGTCTGTGATCTCTTTCAGGTGGAAGACGCAAAGGCCATTCTCTCCATTAGCATTTGCGAAGGGATGGAGGATAATTTTGCTTGGCACTTTGATCAGCGTGTCATCTTCTCTGTCAAATCTGCCTATAAGATTGGTGTTATGCTGCGCGATAAAAGGCTCGGAAGAGATGCTGCAAGCTCTAAGGAAATTTCTGCTAACAGCACTGCCAAATTTGATTGGAAGCATGTCTGGTCCCTGAAGGCCACCAGCAAGATAAAGATGTTTGTGTGGCGCCTTGCCCATAATAGTCTGGCTAACCGCATGAAAATTCAAAAGCTGGGCGTGGACTTGGACACTAGATGCCCTGTTTGCCATAGGTTAAATGAAGATGGAGGCCACACCTTCCTAAAGTGCAAGAAAGCTAAAGAATGCTGGAACATTTTGGCTTTGGGAGAGATCCGAGAAAAGCTCATGCTCTGCAATTCAGCCCATTCCATGCTTCTGGAGCTATGGAGGTGTGATGAAGACACGCAGCTGAAAGCCGTGACCTTTATGTGGGAATGGTGGAATGTTCGCAACAAGGCCAATGCTGGTGAGGCGGTTCCAAAGCCTCAAGCGGTTTGTCACCGGGTGGAGAAGTTGCTGATTGAGTCCCTGGACTTGCGAAAACTAAACAAGCCTCCCAAGCCACCGGACATTCACAAATGGAGCAAGCCCCCGGTGCATCATGTGAAGGTTAACTTCGACGGTGCCTTTGATGAAAATACATGTGCAGGGGGCTGGGGTTATGTGGTCCGTGATCAGGCTGGTGAATTTATCGCTGCTGGTGCGGGCAAGTCTGTGAACCTAAAATGTGTTTTGCAATCTGAATCTGTTGCCTGCCTTGCTGCCATTGATGGGGCGATCGGGATTGGGGCAAATTGAATCATCTTCGAGTCTGACTCCTCAACCCTCATTCATGCTTTGAAGAGCAACTATTATGACAAGGCAACCATTGGTGTGTTGGTGAAGGAAGCCAGAAGCCAATGCATTCTAAACTTTGATTCCTATGCATTTTCTTTTAGCCGACGCACTTGTAACTCTGTAGCCCATGAGCTTGCCAAGCTGGGCGTTCATTCTGGGTCTGATGACTCCTTCCGGGAGGCCTCTGCCCCCAACTGCATTGTAAAACTATTAGCCAATGACACTTCTGTGCTTGAAGTTTAATGAAATTTCCATTTTCCCATAAAAAAAAAAGACATGGCGGATGCCCCACAGCGCGTGCAGATGCCAGACGCGCAGCTCGCCGGCCGCCCTCCCACCTTTTTGCCGCGTCGCCGACAGGTCGCTACCTTGCTGTCGACGATCGCCGCCACGGGTAACAAATTCCCCCGCCGGTTGTAGGAAAAAAACGTTTTCAGGTAGCAACTTCTTTCAGCATCTGACGTCCAACTCGTGGTAGTCCCGTCGTCGCCAGCCGTTCCTCTGTCCCACGTCGATAGCAACATGCTAGTGGTCTTGCCCTATGCATTAAACTGCGTTGTCGGTCCCAGCAAAATGGGCAGCCGGTTGCAGCTTCTCCGTTAGCCGTCGTTGTAGCCCGTCACCGTGGTAAGACCTAGAAAAATCTCGTAGCACGGTTGCAACACCGGATATGGCTACTTTCGGTGTTCCCCTAGTACGATTCCAGCACAGGGCACGCTAGTTCCAACACCAGAGATGGCTGCTTCCAGCATGGGTGCCCGCCGGTTACAACATCCCCGTGTGTGCTGGTTCCAGCATGGCTGCCGTAGGTCTTAGCTCCCCGGCTTGTAGCTCCTCCGTCCGCTAGTTGCAACTCCTAGCATGGCCGACTGTAGCTCATTCGTCCGCCGGTTGTAGCTCCCAGTGTGGCCGACTGTACCTCCTCTGCTCACCGGTTGTGGCTCCCGCGTGGCCGGGTTGCAACTCCTGGCGTGGCCGATAGTATCTCTAGCGGCGAGAGGGGGTTGCCGCATGGAGCGGTAGAGGAAAAAAATGGAAATCTCATCGGAGAGGCAGGAAGACTGATGACCCACAAGTATATGGGATCAGTCATAGTTCTTTCGATAATTAAGAGTGTCAAACCCAACGAGGACCAGAAGGAAATGATAAGCGGTTCCCAACAAGGCAATTTATGCAATCACTGAAATTGCAGTAACAAGTTGTTTGATAGCAAGATAATTTGTAGCAAGTGGCAAGTAGCAATAGTAACAATAAATGCAGCAAGGTAGCCCAATCCTTTTGTGGCAAAGAACAGGCCGGGACGGTTTCTTATAATAGGCAAAGCGTTCTTGAGGAGACACGGGCATTTCTTCTAGTCACCTTCATCATGCTGGTTTTATTCGCGTTTGCTACTTTGATAATTTGATATGTGGGTGGACCGGTGTTTGGTTGTTGTTCTTACTTCAACAAGCCATCCACTTATAATTACCCCCCTTCTCAAGTATCCGCAACTACGAAAGAAGAATTAAGTTAATATCTAACCATAATATTAAACATATGGATCCAAAACAGCCCCTTACGGAGTAGCACATAAATTAGGGTTTAAGTTTCTGTCACTGTAGCAACCATCATCTAATAACTACTCCACAATACATTCTTTTAGGCCCAAAGATGGTGATGTGTCATGTAGTCGACGTTCATATAACACCACTAGGGGAATCACAACATACACATCATCAAAATATCCAACGAATATCAAATTCACATGATTACTTGCAACATGACTTCTCCCATGGCCTCAAGAACGAAAATAACTACTCACAAAGCATATGCATGCTCAAGCTCAGGGGGTAATAAATAACACAATGGATCTGAACGTATTATCTTCCACCAAATAAACCAACTAGCATCAACTATAAGATGTAATCAACACTACTAGCAATCCACATGTACCAATCTGAGGTTTTGATACAAAGATTGAATATAAGAGATGAACTATGATTTGAGATGAGATGGTGCTGATGAAGATGTTGATGGATATTTATCCTCCCACGATGAGAGGGTTGTTGGTGATGATGATGGCTTCGATTTCCCCCTCCCGGAGGGAAGTATCCCCGATGGAATCTCTCCACCAGAGAGCAAAAGTGCTCCTGCCCAAGTTCCACCGCGAGACGGCGGCGTTATGTCCCGAAAGTCATCTCTTGATTTTTCTTCTGGGGTAAATGTGATTATATATCAGAAGATGGTCGCTGAAAGTGGGCCTGGTCCCCCACTACCCACCAGGGCGCGCCTGGAGGGGGTGGCGTGCCTTGGTGCCTCGTGGGTGCCTGGGTGCCCCCTCCGGTGGTTCTTCTCTCCAATATTTATTATATATTCTAAAATAATTCTTCGTAAATTTTCAACTCATTTGGGTATGTGTAGAATAGGTATCTCTGACATAGCTTTTTCAGGTCCAGAATTCCAGCTACCGGTATTCCCCCTCTTTGTGTAAACCTTGCAAATTATGAGAGAAAGGGCATTAGAATTACTCCCCAAAGTGTTATAATGAATAAATACACTAATAATAAAAGTAAGAAAACATGATGCAAAATGGACGTATCAACTCCCCCAAGCTTAGACCTCACATGTCCTCAAGCAAAAACTATTATCGAGAATCATGTCCACATGTTCGGAGAGAGAGGTGTCCATAAAAACAAAATACAGTCATAGAAGCATCATGATCATTATTATAACAACAAAAAATAATATCATAGGACTTCTCATGAACAAGTAAAAATTCATTACAACAGCAAAGTATGAAGCATAAAATTTCATGAAAACTAACAAACTATGTTCTTAGTCGACAACGCAATTGCAATTCATCATATTTTCAAGAAAAGTCACGTGTCTGAGCCTTTTAGCAAGTCCACATACTCAACTATCATTTAGTCTTCTATGATTGCTAACACTCACATCATATATATGGAGCAAAAAATTTAAGCCAGACACATAGAAAGATACGGGCTTATAGTTTCACCTCCCAACTTATTCACCTCAAGGGTGATGTCAACAATAATAACTCATGATCACTCATATTCAACTGGCTATATGTGCCTAGATCTTTCCCCACCACATGATGCTTGCAAAAGAGGAAAAACAAAAAGGAATAGAGGAGAACACTATTGACTCAAATAATAAAAAGAAATTCATAAAAGTAAAAGATAGGCCCTTCGCAGAGGGAAGCAGAGGTTGTCATGTGTATTTATTTTTGGATGCACAATCACTTAATACAAAATAATGTCACGTTATATTGCCCCCTATGATAGCAACTTTTATTATGCAGTCCACTTGCTTTTAGTACTTTGCCAACATAGGTTTGTACAACGCTTATTTTCCCTTACAATAAAAGATCAAACATATTTAGAAGCAATTTTTATTGTCTTATGCATCGATGAAAACTTACTTCAACGACTTATTCAATCCATAGGTACGTATGGTGGACTATCATGACATGAAATTGGTTTAAGGGTTTTCGATGCACAAGTAGTATCTCTACTTAGTGCGGATTTTTGGCTAGCCAAGATATTTGAGCAAGCACCGCATGTTAGAGGATCTATGGCAATATAACTTCTATGTGATTTATTTTTTGCGAGCTAACTTCTATGTGAATATGAACAAACATAAATCATTACGTGTCTTCCTTGTCCAACGACAACAATTTGGCATAAAATATTTAATGGGGGCTCACAATCATAAAAGATGTCCAAGATAGTATATTTGCATGTGGATCGTCTCTTCCTTATTAATTCTTTCATGAATTGCATCATTGACCAATGCTATGTTTTTCAATTTTCAATAAATTTTACAACTTATATTCATTCTTATGTAATTTCATTACTTTCCATAAGACTAGCATATGATCTTTTTCACTATTTCCTTTATTCGATTGAGACAAAGAAAGTATAGAAGCCAAAACTCAAACTAAACTTTATTATATAACTCTCAACTCGATTACATAGATAGATAGATCACGAACTAATACACGGAAAATAGATCACACTAAACTTTTATTTAACTAGACCACGGAAACACCAAGGATCGAACTAAAACTTGCGAAGGTAATAAAAGTGATGGTGATACGATACCGGGGCATCTCCCCAAGCTTGGCAAAAGCCAAGGGGAGTGCTCATACCAGTGTACACAAGTATTCTTCTTTGATGATGATGGTGGTCAGGAAGGGGTGGTCCCCCTCTGCAACTTAAACCTTAGGATATGATTTTCCACCCTCAAATCATCGTTCCCTTGCTCTAGCTTCAGTACCCTCTTGCATAAGGCACTTTTGCTTTCCTGTAGAAAACGAGATGGGATGAATTGGACTTTAGATTTGTTTATTCCGTTTGGGAGGCTTGACTTCTTGAGCTCCATGTGCATATATCCGGGATGAGGTAGAGGGACATCGTCTTCATCCGAGCTTGCGTACTTCATTTCCTCTGGCTCGGAGTTTTGCTCCTCCTCCGTAGTCCACCCATGGGGAGAGATATCCCCATAGGTCCTTGGGTTTGCAATGTGGTGCGACACATAGCTCTCTCCCTTCGAATCTTGAGAAGACATATTTTTAGATCTGACCAAAAACAACACGAAACAGAGGATATTTCTGCGATGTGGTGGTCAAATGGTCCAGTGGTATATATAGAGATTTTTTATATAATGAAATACGTGTGCTACAAATAAATGGAGTCGGGAAGGTGCCCGTGGGGCCCACTACCCACCAGGGCGCGCCTGGGGGAGGTGGCGCGCCCTGGTGCCTCGTGGACACCCGGGTTGCTTTCCCGAGTGTTTCTTATTTTTGTATTTTTCTAAATATTCCAAAATTGTCAGAAAATATTTTTGCAGATTTTTCTGAGTCGGTTTACTTACCGTATCGCGTACCTCTTCCTTTTTAGGGTTCTGGAAGGTCTCTTTTATGTATTCCTCCGGTGTCATGGTTTGAATAATATTATTTTCAACATTAATAGGCATACCTGAAATATAGTGCTTAATTCTTTGTCCATTAACCACCTTCGGATTGGTGCCTTCTGAATTATTAATCTTAATAGCTCCCGACCGATAAACTTATTCGATAATATATGGTCCTTCCAATTTGGAGAGAAGTTTTCCTGCAAAAATATAAAACAAGAATTATACAATAGAACATACTCACCCAATTTAAATTACCACTTTTGAATTCTTTTGTCATGCCATCTTTTAACTTTTTCTTTAAACAATTTGGCATTTTCATCAGCTTGGGTTCTCCATTCATCTAGTGAGCTAATATCAAATAACTTCTTTTCACCGAAAAGTTTGAAATCATAGTTAAGATCCTTAATTGCTCAATATGCCTTATGTTCTAACTCAAGAGGTAAATGACATGCTTTTCCATAAACCATTTTATATGAAGATATACCCATAGGATTTTTTATAAGTTGTTCAGTAGGCCCAAAGTACATCATCTAATTTCTTAGACCATTTTTTGGGACCTGTTGACAGTCTTTTGCAAAATTAATTTTATTTCCCTATTGCTTAATTCAATTTGACCACTAGACTGGAGGTGATAAGGAGATGCAATTCTATGGTTAACATCGTACTTAGCAAGCAATTTACGGAAAGCACCATGAATAAAGTGTGATCCACGATCATTCATTACATATCTAGGGACTCCAAACCTCAGGAAGATAACTTCTGTAAGCATTTTAATGTAGGTGTTATGATCGGCACTACTGCTTGGAATAGCTTCTACCCACTTAGTGTCATAATCAACCGCAACCAAAATATGTGTATACCCATTAGAGGAAGGAAAAGGTCCCATATAATCTAAACCCCAAACATCGAATGGTTCAATAACAAGTGAATAATTCATAGGCATTTCCTGACGTCTACCAATATTACCAATTCTTTGACATTCATCACAAGAAAGGACAAACTTACGAGGATCTTTGAAAAGATTAGGCCAATAAACTCCAGACTGTAGTACCTTGTGTGCAGTTCTATCTCCCACACGGTGTCCTCGGTCTAGGAATGACGTAGATGACCAATTGCGGCCTAAGAATTAACCACCTTACGATCCACGATGGACAAAGATGATGCAGTCCTCGATAAAAGATCTAAATCTACCTCCTTCAAGCCAGCAGATGAAATTATCTAATTTCAGGTGCATCCGATGGACCCCAATAAGACAACATTCATTGGAGCACAGCTGGACCCGACGGTAGACAGCGTTGTCTGCGCGCATTCCTACGAGCTATGGGGGGAGCACTGCCAAGTTACTGGAAGCCGGATTCATCAGGGAAATTAAACATCCGGATTGGTTAGCCAATTTGCTCATGGTGCCGAAGAAGGATAAATCATTGCGCCGTTGTGTTGATTTTAAAGACCTAAACAAGGCTTGCCCTAAGGATCCTTTTCCGCTGCCCTGCATCGATCAGATCATCGATGCAACAGTAGGACATGACACGTTATTCTTCCTCCACGCTTACTCCGGATACCATCAGATAAAAATGAAGGAATGCGACCAGGCCATGACGGCGTTTATCACTCCGTATGGGCCTTTCTGCTTCAACACTATGCCCTTTGGGCTCAAAAATGTTGGTGCCACATATCAACACATGATTCGAATATGCTTGGAGAAACAAATTGGCAAGACAGTGGAGGCATACGTCGACGATGTAGTCATCAAGACCAAATGCCTCGACACATTGGTGGACGATCTCCGCCTCACATTCGATAAACTCCGAACATATGACATACGGCTCAATCAGGAAAAATGCATCTTCGGCATTCTAGCCGGAAAGCTGTTAGGGTTTATTGTCTCCCACGGAGGAATTGAAGCGAACCCAGCGAAAATCCGAGCCTTGTCATAGCTGGCTACGCCAACCGATCTAAAAGAAGTCCAAAAGCTAGCAGGGTGCGTAATGGCCTTAAGTTGCTTCATCTCCAGATTGGGAGAGAAAACATTACCACTTTATAGACTGCTGAGGCGCACAGACAACTTCGAATGGACAGATGCCGCCACAGCCGGACTGGAAGAAATAAATACCCTATTAGCGGGCAATCTAATCCTAGCCGCTCCAAATGTCAGCGAGCCAATGCTGCTGTATATCTCAGCAACTCACCAGGTCGTGAGTGTCGTACTAGTCGCGGAACGAGGGGAAGAGGAACATAAATTCCCGTCCAAAAACTAGTATACTATGTATTAGAGGTTCTTACACCGTGCAAGTCACGATACCCCCATTATCGAAAAATCGCTTATGCGGTGTTCATGGCATCTCGGAAGCTCCGACACTAATTTCAAGAGTGTTTGATTACAGTGGCATCCGAAGTACCACTCAGTGATATCATAGACAATAAGGATGCCACAGGCCGCATAGCCAAATGGGCCATCGAGCTCTTGCCATTCGAAATAACATACAAACCGGATTGGGGGCTGGCGTCATCTTTATATCTCCCATAGGGATATAGTCTGCTACGTACTACAAATCATGTATACAGACTCAAACTATGCTGCCGAATATGAGGCGCTACTACACGGCCTCCGCATGGCCATATCCACGGGCATAGAACGCCTAGAGGTGCGCGGAGACTCAAACCTCACAATATCTCAAGTAAATCGAGAATTTGATGCGAAGGATCCAAAGATGGTGGCTTATCGAAACACCATATTAAAAATATCAGCTCGGTTTGAGGGACTCGAATTTCACCATGTTGCTCGGGATAGTAACCAGGCAGTGAACATAGTCGCTCGCATGGGCGCCACGCGTGACCCGGTCCCGCCTAACACCTTCGTCGAAAGGTTGTTTAAGCCATCCATAATATGGCAGGATGAGCGCAGAGAGGATATTTCAGACCCGATCACACCCCAACCAGCCGAACTCAATGCAGATATCATCAGGGATTCGGATATGGAAATAACATCTTCAGCTCATGAGATCATGGACATCATCGCCCCCCTAGACCAAACCTTTCCTGGCCTACCTTAATAGGCAAGAGCTCCCTGATGATCAAAATGAGGCCCGTCGCATAGTCCAGCGTTCTAAAGCATGTATAGTTCACGAAGGTGAACTATACAAGAAAAGCACTACTGGTATTCTTCAAAGGTGAATCTCTGAAGAGGAGGGACGACAACTTTTAGCCGATATACACGCTGGCAAGGGCGGCCACCATGTCGCAGCTCGGGCTCTCATAAGAAAGGCTTTCTGAACAGGTTTCTTCCGGCCAACAGCCCGAGCAGATGCTCAAGCCCTAGTCTAACATTGTGTTGGATGCCAGCTTTTTGCCAATCGAAGTCATATGCCTCCCACCGCCCTGAGAACCATCCCCATTACTTGGCCTTTTGCAGTCTGGGGGGCTGGATATGGTTGGACCCCTTAAAGGGGGAAGCCACAAAAAGAAATATTTATTGGTCATGCTGGATAAATTCACTAAATGGATAGAAGCCAAACCAGTAAGAACGGCTGAACCAGGGCCAGTGATAGGTTTCATATTCGGCGTAGTTCACCGTTATGGTGTCTCGCATAGTATTATCACAGATAATGGCTCTAACTTTACAGCTGATGAGGTGAAGAACTGGTGCGCCAAGCTAGGCATTAAAATTGATTATGCTTCTGTGTACCACCCTCAAACAAATGGTCAAGTTGAACGGGCCAATGGCTTAATAATGAGCGGCATTAACCCCGACTGGTGCGCTCCCTACGGAGTCAGATAAACACTGGGTTGAGGAGCTTGACTCCGTACTTTGGGGGCTGCGGACCACACCTAACCGGACAACTGGATACACATCTTTTTCATGGTGTACGGCGCAGAGGCTGTTTTGCCTTGCGACATTATTCACGACTCACCTCGAGTGTGCATGTATGGAGAGCGAGAGGCTGAGCTCGATCGTCAGGATGACCTACACGGCCTTGAAGAGGAGCGCGATATCGCGTAGGCTCGTTCCGCATATCGGCAACAGGCTTGGCGATACCAGAGCCGAGAAGTGCGGGCCAAAACATACAACATTGGCGAACTCGTTTTACGCCTCTCGGAGAAGAAAAAAGGACAAGCTCAAACCAAGATGGGAGGGCCCCTTCATTATTTACGAAGTTCTAACCGGAGGAGCCTATCGCCTTCAAAATGCATCAAACAATCGTCTTGAGCTGAATCCTTGGAACGCTGCTAGGCTCCAACGATTCTACGGATAGTTCGGTAGCACCTTTCATTTCCCTTTTTGTCCAGGGTTTTTCCTTTGTTTTTCTTCCTCTTCAATTTTGGTTTTTTCCATCCCAGATAGTGTTCGGCTAAACCGAACTATTAGGGGTGAACATATTCAAATGTATTGTGACGCCCCCGATTTGACCGTACACTAATCATGCACGCAAACGTGTACGACCAAGATCAGGGACTCACTGGAAGATATCACAACACAACTCTAGACACAAATTAAAATAATACAAGCTTTATATTACAAGCCAGGGGCCTCGGGGGCTCGAATATACAAGCTCTAATACACAAGAGTCAGCGGAAGCAACAATATCTGAGTACAGACATAAGTTAAACAAGTTTGCCTTAAGAAGGCCAGCACAAAACATGAACGATCGAAAAGGCAAGGCCTCCTGCCTGGGACCTCCTAACTACTCCTGATCGTCAGCTGTCTCCACGTAGTAGTAGACTCCGTCGGGGTAGTAGCAGTCATCTAGTGTGGCATCTGGCTCCTGGACTCGACCACCTGGTTGCATCAACCAGCAAGAAGAAAGAAGGGGAAAAGGGAGAGCAAAGCAACCGTGAGTACTCATCCAAAGTACTCGCAAGTAAGGATCAACACTACATATGCATCGATATCAATGAAAAGGGGTAGTATCTATGGACTAAGCTGCAGAATGCCAGAATAAGAGGGGGAGAAGCTAGTCCTATCGAAGACTAGCATCTTCTGGAAACCACCGTCGTGCGGCAAGAGGGGGCAAGTAGAGTAGTATAACATAAGTCATATTTATGTTGTTGTTCTAACGCTCCGGGATCCTTTCTCGACTCCCAAAGAAACATATCCAAATCATGCCTCACCATCCAGTTCTAGTTGTAGCGATCGGGATACAACTCCAAGTTTCCGTTACCGTAGGACAGGCTATCGATAGATGTTTTCTTCCCTGCAGGGGTACACCAACTTACCCACCACGCTTGCTTAACTCCGGCCGGACACACCATCAGGTCATGCCCGCCCTCAGCCAAACAATACGCCGCAACCCGACCTAGGCTTAATAGAGAGGCCATGCACGCCGGACTAAACCCTATGCCCCCAGGGGTCATGGGCCAATCGCCCCGGGAACTCCTGCACGTTGCGTACGCGGCCGGTGAGCAGACCTGGGCTACCTCCTTAAAAAAGGCAGGTGCTTACGCGGTCCTACCCGACGCGCGCCGCTCAGTCGCATGACGTCAGTTAAGCTTCGGCCGATGCATACGATGCAGAACGCCCATACTATGCCCACGTGGTGGTTAGCGCTATCAGGCGAGAGGCCCCTTGGATCAAATATCCAAACCGTTTAGTGTCTTGGGAATGCGCGGTAACGAGCAGAGACTCACGATCATGTGACCCCATCGCCCCGTCTCGAGAACTTGCGTCAAAGGCGAGTGCCCGGCCACGCCTCGTATTATCTTGCCGGAACCTTCCACGTCAACCTGACTACACATCACTCGCAATTAAGCTCGCGCGGGTACCCCTCTGGGTCGACCCATCTTTAGTAACCAGGTTCAGTGTAAAGTCATAGTAACCATAGTAACTGTGTGTCTAACACCAAAGGGAAACCTGAGGAAATCACCCTCGATGGAATTCCACCTGATGTTTATCGTCAAGGTGAACGAAAGAGGAGTCACCCTCAAGGTCCACTCTTGAGGAGTTGCACGACAGTGTCATTATCGGGAGTGGAGAAAGAGGAATCACCCTCGATGACCGCAACCGATGAACTAACCTACAAGGTCAACATCAGAAGTGCTGATGAGGTCTCACCCTCGGCACTCGATAGTAACCCAGTAGTGTCGAGCAACTAAGGGGAAAGTGATGTGCGGTGCCGGGTCCTGGTCCTCGATCCCGTTGATCGGGTCTTCTGATAATCCAGCGGGGCAGACAGGACAAAGGGGGGGTCTCTGATGGATCTCTAATCAGCCTATACTAAGCAGTTTAGTATAAACATGTACGGTATGAAAGTAGGTACAAACAACAGGCTATGCATCGGAATAGGATCATACAAAAACAGTAGCAGTTCTAATGCAAGCATAAGAGAGAAGAGAGTGGGCGATACCTGAATGATCAAGGGGGTTGGCTTGCCTAGTTGCTTTGGCAAGAAGGAGGGGTCGTCAACACCGTAGTCAATCACCGGGGCATCCTCAGTCTCGGGGTCTACCGGAGAGAAGAGAGGGAAGAAACAGTAAATATAAAGCAAACAGTTGCACGACAAGCAAAAGCAGCGCTCGGTGTGATCTAACGCGGTGCTACACGATACCGGCGAAGGGGGATAACATCCGGGAAAGTATTCCTGGAGTTTTGTGTTTTCAAACAAATGAATCGGAGGGGGAATGTTGCATGGTCACTATGCTAGGGACGTGTGCCGAACGAACAGACCATGTATTTGGATTCGTCTCGTCGTTCTGAGCGATTTTCATATATAAAACATTTTCATCTGAGCAACGGTTTATTTTATATGGTTTATCAATTTTTAGGCATTTTCTGGATTTATTTAATTACTTAAAACAAACATTATCCAGAATAGTAAAAGGTGATGTCAGCATGACATCACCATGACGTCAGCAGGTCAAACCCAGTTGACCAGAGTCAAACCTGACGTGTGGGGCCGTGTTGTCATTGGCTCAACTAACTAACTACTAATTTAGATTAACTATTCTAATTAATTAGGTTAATTATAAGATTAATAGTTAAGTTAATTAATTAATTAATTATTTTTATTAATATATTATTATTTTTTAAAACTTTTTACTTTTGGGGGGGGG
>LR738712.1:180294607-180354168 GCA_902687465.1 Secale cereale | reverse complement strand
CCCTGGGCGCGGCCAGTGGAGGGGGGGGTTCGGCGGCCGGCGCGCGACAAAGGGGAGTGGGGTGAGCGAGGGCGCCGGCCCCGGGCGCGGCCAGCCGGGGCCGCGGCCAGCCGGACCAGCGAGGCAGCCAGCGGTGCCGGCCATAGTGCGATGAGCGGGACGACACGCGGCAGCGACGGTTAACGACGGCCAGGCGGGCACGCGCATGGGTGCGACCAAGGATTGGTCTGGGCGGCTAGTGCGCGGTGAGAGTTTAGTAGGAGCAGCAGCATCACCGTGCAGCCGGAGCGAAGCAGGGGCTGTGAGGGGGGAAGAGGAGCTCACCGCGGAGTCGGATGAGCAAACGGCGAGGCCGGGGGTGGTCGGGCAGTGCAGATCAACGGCCGAACACGGAGAAGACCGGCGATGGTGAGCTCGGCAGCGCCATGACTTGAATCGAAGCCCGGAAGGGACGAAGACGGCCATGCTAGACCTCCTGGACGAGTCCCGGAGCAACGGCATCGACGGTGGCCGCTGTAATGACGGCGAGGAGCTCGGTCACCGCGGAGGTCATATGTTTGAGATCGAGCAGAAGGGGATGGGGGGATGAGGGATCGAGGGGGGGGGGGACGGATGTGGGCGATCTAGGGTTTCGGGTTGGCCGTGGGGACTCCTTGTAGGGGGTTGGGGGAGGCTGGATGGCCTCCACGCCTCCAGGAGCGGCCATGGATGGCTGCCACGCCTCCCTGCCTCCTGTAGCGAGGTTGAAGGTCACGGGAGATGGGCTGGGCAAGCCTCTTTGCTAGATGGGCCATTGTGCCCAGTAGTTTAGGTCCTCGGCTTCTTTTCCCCTTTCTCTTTCTTTTTTATTTATGTCTAGCCTCTATTTTGCATTTCCTATTTGCTGTAAAAGGACGTTTGTAAAAAGTGTAACATGTCTCAAAATTTCTAATGTATTATTTAGCACTACCTCAAGAAGCTTGAGTAGCAGTTGAAAAGCCTTAGAATTTTTATTACTTTGAAAGATATTTAAATTATTGTTTTGACCCCTGTTTTATTCATTTAAGGGCATTTAAATACTTTGAACATTTTATTTTGCATGTTTGATAAATGCGAATTTTGGACTTTAAATTGAATTTGAATTTACCGGTTTCGAACCTAAGTGAGTTTAGTAACCGTAACAGTGATGATGTGGCCTCATTAGCGAAGGATTACTGTAGCTTAATTATCCGGGCGTCACATGTATATACCTCAAGAGACCTGGGGGCTTCTATAACGAAGCCTATTATTCAAGCTTATTGCTTATGTCGTATGTTTCACACAATATCCTAGCCATTATATGCACCTTTATGACTTCAGTTTTTGCCAAGCTGGGTTGCCTGGCTCCTGTTTTTATACCCTATGTTCCCGATTGTTCGACTAGGGTGAAAAGGGAGCACCTCTGCGACTGTTGTAACCGGGTAACCCGGACCTGTACCTCAGGCGGGTGAAGCCAAAAGCTAGCGTTCTTAAGAGAATAATTGGTCAGCGAATAAATGACGAATTATCATTTTTTGAAACATAAACCTTCAAAGGATAAAGCTTCCTGTAATCCTATTTTTTAGGATCAAAGCATAGGCATGCATAAACATGCATGCTGACCTAGGGAAAGGAACCCTTAACGGAACTATTCTCCCTGGAAGATGGGTCTTACGTTAAATAGTAATATAACATAACTCCCTGAACACAGCTTGTCTGTTCAAGGAAAATGACCGGATTGCCTGGTTTCCGAAAATACTACATGTTCACAATAAGTATGGTATCCGGAAACACTCCAACCTTTGGGTTTCGGAGGTTGAAGCCGAAGGTCTGCCATTACAACATTTTTACAAGTTTGGTTGCAGATAAGTTTGATGATAAAGTACATTGTTGCATGGAATCAAACACCTATTCTTCATCAAGGCCATCTATAAGACTGTCTAACCTATAGTCTTCTTGTGAAAACTTTGCAGCTCTCATTACTTGGTCATACACCAAACTAACGGGAATTTCTTGTTCGTCGAGTCCCCGAGGTCCAACCCGGGCCATGTGATTCGGATCAAGCCCGGTATGGCGCGTCTTCACCATGTCCCACGCCTCTTGTGCACCTTCTCGACATGCCGATGCCTTCCATAGTTCAAAGCGACATCAAGCTCCTTTGAATAAGTTTGACAGATCCTCCATAATTTCTGGAGGAGACTCGGATGGCCACAAGGCTTTAGCCATGTTCTTCATGGATTTCTGAACTCGCTCATGCACTTTCGATAGCTCTTGTACCACGTCGCCTTGAAATCAGGATACTTCTCCTTCGGGCCGCCCAGTTAACAAACCTGCAGGAATAGCATGGTGAAGCTCTGAATCATGGGATAATATGAAATCTAGGCTAAAGGTCATACTGAATATGCCTCCTTTTAACTATCTATTTTCCTTCAAGGCATCCGACAGTTGGGCCCGTAGATCCTTTAGCTCTTCGGCTTGCTTCACATTTTCATCCAGCAGTTTGTTCTGTTCATTAATGGTCTGTATTAGTACACACTGACCAGCGGCTTCTTGCCCTTCGGCATGTCTTTTGTCTTCCTCAGTAGCCCTTAGCTTCTCCTCCAGTTGATTTGTCGATTCTGCCGCTATACCTAAAACAATGAATGCTTCAACATCATTGACGGTGCAAATTGGTATTTTCCGGACACTATTTGTCCTTACCATCACATCCCTTCTTGGATTTATTCAAATCTTCGAGCTCGATCGTGACAACATTTAGCTTGATCCGGTTTGCTTCAAGCTCCTTGGCCAATGCGTCATTCCTTTCCTTGCGAACCTGCGGGCATAACGATCCTTAAATCAGTTGGGCCAACTGCTTCATGTCTTGGGTGCTACTGGCATATGCTTATTAAATTTACAAAAGTTCTTACCCGCATATCTTTTGAAAGTAGGTGAGTGGTGAGGGGGTCCTAGATTTAGGGGTCCTCGGGTGTCCGGGCTACTGAACCTGGGATGGACGGATGGGATGTGAAGATAAAAGCAGAAGGTCATCCCCTGTATCCGGATATGACTCCTGTGTATGTGGAAAGGAAAAATAGATGTACGTATGTAATGATTCCTTCCACCCAAGTCATATTTGTACACCCAAGACCCCCTCTGGCGTGTATATAAGCTGGAGGGTTTAGTCTGTAGAGGCTAGCAGAATCACAATTACATAGGCTAGACTTCTAGGGTTTTAGCCATTACGATCTCGAGGTAGATCAACTCTTGTAACCCTATATTCATCAGGATCAATCAAGCAGGAAGTAGGGTATTACCTCCATATAGAGAGCCCGAACCTGGGTAAACATCATGTCCCCAGTCCCTTGTTACCATCGATCCTTAGACACACAACTTGGGAACCCCTACCCGAGATCTGCCGGTTTTGACACCGACAATGGTTCTTTCATTGAGAGATCTGTTGTGTACTCGCGATTAGCGATCAGTGGATCATCTCGTCATTTATGATGACATCACCCTCGAAAAAATCCTGGCTCTTGGCCAGGTCCTCCAGCTTGGCAGGTTCACCATATGCGCCCGCGTGGCCGTTAAGCTGACCGCGTCCCCTGCTGTCACCGAGCACCACTCCTACATCGTCTCCGAACACTTCGAAGACGCGAATCTGGCAGACTCCTCGTCCTTAGATGAGCTGCTGGATCGCATTGCTGCCCTGAGATCTCAGCATCTAATGATCAGATCGGGCCTAAACCCAATCAGGAGGAAGACAATTCTGTCGGCGACTTGCCTGCCTGCGGCCCGGAGCGTGGCTCATCAGCGGCCTAGTACGGCCCAACCTCATCAGCAACCACTCAAGACCCTCGCGAGGGGCCAAGCCTCGCAAGGTGGACGACGCAAGACCTCCCCTGGGGATGCCTCACTAGGCTATCCCCTGAGGAGCAAAGATATCAAGGCAAGGGGCACCTCACGAGGTTCACTTGACGTGAGCCGTGACGACCAAGGCCATGCGTGCGCCAGCGGGCACAGGATGCCAGTTTCCTCTTTGGTGCTATAGGAGCAAGCGCAGGCGAGCAGTCCCGAGGCATTAGGCGAAGGTTTCCATATTGGTGCAACATGACCAAGACCAGCAGGACGGCAGTGCGGACGTCACCGCGGAGCCCACAGCGGCGTCACCATCAGAGCCTTTGCCAGGCGAAGACCACCTTTTGTCAGCATAGGTTGTACTAGTTATCCCCCTTCAAACTTGGCCGTTGTGGGATCCCTTCCCGCTCAATATTTGGGAAGAGGACCCGGGCCTCTATAAATAAGACTAGCCACCACCATAGAAAGGGATCAGATCATTGAGACCATCCACACACCCACAAGCTCACCTGAGCTCAAGAACACCTCTCCTCAGGAGGCTGTCCTTCCCATGTACTAGTTCATTCTCAGCCTACAAGGCAATCCACCACGCCACACTAGATTAAGGTATTACACCACAACGGTGGCCCGAACCAGTATAAACCCTTGTGTCCCTTGTTCTTCGAGTTCGACGAGCTAGGCCAGGAATCGGTGCAAGAGCAAGCTAGAATGGAAAGGAGAGATCTTTGTGCGCACCCTAGTGCTCGAACCTCAACGGTTTGCCGGAACCCACGATCCGACATTTAGCGCGCCAGGTAGGGGTGTGCCGAAGTTTCGCCTCTCCATCCACCCTGCTCTTCGTCCGCCAGGCTCTCATGGCAGGCGCTTTTCCTCCGACCGGCTCGGTGGACGTACGCAGCGGCGTCGCGGGCCACCGAGCCTTCACCCCCGCCTTGCGAAAGGTGCAGTGGCCACTCAGGTTTAGGCCGGAGCTACCACCCCGTTACGACGGGGCGGCAGATCCGATCGTCTTCCTTCAGGCCTACGAGGAGTCCGTTTTGGCGACCGGCAGCGATAGCAAGGTCATGGCCAACTGGTTCCCCATGGAGCTCACCGAAACACGTGCCTGGTTTCTCAGCTTGCCAGAGTCATTTATGGCATCCTGGGAGGAGCTGTGCGGCCTCTTCACCGCGCGCTTCGGAGCGCCGGCGGCCCACGCCGTCGCGGCCCTCCTCGGCGGCTCTCAAGCGCCGCCCTCGGACCGCCACGTCAAGGAGTTCTTCTGCCAGATCGGCGCCGCCACTGTACGCCGGGGGGCCCTCCCGGATGGGCGGCGCCCAAGACTGACCTCACCTTCGACTTAGGTGACCATCCCGCTTCCGTCGCGGGCTCAGGCGCTCTCCCGATGCTTTGCAAACCCACCATCTGCAACGTGGCAGTCACCGAGACCCTCGTCGATGGTGGGGCTGGCCTCAACGTGCTCTTAGTAGAAGCTTTTAGCCTGCTCCATGTGCCGCTTGAGCGGCTACGCCCCACCAAGCCCTTCTCCGAAGTCGGCAGCGGTTTTGCCAGCCCTCTAGGGCAGATCCGCCTCCCAGTCACCTTCGACACCCGCGACAACTACCGCACCGAGCTTATCGACTTCGACATCGCTCGTATCGGCCTCCCGTACAATGCCATCCTCGGGTATCCTGCCCTGGCTCAGTTCATGGCTGTGACCCATCCGGCCTACGACCTCATGAAGATTCCGAGGAGCAGCAGCATCCTCACCTTGGCTAGGGACACCAATGAGGCTCTGGCAGCCCTCAAGCTCGTTGCTACTTCTCGAGCTTGTGTTGTATTCCCTCGAAGAGGAAAGGGAGATGCAGCACAGTAGCATAAGTATTTACCTCGCACCTGCACAAACAAATAAGAACTTCGTAGCCAACGGGATAAGGGGTTGTCAATCCCTTTACTGTCACTTACGAAAGTGAGATCTCATAGAGATGATAGTTTGATATTTTTGCTAATTTTTGTTTATAAGAACATAAAGTAAAAGCGGAAAAGTAAAGTAGATTGTAGAATGATATGTTGAGAATAGACCCGGGGGCCATAGTGTTCTCTAGTGGCTTCTCTCCTGATAGCGATATTCTACGGCAGGTAAACAAATTATTGTCGAGCAATTGATAGAAAAGCGAATAATTATGAGACTATCTAGGCATGATCATTATATATAGGCATCACGTCCGAGACAAGTAGACCGAAACGATTCTGCATCTACTACTATTACTCCACACATCGACCGCTATCCAGCATGCATCTAGTGTATTAAGCTCATAAGAACAGAGTAACGCCTTAAGCAAGATGACATGATGTAGAGGGATAAACTCAAACATAGTGATATAAACCCCATCTTTTTATCCTCGATGGCAACAATACAATACGTGCCTTGCTGCCCCTACTGTCACTGGGAAAGGACACCGCCAGATTGAACCCAAAGCCAAGCACTTCTCCCATGGCAAGAAATATAGATCTTGTAGGGCAAACCAAACCAATAATTCGAAGAGACTTGCAAGGATATTATAATCATACATAAAGAGTTCAGAGAAGAACCAAATATTTCTCATAGAGAATCTTGATCATAAACCCACAATTCATCAGATCTCGACAAACACACCGCAAAAGGAGATTACATCGAATAGATCTCCTCGAAGACCGAGGAGAACTTGGTATTGAGATTCAAAGAGAGAGAAGAAGAAGCCATATAGATACTAGCTATGGACCCGAAGGTCTATGGTAAACTACTCACAACTCATGGTGAGGTGATGATGCTGATTTAGAAGCACTTCGTGGAAGATCCCCCCTCCGGCGGAGCTCCGGAACATGCCCCAAGATAGGATCTCACGGGAACAGAAGGTTGCGGCGGTGGAACTAGGGTTTTCTCTGTTCGTCTGATGGTTTTGGGGTACGTAGGTATATATAGGAGGAAGGAGGGCGCCGGGGTCTAGACGGGGTGCCCACGAGGCAGGGGGCGCGCCCTATAGGGGGGGGGGGCGCCCCCACCCTCGTGGACGCCACATCAGCCCTACTCCGTGGTTCTCAAGTCTCCCTGTGTATTTTGCTCCAAAAATATCTCTCCCAAAGGTTTCATTCCGTTTGGACTCCGTTTGATATTCCTTTTCTGTAAAATCCTAAAACAGGCAAAAAAAACAGCAATCTGGACTGGGCCTTTGGGTTAGTAGGTTAGTCCCAAAAATAATATAAAAGTGTATAACAAAGCCCATTAAACATCCACAACATCATAAATAATAACATGGAACAATCAAAAATTATAGATACGTTGGAGACGTATCAAGCATCCCCAAGCTTAATTCCTGCTCGTCCTCGAGTAGGTAAATGATAAAAACAGAATTTTTGATGTGGAATGCTAACCAACATAGTTTTTCAATGTAATTCTCTTAATTGTGGCATGAATGTTCAGATCTGAAAGATTCAAGACAAAAGTCTGTATTGACGTTAGAAATAATAATACTTCAAGCATAGTAACAAAGCAATCATGTCTTCTCAAAATACTATGGCTAAAGAAAGTTATCCCTAAAAAATCATATAGTCTGGCTATGCTCCCTCTTCATCACACAAAATATTCATATCATGCACAACCCCGATTTCAGCCAAGCACTTGTTTTCATACTCTATTCTTTCAAACCTTCGAACTTTAACGCAATACATGAGCGTGAGCCATGGACATAGCACTATGGATGGTATAGAGAGGTGGCTGTGGGGAAGACAAAAAGGAGGGAGATAATCTCACATCAACTAGGCGTATCAACGGGCTATGGAGATGCCCATCAATAGATATCAATGTGAGTGAGTAGGGATTGCCATGCAACGGATGCACTAGAGCTAAATATGTATGAAAGCTCAACAAAAGAAACTAGTGGGTGTGCATCCAACTTGCTTGCTCATGAAGACCTATGGCATTTGAGGAAGCCCATCGTTGGAATATACAAACCAAGTTCTATAATGAAAATTCCCACTAGTATATGAAAGTGACTAAACATGAGACTCTCTATCATGAAGAACATGGTGCTAGTTTGAAGCACAAGTGTGGAAAATTATAGTAGCAATTGTCCCTTTTTTTTTCTTTTTTTTTTCTTTCTTTTTTTGGGGCCTTTTTTTTTCTTTTGCCTTTTTTCCCTTTTCTCTTTTTTTGGAGGGGCTTTCTTGATTTAGCCTTTCCTCACATGGGACAATGCTCTAATAATGATGATCACACACTTCCATTGAATTACAACTCGATATTATAACTTGATACTAGAACAAAGTATGACTCTATATGAATGCCTCCGGCGGTGTACCGGGATGTGCAATGAATCAAGAGTGACATGTATGAAAAATTATGCATGGTGGCTTTGCCACAAATATGATGTAAACTACATGATCATGCATGGCAATATGACAATATGATGCGTGTCATATGAACGGAATGGTGGAAAGTTGCATAGCAATATATCTCGGAATTGCTATGGAAATGCCATGATAGGTAGGTATGGTGGCTGTTTTGAGGAAGGATATATAGTGGGTGTATGGTACCGGCAAAAGTTGCACGGTACAAGAGAGGCTAGCAATGGTGGAAGGGTGAGAGTGCGTATAATCCATGGACTCAACATTAGTCATAAAGAACTCATATACTTATTTCAAAAATCTACGAGTCATCAAAACAAAGCAATTAACGCATGCTCCTAGGGGGGAGGTTGGTAGGAGTTAACCATCGCGTGCCCCCGACCTCCACACAAAGGTTGACACTTTACAAATACCCCATGCTCTAACTTCGTCACATAGCGGTTCACCATACGTGCATGCTACGGGAATCACTAACTTTAACATAAGCATTTCTTAATTTCATAATAACTCCACTAGCATGACTCTAATATCACTATCCTTATATCTCAAAACAATTATCAAGCATCCAACTTCTCATCATATTCAATGCATTTAGTGTGAAAGTTTTTACTACATTGATATTGGATGTCTATCATGTGAAGACTAGTTTTATAGCCTAAGCATATTACCATGCTGTTTTACTAGACTCTCAAATAGATATAAGTGAAGCATGAGAGTTCAACAATTTCTACAAAATATTGTCACCACCGTGCTCTAAAAGATATAAGTGAAGCACTAGAGCAAAAACTATTCAACTCAAAAGATATAAGTGAAGCACATAGAGTGTTCTATCAATTCCTAGGCCATACTTAAATCTCTCAAATAGGTGTGTCCAGCAAGGACAATTGTGGCAAACTAAAAAGCAAAGACTGAAATTATACAAGACGCTCCAAGTAAAACACATATCATGTGGTGAATAAAAATATAGCTCCGAGTATAGTTACTCATAGATGAGGACGAAAGAGGGGATGCCTTCCAGGGGCATCCCCAAGCTTAGGCTTTTGGTTGTCCTTGAATTTTACCTTGGGGTTCCTTGGGCATCCCCAAGCTTAGGCTCTTGCCACTCTTTGTTCCATAGTCCATCAAAGCAATACTCAAAACTTGAAAACTTCACAACACAAAACTTAGACAAAAATCTCGTGAGCTCCGTTAGTATAAGAAAACAAACCACCACTCAAAGGTACTGTAATAAACTCATTCTTTGTTTATATTGGTGTTAAACCTAATGTATTCTAACTTCTCTATGATTCTTACTTCCCAATACTACTCATAGATGCATTGAAATAAGCAAACAACACACGAAAAACAGAATCTGTCAAAAACAGAACAGTCTGTAGTAATCTGCAGTTTTCGCATTCTTCTGTAAATCCAAAAAAATGAAACTAAATTGGTAAACGCGAGGAATTTGTCTATTAATCATCTGCAAAAAGAATAAACTAAATAGCATGCTCCAGTAAAATTTGGTGACCATTCTAGCGAGCGCTAACGATTCTGTTTTTCACAGCAAGATCATATAAACTTCACACAAGTCTTCCCAAAGGTTCTACTTGGCACAAACACTAATTAAAACACAAAACCACATCTAAATAGAAGCTAGATGCAATATTTATTCCTAAACAGAAGCAAAAACAAAAAATATATAAAATTGGGTTGCCTCCCAACAAGCGCTATCGTTTTACGCCCCTAGCTAGGCACAATACGTGGATAGATCTAGGTATTGCCATCTTTGGAAGGCAATTCTTTAATTAAGCACTTGTGATTCTTAGGCACTTCTTTATCCCTATTAATAATCAAACTTTTGGGAAAGAAATCAAGAAATTCTAAAGTGGCAAAAGGGTCTCTTATAAAAGTAAGAAAATTAGGGTGAACACTTATGGATTTGAGATCCGCGATTCCTTTACTAGATGTTTCACCCTTGTCTTTAGGGACATACATGAACTTAGATAATTTAGTGGCAGAAGGATTTGGAGTAATTTTTATAGCAGAAAGAGCAGAACCCACATTAGTAATAATATCCTCAAGCTTATTGATTCTAGTAGAGTCCTGATCTAATTTTTCATTAACTATGTGTTCCTTTTCCTTAAGATTTTTCAGAACAACTCCTACCTTGGATCCATATTGGGTGATTTTATTATGGATTTTTATATCCAAGTTCTCTACCAGTTACCGTAGCAACTTTGTTTTCAATGATTTTTAACCTTTGCATAGCATGCTCCAAAGTTAAAACGGTCCCATTAACCATAAGAGGTGGTGAGCCAAATAATTCAGTCATTGCATTATAAGAATCAAAAGTATGGCTACCAAAGAAATTCCCTCCGGTAATGGTATCTAAGATAAATCTATTCCACGGAGTTATGCCAACATAAAAATTGCGAAGAAGCACGGAAGTGGAAAGCTTCCTATTAGATCTATTTTGAGCATTGCAAATTCTATACCAGGCATCTTTTAATTTTTCTTACCCCCTTTGTTTAAAGTTGAGAACCTCACTGTCGGGAGTGTTGATAATGATAGGTGTGCTAGACATGATGACAAGCAAGCAAGCAACACACAAGCAACACACAAGCAAACAAGAAGCAAGCGAACGGTAAACACACGACAGGAGAAGAACAAATAAAACGGCAAGGGTGAAATGGGGGAGAGGAAAACGAGAGGCAAAAAATGTAATGCGAAGCATAAGGGTTTGTGATAGGTACTTGGTATATGATTTTTCCGGAAGCTTCCCCGGCAACGGCGCCAGAAATTCTTCTTGCTACTTCTCGAGCTTGCGTTGTATTCCCTCGAAGTGGAAAGGGAGATGCATCGCAATAGCGTAAGTATTTCCCTCAGTTTTTGAGAACCAAGGTATCAATCCAGTAGGAGACCACGCGCGAGTCCCTCGCACCTGCACAAACAAATAAGAACTTCGCAGACAACGCGATAAGGGGTTGTCAATCCCTTTACGGTCACTTAAAGAGATGATAGTTTGATATTTTTGGTATTTTTTGGTTATAAGAACATAAAGTAAAAGCGGAAAAGTAAAGTAGACTTTAGATTGATATGTTGAGAATAGACCCGGGGGCCATAGTGTTCTCGTTTCTCTAATGATAGCGATATTCTACGGCGGGTAAACAAATTACTGTTGAGCAATTGATAGAAAAGCGAATAATTATGAGACTATCTAGGCATGATCATTATATATAGGCATCACGTCCGAGACAAGTAGACCGAAACGATTCTGCATCTACTACTATTACTCCACACATCGACCGCTATACATCATGCATCTAGTGTATTAAGCTCATAAGAACAGAGTAACGCCTTAAGCAAGATGACATGATGTAGAGGGATAAACTCAAACATAGTGATATAAACCCCATCTTTTTATCCTCGATGGCAACAATACAATACGTGCCTTGCTGCCCCTACTGTCACTGGGAAAGGACACCGCAAGATTGAACTCAAAGCCAAGCACTTCTCCCATTGCAAGAACTATAAATCTAGTAGGCCAAACCAAACCAATAATTCGAAGAGACTTGCAAGGATATTATAATCATACATAAAGAGTTCAGAGAAGAACCAAATATTTCTCATAGATAATCTTGATCATAAACCCACAATTCATCGGATCTCGACAAACACACCGCAAAAAGAGATTGCATCGAATAGATCTCCTTGAAGACCGAGGAGAACTTGGTATTGAGATCCAAAGAGAGAGAAGAAGTCATCTAGATACTAGCTATGGACCCGAAGGTCTGTGGTAAACTAATCACAACTCATGGTGAGGCGATGATGATGATGTACAAGCACTCCGTGGAAGATCGCCCCTCCGGCGGAGCTCCGGAACAGGCCCCAAGATGGGATCTCACCGGAACAGAAGGTTGCGACGCTGGAATTAGGGTTTTCTCTGTTCGTCTAATGGTTTCGGGGTACGTAGGTATATATAGGAGGAAGGAGGGCATCGAGGGCCAGACGGGGTGCCCACGAGGCAGGGGGCGCGCCTTATAGGGGGGATGCCCCCACCCTCGTGGGTGCCACGTCAGCCCTACTCCGTGGTTCTCAAGTCTCCCATGCGTATTTTGCTCCAAAAATATCTCTCCCAAAGGTTTCATTCCGTTTGGACTCCATTTGATATTCCTTTTCAGTAAAACCCTAAAACAGGCAAAAAACAGCAATCTGGACTGGGCCTTTGGGTTAATAGGTTAGTCCCGAAAACAATATAAAAGTGTATAACAAAGGCCATTAAACATCCAAAACATCATAAATAATAGCATGG
Organism: Secale cereale; assembly: GCA_902687465.1. Classification (NCBI taxonomy): domain Eukaryota; kingdom Viridiplantae; phylum Streptophyta; class Magnoliopsida; order Poales; family Poaceae; genus Secale; species Secale cereale. The sequence continues at coordinate 180,341,681 of LR738712.1, read as the reverse complement.
AACAATAAAAAAATTATAGATACGTTGGAGACGTATCACTCGTCTTCCGGACCGCTACAGCGGCATGTCCGGCCGATGAGGCCGCCCCAGGGGCCAGGGGGCTGCACCAGCGAAGAAGAAACAACTTTTCTCTCAAGACCGGGCCGAGATGAAGCATGTGCTGGTGGATGAAGATGGGGCATCAGGCGCCACCTTCACCATAGGCGCTGGCCTTCCCCCAACTGAAGAAAAGGCGCTGGTCGGATTCTAGCATGCTAACAAGGAGGTATTCGCATGGGAACCCAAGGAACTGGCAGGAGTCCCGAGGGGGTGATTGAGCACCACCTGAATGTATGCCCCAACGTGCGCCCCGTGAAGAAGAAGGTCAGGCGCCAGTCTATCGAGAAGCAGACCTTCATTGTATAAGAAACTCGCAAACTAGAAGCAGAGGGTGTCATCCGCGAGGTCCGGTACCCGGAATGGCTGGCGAACCCCGTCGTTGCGCCCTAGAAAGGCGAAAAAGAGCGCATGTGTGTCGACTTCGTCAACCTCACAAGGCCTTCCCACAAGACCCGTTTCCGCTGCCCCGCATCGACCAGATTGTCGACTCCACCGCTGAGTGTGACCTACTGTGTTTCCTGGATGCCTTATCGGGCTATCATAAAATCAATATGGCGGTGCGAGATGTCGAGAAGACTGCCTTCCTCACCCCGTGCGGGGTATACTGCTACACTTGTATGTCATTCGAGTTGCGGAATGAGGGAGCAACCTTTTAGCGATTGATGCATATCTCCCTAGGAGAGCAGCTCGGGAGGAACGCCGAGGCCTAAGTTGATGACATCGTGGTAAAGTCTCAGGAGGCCAAGACCCTCATCAAATATTCGGAAGAGACCTTCGCCAACCTGCACAAAGTAGACCTGTGGTTCAACCCGGAATAGTGTGTGTTTGGCGTCCCGTCAGGTAAGCTGCTGGGCTTCCTGGTGTCGCACAGAGGGATCGAGGCTAACCCTGAGAAGGTGAAGGCCATAGAAAAATGAGTCTGCCGAAGACCCTCAGGGAGATGCAGAAGCTGGCCGGCTGCGTGACGTTGTTGGGGCATTTCATCTCCAAGCTGGGGGGGCGATCCCTCCCGTTCTTTAAGCTAGTGAAAAGTTAAGGCCCGTTTGAGTGGACCCCTGAGGCTGATGCGGCATTCGAAGACCTCAAGAGATACCTCACCAGCCCACCGGTAATGGTGGCACCCAAACCTCAAGAGCACCTAGTGCTTTACCTGGCCGCTACACCGCATTCCGCCAACGCAGGTTAGTTGTAGTCTGGGAGGAGCACCAAGACAAGACCCCACAGCCCCAGGGCGATGCCCCCGAGGCTCTGGCAGGGCCAGCCCGCAACCGGGCCCCGCAAGATGACGTTCCTGAAGCCATAGATGTCCCGTCTGGCGACCAAGCTCCTGAGGTTCCCTTACCCAATCAGGCACCACAGCCCTAGGAGAGCTCGAGCTTCACCCCCGTCGAGCACCCGGTGTACTTCGTTAGCACGGTGCTTCGTGACGCCTGGGCACACTATCCCATGCCGCAGAAGCTTGTGCTTGCGCTCCTCGTTGCTTCGCGCAAGCTGCGCCACTACTTCCAAGGCCATCCCATCAAGTTCGTCTCGGCTTACCCGCTGGAGAGGGTACTCCAGAACCCCAACGCTGCGGGAAGAGTCGCTGAATGGAATATCGAGTTGCAGGCATTCTAGTTGGAATTTAGCATGACCAGAGTCATCAAAGGAACCGCACTCACTGAATTCATGGTGGAATGAACCGACGCCCCGGAGCTCGAGGCGGGCGGGGCCAACTCCTCTCACCAGGAAGTGAAGCGCCGGACGGCTGGGTCATGTACTTCAACAGTGCATTCGCACGTCAGGGCGCGGGGGCTGGAGCTATGCTCATCTTGCCAACTCAGGACAAGCTTTACTACGCCGTGCAGCTCTGCTTTCAGCCGGGCGATAAGGTGTCCAACAACATCACGGAATACGAGGGCCTCATCGCTGGTCTTAAGGCTACGGTGGCCCTGGGAGTGAAGCACCTCGTCATCAGGGCGAATCGCAGCTCCTCGTCAACTTCTCCAACAAGGTATACGAGCCAAAGGACGAGCACATGGAGGCATACCCGCGGCGGTACACAAAATGGAGAAGCAGTTCTTAGGCCTGGAGCTGCAGCACGTGCCCCGTGGCACCAACAAGGAAGCTGACAACATCGCCAAAAGGGCATCCCAGAGCCTGCCCCAGGAGCCAGGCGTCTTCGAGGAGCGGCTCTTCAAGCCTTCGGCATCACCTCCGCATGAGGGGCCCGCGACGCCTCAGGAGGAACTCCCCCAACCACCGACCTCAGGAGCCCCTGCATGTGGCCCAACCTCAGGAGCCCGCCTGCTCCTGGCGCTCGAGCCCCAGGAGGTATGCTGGACCGAGGAGTTCAAGGCGTACCTGGTGCGAGGAGCGCTGCCGGAGAAAGAAGAGGATGCAGAGTGTGTAGCCCGACAGGCCACGACGTATTGCATTCAAGACGGTGAGCTTTACAGAAAACAACCAAATGATGTTTCTTTACAATGCATCGCCAGGAAGAAAGGGAGCGAGCTGCTAGCTGACATCCATGCCGGGGACTGCGAGCATCATTCATCGTCACACACCCTGGTTGTCAAGGCGTTCTGCAACGGCTTCTACTGGCCCATGACGCTCAACGACGCAGCCGAGCTGGCGAAGTCCTGCGAGGCTTGCGAATTCCATGCCAAGCAGATCCACCAGCCGGCTCAGGGCCTCCAAACTATGCTGCTCTCCTAGCCATTCGCGGTCTAGGGGCTGGATATCCTAGGCCCTTTCCCTCGAGTGCCCGGGGGCTACCGCTACCTCTATGTCGTCGTCGACAAGTTCACCAAATGGGCGGAGGTGGAAGCCTTCTGAACCATCCCAGCCGGATCCATAGTCAAGTTCATCAAGGGTCTCGTAAGCCGGTTCGGGGTCCCCAACCGCATCATCATCGACAATGGCTCACAGTTCACTAGCAACATTTTCAAGACATATTGTGCTAACCTTGGAACGAAGATTTGCTACGCTTCGGTGGCACACCCGAGGAGGAACGGCCAGGCCGAGCGTGCCAACACGGAGGTTTTAAGAGGCCTCAAGACCAGGAGCTCCAGTCCGTGTTGTGGTCCATCCGCACCACCGCCAGCAAGCCAATAGGCGAGACCCCGTTCTTCCTCGTCTACAGAGCAGAAGCGGTTCTCCCTCACGAGGCCAGGCATCGTTTCGCGCGGGTCCTAGCATTTGATGAAACGCAGCAGGACGCCATGCGGGGGATGGAGCTCGTGCTAGGAGAGGAGCGCCGTCGGGAAGCCTCCTTCCGAGCGGCAAAGTACCAGTAGGCATTGCGGCTGTACCATTGTCGCAATATCCGCTCTAGGACGCTCGAGGTGGGCGACCTCGTCCTAAGGCGGGTCCTCTCCAGGGAAGGGTTCACAAGCTTTCGCCCATGTGGGAGGGCCCGTTCAGGATCACCCACGTCTCTAGGCCTGGCGATGTACGCCTGGAGACGGGGGACGGCGTCCCTATCTAGAATGCGTGGAACATCTGGCACCTCCAGAAGTTCTACCCATGAAACAAGGCCCTATGCCTGTGAAGCAAGGCCCTGTGCCTATGAAGCAAGGCCCCGTGCCTGTGAAGACAAGGCCGTGTGCCTGTGAAGCAATGCCCCGTGCCTGTGAAGACAAGGCCATGTGCCTGTGAAGCCAAGGCCCAGGGCCCGTGAAGCAAGGCTCGCGCCTGTGAAGGTCTCCGCCCGTGACACTCTCACGTAATAATGAGTGGGGCTGTACACTCCCCGGAGTCTCCGGAGTGTCGCCCTCGCGCCTTGGGGGCTCCCTCCCACGTCCTAGTGGCAGCACTTAGCTGCGCGCTGAGAAGACTAGACTAGGTGCCGGAAGCGGCTGTTCGTTTGCTTTCTGGAGTTGGCTTGCCCCTTCCTTCTTTTAATGGAATTTGAAAGTTCTGTCGTTTCTCGAATGGCTGGGTTGAACCACCTCTCTCTTTGATTCTTCCCTTGATTCTTTGCCTTGCATTGGGGAGAGCGGCAATTTCCCGACGCTCTCCCTAGCGCGCCTCCCAAGGGGGCTGGACAGGGTGGCGTGCGCGCGCGCCTCCCTTAGCCTCTGCAAGGGGTCCACATTTGAGCTTGTGGTCAGCGCACCCCTCTCCTTAAGTCCGTTCCCCACAGGTACCGCGACAGTGTGCGTTCGACCATGTTCAGCCCATGCCCGGGACCTCAGGCGGCGAGGGATAATAATCTCCTAACGAAATTTTGCAGCTCCCCGAAGGGCCGCACCTCACGAGGTGGAGCTATCCCGAATACGTCAAGATAAGTCTTCTCCCCCTATGAGCGCATAATGCACGGACCTTGCAACACTAAACGAAAACAATAAACATGGTACCAAGAAGCATAAAAAGCACGGTTCATTACCTGCCCCACCAGGGCCCCATACTTGTTTTTGGTAATGCAGGAAGAAAGGAATGGCGAGGATAGGCAAAAGTGGCTCCTATGATGCGGCTGCTCAAGAGGATCAGCTCCCCGGGCTCAGCCGGAGCCATCCTCACGCTTCACTGGGGCGCGACGGCGAGACGACCCAACGCCGCCCTCAAGGCGGGCACGACGGTGCGGAGGCTGGTCATAGCCATCGCTGCTGGAGTTGCCACTGAGGGAGGAGCTGCCGTAGTTGGATGAACTGCGGCCAGCGCCAAGGGCAAGTTCATCCTCACCCTCGTCACGGCCGTCGACAAGGCCGAGCACCTCACCACCATCATTGTCCTCGGGGCAGCACCCGGCACGACGGCCGTCTTCCTCGAATACCCTTGATACGTCTCCAACGTATCTATAATTTTTGATTGTTCCATGCTATTATATATGATGTTTTGGATGTTTAATGGGCTTTATTATACACTTTTATATTTTTTTGGGGACTAACCTATTACCCCAGAGGCCCAATCCAGATAGCTGTTTTTTGCCTATTTCCAGGTTTTACAGAAAAGGAATATCAAACGGAGTCCAAACAGAATGAAACCTTCGGGAGAGATATTTTGGGAGCGATATATTCACGGGAGACTTGAGAACCACAGAATAGGGCACACGTGGCATCCACGAGGGTGGGGGCGCGCCCCCTCCCCCTAGGCACGCCCCCTGCCTCGTGGGCCCCATGTTGCTCCCTCGGTGCCCTCCTTCCTCCTATATATACCCATGTACCCTGAAAACATCGAAGCAACTGAGAACACCCTAATTCCACCGCCGCAACCTTCTGTTCCTGTGAGATCCCATCTTGGGGCTTGTTCCGGAGCTCCGCCGCAGGGGGGATATTCCACGGAGTGCTTCTACATCAACACCATCACCTCACCATGAGTTGTGAGTAGTTTACCACATGCCTTCGGGTCCATAGTTAGTACCTAGATGGCTTCTTCTCTCTTTTTGGATCTCAATACCAAGTTCTCCTCGGTCTTCAAGGAGATCTATTCAATGTAATCTTTTTGCGGTGTGTTTGTCGAGATCCGATGAATTGTGGGTTTATGATCAAGATTATCTATGAGAAATATTTGGTTCTTTTCTGAATTCTTTTATGTATGATTATAATATCCTTGCAAGTCTCTTCGAATTATCGGTTTGGTTTGGCCTACCAGATCTATAGTTCTTGCAATGGGAGAAGTGCTTGGCTTTGGGTTCAATCTTGTGGTGTCCTTTCCCAGTGACAGCAGGGGCAGCAAGGCACGTATTGTATTGTTGCCATCGAGGATAAAAAGATGGGGTTTAAATCATATTGCTTGAGTTTATCCCTCTACATCATGTCATCTTGCTTAAAGCATTACTCTGTTCTTTTGAACTTAATACTCTAGATGCATGCTGGATAGCGGTCGATGTGTGGAGTAATAGTAGTAGATGCAGAATCATTTCGGTCTACTTGTCACGGACGTGATGCCTATATATAATGATCATGCCTAGATATTCTCATAATTATTCGCCTTTCTATCAATTGCTAGACAGTAATTCGTTCACCCACCGTAGACAACTGCTATCATGAGAGAAGCCACTAGTGAAACCTATGGCCCCCGGGTCTATTCTCAACATATCAATCTACAATCTACTTTACTTTGTTGTTTTACTTTCTGTTCTTATATCCAAAAATATGAAAAATATCGAACTATCATATCTATCAGATCTCACTTTCGTAAGTGACCGTAAAGGGATTGACAACCCCTTGTCGCGTTGGCTGCGAAGTTCTTATTTGTTTGTGTAGGTGCGAGGGACTCGCGCGTGGTCTCCTACTGGATTGATACCTTGGTTCTCAAAAACTGAGGGAAATACTTATGCTACTGTGCTGCATCACCCTTTCCTCTTCGAGGGAATACAACGCAAGCTCAAGAAGTAGCAAGAAGAATTTCTGGCGCCGCTGTCGGCGAGGCTTACGCAAAAGTCATATACCAAGTATCTATCACAAACCCTTATCCCTCGCATTACATTTATTTGCCTCTCGTTTTCCTCTCCCCCACTTCACCCTTGCCGCCCTTCTTTTTGCCGTTTGTTTAACGTTCGCTTGCTTCTTGTTTACTTGTGTGTTGGATTGCTTGCTTGTCACTATGTCTCAGAATAATACCAAATTATGTGACTTCTCCAATACCAACAATAATGATTTTATTAGCACTCCGATTGCTCCTATTACCGATGCTGAATCTTGTGAGATCAATGCTGCTCTGTTGAATCTTGTCATGAAAGATCAATTTTCCGGCCTTCCAAGTGAAGGTGCCGCTACCCATCTAAACAACTTTGTTGATTTGTGTGATATGCAAAAGAAGAGGGATATAGATAATGATATTGTTAAATTGAAGTTATTTCCGTTTTCACTTAGAGATCGTGCTAAAACTTGGTTTTCCTCTTTGCCTAGAAATAGTATTGATTCGTGGAATAAGTGCAAAGATGATTTTATCTCTAAGTATTTTCCTCCTGCTATGATCATCTCTCTTAGAAACGATATTATGAATTTTAAGCAACTAGATCATGAGCATGTTGCACAAGCTTGGGAGAGAATGAAATTAATGATACGTAATTGCCCTACACATGGTTTGAACTTATGGATGATTATACAAAACTTTTATGCCGGCTTGAATTTTGCTTCTAGAAATATTTTATATTCGGCCACAGGAGGCACTTTCGTGGAAACTACCTTAGGAGAAGCTACCAAACTCCTAGACAATATTATGGTTAATTATTCTCAATGGCACACCGAAAGATCTACTAGTAAAAAAGTGCATGCTATTGAAGAAATTAGTGTTTTGAGTGGAAAGATGGATGAACTTATGAAATTATTCGCTGCTAAGAGTACTTCTTCTAATCCTAGTGATATGCCTTTATCCACGTTGATTGAAAATAATAGTGAATCTTTGGATGTGAATTTTTTCGGTAGGAATAATTTTGGTAACAATGCTTATAGAGGAAACTTTAATCCTAGGCCTTTTCCTAGTAATTCCTCTAATAAATAATGTAATTTCTACAATAACTCTTATTGAAAGATGCCTTCTGAATTTGAAACTAGTGTTAAGGAGTTTATGAATTCGCAAAAGATATTCAATGCTTTGCTTGAAGAAAAATTGCTTAAGATTGATGAATTGGCTAGAAGCGTGGATAGAATTACTCTTGATGTTGATTCTTTGAAACTTATATCTATTCCACCTAAGCATGATACCAATGAGTCTCTCAAAGCAATGAAAATTTCCATTGATGAATGCAAAGAAAGAACCGCTAGGATGCGTGCTAAAAAAGAGAGCTTTATAAAAGCGAGTTCTTCTAGTTATCATGAAAATAATGATGAAGCTCTGAAAGTTATTGATGTGTCTCCTATTAGATCCTTGTTTTCTAGTATTAATCTTGATAAAGATGGGACTGGAGATGAGTCTACTTTAATTAAAAGGCGTCCCAATGATTCAGAGTTTTTCGATCTTGATGCTAAAATTGTTAAAAGTGGGATTGAAGAGATTAAAACTTTGCATAGTGATGAACCCACTACTTTGGATTTCAAGGGATTCAATTATGATAATTGTTCTTTGATTGATCGTATTTCCTTGTTGCAATCCGTACTAAATTCTCTGCATGCTTATAGTCAAAATAAAGCTTTTACCAAACACATAGTTGATGCTTTGATGCAATCTTATGAAGAAAAACTTGAATTAGAAGTTTATATCCCTAGAAAGCTTTATGATGAGTGGGAACCTACTATTAAAATTAAAATTAAAGATGATGAATGATTTGCTTTGAGTGATTTGGGTGCAAGTGTTTCCACTATCCTAAAAACTTCGTGTGATTTGTTAGGTTTCCATGAGCTTAATGATTGTTCTTTACATTTGCATCTTGCGGATTCTACTATTAAGAAACCTATGGGAAGGATTAATGATGTTCTTATTGTTGCCAATAGGAATTATGTGCTCGTAGATTTCATTGCTCTTGATATAGATTGCAATCCTTCATGTCCTATTATTCTTGGTAGACCTTTCCTTAGAACGATTGGTGCAATTATTGATATGAAGGAAGAAAATATTAGATACCAATTTCCGTTAAGGAAAGGCATGGAACACTTTCCTAGAAAGAAAATTAAATTACCTTATGGATCTATTTTGAGAGCCACTTATGGATTGCCTTCCAAAGATGGAAATACCTAGATCCATCCTTGTACCATGCCTAGCTAGGGGCGTTCAACGATAGCGCCAGTTGGGAGGCAACCCAATATTATCTTCTTTATTTTTGCTTCTGTTTAGGAATAAATATTGCATCTAGCTTCTGTTTAGATGTGGTTTTGTGTTTTAATTAGTGTTTGTGCCAAGTAGAACCTTTGGGAAGACTTGTGTGAAGTTTATACGATCTTGCTGTAAAAAAACAGAAACGTTAGCGCTCACTAGAATAGTCACCAAATTTTACTGGAGAGTGGTATTTAGTTGATTCTTTTTGCAGATGATTAATAGACAAATTCCTCACGTTTACCAATTTATTTCAATCTTTTTTGGAGTTACAGAAGTATTCGAAAGTTACAGATTACTACAGACTATTCTGTTTTTGACAGATTCTGTTTTTCGTGTGTTGTTTGCTTGTTTTGATGAATCTATGAGTAGTATTGGAGGATATGAATCATAGAGAAGTTGGAATACAGAAGGTTTAACACTAATATAAACAAAGAATGAGTTCATTACAGTACCTTTGAATGGTGACTTGTTTTCTTATACTAACGGAGCTCACGAGATTTTTGGCTAAGTTGTGTGTTGTGAAGTTTTCAAGTTTTGAGTATTGCTTTGATGGACTATGGAACAAAGAGTGGCAAGGGCCTAAGCTTGGGGATGCCCAAGGCACCCCAAGGTAAAACTCAAGGACAATCAAAATCCTAAGATTGGGGATGCCCCGGGAAGGCATCCCCTCTTTCGTCTTCATCTATCGATAACTATACTCGGGACTATATTTTATTCACCACATGATATGTGTTTTACTTGGAGCGTCATGTATAATTTGAGTCTTTTATTGTTATTTTGCCACAACCATCCTTGCTGGACACACCTTTTTGATAAAGATAAATATGGCCTAGAATTTTTTAGAACACTCTATGTGCTTCACTTATATCTTTTGAGCTAAATAGTTTGCTCTAGTGCTTCAATTATATCTTTTAGAGCACGGTGGTGATTTTATTTTGTAGAAATTGTTGGTCTCTCATGCTTCACTTATATCCTTTTGAGAGTCTTTTAGAACATCATGGTAATGTTCTTTGATTATAAAACTAGTCCTAATATGATAGGTATCCAAGATAAATGTAGTAAAAACTTTCATACAAAGTGCATTGAATATTCTGAGAAGTTTGATGCTTGATGATTGTTTTGAGATATGAGGATAGTGATAGTAGAGTCATGCTAGTGGAGTTATTATGAAACTGAGAAATACTTGTGTGAAAGTTTGTGATTCCCGTAGCATGCACGTATGGTGAACCGCTATGTGACGAAGTTAGAGCATGAGGTATTTGTAGAGTGTCATCCTTTGTGTGGAGGTCGGGGGGGGCGCGATGGTTAACTCCTACCAACCACCCCCCTAGGAGCATGCGTTGATTGACTCGTAAATTTTTGCAATAAGTATATGAGTTCTTTATGACTAATGTTGAGTCCATGGATTATACGCACTCTCACCCTTCCACCATTGCTAGCTTCTCTTGTATCGCGCAACTTTCGCCGGTACCATACAACCACTATATACCTTCCTCAAAACAGCCACCATATACCTTCCTAAAAAATACACCATATCTACCTATCATGGCATTTCCATAGCCATTCCGAGATATATTACGATTCAACTTTCCACCGCTCCGTTCATATGACACGCTTCATATTGTCATATTGCCATGCATGATCATGTAGTTGACATCGTATTTGTGGCAAGGCCACCATGCATAATTGTTCATACATGTCACTCTTGATTCATTGCACATCCCGGTACACCACCGGAGACAGTCATATAGAGTCATACTTTGTTCTAGTATCGAGTTGAAATGTCGAGTTGTAAATCAATATAAGTGTGATGATCATCATTATTAGAGCGTTGTCCCAAAAATATAAAAATATAAAAAGAAGGAAAGGCCAAGAAAAAGATAGGCCCAAAAAAGAAAAAAAAAGAAAAAAGGAAAAATAAGAAAAGAAAAGAAAAGGGACAATGCTACTATCTTTTTCCACACATGTGCTTCAAAGTAGCACCATGTTCTACATGATAGAGAGTCTCATGTTTAGTCACTTTCATATACTAGTGGGAATTTTCATTATAGAACTTGGCTTGTATATTCAAACGATGGGCTTCCTCAAATGTCCTAGGTCTTCGTGAGCAAGCAAGTTGGATGCACACCCACTTAGTTTCTTTTGTTGAGCTTTCATACATTTTTAGCTCTAGTGCATCCGTTGCATGGCAATCCCTACTCACTCACATTGATATCTATTGATGGGCATCTCCATAGCCCGTTGATACGCCTAGTAGATGTGAGACTATCTTCCTCCTTTTTGTCTTCTCCACGACCACCACTCTATTCCACCTATAGTGCTATATCCATGGCTCACGCTCATGTATTGCGTGAAAGTTGAATGGTTTGAAAAATTGAGCATGAAAACAAGTGCTTGGCTGAAACCGGGGTTATGCATGATATGAATATTTTGTGTGACGAAGAGGGAGCATACCCAGGCTGTATGATTTTGTAGGGATAACTTTCTTTAGCCATGTTATTTTGAGAAGACATGATTGCTTTGTTAGTATGCTTGAAGTATTATTATTTCTTATGTCAATATAGACTTTTGTCTTGAATCTTTCGGATCTGAACATTCATGCCACAATAAAGAGACTTACAGTGAAAATTATGTTGGTTAGCATTCCACATCAAAAATTCTGTTTTTATCATTTACCTACTCGAGGACGAGCAGGAATTAAGCTTGGGGATGCTTGATACGTCTCCAACGTATCTATTATTTTTTATTGTTCCATGCTATTATATATGATGTTTTGGATGTTTAATGGGCTTTATTATACACATTTATATTAATTTTGGGACTAACCAATTAACCCAAAGGCCCAGTCCAGCTTGCTATTTTTTTTGCCTATTTCAGGGTTTTACAGAAAAGGGATATCAAACGGAGTCCAAATGGAATGAAACCTTCGGGAGAGATATTTTTGGAGCGATATCTTCACAGGAGACTTGAGAACCACAGAATAGGGCACATGTGGCATCCACAAGGGTGGGGGCGCGCCCCTCCCCCTGGGCGCGCCCCTAACTCGTGGGCCCCATGTTGCTCCCCCGATGCCCTCCTTCCTCCTATATATACCCATGTACCCTGAAAACATCGAAGCAACAGAGAAAACCCTAATTCCACCGCTGCAACCTTCTGTTCCCGTGAGATCCCATCTTGGGGCCTGTTCCGGAGCTCCGTCGGAGGGGGGATCTTCCACGGAGTGCTTCTACATCAATACCATCGCCTCACCATGAGTTGTGAGTAGTTTACCACAGACCTTCGGGTCCATAGTTAGTACCTAGATGGCTTGTTCTCTCTTTTTGGATCTCAATACCAAGTTCTCCTCGGTCTTTGAGGAGATCTATTCGATGTAATCTTTTTGCGGTGTGTTTGCCGAGACCCGATGAATTGTGGGTTTATGATCAAGATTATCTATGAGAAATATTTGGTTCTTTTCTGAATTCTTTTATGTATGATTATAATATCCTTGCAAGTCTCTTCGAATTATCGGTTTGGTTTGGCCTACTAGATCTATAGTTCTTGCAATGGGAGAAGTGCTAGGCTTTGGGTTCAATCTTGCGGTGTCCTTTCCCAGTGACTGTAGGGGCAGCAAGGCACGTATTGTATTGTTGCCATCGAGGATAAAAAGATGGGGTTTATATCATATTGCTTGAGTTTATCCCTCTACATCATGTCATCTTGCTTAAAGCATTACTCTGTTCTTTTGAACTTAATACTCTAGATGCATGCTGGATAGCGGTCGATGTGTGGAGTAATAGTAGTAGCTGAAGAATCGTTTCAGTCTACTTGTCACGGACGTGATGCCTATATATAATGATCATGCGTAGATATTCTCATAATTATTCGCTTTTCTATCAATTGCTCGACAGTAATTCGTTCACCCACCATAGAAATCTGCTATCATGAGAGAAGCCACTAGTGAAACCTATGGCCCCCGGGTCTATTCTCAACATATCAATCTACAATCTACTTTACTTTGTTGTTTTTACTTTCTGTTCTTATATCCAAAAATACGAAAAATATCAAACTATCATATCTATTTGATCTCACTTTCGTAAGTGACCGTAAAGGGATTGCCAACCCCTTATCGCGTTGGCTGCGAAGTTCTTATTTGTTTGTGTAGGTGCGAGGGACTCACGTGTGGTCTCCTACTGGATTGATACGTTGGTTTTAAAAAACTAGGGGAAATACTTACGCTACTGTGTTGCATCACCCTTTCCTCATCGAGGGAATACAACGCAAGCTCGAGAAGTAGCAACCCTCACGGAGAGGGTCGCGTTCCCATCGTACTTGAAGTGAAGCGTGCATCGCCTACCCAGGCCACGCGCAGGGGTGTGACCGTCTGCCAACCGCGGGCCAGGGTTACGACGCCCGCGACGGAGACCTCCACTACGACCCATGAAGTTCTGCTGCAGTAGTTGTCTGCCTGCAGCCAGAGGCCACCGGGACCCGCGGCCGATAGTTCACCGGCGAAGGAGCGTGGGAGCTGGAGCCGGGTACCAGCCGGGTTCTCCGACCACACGACAAACTCCGGCATCACCTCCACCGAGTGGAAGCGCGGCCGGGGAGGCCTGGCGACCCTGGCGTGCCTCCCCTCGTCCACGGGGCTACAATGACCTCGACGATCCCCACCACGTGAAGGGCCGCCGCCGCGGCTGCCAAGGGCGGCGCCGGGCACTGAAGAGGTCCGCCCGCACCCGCAAGGGGCCACGGCAGGGGTCGTGGCATACTTGTGAGGGCGGCCTCGTCCCCTCTTAGGCGGTGGTGAACAGGGCCCCTCTTGGCGGTCTTCCCCTTCTCCGCGGATGAGAACCTCCCCACCGGCGCCATGAGTGCCATTGCAAAGCAAGGAGCAAGGAAGAAGAAGAAGAAGAAGAAGCAAGAGGAATGAAGGACGAAGATGGGCAATAGGGGCTCCGTCCATCGCCTTATTTATAGCCAGGAGAAGGCCAACTGCCGGCCTCCATTATCGCAGGTAATGATGGTCTTTTGTGCATGCAGGGACTTGTTAGGTCATGCAATTGCCGAGGCGGCATGGGGAAGTGGAGACGCCCATGTCCCGTCAATCACCACGCGTCGATGAAGGTCGCGGGCTTTTGTGGCCCGCGGCGCTTCGCACTTGACCCTTGGCTTCGCCGCAGAGCCAAGTCCGAGCGCACCTTGGGCCCAGGGGCTACTATTGGCGTCCTGGGAATGGCGGTACCCAGACTTCCCTGCTTGCGGCCCGGAGCGTGGCTCATCAGCGGTCTGGTACGGCCCAACCTCATGAGCAACCACTCAAGACCCTCGCGAGGGGCCAAGCCTCGTGAGGCAGATGACGCAAGACCTCCCCTGGGGCGGCCTCACTAGGCTAGCCCCTGAGGAGCGGAGATATCAAGGCAAGGGGCACCTCACGAGGTTCCCGTGACGTGAGCCGTGACAACCAAGGCCAGGTGGGTGCCAGCGGGCGCATGATACCAGTTTCCTCTTTGGTGCTAAAGGGGCAAGCGCATCCGAGCAGTCCCGAGGCATCAGGCAAAGGCTTCCATATCGGTGCAACAAGACCAAGACCAGCAAGACGACAGAGCAGAGGTCACCGCGGAGCCCACAGCGGCGTCACCATCAGAGCCTTTGCCAGGCAAAGACCACCTTTTGTCAGGATAGGTTGTACTAGTTGTCCCCCTTGAAACTTGGCCATTGTGGGATCCCTTCCCGCTCAATATTTGGGAAGAGGACCCGGGCCACTATAAATAGGACTAGCCACCACCATAGAAAGGGATCAGATCATTGAGACAACCCACACACCCACAAGCTCACCCGAGCTCAAGAACACCTCTCCTAAGGAGGCTGTCCATCCCATGTACTAGTTTATTCTCAGCCTACAAGGTAATCCACGACACCACACTGGATTAGGGTATTATACTACAACAGTGGCCCGAACCAGTATAAACCCTTGTGTCCCTTGTTCTACGAGTTCGACGAGCTAGGCCAGGAATCGGTGCGAGAGGAAGCTAGAGCGAAAAGGAGAGATCTTCGTGTGCACCCCAGTGTTCGAACTTCAAGGGTTTCCTCGTGAACCGGAGACCCACGATCCGACAAATTCCACCCCGATCGCTCACGTGGTGGCGGCCGTCGAGGAACATGCCGAAGACACTTTTCCTCGTGAACCGGAGACCGGCTGTGTCCCGATTCAAACCCTTTGAGCTGAACATCCTTCCTTCCGGCGGGACTCCGCATCTTTCGAGCTCAAGGACAGACACCGAGCCCGAGGAATGTTCAGATCTTGGTGGGCCCGGGTTGTCTACACCGGAGGTTTTGCAAGCACCAGACACTATATTGGATTGGGATTCAAATTTTACCACACCCACCCACCACAATCAATTATGTCCAAGTAACTATGGCCCTCCAGACATATGTGACTTAATGTACGTACGGTAGCAGCCCCAGGAGATGGTCCATCACTTCTGGGCTAGATTCCTACTTGTTAAAAACAAGATTAAGGACTGTTGCGATGACGACGCGGTTCCAATCTTTCACCGCAATTTCACGGACAAGGGAGTCTTGAACACCCTCAACCGCCATCACATACAGTGTTTTACAGAGTTGTCGCAGTTAGTACGAAAGTACTGTGCCATGGAAAGTACTCGGAAGGCCCAGAAAACCCATATGGAACAGCCTATCTTCGGACAATATGCCGCTAAAGCAAAATGGACATACCCTAGCAGGGCGTCCGATCATATGACCGTCGGCAAGAAACATAAACCTTTTACAGGACACGGATCCGTTCTGGACGAACTCCTAGATAAACCTTGCCCGATACATGCAACCCCGGGCATGATCCCAACCCACAGCCTTCGAGCATGTTGGGTACTCCGGCTGGTAGCTAAAAGGGATGAAGGCATCCTCGCAACTGCAACTCTAGAAGATGACAATAGTGAAATCCTCACGGTCTTCGAGACCTTCTCTTCAAACAACAGGCGCAAGAGAGCACATCACGAACTCGCCAAGGTTCATCAAATAACGGATGCAAGCCCATGGAACGACACGACAATCACTTATGCTGCCGACGACGAACCATGAGTCCGGCCAGTCCGAGCCCCAGCCGCTCTTGTAATAAACCCAATAGTAGATGGCTTTCGCCTTACCAAAGTGCTCATGGACGGCGGTAGCGGACTCAACCTCATATACGAGGACACGATTGAAAAAATGCAGGTCGATAAAACCCGCATTGAGCAAAGTAATACAACCTTTCGAGGAATCATCTTCAGCCGGGAATCCCGGTGTTCGGGAAGTATTAAATTAGATGTAGTATTCAGCATGCCCGAGAACTACAGGTCAGAGGAACTTCTCTTCCACATTGTCCCCTTCAACAGTAGATACCACGCCCTCCTAGGGCGGGACGCTTTCTCACGCTTTCAGGCCATACCCCATTACGGGTACATGAAGCTTAAAATGCCTGGGCCCAATGGAATAATCATAGTCATAAGTGATCCTGACAAAGCACTCCGTGTTGAAAACAAAAACGCATCCTTGGCCCTAGAGGCACTATTCGAAGCCTTTGCGGCCGGAGAATTTACCACCTTATGATCCACAGTGGACAAGGATGACGTAGTCCTTGATAAAAGATCTAAATCGACCTCCTTCAAACCAACAGATGAAATTATCAAATTTCAGGTGCATCTGATGGACCTAAATAAGACATTATCCATTGGAGCACAGCTGGACCCGACGGTAGACAACGCTCTATGTGCATTCCTACAAGCTATGGGGGAAGAGCTGGCCAAGTTACTGGAAGCCGGATTCATCAGGGAAATTAAACATCCGGATTGGTTAGCCAATTTGGTCATGGTACCAAAGAAGGATAAATCATGGCGCCTTTGTGTTGAATTTAAAGACTTAAACAAGGCTTGCGGTAAGGATCCTTTTCAGCTCCCCCACATCGATCAGATCATCGATGCAATAGCAGGACATGGCTCGTTATGCTTCCTCGACGCTTACTCCGGATACCATCAGATAAAAACGAAGGAATCTGACCAGGCCACGACGGCATTTATCACTCTGTATGGGCCTTTTTTCTTCAACACTATGCCCTTTAGGCTCAAAAATGCCGGTGCCACAAATCAACGCATGATTCAAACATGCTTAGAGAAACAAATTGACAACATAGTGGAGGCATACGTCGACAATGTAGTCGTCAAGACCAAACACGTCAACACATTGGTGGACGATCTCCACCTCACGTTCGATAAACTTCGAACATATGACATACCACTGAATCCGGAAAAATGCGTCTTCGCCGTTCCAGCCAGATTGATGTTAGGTTTTATCGTCTCCCATAGAGGAATTGAAGCGAACCCAGCTAAAATAAGAGCCTTGTCACAGCTGGCTATGACAACCGATCTAAAACAAGTCCAAAAGCTAGCAGGGTGCGTAGTGGCCTTACGTCGCTTCATCTCTAGATTGGGAGAAAAAGCATTACCACTCTATACACTGCTGAGGCGCACAGACAACTTTGAATGGACGGATGGGGCCACAGCCGGACTGGAAGAAATAAAGACCCTATTAGCAGGCAATCCAATCCTAGCCGCTCCAAATATCAGCGAGCCAATGCTACTGTATATCTCAGCAACTCACCAGGTCGTGAGTGCCATACTTGTCGTCGAACGAGGGGAAGAGGGACATAAATTCCCTGTCCAAAAACCAGTATACTACGTATCAGAGGTTCTTACACCGTGCAAGTCATGATACCCCCATTATCAAAATAATTGTCTATGCGGTGTTCCTGGCATCTCGGAAGCTCCGGCACTACTTTCAAGAGTGTTTGATTACAGTGTTATCCGAAGTACCACTCAATGATATCATAAACAATAAGGACGCCACAGGCCGCATAGACAAATGGGCCATCGAGCTCTTGACGTTTGAAATAACATACAAAGCATGCTGGACTATTAAACTTCAGGTGTTGGTTGACTTTGTCGCATGGACTGAGGCCGAACTCCCTAAAGAATATGGAGCATACTCCCACTAGACCATGTATTTCGATGGCTCAAAAATGCTATCCGGATTGGGGGCTGGTGTCATCTTCATACCTCCCACAAGGGATACAGTCCGCTATGTACTATAAATCATGTATACAAACTCAAACAATGCTGCCGAATATGAGGCGCTACTACACGGCCTCCGCATGGCCGTATCCATGGGCATACAACGTGTAGACGTGCGCGGTGTCACATCCCTAGCTTATGTCTGCCTAGTGCTAGATTGGTTGTTGCATCATGTCTAAACTTTTCTTTAAAGTGGAATTGGGGATGACTAAACCCTAGCACCAAATCAAAGCAATTAGGTTTAATCTAAAAATATTTTCAATAAACCCAAAAATTGCCTTCATTAATGTTTGATAATTTTGGCAAGGGTTTTGGTCCAAACCAAAAATATTGAACATTTTTGGGGAATTGTTTGGGCTTTGATTTAATTCACTGATGTATTTGAGTTGGAGCAAATAAATCTTATGGATATTTTTATTGCCCCAATAATTCTGAGACTTCTTGTGGAGCTTTGGAATTAATCTTTTTACATCCACAAAAGTTTCCAGAAGCTGCAAAAATAATTTGGTTAGTAAACCAAATTCAGAACAAAAACAAATATAGAAAACAAAAAAAAATGAGAAAAGCAGAGAGAGAGAGAGTAACTTACCTGGCGCTTACCAGCAGCAGAGGCAGCCCAGCTCCTGTGCGGCCCACAGGCCCAGCCCACCACCGCCGTCGTCCTCCTGGCGCCAGTCGGCCAGGCGCGTGGCCGGCGCACGCGCTCGGCCGTGCCGCCACGCCACCTGCCTGCCTGCTCGCCCGAGGACAGCGCGACGCCGCGAATCGTCTCGCCGCCGTCGTCTGGATCGAGCCGGCCTCTCCAGTCCTCCCCCTCGCCTCTCCCTCACTCCCTTCCAGACATGGCCGAACGCCACCATCGCCGCCGTTCGCCGTAGCCATGGCTACAGACCACCACTAGCCTAACCTTTATGACCACGAGCTCCGCCACGAACCCATGGATCTACACGCCCACGCACGCGAGCTCGGGAGCCTCATGGCGTCTTCCCCGACCTCATCTTCAACCTCCGGCCGCCGAAAACCTCACCGTCGATTCGTCGCCGTCCGTGCTTCCCAGACCTCGCCGGCCTGCTTGTCTGAATCGCCGTGAGCCCCTCTCCGTTTTCCCCCTATCTACCTCCTTGCCCGAGCCCTAGCTGACCTCCCCGTCGCACCTGTGAGCTCCTGCCGCCGGCCATGGCGCAGCAGCGGTGGACCCGCTTCCGAGTGCACCACCACACTCAGCGCGTCACCACGGGGCCGTAGCAACCAACCGTTGCTCCTACCGTGCCCTGCGGCGTCGAATTCGTCGACGTCCGAACTCTGGCGCCGCCCCGCTCGTTGGTGCGGTCGATTCCGGCGACCCCAAGGCCTCCCGATCGCTCTGTTAGATGCGGACGAGCGCGAGCTACCTTGTGGTGGTCCCCGCGAGTCTAGCCGCCGCCTGTAGCTCAAGTCCCGCGAGTTGCCGCCGCGGGTTTGGTCGCCGCCGGCCGAACTCCGGTGACCGCCGATGTGGCACCGTAATTAGCACTAACCCCGCCGTAGTTAGCCACCTCACAACCACTGACAATGGGCCCAGTCCCAGGTCAAACCCCAGTCAGCACAGGGTTTGACCGGGATTAGTCCATGTGACACTGACAGATGGGTCCCACCGGCCAGGTTTGACCTGGACAGGTCAGTTGACCTGCTGACCTCAGCCTGACGCAGTGCTGACGGAATAAAGCCTTTCCAGAAATAAAATAAATCAGAAAAGGATTAGAAATTCCAGAAAATGCTTTAAACTTCTAAAAATCATATAAAATCAACCGTAGCTAAGATGAAAATAATTTATATATGAAAAAAAATTAGAAAAATCCAATCTATCCATCTGTACCATTTTCATGCATGTTAGAAGAACTTATAGGTACTGTTTTGGACAAATCAAATGAATGGCATTTAAATAACCATATGTGGAGTTTGAATTTGAACCTTGGGTTCAAACCAACTACACTTAATTGTGTTGCTAGTTGCATTAGGCCAAATCACATCATATTGCCATGTCATGTTCATGCATCATATTGTTGCATTGCATTGATTGTGTTCTTTCTCTGTTTGCCGGTTTTGTCCCCTCTCAGTAGACGATGTTCCGACGATGAGTTCGATGACACCGATGAAGAACTAGTACTATCTTCGGAAGTGCCAGGCAAGCAAAACCCCCCATTGAGCATCCCGATACAATCCCACTCTCTCGCTCCTGCTCTCTTTTACTACATTAGGACAACAACGATATGAACTGCTTTTTGTTGCGGTAGCTGAACCCCTTTCCTCTGCATGACCTGTCATTGCCACAGTAAATAGTTGAAACCCACTAGCATGAGTAGGAGTTGTTTGAGCCATGTTGTGCCTACTCATTCATGCTTTCTGGTTATGCCTGCTATTGCTTAGAGTTGTGTCAGGTCTGATTCATCGGGGATGAATTGGAATGTGGTGAACATGTCCTACTGTGTGTGAGCTAAGTGTGTGAACACTATTTGGTAAAGGTAGCGGTGAGAGGCCATGTAGGAGTACATGGTGGGTTGTCTCACTGGAACCGTCCTTAAGAACTGAGTTATGTGTAAGTTGTCCAATGACTAGCTACTACCACACATTGGGTTCCGGTAACTCGACCCCTCTCGACTTATTAATCAACTAGATCTCTGTCCAGGAGTTGCAACTTTTTGGTGTTTGTAGGTAGTGTTAGTTGTCTACCAAGTGGCACCCGGTACAGGTGGGCTTGGGACAGACTAGGCACCATGGCACGGTGTACCAAGCGTAGATCCATCCATCGAGGTGGGCTTGGGAACCCTGCACACATAATTTGGGGCCGTGAGCGACACCCCGGCCGGATCTCCTTACGGATGTAACCCGAATAGGCGATAAACCTGGACTAGAGTCTTGTGTGGTTAGTCAGGTCGTGGCCGACACCCTCGCCAGGCTTCCGCTTGAAGGTTGCTGAGATACACGACGTGTACATGGCGGTAAGTGGCGAGAGCGTGTGTGAAGAAGTACACCCCTGCAGGGTTAACATGATCTATTCGAATAGCCGGGTCCGCGGTTATGGACTTCTTGGATGCTTATGTGGTACATAGACAAGTGAATGTGGATACTATAAAATACTCAAGACAAGTGTGGGTGCTATGGACGGCCTTCTCGTAGGTAGACGGGAATGGATCCATAGTGGTGTATTGATTGGTGAATGTGTGGACTCGTGTGCGCCACCTCAAAAGAGTTACTTGCAGTTGTAGTTCAGAATAGCCACCGAGTCAAAGCTGGCTTGCTGTAGTCAAACTCCACCACCCCTTTGTTGATACTGATGCATATGTAGTTAGTTCTGATGTAAGTCTTGCTGAGTACCTTTGTACTCACGTTTGCTTAATTTATGCTTTTGCAGAGAGACTTCAGTCTCACTAGTGGTTCCGCGTGGACTTCGACGTTTAGCTTGTTACCTCAGCTACGATCTTGTGCCCTTGGGAGGGTCTTGTAGATAGTCAGGCTTCTCAGCCTTTTTCTTTTCTAGTTGTCTGTACTCAGACATGTTATGCTTCCGTTGCCTGTATGCTCTGTATGTTGGGTCATGTGACCTCTGTTTGTACTAAATGCTATGAGGGCTCTTCTGGGCCTTTATCTATATGAGTTGTTGAGTTATGTTGTGATGCCTTGTTGTACAGCACATACTTGCATGTTATGCGTACGTGTAATGTGTATTGCTATGTGTGGGATCCGACACCTAGTTGTTTACCCTTGGTAGCCTATCTTACAGGGAAATGTCTCCTAGTGCTTCCACTGAGCCTTGGTAGCTTGCTACTGCTCCGGAACACTTAGGCTGGCCGGCATGTGTCCTTCTTCGTTCCTGTGTCTGTCCCTTAGGGGAAATGTCACGCGTTGTTCCTTTAAGTCCTTGTAGCTTGCTATGACTTGGGTTCATACGTTGATGACCGACACGTTCGTTGCTGGGTCATGTATGCCTGTCTCTGTAATTTAGTGCCACTTTTGGTTTATAACTGGTTATGTCGGCCCGGGTTCTCTGTCATATGGATGCTAGCGACACTATCATATACGTGTGCCAAAATGCGCAAACGGTCCCGGGCCAGGTAAGGTGGCACCCGTGGGGATACCGTGCGTGAGGCCGCAAAGTGATATGAGGTGTTACAGGCTAGACCTGTGTGACTTAGGATCGGGGTCCCGATAGCTTTGGTATCAGAGCCTGACTGCCTGTAGGATTACCAAGCCAAACTGCTCGAAGTTGTGTCTAGAAATTCTTTAGTTATATAAGGGAATTGATTGTGGAAGGGAACGTAAGGCTCTTTTTACTCCTTTAACCTATGCCCTTCTGATCTGAGTCACCTTCTTCTTTCTACGAGGATTAAGAACTAGGCTTCTCACTCTATTTTCAGGATCATGTTAACAGTGTATTCAACCCTCAGTTCAGTTCCTGCTACTTCTGTGTGTTGAACTGTTGATCTCAGAACCTTGACATTATGATGTTAAGTGGTTATGCTATCTTTGTGCATGAGTCTCAAAAGTATTTTCGAGCATTTACAACCGTTATGCTGTCCGAGTCATCCCAGGTCTCTAAACAATTTGATGCAACTGCAAATCATTCCTACATGTTCTTAATGTCCTTTAGGCCAAATTAACCACACTAGCCAGTGTGTTGAGGTACTCTATTACCTCAACATATATGTTGGAGTTATTATTATGACCCTAGGTATCTTAGAAGATCACCCAGTAATCTAGCAGTGTTTATATTCCCGGTGTGATGATTTTGGCCATCATTCTCGAAAGCATCCCGTGATGCCATTTAGTTAGTAGGCATTCTATTCCTGGGTTATTGATCCCAAGACTCACTCCACTTACCTCATGTTGGTAGTATTTGCTCGTCCCTTTAGGATATTAGTAACCTTGTGATAGTCCTCGAGGTCCATGGTATATCATTCTTCCAAATACCATGAACCATCCTTGGCAGAAGTTCTCCCGAACCAAAAGATCACAACCAGAGTGCTCCTGAGTACTACTCCATTCATACTGTGACTCTGCCAATTCTACTTTATGCATGGGTTATCCGGAAGAAATATGTTGAGCTTTGCTCGACATACCAACCTATGCATCCACAACTCAAAAAGATATATGTTCCTTGAGTTGTACCTTTTAGTTGTTTTATGACCCCCCCCCCCTCCTATCAGTTGATAGTCAGGAGTAGTTGTGCACTCGTGTTCATCGATGCCTTTTACTCTTGTGGTCCGTCAAGCCATTCTATTCTGGAATGACTAGGAGAAACAACCTCCAGTACCTTATCCATATCCAGGATTGGGTCAAAGAAGTTGTACTTCGCAGATGAAGAATGCTAACTCGGCTTCTAATCTGTTTTATCCTAGAGTATTACCATTCTTATGTCAAGAATGTCATGGGAATTGCACCACATCCTATGAACTCTTGATACAGTAATACTTCTCGCCCTCATTATTCATTTCTCGGTCCCCGTGTTATTGTAACTGGAACGCCGACAAGTGAATCATGATGTGTGAATCAATAACCCTAGCAACCTCTTTGCTTGGTGGTTAAAGGACAACAATTTCATTCTTAGTGTGTTGGTTACTAAATCACCATTCTAAGATTGATCGTGCTACCTAGTCCATTTTTTTGGTGCACTCTTTGATCAATGAGTTAGGATTGCATAAATCCCTCACTCTTGTGATCATATCATCTCGCCCTGAAAAGCAAGATTGTTTGTGAGCTTAGTAACATATTGGTGGTTCATGATTTTCCGATTATCTTCTCGGAAGTATTTCCAGGTTATTCCCTGACCGCTATGTTGATCTCGTGATCAAGTTGGTTTCTTGTAACCAATCCTTCTCCAGGAATCTGTATTGCATACCCTTGAGCTAGTTGGTTAAGCTAGACAACAACTTGGAGAGTTAAAAGATAAAAGCTTGTCCGACCTAGCTCATCCCTAAGGGATATTTTGTATCTGTGTTGAAGAAAGATGGTATTTCATCGATTGATCCTCATGATTAGTTCATGGATCTATCATCTTATCCAAACTTTGATTTGAGTGTGGGCTATCGTCAGATCAAATCAGAACCAACGATATTCGTAATGTTGTCTTACTCGTGGTTGTTTCCTCGAGCATACACCATTATATCTTTTGGGTCTGACCAATGCTATCGCTTTGTTCACATAGTTGTGGAATCCCATCTTCATGGAAATCTGGATGACCTGTTGTTGAGCCCATCAGCAATATTTTCATCTTATCCATGATTTATGTTGGACATCTATGTTAGTGTTGGAAACTTTTATAAGCATTATCTTCATGTCCCGTTCATGAAGCATATGTTGGATGAAAGAAGTGACTTCCTCTAATTCATGTGCATTTGATGCAAGTTGCCGCCATGAACTTGAGAAAAATTGCTTTTGCCTCCTCTGGAATCATGCCAAGTTAGTCATGCACGTGCAAAGTGCTCTATGGTTTGATAGGTCGGCCGCCTCCACTCCCTATGTGTTCCTAGCACACCAAGCCACTGATTGATTTGTTCAAGGTGAAGAAGTTTCATCTTAAGAGCTAGACTTATGCAAGGACTTTGATATCCTTGATGATGGTTCCCACCTGAACTCGGTAGTGTTTTATCATAAGACTACTACGTGGTCATGCTTGTCTTGGACAACGTGTCCATAGGGTTGTAGCAGAACCAGCTCATGTTTTGGAGCTTGCTATCGTAGTTCATTCCCCGAGAATCTCGCAACGTCATCTCGTCGATTTGTGTTGCATACTTTCATTTTTCTTCCTTGATTTGATGAGTCTGGAATATCCTGACACCAACCAGATCTGAATCTCAGGCAGATATGATGGTTGAACGTTTCCCAAGAACTATAATAGTGGTCTCTCTGTAACCCGGTAAGTGGATGTTGTGGCCAACACACCAGCCGGAAGACCTATTGTTGTAGTATCTTGATTGAAGAAGTTGGCCACCTCCCCATAAGGACTTCGTAGGATTTACTCCCTAGTTGCTTCTTATGGATTTTTGTGCTCCTGAAGTCTGACCTTTTACTTGACGTTCTAGGTACCAAAACATTTTAACAAATGGGTTGCGCTAGCACATCAAGGAGAACATTAGAAGCGGAGTGCTAAATGTCTCTCGGTCGATCATCCAGATTTTGCCCCTTGACTCCGCTAAGGTGAAATCTGAGAAAATGTTGTATTCCTTTGCATCTGCATCATCCATCATTATTTATCATGGTAGTATGTGGTGTTGCCAGGATCATTGACACGGATATTGGTAAAACCTTGATGAATATGGGAATGCTCAAGTTCTTGAGAGCATGCACAAGCACTAGGTGTTATCTCTGGCACTAACCAGGATTGCTCCCAGTGTTCTTGGTTATGCTATAACCTCTCAAAGAGTAGATTCACTCTCTACTGTTGGGTTTCTTCCCAGATACCAGAATCATTCCCAGCATTTGCATTTTGTTCCCAGCTTGCACCACCATTGTGCCATCTACCATGGGCTGCCCTTTTCAGCAATTGTTGTTCAGGATCATCTTCATAAGTGGACTTGCCATGTGTTCCATCCATTTCCGATGATAACCAAAATCATCCCTTGTGTTGTCTTCAACAAGGTAGTCCACATCATCCATTCTGGCCCGAGAATGTCATTCTTTCGGACTCCGTCGAACGATCATTTGTGATTGCCTCAGGCTGGTATAGAGAGTTTCAAAGATCTCTATATCAAAAGTAATTCTTTTTGCCACTTAAGGGAATAATTCTACGAGTCACCTTCTCTAAGGTGCCCCGTCTGGTGACATCGATCACCATCTTCTTGGGTGTGGAATTTTGCCTGCCAAGTAAATCTTCTTCGTTTGTTTTATTCCATCCCTCCGGATGTGTGTTCCGAGTCTCAGCTCAAGAGATGTTTCAACGTCTCACTCCATAAGTTAATCTTGAGTTGCTCGATCTTTCAGAAGATCATTTTCTGAGAGTTTCTTTCATCGTCACTGTGTTGGACAAAGATCTCGAAAGCAAGGATGTCGGGATCGACATGAGGAAACCAATCAACATTCATATGAAGGCCGGTTGGATCATGAAGATTGTGTTAGCTAGTGTCCCTCTGTCTTCTTACGTCACGACTTGAATCTCGGGACGAGATTCTTGTTTAGTGGGGGTGAGTTGTCACATCCCTAGCTTCTGTCTGCCTAGTGCTAGATTGGTTGTTGCATCATGTCTAAACTTTTCTTTAAACTGGAATTGGGGATGACTAAACCATAGCACCAAATCAAAGCAATTAGGTTTAACCTAAAAATATTTTCAATAAACCCAAAAATTGCCTTCATTAATGTTTGATAATTTTGGCAAGGGTTTTGGTCCAAACCAAAAATATTGAACATTTTTGGGGAATTGTTTGGGCTTTGATTTAATTCCCTAATGTATTTGAGTTGGAGCAAATAAATCTTATGAATATTTTTATTGCCCCAATAATTCTGAGACTTCTTGTGGAGCTTTGGAATTAATCTTTTTACATCCACAAAAGTTTCCAGAAGCTGCACAAATAATTTGGTTAGTAAACCAAATTCAAAACAAAAACAATAATAGAAAACAGAAACAAAAATGAGAAAAGCAGAGAGAGAGAGAGTAAGTTACCTGGCGCTTACCAGCGGCAGAGGCGGCCCAGCTCCTGTGTGGCCCACAGGCCCAGCCCACCACCGTCGTCGTCCTCCTCGCACCAGTCGGCCAGGCGTGTGGCCGGCGCACGCGCTCGGCCGTACCGCCACGCCACCTGCCTGCCTGGTCGCCCGAGGACAGCGTGACGCCGCGAATCGTCTCGCCGCTATCGTCTGGATCGAGCCGGCCTCTCCAGTCCTCCCCCTCGCCTCTCCCTCACTCCCTTCCAGACATGGCCGAACGCCACCGTCGCCGCCGTTCGCCGTAGCCATGGCTACAGACCACCACTACCCTAACCTTTATGACCACGAGCTCCGCCACGAACCCATGGATCTACACGCCCACGCACGCGAGCTCGGGAGCCTCATGGCGTCTTCCCCGACCTCATCTTCAACCTCTGGCAGTCGAGAACCTCACCGTCGATTCGTCGCCGTCCGTGCTTCCCCGACCTCGCCGGCCTCCTCGTCTGAATCGCCGTGAGCCCCTCTCCGTTTTCCTCCTGTCTACCTCCTTGCCCTGAGCCCTAGCTGACCTCCCCGTTGCACCCGTGAGCTCCTACCGCCGGCCATGGCGCGGCCGCGGCCACCGCTGCTGCCACCCACGTCCGAGTGCATCACCGCACTCAGCGCGTCACCACGGGGCCGTCGCAACCAACCGTTGCTCCTGCCGTGCCCTGCGGCGTCGAATTCATCGACGTCCGAACTCCGACACCGCCCCGCTCGTCGGTGCGGTCGATTCCGGCGACCCCAAGGCCTCCCAATCGCTCTGTTAGATGCGGACGATCGCGGGCTACCTTCTGGTGGTCCCCGTGAGTCCAGTCGCCGCCTGTAGCTCAAGTCCGACGAGTTGCCGCCGCGGGTTTGGTCGCCGTCGGCCGAACTCCGGCGATCGCCGACGTGTCACCATAATTAGCACTAACCCCGCCGTAGTTAGCCACCTCACAGCCACTGACAGTGGGCCCAGTCCCTGGTCAAACCCCAGTCAGCACAGGGTTTGACCGGGATAAGTCCATGTGACACTGACAGATGGGTCCCACTGGCCAGGTTTGACCTAGACCGGTCAGTTGACCTACTGACCTCAGCCTGACGCAGTGCTGACGCAATAAAGCCTTTCTGGAATTAAAATAAATCAGAAAAGGCTTAGAAATTCCAGAAAATGCTTTAAACTTCTAAAAATCATATAAAATCAACCGTAGCTTAGATGAAAATAATTTATATATGAAAAATGATCAGAAAAATCCAATCTATCCATCTGTACCATTTTCATGCATGTTAGAACAACTTGTAGGTACTGTATTGGACAAATCAAATGAATGGCATTTAAATAACCATATGTGGAGTTTGAATTTGAACCATGGGTTCAAACCAACTACACTTAATTGTGTTGCTAGTTGCATTAGGCCAAATCACATCATATTGCCATGTCATGTTCATGCATCATATTGTTGCATTGCATTGATTGTGTTCTTTCTCTGTTTGCCCTTTTTGTCCCCTCTTAGTAGACGACGTTTCGACGATGAGTTCGATGACACCGATGAAGAACTAGTACTATCTTCGGAAGTGCCAGGCAAGCAAACCCCCCATTGAGCATCCCGATACAATCCCACTCTCTCCCTCCTGATCTCTTTTACTGCATTAGGACAACAACGATTTGAACTGCTTTTTTGTTGCGGTAGCTGAACCCCTTTCCTCTGCATGACCTGTCATTGCCACAGTAAATAGTTGAAACCCACTAGCATGAGTAGGAGTTGTTTGAGCCCTGTTGTGCCTACTCATTCATGCTTTCTGGTTATGCCTGCTATTGCTTAGAGGTGTGTTAGGTCTGGTTCATCGGGGATGAATTGGAATGTGGTGAACATGTCCTACTGTGTGTGAGCTAAGTGTGTGAACATGATTTGGTAAAGGTAGTGGTGAGAGGCCATGTAGGTGTACATGGTGGGTTGTCTCACTGGAACCGTCCTTAAGAACAGAGTTCTGTGTAAGTTGTCCAATGACTAGCTACTACCACACATTGGGTTCCAGTAACTCGACCCCTCTCGACTTATTAATCAACTAGATCTCTGTCCAGGAGTTGCAACTAGTTTCTGGTGTTTGTAGGTAGTGTTAGTAGTCTACCAAGTGGCACCCGGTACTGGTGGGCTTGGGACAGACTAGGCACTGTGGCACGGTGTACCAAGCATAGATCCATCCGTCGAGGTGGGCTTGGGAACCCTGCACACATCATTTGGGGCCGTGAGCGACACCCCGGCCGGATCTCCTTACGGATGGAACTCGAATAGGCGATAAACCTGGACTAGAGTCTTGTGTGGTTAGTCAGGTCGTGGCCGACACCCTCGCCAGGCTTCCGCTTGAAGGTTGCCGAGATACACGACGTGTACATGGCGGTAAGTGGCGAGAGAGTGTGTGAAGAAGTACACCCCTGCAGGGTTAACATGATCTATTTGAATAGCCGGGTCCGCAGTTATGGACTTCTTGGATGCTTACGTGGTACATAGACAAGTGAAAGTGGATACTATAAAATACTCAAGACAAGTGTGGGTGCTGTGGACAGCCTTCTCGTAGGTAGACGGGAATGGATCCATAGTGGTGTATTGATTGGTGAATGTGTGGACTCGTCTGCGCCACCTCAAAAGAGTTACTTGCAATTGTAGTTCAGAATAGCCACCGAGTCAAAGCTGGCTTGCTGCAGTCAAACTCCACCACCCCTTTGTTGATACTGATGCATATGTAGTTAGTTCTGATGTAAGTCTTGCTGAGTACCTTTGTACTCACATTTGCTTAATTTATGCTTTTGCAGAGAGACTTCAGTCTCACTAGTGGTTCCGCGTGGACTTCGACGTTTAGCTTATTACCTCAGCTATGATCTTGTGCCCTTGGGAGGGTCTTGTAGATAGTCAGGCTTCTCAGCCTTTTTCTTTTGTAGTTGTCTATACTCAGACATGTTATGCTTCCGTTGCCTGTATGCTCTGTATGTTGGGTCATGTGACCTCTGTTTGTAATAAATGCTATGATGGCTCTTCTGGGCCTTTATCTATATGAGTTGTTGAGTTATGTTGTGATGCCTTGTCGTACATCACATACTTGCATGTTATGCGTATGTGTAATGTGTATTGCTATGTGTGGGATCCGACACCTAGTTGTTTGCCCTTGGTAGCCTATCTTACAGGGAAATGTCTCCTAGTGCTTCCACTGAGCCTTGGTAGCTTGCTACTGCTCCGGAACACTTAGGATGGCCGGCATGTGTCCTTCTTCGTTCCTGTGTCTTTCCCTTAGGGGAAATGTCACGCGTTATTCCTTAAGTCCTTGTAGCTTGCTACGACTTCGGTTCATACGTTGATGACCGACACGTTCGTTGTTGGGTCATGTATGCATGTCTCTGTAATTTAGTGCCACTTTTGGTTTATAACTGGTTATGTCGGCCCGGGTTCTCTGTCATATGAATGCTAGCGACACTATCATATACGTGTGCCAAAATGCGCAAAAGGTCCCGGGCTAGGTAAGGTGGCACCCATGGGGATACCGTGCGTGAGGCCGCAAAGTGATATGAGGTGTTACATGCTAGACCTGTGTGACTTAGGATCGGGGTCCCGACATGCGGAGACTCGAACCTCGCAATATCTCAGGTAAATGGAGAATTTGATGCGAATGACGCAAATATGGCGGCTTATCGAAATGCCATATTAAAAATATCTGCTTGGTTTGAGGGGCTCGAATTTCACCATGTTGCTCAGGATAGTAACCAGGCAACGGACATACTCGCTCACATGGGCGCCAAGCGCGACCCGGTCCCGCCTAACACCTTCATCGAAAGGTTGTTTAAGCCATCCATAATATGGCAGGACGAGCGCAGAGAGGATAGTTTAGACCCGATCACACCCTAACCAGCCGAACTCAATGTAGATATCATTGGGGACTCAGATATGGAAATAACATCTTCGGGTCATGAGATCATGGCCGTCATCACCGCCTGGACCAAACCTTTCCTGGCCTACCTTAATAGGCAAGAGCTCCCTAATGATCAAAATGAGGCTCGTCGTACAGTCGGGCGTTCTAAAGCCTATAAAGTTCACGAAGATGAACTATTCAAGAAAAGCACTACTGGTATTCTCCAAAGGTGCATCTCTGAAGAGGAGGGATGACAACTTCTAGCCGAAATACACGCTGGCATGGGCGGCCACCACACCGCAGCTCGGGCTCTCATGAGCAAGGTTATCTGAACAGGTTTCTTCTGGCCAACAGCCCGAGCAGATGCTCAAGCCCTAGTCCAACATTGTGTTCGATGCTAGCTTTTCGCCACTCAAAGTCATATGCCTCCAACCGCCCAGAGAACCATCCCCATTACTTGGCCTTTTGCGGTCTGGGGGCTGGATATGGTCGGACCCCTTAAAGGGGGAAGCCACAAACAGAAATATTTACTGGTCATGGTGGATAAATTCACTAAATGGATAGAAGCCAATCCAGTAAGAATGGTTGAAGCAGGGCCAGTGATAGATTTTATATCTTGCATAGTATACCGTTATGGTGTCCCTCATAGTATTATCACAGATAATGGCTCCAACTTTACAGCTGATGAGGTGAAGAACTGGTGCGCCAAGTTAGGCATTAAACTTGATTATGCCTCTGTGTACCACCCTCAAACAAATGGTCAAGTTGAACGGGCCAATGGCTTAATAATCAGCGGCATTATACCCCGACTGGTGCGCTCCCTACGGGAGTCAGATAAACACTAGGTTGAGGAGCTTCACTTCCTACTCTAGGGGTTGCAGACCACACCTAACCGGACAACTGGATACACACCTTTTTTCATGGTGTACGACGCAGAGGCTGTTTTGCCTTGCGACATTATTCACGACTCACCTCGAGTGCGTATGTATGAAGAGCGAGAGGCCGAGCTCGATCGGCGGGATGACCTAGACGGCCTTGAAGAGGAGCGCGATATCGCACAAGCTCATTCCACACTCTGTCAGCAACAGGCTAGGCAATACTAGAGCAGAGAAGTGCGCGCCAAAACATACAACGTTGGCGAACTCATTTTGTGCCTCCCAGAGAAGAAAAAGGATAAGCTCAAACCAAGATGGGAGGGCCCCTTTATTATTGACGAAGTTCTAACCGGAGGAGCCTATCGCCTTCGAAATGCATCAGACAATCGCCTTGAGCCGAATTCTTGGAACGTTGCTAGGCTCCGACGATTCTACGGATAGTACGCTAGCACCTTTCATTTCCCTTTTGTCTAGGTTTTTCCCTTTGTTTTTGTTCCTCTTCATTTTTGGTTTTTTCCTTCCCAGAAAGTGTTCGGCTCAACCGAACTGTTAGGGGTGAGCATCTTCAAATGTATATACCGCAAGATACATGGGGGCTTCTATAACGAAGCCTATTATTCAAGCTTATTGCTTACGTCGTCTGTTTCACACAGTATCCTAGCCATTATATGCACCTTTATGACTTAGTTTTTGCCAAGCTGGGTTGCCTGGCTCCTGTGTTTATACCCTACGTCCCCGATAGTTCGGCTAGGGTGTGAAGGGAGCACTTCTATGGCTGTTACAACTGGGTAATCCGGACCTGTACCTCAGACGGTTGAAGCCGAAAGCTAGCGTTCTTAAGAGAATAATTGGTTGGAGGACAAATGACGAATTGCCCTTTTTTCAACGTGAACCTTCAAACGATAAAGCTTCCTGTAATCCTATTATTTAGGATCAAAGCATAGGCATGCATAAATACACATGCTGACCTAGGGAAAGGAATCCTTAACGGAACTATTCTCCCTGGAAGATGTTTCTTGCGTTAAATAGTAATATAACATAACTCCCTGAACACAGCTTGTCTGCTCAACAAAAATGACCGGGTTACCTGGTTTCCGAACATACTACATGTTCACCATAAGTATAGTATCCGGAAACACTCCAACACTTGGGTTTCAGAGGTTGGAGCCGAAGGTCTGCCATGACAACCTTTTTACAAGTTCAGTTGGAGATAAGTTTGATGATAAAGTACATTTTTTTACATGGAATCAAATGCCTATTCTTCCTCAAGGCCACCTATAAGACTGTCTAACATACAGTCTTCTTGGTAAAACTTTACGGCTCTCATTACTGGTCATACACCAAACTAACGGGAATTTCTTGTCCGTCCGGTCCCCGAGGTCCAACCCAGGCCATGTGATTCGGATCAATCCCGGTATAGCGCGTCTTCACCATGGCCCATGCCTCTCGTGCACCTCCTCGACATGCTGATGCCTTCCACAGTTCAAAGTGACGTCGAGATCCTTTGAATAAGTTTGCCAACTCCTCCATAATTTCTGGAGGAGACTGGGATGGCCACAATGCTTTAGCCATGTTCTTCATGGCTTTCCGAACTCGCTCATGCACTTTGGAGAGATCTTCTAGCACGTCGCCTTGAAATCCGGATACTTCTCCTTCGGGCCACCCAGTTAACAAACCTGCAGGAACAGCATGCTAAAGCTTTGAATCATGGGATAATATGAAAGCTAGGTTAAAGGTCATACTGAATATGTCACCTTTTAACTTTCTATTTTACTTCAAGGCATCCGACAGTTGGGCCCGTAGATCCTTTAGCTCTTCGACTTGCTTGACATTTTCATCTTGCAGTTTGTTCTTTTCCTTAATGGTTCGTGTTAGTACATGCTGACCAGTGGCTTCTTGCCCTTTGGCATGTCTTTTGTCCTCATGAGCAGCCCTTAGCTTCTCCTCCAGTTGATCTGTCGATTCTGCTGATGTACCTGAAACAATGAATGCTTAAACATCATTGATGGTGCAAATTTGTATTTTCCAGACACTATTCATCCTTACCATCAGATCCCTTCTTGGATTTCTTCAAATCTTCCAGCTCGATGGTGACAGCATTTAGGTTGATCCGGTTTGCTTCAAACTCCTTGGCCAATGTGTTAGTCCTTTTCTTGAGAACCTGCGGACATAACAATCCTTAAATCAGTTGGGTCAACTTCTTGAAGTCTCGGGGGCTACTGGCATATGCTTATTAGTTTACAAAAGTTCTTACTCGCATATCTTTTGGAAGTAGGTAAGTGGATCTAGCAAGTCCATCCCGAGCAGCTCGGATATACGCATCCGCAGAGCTGAGGGCGTTGAACGCCTCCTCAGTGAAAATTGGATCGCGTTGAAGGAAATATGCCCTAGAGGCAATAATAAAGTTATTATTTATTTCCTTATATCATGATAAATGTTTATTATTCATGCTAGAATTGTATTAACCAGAAACTTAGTACATGTGTGAATACATAGACAAAACAGAGTGTACCTAGTATGCCTCTACTAGACTAGCTCATTGATCAAAGATGATTATGTTTCCTAGCCATATACATGAGTTGTCATTTGATCAATAGGATCACATCATTAGGAGAATGATGTGATGGACAAGACCCATCCGTTCGCTTAGCACTATGATCGTTTAAGTTTTACTGCTATTGCTTTCTTCATGACTTATACATGTTCCTATGACTATGAGATTATGCAACTCCCGAATACCGGAGGAACACTTTGTGTGCTACCAAACGTCACAACGTAACTGGGTGATTATAAAGGTACTCTACAGGTGTCTTCCAAGGTACTTGTTGGGTTTGCGTATTTCGAGATTAGGATTTGTCACTCCGATTGTCGGAGAGGTATCTCTGGGCCCACTCGGTAATGCACATCACTATAAGCCTTGCAAGCATTTGTCACATCCCTAGCTAGCACTTGCATTAGGACCTGACTAGAGTGTGCATCATGTTTACTTTCAAAGAAACTTGAAATGGGATTAGCAGTAACCTCAGCACCCCTCCCCTAACAACTAGGGTTTGCTAAAATATTTTCCAATGTACCCAAAATGCCCTTCAAAATGTTCATCATTTCTGCCTTGGTCTTAAACCTCTGCCAAAAATGGTGCACAATTTTCTAGGACAATCTAGGGTTTTGGATTAAATCATATGGTATTTGAATTTGGGCATTTAAATGCTATAAAATATTTTAAATGCTCAAATAATCATGAACTATAATGTTTCCTACTGTTCATATTATATACAGCAGGTATGACAAGTGTCATGAGTTATAAAAATGTTTAGGCATTTTTATTAAATGAACAAAGTTGCAAAAGAAATGAAACAGAAAAGAAAATAGAAAAAAGGGAGAGAGAAAGCTTACCTGGCGCCCACCCGGCCCACCTGCCGGCCCAGCCCAGCTGCCGCTCCAGCGAGCTGCTTGGCTCGGCCAGGCAGGCAGGCAGGTGCTCGACGGCGACCGCGCCGCGCGCCATGCAGCTGCCCACCGCCTTGCTTCACCCCCTCGCTGTCCTGGAGGGATGGATCGAACGTCCACGTCCTCCTCGACCCCCCAGACACCTCCGCCTCCCCCCAGTCCCTCTCCTCCGCTCTCCCCGCGCCATGGCCGACGCCGCCGTGATCGCACCGTCGTAGAAGCCGCGTCCACCATCGTCCCCGAGCTCCGCCGTGTTGTCCATCGTCTCCGCCGTCCTCGACTGCTTCGAACAGGCCGAGCCCCGAGCGCTTGCCCGCCCTGGAGACGCCCCCGACCTCTTCTTCCCCAACTCCGGCCGCGGAGATCCCCCTCGCCGTTCTGCTCAGCTCCGACCACCCCCGAGCTCGCTTCGGTGCTTGCTGCAACCGCTGTGAGCCTAGCTACCTCCTCCCCCTCTCCGTTGGCTCCCTCTTGCCCTGTAACACACTGCACGTAGCTCGCCCGCACGCACCGCCGCCGTGCTCGTCGCCGGTGATGCTCCGGTGACCATTTGGTCACCGGCACCCGTCCAACGTACTCACCACAGCACGTAGATGGGAACGGTGCTACGCACGCATCGCCTAGGCCCCTGCAGTCGTTTCTCCACACACGCCCGACGCCGGTCGCCGCCGTCGAGCTCGTTGCCGTCGTCTCCGGCCACCCCAGGTCCGGCGACCACCTCCATCCGATGCGCAAGAGCAAGAGCTCTCCAACGCACCCAGCCGCAGCTCGAGCCGTGCACCGTAGACGTTTTCCGAAGCCCGCCGCCGCGTTTGGCCTCGCCGGCGGCTAAACGCCGGCGAGTTGGACCTGTTTTGACCACGGGTTTGACCCCCTGGGTCAATGACATGTGGGCCCTGCCCGCAAGTCAAACTTAGTTTAGGTGTTAATTTAATATTAATTAGTTAATTAGTTTAGTCACTGACATGTGGGCCCTGGCCCCACTGACAGCTAATTAGTTTTAGTTTAACTCTAATTAACTCAGTTAATTAGCTGTGACACTGACATGAGGGACCCACTGGTCAGGTTTGACCTGGACTGGCCCTGTTGACTGGCTGACGTCAGCATGATGTCATGGTGATGCAGTAAAGGTTTTTCTGGGATTTTTAGATTTAAAATAATTTAGGAAATTCCAGAAAATACCCAAAACTTCTAAAAATCATATAAAATCAACCATAGCTCAGATGGAAAAGATTTATATATGAAAAATGATCAGAAAAATCCAATCTTTCTAATGGCACTGGTTTCATGCATGTTTGAACAAGTTAACTTGCTGTATATATCAAAAACATGATAATGCACTTATTTAAATAATAGTTTGAACTTCAATTTGAATCCTTGATTCAAATAGGTTCAAACCCTTCTGGTTTTAGTTGCATTAGCCAACACACATGCATCTTGCCATGTCATAAACATGCATCATATTGTTGCATTTGTTTGTTAATGATTGTATCGTCGGTATTTCCTTTGTTAGGTCCTGCTCCCGAGGATACTGCTGCGTATTCAGTTGAAGAGCAGTACCCGACAACTACCTTGTCAGGCAAGCAATCATTGATCATTCCGATACAAACCCAATCTTCTCGCTCCTGCTCTCTTTTACTGCATTAAGGCAACAGCGCGTGAACTGCTACTTGCTGCGGTAGTTGAACCCTATTCCCTTGCATGACCTGTCATTGCCACAGTAAATAGTTGAAACCCACTAGCATGTGTAGGAGTTGATTGAGCCATGTGATGTGTGATCCACCATGCTATTTGTTTATGTTGCCTGCTATGCTTAGAGTTGTGTCTGGTCTGATTCATCTGGGTGATGAATCAGAGTGAAATGATCTTACCGATAAAGAGAAGGAAGTGTGGAATACGCTTGGTAAAGGTATCGATGAAAGGCCATGTAGGAGTACATGGTGGGTTGTTTCATTGGAATCGTCCATAGGACCCGAGATCTGTATGTGTGGTTCAAGTTACAGCTACTACCACGCATTGGGATCCTTAATTGACCCTCTCGGCTTATTAATTACCCTTGATCTCTGTCCAGGAGTTGCAACTAGTTTCTGGTGTTTATAGCTTACTGGAGGTCGTGCACAACGCTGACCCTCGGGGTGGGTTGTGATGCGACAGGTACGTGACACGGTGTACCGGTTGCCCGTTTGGTGACTCGGGAACCCTGCACACATCGTTTGGGGCCGTGAGCGACACCCCGGCCGGATCTCCCCACGGATGGAACCCAAATAGGCGAGAAACCTGGACGAGAGACTTGAGTAGTTAGTCAGGTCGTGGCCGACACCCTCGCTGGGCTTCCGCTTGAAGGTTGCCGAGTACACGCCGAGTAAATGGCGATAAGTGGTGGAAGCGTGTGTGAAGAGGTACACCCCTGCAGGGTTATCAAACTATTCGAATAGCCGTTGTTCGCGGTACGAACTACTTGGTTACTCTTACAGTTCATAGACAAGTTGATGGATACTACTAAAAGCCTCAAGATAAGCGTGAGTGCCGTGGATGGCCCTTCCGTAGGATGACGGAAGAGGATCCTCGGTAGTGTATTGATGTGGAGAGTAGTGGACTCGTGTTCGTTAATAACATCTTGCAATCCGTTGAGAGTTGTAGTATAGGTTAGCCAAGGTCAAAGCTGGCATTCTGCTATAAACTCCACTATCCCCCTTTGATAATGTTGCATGTATGATAGGTTCTGTGGTAAGACTTGCTGAGTACCTTTGTACTCATGTTTTCTTAATAACTGTTGCAGAGGAGAACCCTGCCCCTGCTGATGGGTTCTACATAGACGTTGACGTCGACGGGTAGCTTGACACCCAGACGGTGATCTAGAGCTTGTGAAGGGCCTTGTAGATAGTCAGGCTACGCCAAGCCTGTTTTATTTTCTAAGTTGTCTGTACTCAGACATGTAGCTTCCGCTTGTGCTTGTATGACTGTATGACTTGAGTGTTGGGTCATGTGACCCCTACCTGTATGGATATGTTATGTATGGCTCTTGGAGCCTTTTAAATAAAGTACTTTGAGTCATAGAGTTTTGTTGTGATGCAATGTTGTATTTGCACATATTGAGCATATTGCGTGTATGATTGAAATGCTTGGTATGTGTGGGATCCGACACCTAGTTGTTTTCCTTTGGTAGCCTATCTTACAGGGAAATGCCTCCTAGTGATTCCAATGAGCCTTGGTAGCTTGCTACTGCTCGGAACACGTAGGCTGGCCGGCATGTGTCCTTCTTCGTTCCTGTGTCTGTCCCTTAGGGGAAATGTCACGCGTTGTTCCTTTAAGTCCATGTAGCTTGCTACGACTTGGGTTCATACGTTGATGACCGACACGTTCGTTGTTGGGTCATGGATGCCTGTCTCTGTAATTTAGTGCCACTTTTGGTTTATAACTAGCCATGTCGGCCCAGGTTCTCTGTCATATGGATGCTAGCGACACTGTCATATACGTGTGCCAAAATGCGCAAACATCCCGGGCCAGGTAAGGTGGCACCCGTGGGGTTACCGTGCGTGAGGCCGCAAAGTGATATGACGTGTTACAGCTAGATCGGTGTGGCTTAGGATCGGGGTCCTGACAGCGTTGGTATCAGAGCTGGACTGCCTGTAGGTTTCTCAAGCCAAACTGGTCGATGTTGAGTCTAGAAAAATTCTTAGTTATATGTAGGGGAATTGATTGTGGAAGGGAACGTAAGGCTCTTTTTACTCCTTTACCTTATGCCCTTCTGATCTGAGTCTGTCTATTCTTTCTACGGGGATTTAGGATTTGGCCTCTTATCCTTACTAGGTTCACGTGTTACTAATCCGTAGACTCTTAGAATTGTTGGTTTCAAGCCTCGGTTCAGTTTCTATCCTTTGAGTATGATGATTGTTGAACCCGGAACCTTGATATGGAATTGTTGAGTGGCTATGCTATCATTTGTATGATGTCTCAAATCTTTGTTTGAGCATTTATAGTTGTTATGCTGCCCGATTTCTTCCAGAAACACTAATGCCTTTGCATTATTCGTGTTTCAGATGTCTGTCCGCATCCCTCACCAAGTGGTTCGTTTGACTCGGTGCATTAATGTGCCCGGTCACACGGCCATGCTAGTCCGTGTGATGACTGAGACCGGTTATCGCTGGTATCTTAAATACACTGTGGAGGAACAGTATCGGGATTTCAATCAAAGTTAGTATTTCTGCACAGTCCGGATATACCCCTCATATCCCGGAGCAAATGATCCCATCCATTGGTCTTATGGACTCGGGATTACCATCGAGATGGCAGTACAGGATGCCGCTTATTCGATGATGACCATTCTCCGTGCTAGGCATGCCCTGTTGCTGAACACTGAGTTCTGTTACATGCCAGCTTCACTCCCCGGAGAAGAAGGCTACTACACTGGTCTGTATACTGATGCTGCTCATGAAGAGCCACTGCTTCAGACTACTGTTCAGATGCTGGAGGATAGGGACCGTGAGGTCCGTGCCCTCCGAATGGAGCTGTATAACACCCGAGCCGCTCACTGGACTACTTTGACACGGCTTGCACCTGCTGTGCACGCCGGATATCTGGACATGTGGGATTTGTATCCTGTGCGGACTCGTCTGCCTAATCGCATGGATTGGCGTGTCGTAGGGGGTATTACACCTCCACGTGGGCGTCGGTTACCACCAGCATCGGGACCGAGACCACACCCATGCCCCTATGGTCCACAGCCTTCGAGTGCTCGCGAGTTCCAAGATCCGTCTGTACCACTTCCAGGCTACGGTGGTAATCTCTACGAGGATTACTACGCGAATGTCTGAGCTAGTCCGTGGTAGTAGTAGTATTGTAGTAGTTGTATTTCCACAGTCCTGCGCGTCTTGTGGAATATGACTTAGTGTGTACTGAATTCCGGAGGTGTAGTTAAATAATGTATAGGAGCTTGGAATGCCTCTGATGGGATGTATCGTCTTTCACCGCAGTTGTACTTTAGCCTTGGTTTGTACTAAACTTTGTATGGTGTGTATGACCACTGGTGTATATATAGCAGTTCCTATATTACCATGTCGTACGGATGACCATCTCTGCATTCTGTGTCATCCATTACATTCTGCACTTCTATGTCAAATTTTTGCCATCCTTGTCTAAACCGTTGTTTTGTTTTCCTAGGATGGTCAACACTCGCAACACTCCTGCTGCTCAGGAGCAGGGTGAGGCTAGTGGGGCTAGAGATGGAAATCTGCCCCAGCCACCCTCTTTGCCGGAAGTTATGCTTGAAGCAGAACGGAACAAGAGAGAGACCAACCGTCTGCTGGAACGCATAGAGCAAAACACTGGGTTCCGTCAGAGGAATGACGTGGTGTCAATCCACGATTTTATCAAGATGTGTCCACCAAAGTTCCATCACTCCACTGAACCTCTGGATGCTGATGACTGGCTACGTAGTATCACCCACAAGCTACACTCTGCCCGTGTGGCCGAAGCTGACAAGGTTATCTACGCCGCCTACCATCTTGAGGGCCCTGCCAGTCTTTGGTGGGAAAACTTTGAAGCTATGCGTCCTGCTGGCAAAGTCACTACGTGGGCTGAGTTCAGTGAGGCATTCCGTGAACATCACATTCCGGAAGGTCTCATGGATCGCAAGCGGGAGGAATTCTGCAATTTCACCCAGCGCCGTTTAACTTTGGACGGCTATAGTCGCGAGTTTGGTAATCTGGCACGCTATGCACCTGAGGAAGTATCCACCGATGCCAAGAAACAGGCGAGGTTCCACAAGGGACTCAGCCCTGAACTTCGTCGAGATCTACGTCTGCACGAGTGCACCTCTTTTCAGAAGTTGGTTAACAAGGCTATCAGTGCTGAGACAGGCCAGACCGACTTCGAGGCTACCCGCAAGCATACTCGAGATTTTGGTTCCTCATCCGGCTCTGGCTCTCACAAGCGCCGTGTGTGGGTTCCTAACACTGCTCTGCCACCCAAGTATACAACGAGGCCATCCTATGAGGCGCCTCGCCCAACTCAACAGTTTGCACCTGCTAAGACCTATGGAGGTCCACCCTCCAACTTTGCTCCACGCCCCACCACTGTGACATGTTTCAAGTGTGGAGAACCGGGACACTACATGCGTGATTGTCCCCAGAATCAGCCAGGAAAACCCGTTGGCCGTGGCAAGCCAACCGGCAAGGTGAACTATGTCAAGCCAATCCCCACTGCACGTGGTCATGTCAACTATGTTTCTGCCGAAGAAGCCTATGAGGATCCTAACGTCGTCCTTGGTACGCTTCTCGTAAACTGCCATCCGGCATCTGTTCTTTTCGATACTGGAGCATCCCATTCGTTCATATCTGAGAGCTATGCTCGATTGCACAACATGACTTTTTGTGACATGCCTACTTCCATGGTTATTCAAACTCCTGGTTCAAAGTGGCAAACCTCTAGGGTAAGCCATGGAAATGAAATCCTTGTCGATAGACTTGTTTTCCTTGCATCTTTGATCGCTCTCAAGTCCTCGGACATAAATATCATTTTGGGTATGGATTGGATGACAACTCATTACGCCAAAATTGATTGCTTTACTAGGACCGTTCAACTTACACATCCATCCGGCAAGATAGTCAATGTCTTGACTCGAATGGCTGAACGTCAGCTCTACTCTCTTAATGCCAGCCCTCTACCAGAACTCGAAGATATCCCGGTAGTCTGTGACTTTCCGGATGTTTTTCCAGAAGAACTGCCAGGAGTTCCACCTGACAGAGATGTCGAGTTCGTGATAGATCTTATTCCTGGAACTGTCCCAATCTCTAGGAGACCTTATAAGATGGCACCACTAGAATTAGCTGAGCTAAAGAAACAACTCGATGAGTCCTTGCAAAAGGGTTTCATCCATCCTAGTTCTTCCCCTTGGGCTTGCCCCGTCCTCTTCGTCAAGAAGAAGGATGGAACGGAGCGGATGGTTGTAGATTACCGACCTGTCAATCTGGTCACCATAAAGAATAAGTATCCGCTCCCCAGGATCAACGACCTGTATGATCAGCTCGCTGGATCCTCAGTCTTCTCTAAGATGGATTTGAGGTTGGGCTACCATCAAATCAAAATCAAGAACAGGGACATTCCTAAAACGGCTTTCGTTACTCGTTATGGCCAATATGAGTACACCGTCATGTCCTCCGGATTAACCAATGCCCCAGCTACCTTTTCTCGGTTAATGAATTCTATATTCATGGAGTATTTGGATAAATTCGTCGTGGTATACCTCGATGATATACTCATTTTCTCCAAGAAAAAGGAAGATCATGCCGAGCATTTAAGGCTGGTATTGATGAAACTTCGAGAGCACCGCCTTTATGCCAAATTCTCTAAATGTGAATTTTGGTTGCGAGAAGTAACCTATCTAGGTCATGTGATCTCTGGCAAGGGTATTGCTGTCAATCCCGAGCGAGTTCAAGCCGTACTTGATTGGACTCCCCCTAAATCGGTCAAGCAAGTTAGGAGTTTTCTTGGCTTAGCGAGCTATTGCCGACGTTTCGTCGAGAATTTCTCCAAGGTTGCTAAACCTCTAACCGAACTCCTCAAGAAAGATAAAAAGTTTGAGTGGACCCCACAGTGCGAGTCCAGTTTTCAGGAACTGAAAAGACGCCTGACATCTGCACCTGTACTGGTACCACCAGACTTTTCCAAGGATTTTATAATCTATTGCGACGCCTCGCGACAAGGACTGGGTTGCATTCTCATGCAAGATTGCCAAGTGATTGCATACGAATCCCGACAGTTGCGCCCACATGAGGATAATTATCCTACTCATGATCTAGAGCTTGCAGCTGTAGTCCATGCACTCAAAACGTGGCGACATTACCTTCTTGGTAATCGCTGTGAAATCTTCACTGATCACCAAAGTTTGAAGTATATCTTCACCCAACCGGATCTAAATCTCAGGCAAAGACGTTGGGTTGAGTTGCTCACCGACTACGACTTAGGAATCACTTACACTCCTGGAAAGGCCAATGTCATGGCTGATGCACTAAGTCGTAAGTCATATTGTAACAATTTAATGTTACAACAAAGTCAACCACTTCTCCACGAGGAATTTCGTAAGCTTAACCTTCACATTGTTCCACGAGGATTCCTTTCCACCTTGGTGGCGAAACCTACCCTTATGGATCAAGTCATAGTTGACCAGCGGTATGATAAAGGCATATCTCGGATCAAGGAGAACATTGCTAGCGGAGTTGCTAGGAGCTTCTCTATGGATGATCGAGGTGTAGTGTACTTCGAGAACCGCTTGGTAGTGCCCAAGAAACCACAACTACGACAAATGATTCTTAAGGAGGCTCATGAATCTCCTCTCACGATTCATCCCGGTAGTACCAAAATGTATCAAGACCTACGTCAAAGATTCTGGTGGACTAGGATGAAGAGAGAAATCGCTCAATTCATTGCTAACTGCGACGTTTGTCGTCGAGTCAAAGCAGAGCATCAACGGCCTGCCGGCACCCTTCAACCTTTAGCTATTCCTGAATGGAAATGGGACAAAGTCGGTATGGACTTCATTACCGGGTTTCCCAGGTCCAGGAAAGGGAATAATGCTATCTTCGTCGTTATCGACCGCCTCTCTAAAATAGCTCATTTCCTGCCCGTTC
This sequence comes from Secale cereale, assembly GCA_902687465.1. Lineage (NCBI taxonomy): Eukaryota > Viridiplantae > Streptophyta > Magnoliopsida > Poales > Poaceae > Secale > Secale cereale. The sequence continues at coordinate 180,298,313 of LR738712.1, read as the reverse complement.
GGGAGAGTATTACCGCTAGCCAGCTAGCAGACTTATATATCTCTCGAATAGTATCACTTCATGGTGTACCGTTGGAGATTAACTCAGACCATGGAAGTCTTTTCACTTCACGATTTTGGGAAAGTTTCCAGAATGCTATGGGAACTCATCTCTCTTTCAGTACTGCCTTCCATCCGCAATCAAGTGGTCAAGTGGAACGAGTCAATCAAATTCTGGAAGACATGCTTCGAGCCTCTGTCATTTCTTTCGGTATGGAATGGGAAAAGTGTCTTCCATTTGCCGAATTCGCTTATAACAATAGTTATCAAGCCAGCCTGGGTAAAGCTCCCTTCGAAGTTCTATATGGACGAAGGTGTCGAACACCTCTTAACTGGTCAGAGACCGGGGAAAGACAATTCTTTGGCCCGGATATGATCCAAGAAGCAGAGGAACAAGTTCGCATCATTCGTGAGAGATTGAAAACAGCCCAGTCTCGCCAAAAGAGCCAATATGATAGTCATCATAAGGCTGTGACTTTTGAAGTCGGCGATAAGGCTTACCTTTGGGTTACTCCTCTTAAGGGAACCCATCGATTCGGTATCAAGGGAAAATTGGCCCCTCGTTACATCGGTCCTTTTCGCATTCTTGCCAAACGAGGAGAAGTTGCCTACCAATTGGAACTACCTCCGCACCTCTCCAGAGTTCATGATGTTTTCCACGTTTCTCAACTCAGGCGTTGCTTCTCGGATCCTATCCGCGGAGTGGACCACGAAACGCTTGATCTCCAAGACAATCTCACATATCGAGAATACCCCGTTCGTATTCTTGATCAAACTGAGCGCACCACTCGACGCCACAATATCAAGTTTCTCAAGGTTCAATGGTCACATCATTCCGAGAGTGAAGCTACTTGGGAAAGGGAGGATCGTCTTCGACTAGAGTACCCCACCCTCTTTCCGGAGGAACCCGAATCTCAGGACGCGATTCTTTTAAGTGGGGGTGAGTTGTCACATCCCTAGCTAGCACTTGCATTAGGACCTGACTAGAGTGTGCATCATGTTTACTTTCAAAGAAACTTGAAATGGGATTAACAGAAACCTCAGCACCCCTCCCCTAACAACTAGGGTTTGCTAAAATATTTTCCAATGTACCCAAAATGCCCTTCAAAATGTTCATCATTTCTGCCTTGGTCTTAAACCTCTGCCAAAAATGGTGCACAATTTTCTAGGAAAATCTAGGGTTTTGGATTAAATCATATGGTATTTGAATTTGGGCATTTAAATGCTATAAAATATTTTAAATGCTCAAATAATCATGAACTATAATGTTTCCTACTGTTCATATTATATACAGCAGGTATGACAAGTGTCATGAGTTATAAAAATGTTTAGGCATTTTTATTAAATGAACAAAGTTGCAAAAGAAATGAAACATAAAAGAAAATAGAAAAAAGGGAGAGAGAAAGCTTACCTGGCGCCCACCCGGCCCACCTGCCGGCCCAGCCCAGCTGCCGCTCCAGCGAGCTGCTTGGCTCGGCCAGGCAGGCAGGCAGGTGCTCGACGGCGACCGCGCCGCGCGCCACGTAGCTGCCCGCCGCCTTGCTTCACCCCCTCGCCGTCCTGGAGGGATGGATCGAACGTCCACGTCCTCCTCGACCCCCCAGACACCTCCGCCTCCCCCCCGTCCCTCTCCTCCGCTCTCCTCGCGCCATGGCCGACGCCGCCGTGATCGCACCATCGTAGAAGCCGCGTCCACCGTCGTCCCCGAGCTCCGCCGTGTTGTCCATCGTCTCCGCCGTCCTCGACTGCTTCGAACAGGCCGAGCCCCGAGCGCTCGCCCGCCCTGGAGACGCCCCCGACCTCTTCTTCCCCAACTCCGGCCGCGGAGATCCCCCTCGCCGTTCTGCTCAGCTCCGACCACCCCCGAGCTCGCTTCGGTGCTTGCTGCAACCGCTGTGAGCCTAGCTACCTCCTCCCCCTCTCCGTTGGCTCCCTCTTGCCCTGTAACACACTGCACGTAGCTCGCCCGCACGCACCGCCGCCGTGCTCGTCGCCGGTGATGCTCCGGTGACCATTTGGTCACCGGCACCCGTCCAACGTACTCACCACATCACGTAGATGCGAACGGTGCTACGCACGCATCGCCTAGGCCCCTGCAGTCGTTTCTCCACACACGCCCGACGTCGGTCGCCGCCGTCGAGCTCGTTGTCGTCATCTCCGGCCACCCCAGGTCCGGCGACCACCTCCATCCGATGCGCAAGAGCAAGAGCTCTCCAACGCACCCAGCCGCAGCTCGAGCCGTGCACCGTAGACGTTTTCCGAAGCCCGCCGCCGCGTTTGGCCTCGCCGGCGGCTAAACGCCGGCGAGTTGGACCTGTTTTGACTACGGGTTTGACCACCTGGGTCAATGACATGTGGGCCCTGCCCGCAAGTCAAACTTAGTTTAGGTGTTAATTTAATATTAATTAGTTAATTAGTTTAGTCACTGACATGTGGGCCCTGGCCCCACTGACAGCTAATTAGTTTAAGTTTATCTCTAATTAACTCAGTTAATTAGCTGTGACACTGACATGAGGGACCCACTGGTCAGGTTTGACCTGGACTGGCCCTGTTGACTGGCTGACGTCAGCATGATGTCATGCTGACGCAGTAAAGGTTTTTCTGGGATTTTTAGATTTAAAATAATTCAAGAAATTCCAGAAAATACCCAAAACTTCTAAAAATCATATAAAATCAACCATAGCTCAGATGGAAAAGATTTATATATGAAAAATGATCAGAAAAATCCAATCTTTCTAATGGCACTTGTTTCATGCATGTTTGAACAAGTTAACTTGCTGTATATATCAAAAACATGATAATGCACTTATTTAAATAATAGTTTGAACTTCAATTTGAATCCTTGATTCAAATAGGTTCAAACCCTTCTGGTTTTAGTTGCATTAGCCAACACACATGCATCTTGCCATGTCATAAACATGCATCATATTGTTGCATTTGTTTGTTAATGATTGTATCGTCGGTATTTCCTGTGTTAGGTCCTGCTCCCGAGGATACTGCTGCGTATTCAGTTGAAGAGCAGTACCCGACAACTACCTTGTCAGGCAAGCAATCATTGATCATTCCGATACAAACCCAATCTTCTCGCTCCTGCTCTCTTTTACTGCATTAAGGCAACAGCGCGTGAACTGCTACTTGCTGCGGTAGTTGAACCCTATTCCCTTGCATGACCTGTCATTGCCACAGTAAATAGTTGAAACCCACTAGCATGTGTAGGAGTTGATTGAGCCATGTGATGTGTGATCCACCATGCTACTTGTTTATGTTGCCTGCTATGCTTAGAGTTGTGTCTGGTCTGATTCATCTGGGTGATGAATCAGAGTGAAATGATCTTACCGATAAAGAGAAGGAAGTGTGGAATACGCTTGGTAAAGGTATCGATGAAAGGCCATGTAGGAGTACATGGTGGGTTGTTTCATTGGAATCGTCCATAGGACCCGAGATCTGTATGTGTGGTTCAAGTTACAGCTACTACCACGCATTGGGATCCTTAATTGACCCTCTCGGCTTATTAATTACCCTTGATCTCTGTCCAGGAGTTGCAACTAGTTTCTGGTGTTTATAGCTTACTGGAGGTCGTGCACAACGCTGACCCTCGGGGTGGGTTGTGATGCGACAGGTACGTGACACGGTGTACCGGTTGCCCGTTTGGTGACTCGGGAACCCTG